>CM061560.1:259809718-260428884 GCA_030864225.1 Capsicum baccatum var. pendulum | reverse complement strand
CGTTGGGACAACGGCTAGTTTGGCCCAAAACCCTAAAAAAAAAAAAAAAAAAAAAAAACATTCTGGGCCGGGCCGATTAACCGGCGGGCTTGATCTGAGCCGAGTTAATCGGGGCACAAATTAAAAAAATAACCGGCCCGAGACCCGAAACCCTAAAGCCGTAGGGCTTATTGGGCCGGGTCCTTTAAGTGGGTTGGGTCCGCCGCACGGGCCACTTAACAGGCTTAATCTCAATTAACTGTAAGGTTGAATACATTCCAAGCTCCCCAAACCCCTCTCTCCATCAAATTGTTGCTACAAGATATAATTAGACAACTTATAACTATAATTTTTCTAATTAAGCTCAACTGTAACTCTTTTAGGAAAATTCTTCTAGAATTTATTACTGATAAAATTAGTAAGAACTTATCCAAATAATTTTCTTCTTTATTAGGGAATTACTTAGTGTCACTGATCAATTCATCCTAAAAAGAGTTGCTTACAAATTGCTCACGTATTCTTCATCACTCATCTATTAAATTGTAATCCAAGTAAACGTACCACATAAATCCAATTTCTAACTTAGCTATATTATATGCCCAAATTTTATACAATTTCCAAATATAACTTTTATTTCAAAATATTTGAAGATTCCTTGCCCGATACTTTCGAACCTAAATAGTTTGACTCTTGGGAATTAAGTAAAACCTAGACTCCTCTACCAAGCTTAATTTATGGGTGTCAAACGGACCGGGTCGGACCAACCCGGAACTGACCCTTCTATTTTAATCGGGTTGAAGGCCGGTTAAGGGTCGGTTTTGGCGCTAGATGGGTCGGGTCGGGCCGGGACAAACAGTAAAAAAACTAAAATCCACCCTAACCCGGCCCACTTAACCCAACCCAGTCAAACCCACCAAAATTCAGTAAAATTCGGTTAAAAAATTGGTCAAACCCGATCAAAAATATATCTAAAAAAAAAACTTTCTTTCAATATACATTACATATACCCACCTATAGACATTATAAATACGTTAAATAATATATATACACTATATATATAGTATATACTACATTAGAATTTAAAAAATATATACACATATACACAATTAGTCAATTACTTATATATACGCACCATTCAATGTATATATACTACTACTTATAAAATATACTACTATATATATACATTACAATATATATAGATATACTTATATACTAATTCATAAAATATATACACATGTATACGATAAATATACAAGATATATACACGTGTATATGCACTATACAATGTATATATACCACTACTTATAAAATATACTACAATATATATACATTACAATATATATAGATATAGTTATATACTAATTTATAAAACATATACACATGTGTACGTTAAATATACACTTCTATAGAAGATATATACATGTGTATATGCACCATTAAATGTATATATACTACTACTTATAAAATATACTACAATATATATATACATTACAATATATATAGATATACTTATATACTAATTTATAAAACATATACACATGTATATGTTAAATATACACTTCTATAGAAGATATATACATGTGTATATGCACCATTCAATGTATATATACCACTACATATAAAATATACTACAATATCTATACATTACAATATATATAGATATACTTATATACTAATTTATAAAACATATGCACATGTATACGTTAAATATACACTTATATAGAAGATATATACATGTTTATACGCACCATTCAATGTATATATACTACTACTTATAAAATATACTACAATATATATACATTACAATATATATAGATATAGTTATATACTAATTTATAAAACATATACACGTGTATACGTTAAATATACACTTCTATAGTAGATATATACACGTGTATATGCACCATTCAATGTATATATACTGCTACTTATAGAATATACTACATTATATATACATTACAATATATATAGATATACTTATATGCTAATTTATAAACTATATACACATGTAGATGTTAAATATACACTTCTATAGAAGATATCCAATTTATAAAACATATACACATGTATACTTTAAATATACACTTCTATAGAAGATATATACAAGTGTATACGCACGATTCAATGTATATATACTACTAATTATAAAATGTACTACATTATATATACATTACAATATATATAGATATACTTATATACTAATTTATAAAACATATACATATGTATACGTTAAATATATACTTTTGTAGAAGATATATGCACAAATATACAAAACATATGCTACTTAATATAATAAATTAATAATATTTGGTAGTAAATTAATAATATATTAGAAGTAGATTTTTAATTTAAAGTAGAAAACTAGAAATTCAATTTAAAATTTTTAATCGTTAAATGAAAAAGTATAAAAGGCAAGGACTAAGGAGTGAATGAATTTGGGGAATTTTATTGATTGTAAAATGATCCAAAAGTTATAATGTACATGAATGAAAAATCTACAAATTATGCGTCATTTTTTCCAAACTCATTCATGTTAATATTAACGGGAACTTGAATAGGATAGTCGAAGTCAACGGGGGAAAAACCATGCATTGGACTTGATTCTGCTTAGTTCTTCCGTGAAGTCATAATTTCTTCAAGTTTCAGCTCGTCGCTCGGCTCTGGTTCCATTCCTTGGTTTCTTCTTTCCGCTCTAATCCAATCTCTGAGGCAAACTAGAACATTTATTGCATTGCCTCCCAATGAGTGTCGGTTGTCTCCAAGCTGCTGTCGTCCCTGACTAAAGGCGCTCTCTGATGCAACGAATGACATTGGAACATTCAAGATATCTCTAGTTAATCTTGAAAGCACATGATATTATGTTTCATTACTCCTCCACCAATCCAACGTGTTGATCCATCGTCTGCGATCCTCTGGTGCCGTCCAAAGATAATATTTCAGTTCTTCCCGATAAGTTGATGTGTAAGTTCTCTAATCAACATTGTTCCAACAATTTAAATCATAAAACGAATCAGAAAAACCACTATGTGCCGACCTTTTATAAGATGTGGCTCCTCGGGAGGATGAGGAGCGACAGTTGGAGTGATATTTGTAGGTACGGCTAAATCAAATAAATTGGCATAGTGATTATATAATTTTTATGTAATCTTTTGCATCAGCCGTAGTTGTCCATAAATCAGGTTGTACTTATTCAGAAACATGGTTAGTATTTATTTCTAAGTTAGTATAAATAAGAGTACTAAAGTAGCATATATTATTATATTTCATGCACGGATTTAGCATTGGACCAACACAGTAAATAGGGGGAATCGGGAAAAAATATTTTTTAAATTTCGTAAACATGGCACCAACAGCTTCTTTATAACCTTCTTTATTTTTATATTCTTTGAGAAAACCTCCTCTTCACGTATCCGAACCATCTCAATCGGACTTCCCGCATCTTGCACTCCACTAGAGTCACACCAACCTTCTCCCTGATAGTCTCATTCCGAACTCTATCCCCTCTAGTCAGCCCACACATCCAGCGCAACATCCGCATTTCTGCCACCTTTATTTTTTGGATGTGGGCGTGCTTAACTGGCCAACACTCCGCTCCATACAACATGGCCGGACGGACTACCATCTTGTAGAATTTGCCTTTAAGCTTGGGCGGCACCTTCTTATCACACAACACCCCCGAAGCGAGCTTCCACATCATCCATCCCGCCCCAATACGGTGCGAGACATCCTCGTCAATCTCACCGTTAACCTCGATCACAGACCCGAGATACTTGAAACTATCCCTCTTACATACCTCCTGTGATTCCAGCTTCACTACCACCTCATTCTCCAGAGATGGAACTACAATACCAAATTTTGGAAGTATCCGAAGGTTGCGACTTTAGAAACTTCCACTCGTACTTAAAGTGAACACTTTAAGAAATTAAATATATTGAATATTTGAGAATGGAGAATTGAGATTTGAGAGAGAATGAGATTTGAGAGACTGAAAAATTGTTTGAAAAATGATTTGAAGTTGTAGGGTATTTATAGAATTTTTTTGGGATTAAAAAATATTTTTTAAAGTTAAATTTTTTTCTTTTTTTAATAAATGGGCTCAAACTAGTCGTCTGGACCCAAAAACGACTATATAGTCGTTGGGCCAACGGCTAGTTTGGCCCAAAATCTCAATTTTTTTATTTTTTTTTTAAAAAAGGTATCCGGGCTGGTTACCCGGTGGGCCTGGACCGAGCTTAGTCCGGATCAGGTTAGCCGGGCCCATTTTTAAAAAAATACTTGGGACCCGAAATCCTAAAGTTCTAGAGCTTACCGGGACGGGTCAAACTGGGCTGGATTAGTTACAGGGGCAGGTCTGGCCGGACCGGCCCACTTGACACCCTTAGCTTAATTGCATAAAACTTGGGAATCTCCACCCATAAACAGCCTTCCCTTCATTCTGCACAAAGCAAAGCGATTTACTGAAAATTCAAAGCTACATCTCTTTTCATTAATTAAAATTCACATCTTATTTCATTAGAATGATTTCTATTAGGCCGGCTTTTGATTGCTTGTGTGCTTTACTTTGCTTTCCAAAGTGGAATTAGACATGCTTCAAATTGGATTTTTGCGAGTTGACACACCAGAATATGATACAAATTGGCCAGTCATGTTTTTAAACTATGACTTGTTTATTAGTAGTATACATGACATAAATATACTAAGATTATTTCTTACTTTCAGTTTAATTTTTACAGGGACTTTTTTTTTGTGTGTGTGTTCGCGTACGTGTTAGATGAGTGGTATCGCTATGGCCACCTGCGACAATAGTGGGGCTTTTCTTGAAGATTTAGCAATGGAGATCCTATTGAGTTTGCCTGTGAAGTCGTTGTTGCGATTCAAATGCGTCTGCAAAAAATGGTGCGCTCTTATCGAGGAACCCAAGTTCACTGTGGAACACTTGAATTGTAGCAAGAAGAAGCCTCCACAATTCTTGATTTATGATTATGGTGCACTTGATGATGCACCTCCTGTCACTGTGGTTTCCGATAATGGTGTACCTTCCCCTTCACAGGGAGATAATTTCCAAAGGTTTGGAGCTATTACGAACCTCTTAGGTTCTGTTGAAGGCTTGTTTATCTTGAAAAGAGAGATTGATAACGGCATTGATAAAGGTGTTTTGTGTTCGTTGTGGAATCCTGCAACCACGGAGGTGAGACACCTCCCTGCTGGCCCAATTGAGTTTGAACCATTTGACGTATATGATGGTCATGTTGGGTTCGGATTAGATCCCATGACTAAGGATTATAAAGTGGTTCACCATTATCCCATGTATGAATATGCGGTCTACTCATGTTCAAGGGATTCATGGAAAATCTTTAAACATAACATCAACTGTAACCGAAATACAGATTGTGTTGGAAGCTTATATAACACTACTTTCTTGAATGGATCTTACTACTGGTTGTTAACAGAGAAACCTACTTGGAGAATTCTTTCATTTGACTTTGGAAAAGAGGTATTTGTAGAGATTGAAGGACCACCAGATGATTACTGCATTTATAGTTGGAGTGCGAATCTGATATTGCTTGATGACTCCGTTGCCATCTTGAACTTTGTTGAGAGGTTGGTTATTGATGTATGGGTAATGATCCAACCAGGGGTCTGGAACAAACTTGTCATTGTTAACTGCTTTACACATATTAAATCTTGTTATGAGAGCTCTCTGATTTTGGTAACTAGCGATTCTCAACTGCTCTCCTATAATGTTAGGACAAAGAAGACGAGGCTTCTTGAATTTCATCACCCGAGGACTAAGGAGTGACCCAGACATTGGTGGTTGTGGAATTTATTATTATAAAGCGAGCTTAGTAACGATTAAACGACAAGGAAATAATGAGCTCGATCTCAGCAGCTGTTTGACGAAAATGTCAGTCGAATTTTAAATTTCAGTAAGAGCCTTAAACATATTGGATAAATTTACACATGTTATGTTTATGTACGGTTCATTCTTCCAACTTATTTAGGTGCATCTCATGAAATATTGTATGTATACTTTCAAGCTCATATATATTAAGAGTACTTTACTGTTAGCTCAATCCATCAAATTGTTATCTAGGGGGGGATAAAAATGAAGATGGGAAATATTGCTTTACTTGGAAGAGCTAAGAAATAAGTGACGAGGTGAAACAGTTATAATTATTATTTTTCTATTGTTATTTTATTGGTACATGGAATTAGTATCCAAAATTCAACAGCCATAATGGAACATCCCAGTAAACTAACTAAAAATGATGTTTAAAGGATTGTTAAGTTTATATGAAGCAACACATCTAAGAATACACGAGGAAGAATTTCTTGAGTCTAGGGGCCATAAATTGGGCCTACCAACTTCGGCCACAAGGAAATATTTAGAACCCATTTGCACAGAATTAAAATCTTATCAAATCAGCTTTTCTGTATTCCTATACATGTAAGATTGAGTGGTATTACTATAGCTACTACCAATAGTAGTGGGGCTTTTCTTGAAGATTTCGGAAGGGATATCTTATTGAGTTGCCTGTGAACTCGTTGCGATTCAAATGGGTCTACAAAAAATGGTGCGCTCTTATCAACCTCAAGTTCACTATAGAACACAGTGTCTTGTTGTATGCCAAGTATGAGCAATTTGATTTGTACCACATAAATGGGATATGAACAATGAACTTTAGTAATGAATTTAATTTTCCAATTTCAAGGACTGTTTTCTCTTCTTTGTATCTGGATTTGCTGCACTTGAGCCGAGGGTTTATAGGAAACAATCTTTCCACCGCTTCGAGATAGTGATAAGGTCTGTGTACATTCTACTCTCCCCAGTTCACGTCCATTGGCAAAAATTCTCTCAACCGTCTCGGGAGACTATTTACTATCCAAAGTGGAGTCAGACGTGTTTCAAATTGGATTTTTGTGACTTGACACACCACAATTTGATACCAATTGGCCACTCCTAAATGGAGTCAGACGTGTTTCAAATTGAATTTTTGTGACTTGACACACCACAATTTGATACCAATTGGCCACTCCTAAATGCAATATTTTGTCAGGAACTGGTCAAAAATACCTCTCAATTATTGGAAATAGATCAAATAAACCTTTCGTTTTGATTTTAAACTCAAAAATATCTTCATCCTTAATAAATTGGCTCACTTTTTACCCCTCAAAATTAGCCGATAGATATAATTTTATTTGATGTAGATTAAAAAAAAGCCTAACATGTAGTAATTCTTGTTCCTTTTGACCGGTACTCCACCTCTTTCTTTACCAAATCAACATGATACAGAAGTATCTTTATTTAATCAACACGATACACATGTTTGTTTATGTATACATTTAACAAGAGTAATTAAATACTATTAGGCCCGTTTGATCATAAAAATCATAATTTTTTGGAGTTGGAGTTGGAGTTGTGTTTGACCTAAGAGTGTCAAACGGCCCGGGCTGACCCGGCCCGACGTAGCAAACCGGACCGGTTTGACCCGGCCCGGTAATCCCGAGGGCTTTAGGGGTCCGGGTCCCGGTCCGTTTTTTTTTTAAAACTGCGCCCGGTTAACCCGGCCCGGACCAACCCGGTCCAGGCCCCCGGTTAACCGGCCCGGCAAGCCAAAAAAAAAAAAAAAATTTTTGGGCCAAACTAGCCGTTGGCCCAACGGCTATATTACCGTTTTTGGGTCCAAACGGCTAGTTTGGGCCCATTTAATTAAAAAAAATTTATATATATATATATATATATATATATATATATATATATATATATATATATATTTTAATCCCCAAAATAAATCTATAAATGCCCTACAACTTCAAATCAATTCTCACACAATTTTTCACTCTCTCAAATCTCATTCTCTCTCAAATCTCAATTCTCAATTCTCAAATATTCAATATATTTAATTTCTTAAAGTGTTCACTTTAATTTTTTAATTTTTCGTTTACAAAGTACGAGCGGAAGTTTCTAAAGTCTCAAGCTTCGGATACTTCCAAAATTTGGTATTGTCGTTCCATCTCTTACGTTTAATTTTTATTTATTGTATTAATTATTTAATATTTAATTTTATTATATTTGTGTATTTTGAATACTTTTAGTTTAATTTAATTTATATTATGGATAAATTAAAAAACCTCGCTGCTAAAGGTGTTAAAATTTTTTGTCCCGGAAGCGGTAGTGGTAGTAAAAAGCGAATTATTAGCGGTAGAGGTAGTTCAAGTAATAGATATACCCGTGTGACTTCGCCTCCGGTACCGCTTGGTACACCTTTTGAGGAAGAAATAGGTGTAGGTGCTCACGATATGGATTATGTAGAATTTCAGGAAAATTACGGTATAGAAGAAGAAAATGAAGTAGATGCAGTTAATGTAGACGAAGATGATGAAAATATTTCTGAAACACCCGCAGTAGGAGATGCTAACGTTAGATCTGAATCAGTTAATCTCCCTTCCCGTCCTCCCAGTGCCCCAAAACCCCGTAAAAGAACTAGTATTGCATGACAATTTTTTGAACGTATATCAGATATTGAGGTGCAGTGCAATATTTGTCAACAAATATATAAGCATAGAAGTGGCGGTAAGTAAGGGGGTACGGGTACGTTAATGAGACATATAGCTGAAGATCACAAAAGAGAGTTAAATATTGCAAAAGGTGGTGGGGATGTTGGCGGGTCAACGCAAACTAGAATGGACCCAACAACCGGTCAAGTAGCGAAAAAGTATAATAAATTGAGGGACAGGGAAGAAATAGCTAAAATGGTAGCTGTGGGTTGTTTGCCTTTTAGTTTTCCTTCTTCTGATACTTTTATTCGTTATATACAAGCAATTTATAATCCTATGTTTAATGGTATTCCTAGAACTACTTGTCGGTCTGATATTTTTAGACTCCATTCACAATATTGTTTTTATTTATCAACATTGTAAAAAAAAAAATTCAATGTAGATTGTCCCTAACTTCTGATCTTGGTCGTGCTGTGAATAAAAATGATTATTTAACCGTTACTTGTCATTGGATGGATAGTAATTTCATAATGCAAAAACGTATTCTTGCTTTTTTATATGATGAAGATCGTAAACATACTGGACAATTTATTGCTGATTCTATTATTAAAATTGCCGGATATTATGGTATAGAAAATAAAATTTTATGTATTGCTTTTGATAATGCTTCTAACAACAAGACTGCTATAACAAAAATAAAATCTACACTATCTCCGCCCTTTCCTGAAATTTTTCATATTAAGTGTGCATGTCATATATATAATTTAATTGTAAAAGATGGTCTTGACTTTTTTGAGTTTTATATTGAAAAAATTCGTCTTGCCGTTGGTTTTATTCAAGGAAATAATCGTAGATCGAGAATTAAAGAATTTAAAGTTAAATGTCAAGAAAATGGACTTACACCGATTTTAATGCCTGAGGAAGTTGATACTAGATGGAATTCTACGTATGAATTTTTAAAAACTTGTTATAAATATAGAATTCCTATTACACTAGCTTTTAACCAACATTGTGGTTCATTTGCTGATTCTGCTGATTGCATGCTACATAATTCTGATTGGGTTGTAATTAATGATCTTGTTAAGTTTTTAGAAAAATTTTATGTAGCTACGATTGAATTTTCCGGTGCTTACTATGTTACTGTTTGTAATATTTTGGCATATATAACCGATATTTCTGGTTTGCTCCAACAATATAAAAATAAAGAAGGTTATAAAGAAGCTGTTGGCGCTATGTTTATGAAATTTAAAAAATATTTCTTCCCGATTCCCCCTATTTACTTGGTTGGTGCTATGTTAAATCCGTGCATGAAATATAATCATATGTGTCACTTTAGTACTCTTATTTATGCTAACTTAGAAATAAATACTAACCATGAGTCTGAACAAGTACAGCCTGATTTGTGGACGGCTACGGCTGATGCAAAGAATTATATAGAAAAATTATATAATCACTATGCTGATTTATTTGATTCAGCCGTACCTACAAATATCAGTTCAGCTGTCGCTCCTCATCCTCCCGAGGAGCCATCATCTTCTAAAAGGCCGGCACATAGTGGTTTTCCTGATTCGTTTTATGATTTAACTTGTTGGAACAGTGTGGATGAGAGAGCTTACACATCAACTTATCGGGAAGAGCTGAAATATTATCTGCGGACGCTACCAGAGGATCGCAGACGACGGATCAACACGCTGGATTGGTGGAGGAATAATGAATCACAATATCCTGTACTTTCAAGATTAGCCAGAGATATCTTGAATGTTTCAATGTCAACCGTTGCATCAGAGAGCGCCTTCAGTCAGGGACGACAGCAGCTTGGAGACAACCGACACTCATTGGGAAGCAACGCAATGAATGTTTTAGTTTGCCTGAGAGATTGAATTAGAGCAGAAAGAAGAAACCAAGGAATGGAACCAGAGCCCAACGACGACCTCAAACTTGAAGAAATTATGACTTCACGGGAGAACTCAGCAGAATCAAGTCCAATGCATGGTTTTGCCCCCGTTGACTTCGACTATCCTATGCAAGTTCCAATTAATATTAACATGAATGAGTTGGAAAAAATGATGCATAATTTATAGATTTTTCATTCATGTAAATTATAAATTTTGGATCATTTTGCAATCAATAAAATTCCACAAATTCATTCACTCCTTAGTCATTATTTTTTATTTTTTTTTATTTAACGATTTAAAATTTTAATATCTTCTATACAAGTGTATATTTAATGTATACATGTGTATATGTTTATATATCTTATATTGCCCCCGTTGACTTCGACTATCCTATGCAAGTTCCAATTAATATTAACATGAATGAGTTGGAAAAAATGATGCATAATTTATAGATTTTTCATTCATGTAAATTATAAATTTTGGATCATTTTGCAATCAATAAAATTCCACAAATTCATTCACTCATTAGTCATTGTTTTTTATTTTTTTTTATTTAACGATTTAAAATTTTAATATCTTCTATACAAGTGTATATTTAATGTATACATGTGTATATGTTTATATATCTTATATAAAAGTGTATATTAATGTATACATGTGTATATATGCTTTATAAATTAGTGTATATACATATTGTAGTGTATATATATATATTATACTATTATAGCATATGTTTTATTTAAAGTAGTACGTATAGTCATATATAATTATATATTGAATGGTACGTATATATGTGTAATTGTTTATACTTTATATATTTTTTTAAAAATATATATTGTATATTGGAGTGTATATAGTGTATATTCGAGTGTATATATAGTGTATATTTGATTTTTTATTTATTTTTTTGACGGGTTTGACCGGTTTTTAATCGTGTTTGACCGGGTTTTAGCGGATTTGACCGGATTGGATTAAGTGGGCCGGTTCCGGGTGGATTTTAAATTTTTTACTGTGCGGCCCGGCCCGGCCCGGCCCGAAACCCGGTAAGATTGAGAGGGCCGGTTCCGGGTTGACCCAGCCCGGCCCGTTAGACAGCCATAGTTTGACCATGAATATAAATTAAAGTTGTTTTTGAAATTTTATGAGAGAAGTATGAGTGAAAAAAATGAAAATAAGTAAAACTTGTTTTCACTTTTCCAAAATATAATTCCGGAATTATATTTGAAATTCTAATGAATAAACACCACAGTTTTTACTTTTCATTATAGTGAAATAATTTTTCAAAAAAAAAGTAAAAAATTACTCATGGCCAAGCGGCTACTAATTTACCTTGGTGGGAATGATGAGTTTGTTCTCCTTATTAGGTCCACCACAACGTCGTATTGTATCTGCTCTTTGCGGGCAGGAAATGAACGTCTTCAACGTCTTATCCAAACAAAGGCGGATTTCATGCAAGAAGACGTAAACGGTATTGGCTGGCTGACATGATATATAAACCTTGTTATCCACCACCTTAGTGGAAATCAAAGTGTTAAACTCCGTACTATTGTAACTATCATGATTTGATGGAGTCATCTTAGAACCAATCAACATCCTAGTCATGTCCCTCACATATTCTTGAAGGGACATCTTGGAGTAATTGGTAAAGTTGCTGTCATGTGATCAGGAGGTCATGAGTTCAAACCTTGAAAACAGTCTCTGGCAGAAATGCAAGGTAAGATTACATACAATACACCCTTGTGGTGGGACCTTTCCCGAACCTTGCGAATAGCAAAAACTTTAATGCATCGGGTTACTTTTTTTTTTTTTTTGAGGGGGGGTTGGGGGTGGGGGGCGGAGGGTATAGGATAGGATAATAATACTCTCTCTACTGTTAAAATAAGCATGCAATTGTGTGCACCTCAATATATCTAATCTTACCTATTTATACTGAATATTTTACATAGATAGATCCCCCCTCAAAACATGCGTGCATGCTTCGCGTAATTAATTGCTTTTCCCTCCTTGTTTAATTTTTAGGCTGGCTAGTGCCACCAATAAATTATGTTAATTTGTCAAATCCAGTGTTTTAAAAGGCAGTTTGTGACTCGTCTCGGGACGAGGCATAGCCAAAAATGCCTAGAGGCATTGAGGGAAGGCAATAGTATCGAAAGGCCAATACCCCGAAATTTGAGGCATTAGCTTAAGCATTGAGGCGTTCGTCTAAGCGTGGGACGAAAATTAGGCGTAAGCCTAGAAAGTTTCAATGTAAAATGATTTTTTCTTATTAAATCTCTAATTTAAACTTCATAATAAAATATATGATTGATAAATACTTAAATACTAAAATCTAAAGCAAAAGAAAAGTTTTTAAGTCACACTTTCAAATGTATTTGTCGGTGGGTGTCGACGCCGCCGCTACTCAAGGAGGTACTGAGTGTACTTTCTTCTTCCTAGCTCCTTTCTTTTCAAGTCACATTGAGACGAACTTTTAAGTCATTTAGGTTTATTCTCTCTTTAAAAATATAATATATGGTTTATGGGTGCGTAAATATATTGTCGAGTTACAAGAAGGTGAGAGTTGACTAATTATGTACTATTTTTTTATAAAATATTTATTTTTAATTATAGTAATTTATAAAATGTTAAAAATTAAAGGATCCGTAAGGTTTACGCTCCAATGCCTCGGGGCTTACGTCTCGCCTCATATCAGGTAAAACGCCTCGCTTAACAGCCCCGCCTTTAAAAACGTTGGTCTAATCTAAAAACAGACAAACAACAACTTTATTAGTTTAAAGAAAATGAAAAATAAATTAGCAATTTGCAAAATGAATAACAATTAAGGCCATTTTAGTGGACTAGTTAACTTAACAGTCAGTCAAATCTCATTTTTTATAATTTTTTGAAGAGATTAAAATCTTAATATACTAGAAACTAGTTGGTAACAAATATATTATAATGTAGATTTGCCTGTATAAAATTATTGCCCTCAAACGAAAAAACAAATTAAAATATTAATACGACTTTTGTAGTATTTATAACTTTCCTATTAGATCCACATTAATTATTTATTTCTTCTTCTCTCTAGCTAGCTCCATTTGTGATGTTTACTTGCCTACCTGTTCTTTTCTCTAGCTAGCTCCATTTGTGATGTTTACTTGTCTACTTCCTCTTCTTATAGCCCACTAGTGATAAATGCATATAAAATGGTATAGTTGTTGATTAAGGTTAAATGAGAATTAGTCGTGGATATTGTTCAACTGGCTAGAAATGACTAGTCGGCAAATGGAAATTAGTTGAAAATGATGTTTAGTTAATAAATGATGTTAGTTGATAAATGTTGATTAGTTAATGAATGTTGGCTATTTAATGATCATGTGGCGAATAGCTGCCTAAGTGATGACTAGAGGTCATAAGATGTCTAGTAATCAAATGGGTTAGTTAATAAGAGGTGTTTTGCTAATAGAGGTGGCTAGTGAGTAATAATAATAAGGTGGTTAATTGATGGTAACCTTATGAAATGTGGGTACATAGTCTAATGTTGGTTAATTGTGGAATGTCGGCAAATGACTGATTGATGATAATTGTCGAATGATGGTTAATTGATGATGTCGGTTAGTTATAACATTGGTTGATTGTTTTATCCTTCTCTTAAGTGTATTCTCCAGTCGTATGGGAGACTGTGACAAGTTCTTTACTTTTCTACATCAATTGGCGTATGAGAGTCAATTTTATAACTTGTGTTTGCTTGTTTGATGCTTTGTGATGCACTAGTATTATTCTGATTATTTACTTATATTATACGGTGATATTGGTATGATCGATGCCTTGAATTATAAAATTATTATTCTGATTAAATTACTGATTATGTACAACGATATTGGAGATGATTCAGATTCGTTCTATATCTTGACTTAGTTGTGTTATCTTGCATTTTAAAATATTTAAAAGGCGTAAGAAAAGATCACAATCAAAAAAAAAACTTGTTTCATTCTCGATAAATTGGGATGGAAGAAATACTCGATTTGATAATTCATTTTATGTGCTATAGTTTAAGTAGTCAACAGCCTACATGCTACAAATCATTTATTCAGTTAAAAGAATCTTACCATATGTGAATAATTAAGTTAAAAAAAGATTAATTAGATTAAAACTTGATTAACTAGCTATGAATATTCCATTCATCAAAGATTAAAGTCTTTGTCTGGGCTAAAAATAATTAGGAGCTGATTACACACGTAAATATTAGTTTTTAGATGACCGTTTAAATTCGGTCCTCATTTTTTATGTTGAGCAACCTAAATCTTTGACTATCGTTTCATGTCTATAAATTTTTTTAATATATTCTAATATTTTCTCATAAAACATTCAGTTTACTTAAAAGGACATTTAGATCGTGATCCAAAAAAGTAAAAATGTTTATAAATTACAAAAAAAAAAAAAAAATTATTAAAAACATAATCCCAACTTTTTGGTTAGGGGTGGGGTAGAAATAAAACAAAGACTCATCGTACAATTATTAATTATTAGAGATTTTTGAACTATAGGTAGGCTGAGAGTAGATATACAAGTTTTCTTAGTTAGTTGTAATTGTCTTAATTAAGTTATTATTAGTTACTGAGTTATTTATAATCCCTCTAATTAACTTAATGTTGTATTATTTTATTCAAAGTTAAGAGTATTGGGTTGAAATTGTGTAATAATACATGAATTATAATACTATAAGCCACAAGGAGTATCATATGTGCTTTACTTTAGAAAAACCATTAATACATGAGAGGTATTTTAGCCGTTTTGTATATATACATAAAAATATTTGATAAGTTTTTTGTTTTGTACTCTTTTTTCTTTTTGAATAATAGTGATACCGAGTTAGATTTCGCGATCGGAAGAATTCACCCGGTATTTTATTTCTGTTGAAAATCAAATTCGAGATTTTATGAAGCTCAATCCATTTCATTGGCCAATCCACCCATGCATTTGACATGTTTAACAATGAGACACATCATTTGACATGATTTTTCTTTTCACCTTAAAGGAATGCCTAATGTCTACCTTTTGATATTAGCTAGTTTGATTTATAGTAGTGGGGGTAGGTATATTAGGGCCTTTAGGTTGGACTTGGTACAAGAAATTCATATGAATTTTTTTTTTTTGTTTTCCATTCGGTGTCTGATACTAATTAATTTCAAATATTTTAAAATTAATATAGATTTATTTTAATTAAGACGTGAATCTCTAATAAAATGTCACGTGATAAAATTATTTTTGAAAATCCACCGTTAAAAAGTAAATGCAGAAATGAGCTGGTTTTATGACGGAGATGGTATGAATAAGCCAAAATTTTAGCTGATGGCTTAAATGAGCCATTTTTTATAGTTCAATGACATATTTGAGTCTTTTCTCTTTTTTTAATTAATGACATGAACCTCTAATAAAAGGTTACGTGGCAAAGCTATTTTTGAAAATTCACCATCGAGAAGTAATGGCATGGATGAGCTGGTTTTGTAATGGCGATGACATGACTAAGCCAAACTTTTAACTGATGGCATAAATGAGAAATTTTTGATAGTTCAATGGCATATTTAAACCGTTTTCCTAAAATATTCAGTTTACTTAAAAGGACATTTAGATCGTGGTCCAAAAAAAGTAAAAGTGTTTATAGATTAAAAAAAATTATTAAAAATTTCATCCCAATTTTTTGATTAGGGGTTGGTAGAAATGAAACAAAGACTCATCATACGATTATTAATTAATAATTGAGATTCTTGAACTATAGGTAGGCTGAGAGTAGATATACAAGTCTTCTTAGTTAGTTGTAACTAGTGAATTTAACCGCGCTTCGCGCAGTCACAAAAAATAATAATTAAAATAATTTATTTGAAAATATAGTTGAGATAGAAAATTTTAAATAGTTTCTTATACAACTCATAAAAAAAAGTTGTAAGTTAATGAAATCATCAATAATATTTTAAATGATATCCATATAAATGTGTTTTCTATACATCAAATAAAAATTAGAATACATATGGTTACATCTGATTTTGGGGACATACATGTACCAAAAAATTTAAATTAGCTAATATGTATATGTGAAGATTCTATGTATTTCAAAATAAAAAGAAAATTTCAAGAAAAATGATAATATTATTGCTGGAAATAATAAATAGAGTTTGAGGATGAATTTTATTTTATATTATTTAATTAATAAAGACAGAAGAGATTAATTTCATATACAAAAATTAAAAAAGTTATTTCTACTTACGAATGTTTTTATCGTAGTCACATCTTAAAAAAAATGATAATTAACTTTTTTTGTAATTAAATTTTACACTTTCGGAAAAAGATTTTTTAAGAAAAAGTTCTCCGATCCTTTTTATTTAAATTCAAAAAATAAATATTTACTTTTACTCATGTATGTATGAGTCTATAGTGTTTGTTATTGCATGTACCTCATTCTTTTTTTTTGACTAATACATATTATATTTTCTATAGGAGTTTTACTCCCTCCGTTTGCACTTGCACATATGTTAAAAGTTGTCATATTCAAGTACTTGTCAAGTCAAAAAGTTTAGAAAGAGTTAATTCTTTTCTTAGACTTTATTTTTAATATTACTTATCAAAAAATAAAGAGGGGTTTGATATATTAATTAAATTACACTCTCAATTATTTTTGTAATGACTCTAATGGAAAGGAAGAGAGTTATGAGATAGAAAATTTTTGCTCTTTAAAACAACATATATTTATTATAAAGAAAACATTACACAAAAAATATAAAATTTGTGAAATGAAGAAAAAATGAGAAATACTATATTAAGTGATATTGTAAATTACGATATTTATTCGGGGATAAAGTCTTCAAATAAAAAAAAAAAATTATTGTTGATCTTTAATTTTTCTTGAATTGTAGAATATTTAGTTTACTCATCATCAAACTATTAATTATAAAGACCGATATCTTGCAGTTCTATATTATTTTATGTTTTTTTATTTTTTCTCACGATATATTAAGACTGTTGAAAAAAAATTAGGAAACAAATTTTATTTGGTAATACTTGATATTGTAGAAAGTTTCATGAACTCCTAGTTATGACACCTTTAAATGAATAGAAAGAAAATTTAATAATGAAATTATGTTCCCCCATTAAAGAGGAATAAGAAATATGAAACATGAGAAGATTGTAACGACGGGTCACAACATAAAAATAAGTTTAAAGTCAAAAAAGATAAAATATTCATCAAAAAATGAGAAAGAAACCAAAATTAACAAAATAAATTAAAATAAAATATTATTATCGATCTTAGAAAATTATCACATCACCTTCACTAAGCTCAATTTTATATGATAGATAAAAGGAAGTAACTAATTCTTTTATTTAATTAGTTACTAATGACTATTTTCTTGAATTGAAATAAGTCGCAAGTATTGTCATTTATCTTTTTCTCAATTTTTTGGGATTTTCTTCATTTTTAAAAATTATCTACTAAGCTAAAAAAAAAAATTCAAAAGGTGAAACTATCGTTTTTCATGCTCTTTCGTTTTCTGGCAATAATCTCTAGAATGTTTTATGCACTTTCAGAATAATTTATATCTCAAATGTTGTCAAGATGATTTAGTTGTTATAAAATTTTAATTAATCAAAAATATATTTATTTGTTTTTTCTAGATCAATTACACTCTATAAACTTGAGAATGAAAAAATCCTTTTCATAAGTCTATTTGAAATGAATTTGAATTAAATGAATTTTCAATGCGAATATCAAACACCACATGAGCAATTAGAAAAAATAGTGTTTATTCATTAAACCGTGTTTCATTATATATAATAATTTTTTCTTTATTATTTATATCATACTCGATCTCAACCAAAATATTCGTATATCAAAAATCAATTTGTGCAAATTTACAAAAAAAATTGTCATTTAATTTAAGAAAAAAAAAAGATGAAAACTAAGAGAATAAATCAAATAAAGAAGTAGAATAAAAGAAAAAAAGAAAAAATAGATGATCCAAGTGTCTAAAATAACCGATTCTAAATTCTCCTAAAATCTTTTCAAATTTTGCTTTATGAGAAATGCCTCAAATCAATAAAAATCAATTCTACATTAAATAATAGATTAAACAAAAGAACGACAATACTTAAAAAATATTTAAAACTGCAGTATATATAAAATAATGAAAAGAAAAGAAAAAAAAAAGATACATAGATAAAAGTTATATCTCGCTCAAGTCTCAGTTATGGACATATGTTGCTCCTTCTTTTCAAATAGTCGAATGTATTCAAATATCAAATTTGTGCAGGAGACCTTCTCCTCTATCTCCCACTCTCCTTTCCTTTTATTTCTTCAAAGCTTGTAGTTTGAAACTATCATAGACTCAATTTTTTCTTAGCAACTTGAAACGGAAAAAAAGTAAAGGAGAGAGATACAAATAAGTATATATTTGAAAAAAAATGATATAATTTAAAGACAATTATAGAAATATTATATTTGAGATTTTAACATATGAAAAGTACAGAGACAAACACAGAAAAATAATTACCAAACACAAACACCCAATATCCATTATATAGATGGAGTTTGTCAAGTATGACTCTTCTTATTTATTTTATCATTAATTGTTAATTTTTAATTATTAATGTTAATAAATACCCAAAAACGTTTTTTTCTTAATGTGACTTTTGAATTTTCATTTAAGCCTTTTTATTGCATGCTTTTGAGGTTTGATAATTAATAAGTTTTTTCTTCCCTTTTTTGATTATTAAAAATAAATTTAATTAAAATAAATTATTAGAATGAGGAAAGGTTTTAAACTAATGACCCTTTAATATTCTTAAATGCTTGATGTTTTTAATTGAGCAATTACATGACTAATTAAAGAGTAATTATTAAATATATTTTAATTTCTAACAAATTGTTTTGAGTAAAGCAAAAGAGAAATTTTTAAAAAAAAATTGAGAAAAAAGATAAATAGGCTTTCTTGCATATAAGAGGTGAAACATCATCTTTCTTCCAATATTCTTTTATATATAGAGAGAGAGATTGTCTTAATTAAGTTATTATTAGTTATTGACTTATTTATAATCCCTCTAATTAACTAAACATTGTATTATTTTATGCAAAGTTAAGAGTGTTGGGTTGAAATTGTGATGATATATGAATTAATAATACATGAATTATCTATAATATATATCTATATCTATAATTTATAATATATTAAAAGTATGAAGGCCTTTAGAAAAGTGAATTAAACTTTTTACCCTTCGTTAAAAGAGCCCTCTTTAGACAAAATCGTCTTTTACCCTTTTTCCTACAATTAAATTTTATCAAAATAAATATACAAAATTTTTCCTACAATTAAATTCTTTCCAAAATTAACTTTTTTCCCAATTTGATTAAAACACCCATTTTTTTTCCTAATTGGTTAAAACATCCGTTTTTTAATCCTATTTAATTTCTACTTGGTTTCTTTCAATCAAAAACACCCTAAATTTCCCTACAATTAAAAAACAATTAATTTTGTGACCTTTTATACATTTACTCGTAGCATAATATAACATATGATACATATTGAACATTTGTTTCCCATAAACCAATTTCAAAATTAATTCTTCCACTGTAAAATTTAATCAAATTATATTGCGGATCTAAAATTTAAAGTTAATTTATGAATTTTAGATTTATCTATATCTATAATCTATAATTTATATCTATAATCTATAATCTATAATCTATAATATATTAAAAGTGTCAAGACCCTCATTAAAAGTTCACGCTTTAGACAAAATACTCTTTTCACTATTTTTTTTAGTTATATATAAAACTTTTAAAAGAATTAATTAATGTTTAAGTGCAAAATTAGAAAAAAATTCCTTAAGTAGGATAATTAGCAAAGGGAAAATACTCTCATAGTTTATGCTTATCTACGTGTGCTCAAATATTAGAAAACATATTTTAGGTAAAATTTTGAAGACTTTTAGTTCTTTTTATGTTTTGAACTTTTTATATATGAAAAAAAACTTGAAAGTAATTTAAGTCTTTATTTAATTTAGGTAAGAATGCATAATAGTTTACACTTCTATCCTTCTCCAACATGAAACCATAAAAATAGCGATAATAAAAAGCAATATATATATTAAAAAATGTAATTAAAAAAAAAAACACCCCTACGTGAAAGCAAAAAAAATAAAAAATAAAATTTAAAAAAATATTCTCCCTTAGAAGACTTTGCAATAGATAAAATCATTTAATCTTTTTCCTTTGATTTTAATTTTATTAAATAAATATATAGAATGGAATTAAGAGTCCTAAAATATATAAATATGAAACGTGAAGCATATAGGAAAATTCTGAAAGCCGAAACATATAGAAAAATTAAGAGTCCTAAAATATATGGAAGGAAATTAAGAGTCCTAAAATAGAAAAAATATATTTCTTGAAAAATTCAAATTTACCATAAATAGAGTTATTATGATGTACCGTAAATTACCTAATAACTTGGTACCAACCTAAAACTAAAAAAATAATAATAATAAAAAAACCACCCATGACGTGAAACCCAGAAAAACTATATAATAATAAAAAAAATTATAATTAAAAAAATTCAGAAATAATATAATAATAAAAAGTTATAATTAAAAGAATAACCCCAAACTAATATAATAAAATAAATTGTAACTAAAAAAAGTCCACCACTGCGTGAAACCAAAAAAAAAAAATATACTAAATAATGCTTATCTATTCCACCAAAAAATATATAATATCATAATTAAAAAATTGTAATTACAAAAAAAAATAAAAATCACTCCTACGTGAAACCAAAAAAAATAATATAATATAATAATTTTTAGAAAAAAAAAATTCTTAAAAGCCTCTACAATAGATAAATTCATCTTTTAAAAATTTTTATTCAATTATTATTTTATTAAATTAAAGATTAAGGTCTCCTAAAATATATGGAATTGATAATAAAATAAAGATATGAAAATAAATTAAGAATCCTAAAATATATAAATATGATTCCTAAAATATATGGAAAAATTAAGAGTCCTAAAATATATGGAAGGAATTAAGAGTCCTAAACTATAAAAAAATATATTTCTTGAAAAAATAAATATTACCATAAATATAGCTGTTATGATGTTACCGTAAACTTGGTAAGCTCATATTACTTTTTGTTTTATTGAAAAACTACGACATTTTTGAAAAAGAATAAAAGTTGCCAACTACATTAAAAAACTTGTCATACAATTATAGGCATAATAGTACATATATAAACACTAATATAAATTATGTAGTCGAATGCCAAAATTTTATCTGTGAATTCTTTTTGTTTATGCGTTCAGTCTCGAGCTTGAATTTATACTTTATAGGATCTTTTTTTTTTTTTTGCTTACATGGAGTTTGTTCGATGATTTTTTTTTTATTTGTATCTCTTCTGTACTTTGGACTTTCTTTTATAATCGTCAATCTTGTATGATTTTTTTTCTTTATGTTTAATTTGTGTGCTAGCTTACTAATGAATTTCTATGAAAAAAGTAGTGTGTATAACTCTTAAACATGTTAATAACCTTCAATTTTATTTCGAATGTAGTGTATCCATGAGGCCATGATCATGAAGAGCATGGAAACAAACACCAAGTTGTTGAAATTTCTGACATTCAAGGTATTTTTATTTATATTAAATCTTCTCAATTAGCAATTGTCTATCAATAATACATTATAATTTATTATTGTTAACTTCAAAAACATATTAAGACTTTAGAAAAAAAAACTTAAATCACAATAAATTTATTTCTATAATAATAGATACTATAAATAGTTAATTGATGATAAAATTCTCTACCTAAAGATGTTCCTTTTTCCTACATGCGATAGTTATTGGAGAATAATCTAAATATAAATAAAGAGATACAACTAATATAAATATTATTAATTAATTGGTTAAAGGCATCTTAATTTAAATAGATTTTAAATCTAAATAAAATATTAAATTTTTATTTGCTTCCTTTTAGGGATGTGACTCAAGTACGATTTTTTTACCACAAATTACAAGATTTTTATTTCTTGAACTCTAAACTAAAGTAATGGTAGAGTTTACTATGTTTTTTTTTCTTATTTTACTTTTTATTCTTGATTGTGTTGATAATATTTATACTAATAGTATTGTTGTAAATTTATATTTAAATAATAATATAAATTACTTCATCACTTTGGACACTAAAAAGTAACTTAATTTTGTCAAACATATGACACGAGCAGATATTATTTATGATGACTTTTTTTTTTGGTATGGAAAACAATAATTAATCCAACAAATGAGATATTAGCAAAGTTTGAATAACACTCAATCAAAGTGCTATTACAATCTATTTAAGTGGTATGAACTCTGCAGGTAAAAAGATATTCAAATTATTATTTGTACTATATTTTTATTAACATTTGAATTCATTAACGTGAGGTACACGCATAAGGAGCGCACACCTAAACTAGTAATACTATAAACCACAAGGAGTATCATATGTTCTTTACTTTAGAAAAAGCATTAATACATGAGAGGTACTTTAGTCATTTTGTATATATACATAAAAATACTTGATGAGCTTTTTTATTTAGTACTCTTTTTTCTTTTTGAATAATAATGATATCGGAGTCAGATTTTGAGATCGAAAGAATTCACCTGTTATTTTGTTTCTGTTAGAAATCAAATTCGAGACTTTATGATGCTCAATTCATTTCATTTACCAATCCACCCATGCATTTGAATGTTTAACAATGAGACACATCATTTCACATGATTTTTCTTTTCACCCTAGAGGAATGCCTAATTTCTTCCTTTTGATATTAGCTTAGTTTGATATAAAGAAGTAGGGGTAGGTAATGCATTTGACATGTTAAACAATGAGACACATTTGACATGATTTTTCTTTTCACCTTAAAGGAATGCCTAATTTCTTCCTTTTGATATTAGCTAGTTTGATATATAGAAGTGGGGGTAGGTATATTAGGACCTTTAGGTTGGACTTGGTACAAAAAATACAGATGGATTCATTTTTTTATCCGAACATGTTCGATATTCGCATTGGAGCACTACTAATTTAGATTCACGTCGCGTAGGGCCCATTCGAGGGAAGCACTCTCTACCAAGAATTTTTTCGTACATAGAGCTCGAACCCAAGACCTCTGGTTAAAGGAGGAGTAGCCCCATCCGCTGCACCACAACCTTTAATGGTACATATGGATTCATTACATGTCACAAACACCCACCTTAAAGTGTAATATGTAAGCATAAAACGGATTATATAAACTTAAACAATGTTATACATAAACAATCCTATCCATAATCCTTTGTATTATTCAGGAACGTTGAACTTAATGATTTTCACATACACATAATAACAGTAATTTAATAAAGAATTACTTACCTGAATTCTCCATGGTTTTAGCAGAAATAAAAGCGTAATAGCAGAAGTACTGAATTGTTTCTCTCTTTTTACCTTACTTTCAGAATAATTGTGATGGTGCTTATTCTTCTTTTGGCAGAGAGAGGACCCCTTTTATAATGGGAATAGTCAGTAATGTTTTCACGTTCTATCAACATCATTGGTGGATACAATCATTATCCTACTAGGAGTCAGTAATTGTGGATACAATCCTACTAAGAGTTAGTAATTATCCTACTAGGTAACTTTTCATATAGATTAAGGACTTAACTTATCCAATTATTATTAAACCAATAAATAAATTAATTATGTGGGCCATAGAAATTTATATTCTCCCACCTGGCACACACAATTTTAATTTAATGGTTTAATAGGTACGTCAATCATGTGCACTATTAACGTTAAATCCAACATCATTTGTCATCGTTAAATAAATCAACTAAAATGAGTCATGGAGATTGTACGTCCCTTTACTTGACATGTTCCTTCCATGTACTACAATATTAGTCAATTACCTAACATAACCTTTCAAATACATAATGGGTCCAACGATAATACTTAGAATCCTTTATCTAAGTCAGAACCTGTCATCATTATTCACAATATTATGTATACAAGAGAAAACAGGTAACAACAGAAACATATATAATTTGAGCTCAAAGTGTCAATTTCATAAACATAATAAAGTCTTTACATAAAATCATTCATTGCTATCAATAAGACCCATCCTTTCAGCATTTTCAATAAATGTTTTGGGCGGTAATCCTTTCATCAAAGGATTAGCAATCATAAGCTTAGTGCTAATATGTTCAATTGACACTTTATGTTTCTGGACTTCTTGTTTAACCGAAAAGTATTTCAATTCATATGCTTAGCACCTTTTGAATACTTATTATTTTTTAGAGAAGAAAACTGCGGCGGTATTATCACAATAAATTTTCAGCGGCCTAGCTATATTGTCGACTAGTTCAAGTCCTAAAATAAAATTCTGAAGCCAATTAGCCTGGACTGTGGCCTCAAAGCATGCCACAAACTCAGCTTCCATAGTGGATGCAGCTATAACAGATTTCTTCGCACTCTTCCATGATATTGCTCCTCCACCTAATAGAAACAAATATCCAAATATGGATTTTCCTGTATCCACACAACCAGCATAATCTGAATGTGAATATCCAACCACATCTAAATGATCAGATCTTCTATAAGTGAGCATATAATCTTTCATTCCTTGTAAGTATCGCAACACTTTCTTTGCAGCCTTCTAGTGATCCATTCCAGGATTACTTTGATATCTGATAACGCTCAATCTACAGCTCTCGTTTGAGTGTAAAGCGGTCGTTAGCAAATATAGAACCCAACCTGGGTTGGGTATCGATCCCACAGGGAATAGCTTGGTCAACAAGTACGCAAAATTAATAGACTTTTGGTGCAAGTCTCGTAAGAAGGGGGGATTGTAATAAGTAACCAAAGTAATGAAATAAAAGCTGAAAATAATAAAGTAAAAAGAGAGTATTTCGTAGGTTGTGAAACAATGAGAATTGAGGCGTTGGGGTTATGTCCACCTTCAGAGGTATACGTCTCTATTGGCTATGAGTGTGTAGAGTCTTGACATGCAATTGCTTATAGAGAATTGTAGTCGATGGTAAATCCAAGCGTCTCTCGACCTAAACAAGGACTATTTCACTTTAACTCTCTCGAGCTTAAAGTGTGTCTAGCGGTACAAATTCTCCAAGAGGTTAGTCCAGTTACGGCACTAGCTTTTTAATAGGAAAGGGTGTCCTACTACCTTGACATTATCTCTTTTCCAGACAAATAACCTTTCTCTCGAACAAGTTAAATGTTAGACTGGCGTTGGTCTATGCGTCTTCTTTTCTAGACAAATAACCTTTCTCTCGAACAGGTTAGATGTTAGAATGGCGTGTTCTTGTGTTTGAACCGCAAAGAATGTAGATTTAAGATGAAGAGAATAATGATATAAGCAATATACTTGTCTTGAACTCACAAACTCACAGCTATAGATAGTAACTCATTCGGCTTCCATAACCCCAACTAAGAGGTTTAGTTACCCATGAATGCGAAGGATATCACGTTTTGCATGGTGAATGGCGTGAATAGTAGGTGATAGGCGTGTGGTTTTGGTGATTCCCTAGCAAGTAACGATTCTCTTGTTGTGGAATTTAAGAATAGAAGAATAGATTAGAAGTGTTTGTGGTGGAAGATGAGAAAGATGGAAGAAAATTAATAGTTTAAGAATGAATTTCTTGAATTTAGAGAGGAGTTGCCTCCACTAAGGGAGGACTTCATTAAAATCTCTAGCATGATAGGGTATTTATAATACTCCTATCCTACTCCTACTCTGCTAATGAAATAAATAACCAAATCCTACTAAACTAAGGAAATACTTAACCCATTTGTACTAGGTTAATGTAACATTCTCCTAATCCAAATAAACTAATGAAATACATAACCCAATTGTACTAGGTTAATGTATCATTGTCAAAATCCAGCTTTGTGTCTGTAAGTCCCCAAAGTCTTCAGAAATGCTGTTTTAGTCCTGGACATATTTTCCATGCAGTCCCCAAAGTATTCAGAAATGCTGTTTTTGCCCGGGACAGATTTTCCATGCAGCAGATTTGGTCCTTTAGGCGTCCAGCTCCTTTCTACTTCGTTTGTGAGCTTTCTTTTGCGTCAAGTAAGCCATAAAATGCTGAATTTTGCATCATTTATACCTGAAACTTTACTAATCATGTTCGTTAGCTCATTTATAGGAAAAATGACTAAAAGTGCATGAAATATATAGTTTGTTCTCAAAACTAGGCTAAAATATGGGCAAAATATATTGATATAGGCGTGTAAATTCGCCTATCATCAATATCGACCCAGCATTCCAACAGCAAAAATGATGTCTGGTCTTTTACATATTTGGGCATACATAATACTCCCAACTATTGATGTATAAGGAATATCTTTCATTTGCTTTCGTTCCAAGTCATTTTTTGGACATTGATTGAGACTAAACTTATCTCTTTTCTGAATTGGAACGGGACTTGATGAGCATTTTTACATTCTAAATCTCTCTAATACTTTATTAATATGGGTCTTCTGAGACAATCCCAACAATCCTTGTGATCTATCTCAAAATATTTCTATTCCAATCACATAGGATGCCTCACCCATATCTTTCATTTCAAAGTTCTTAGAGAGATATTTCTTGGTATTATGTAACAAACCAAGATCATTAGTAGCCATCAAGATGTCATCAACATACAAAACTAACATAATAAACTTACTCCCACTGACCTTCAGATATTTACACCGATCAACAGTGTTTTCTTTAAATCCAAAGGTGACAATCATTTCATTAAACTTAAGATACCATTAATGGGAAGCTTGTTTAAGTCCGTATATTGACTTCTTAAGTTTACACACTATGTGTTCCTTTCCTTTAATAGAAAACCCCTCAGGTTGATTCATATAAACTTTTTCCTCTAAATTTCCATTCAGAAAGACTGTTTTCATATCCATTTGATGCAGCTCTAAGTCATAATGAGCTACCAAGGCCATTATAATTCTGAGTGAATCTTTTCTAGAGACGGGTGAAAACGTCTCTTTATAGTCAATGCCATCCTTTTGAGTGAAACCTTTGGCAACAAGTCTGGCCTTGTGACGTTCGATGTTGCCAGTTGAGTCGCGTTTGGTCTTAAAAATCCATTTACACCCAACTCTTTTGCAACCTTCGGGTAATTCAACAAGGTCCCAAACTTCATTCTGTTCCATAGATTTTAACTCATCTTTCATAGCATTTATCTATTTATCAGAATTATTGCTTTCAATGGCTTGTGAAAATGAAACTGAATCATTATCAATTCCCAAGTCAGTTTCTAACTCATGTAGATATACCAAATAATTATCAGAAATAGCAAATCTTCTTTGTCTTTGAGATCTTCTTGATGCTACTTCTTATGGTTCATCTACTACAGGTTCATCAATTATGGTTTCATTAATAGGAATATTAATTTGTTGTTCTTGTTGATTACTTTGTTGTACAACATCTTCAGGAACAATAAATTTAAAAGAAGTACAGAGTAAAGGAATTCGTACTCTAACTTCTTTAATTTCCACATTTCGTGGTTCTTCACTCCCACTAACTTCGCCATTCTCAATGAATCTAGCATTTTCAATTTCAACTATTCTCGTACTATAATTAGGATAATAAAATCTATACCCCTTTGATTTTTCTGGATAACCAATGAAGAAACCACTGATTGTTCTTGAATCCAATTTCTTTTCTTGTGGATTATAAACTCTAACTTCTGCCGGGCAACCCCAAACATGCAGGTGCCTCAAACTAGGTTTCCTACCAGTCCACAGTTCAAAAGGTATCTTTGGAACTGCTTTACTGGAAACCCTATTTAGCAAGTAAACGACAGTCCTTAAAGCATACATCCATAACAAAGGAGGTAAAGATGAATTACTTAACATACTCCTAACCATATCCATTAATGTACGATTACACCTTTCTGCCACACCGTTTTGTTGTGATGTGCCTGGCATTATGTATTGAGAACATATGCCACGGTTTTCGAGGAATTTAGCAAATGGACCTGGGTGTTGTCCACTTTCATCATATCTTTCACAATATTCACCCCTCTATCAGACCTGATTATTTTTACCTTTCTATCTAGTTGTCTTTCAATCTCAGTAATAAATACCTCTAAGGCATTAATCGCTTGAGATTTTTCATGCAACAAATAAATATATCCATAATGTGAAAAGTCATCAATAAAAGTGATAAAATATTTTTCTTTATTGAAAGATGTGATATCAAAAGGACCACATCTATCGGTGTGTATAATTTCAAGAAGTTGTGTGCTTGTTGTGGCTCCTTTCTTTCTGTGTTTTTTTTGTTTTCCTTTAATACAATCTACACAAATATTAAGATCGGTAAAATCTAAATCTAGAAGAATTTCATTCTTAACTAATCTTTCCAGCCTTTCTTTAGATATGTGACCTAAAATTTTATGCCACAAGTAAGCAGATTGTTCATTCACCAAACTTTATTTGGTACCAACATTATGATGTAGATTTAAGAGTGTTTTGGCAAAAAGATTATCAAGATTCAGTTTGTATAAATTATCACAAAGAGTACCAGTACCGATGAGATAATTATTCTTAAACAAACTAAAACATCCATTACCAAAATTAAAGGAATATCCAGTCTTATCCAACTTAGACAATGAAACTAAATTTCTCGAAAGAGAAGGAACATAATAAGTTTCAACTGAATCTAAGTGACGCCCAGTATCGAGAATCAGACGATAAGTCCCGACAGCTTCAACTGAAGCCTTCACTCTATTCCCCATGTAAACAAATCTTTCATTCTTGTTTATGACTTGGATTGTACGGAATCCCTGCATAGTATTAGAAATATGAACAGTACAACCAGAGTCAATCCACCAAGTATTATAAGGAACTTCAGTTAAGTTTGATTCGAGACATGTAAAAGCACAGGGCTTACCTTTCTTCTCAAACCATGCCTTACGTTTCAGGCAATCTTTTTGAAAGTGTTCAGATTTTCCACAGAAATGACACTTTCCATTCTTGCTTCCTTTCTTATGTACTTGAGATGAGGACTGATTAACATTAAGTTTCTTCTGTTGTCCCTTACCATGCTTCTTTCCTTTCTTTTCAGCTCCTTGATGATTTACATAATTAATGGAGTGGGTTCCTTGATTCTTCAGCCTCGTTTCTTCTTGAACCAACATTCCATACAATTCATGCACGTTCTATTTGTATTTCATGGTGTTGTAGTTCATTTGGAAAGGACCATACTTAGACGATAATGAGTTGATAATGAATTGCACAAGGAAATTCTGTTCCACTTCCATTCCCAATGACTTAATTCTTGCTGCTATATTTTTCATTTCAATGATATGCTCATGCATAGTACATGAACCATCAAACTTCATGGTGGTCAAAGTACCCATTAGTGTCCTAGCAAGAGACTTATCAGCAGTTTGGGAAGACTCTTCCACAAGTTTCAGAAGTACTTTCACACTTTCAGTTTTGGGAAGAGTAGTCTTAATGTTGCCCCCAATATTCATTCACATGAACATTAGGCCTAATCTGTTAGACCGATGCCAGTGCTTATAATAGGACTTTTCTTCGTCACTGCTAGCTTCAGTAATAACAGTTGGCTTTTCAGAGTAAAGTGTAACATTCTAAAACCCCAAGATGGAATTTGATCTGATCTGTTCGCACCAATCTGAAAAGTTAAGTCCATTAAAAGTCGTAACAAAGGCAAAGTGCGAATGAAGGGCAAGTGCTGAATTAGAACATGCTCATTTGTTAATACTTTGAGTTACGAGTTTAAACACATTATCAAATTCAGAAATAACTTACTTAAATGTATATTGATGTTCTCCTTTGGGCGAAACATCAAAATACAACTTTAAACATAATGATGCTTAAAATATATTTAACACAAAACGACAATATTTAATACATCAATTAATAATATTTATCATCTTTGGATAAATAAATAAAACTAACGATACATCAAAATTATCTCTTTAATATTTATTGGTCATACGAACAAACAATCAACCTTTGGGTGATCCACAAATGCCTTATGACCAAAAATTTAATTTACCCATAATTATTAGATCAATTATAAGCATCAAGATTAATGGGTAGTTAATTTAAACTTTAACCTTTATTTTGGAATTAATTTCATAGAGATTCGACCACTTTGGTGATTAAAGAATCTTACATATATGATTCCAAGTTATATTAAGAAACAATAGATTTTATTATTGCATATTATAACGTTCTAACAACAAAGAGTTGTTTCTTTAAACTCATGTTATTTTAAATAGAATCAATTATAATAATATCAATATTTCAAATTTCGTTATTCTATAATTGTGAAATTTCTAACAAACATAATTAAAATTCACAAGATCTGAAGAAACATTAATTTTAATGGAAAATCCCTTGTTCCAAAAACCAGGCTCTGATACCACATGTAAGCATAAAATGAATTATATATACTTAAACAATCTTATACATAAACAATCATATCCATAATCCTTTGTATTATTCAGGAACGTTGAGCTTAATGATTTTCACATACACATAATAACAGTAATTCAATAAAGAATTACTTACCTGAATTCTCCATGGTTTTAGCGGAAACAAAAGCGTAATAGCAGAAGTACTGAATTGTTTTTCTCTCTTTACCTTACTTTCAGAATAATTGTGATGGAGCTTATTCTTCTTTTGGCAGAGAGAGGACCCCTTTTATAATGGGAATAGTTAGTTATGTTTTTACATTCCATCAACGTGATTGGTGGATATAATCATTATCCTACTAGGAGTCAGTAATTGTGGATACAATCCTACTAGGAGTCAGTAATTATCCTACTAGGTAACTTTCCATATAGATTAAGGATTTAACTTATTCAATTATTATTAAACCAATAAATAAATTAATTATGTGGGCCATAGAAATTTATATAATATACACTAAACTTTGATAGATTATACAAACTTTAATAACATCATCGAATATTGTTATTCCAACTTTAATAACATCGTATCGGATATTATTACGTTTATAGAAATTAAAATATTCATATTTCTCATTCGATCGATACACTAAAATGTTCCAACATGCTTGTCACATAATCACCATTCCTCAATAATGCATATAGCTTTTGAACACATGGTAAGTGAAGCTACCTGGGGTTTGCTCAATTGGCAAATTCGCTTGATGGACTTTTATTTTAGGTGACAAGTTCGAGTCTAGTGTCAGGCAAATTAATTTTTATATTTTAAGTTGAAAATGGTAAAAGGGTGGACTTGCTAGAGTTAGAAATCAAATATATATTGTTTTTTCAAAGTATATACATATATATACAACATTTTTTCCAATATTACTGGGGTTCGATGATCCCCTTTTTTTTAATTTAGATCGTTCTCTACCCATTATCTTTTGAGTTTTAAAAATAACGATTAATCCAAAATAATATAGAGTTGATTTCCAACATCGACTAAATCCATCAAAATGATCAGCTCGAATGTTAAAGTTTATTCAAAAGATCAGCTTTAGACAAATTTCTCGATCATAAAAAATTTTCATGCTAAGTGTACCAAAAGTTAAATAGTGGATTTTTACACCGACCAAAACCTATCAAAATGATAACCTAAAATGCAGTCAGTAAAGTTGGTTAGTGACCATGTGAGAACTTGTCACTAGTGGGGTACCCCTAATAAGGTAAAAGGTTATGACCTGGTGCACTAAAACTTTCACTTTGTGCAAAGTTCGGTGAAAAATAGAATTACAAAAGTCTATTTTATGCGGTCTTACTTTGCATTGGCTATTTCACGGCTTGAATTTGTGACTATGACAATAAATTTACTAGTTACTTCAAAACTCCAATAAAATTTGTTTAAAAAATTAATGATATGTAGTAATTTACTAGAGTAAGACAATATACTAGGTCTTAAAAAAAGTTATCATCAAGAATCAAGGTCCATATGGCCAAGAAAATGATTAAGGAAGGCCTACCAAAAAGTTGTGATCGTTTGAAATGTGTGAATTCTTCATAAGGAAGGGACCTTTTTTTATTGGTTGTTTAATTTGATACTTATGTTGAGATTCAATTAGATTAAAATTCATGCTAAAAAGTCTTATGTTGGAGATAAAGCACTCCGTAATACAATCTACTTCATATCCACAATCTTGAGTTCGAGGCCTCTAATGAAGGGTGAAAGAGTAGTTATTAATTACTACACTCTCTGTATTGTTATTTTCCTAATGTGAATATCGTGCATGTCATAATATTCTATTATACGACATCTAGTTGATTTAAATATTATATGACCCTTTTAGAACTCTATTACCTTTTTTCTAGATTAAGCTAATTTGTAGCATGGATATGATATTATTCTAGGTTTGGGATATGATTTATGTGTTGGAATCATGGTTAGTATGCTTAACCTTAATTGGGCTATAATAGTGATCTAGAAATCATAATTTGGATAGTATTGGCTTAAATGTCCATGCTTTTAGCGAAGTTCATATCTTAGGATTGGTTATGGCTTACTTTACATCTAGAAGTTGAACTAGATACCTTAGCCTAGTTTGGAGCGTAGTTTGCCTAATTATGAAAATTGAGGATTAGAAGTGGGATCATCCAACCCACTTAGGCCAAGACTTGTGTTATTCATTGTGGACTTAGTTGTGGATGTTAGACCTAGTTGAGTGTAGTGAGCCTTTAGAATAAACTTACCTAATGACTTGGTAAACTGTGATGATGTTCCCCGAAATTATGATTTATATTTATGGTCATGATATTACTTATAGAAGTGATAGTGGGCCTTTAGAGATGTTAGTTTCCCTTAGACTTGATATTTGGCCCATAGAGATGCTATTTCCTCTTAGACTTGATATTTGTGGCCCATAGAGATGCTGTTTTCTCTTAGGCTTGATATTTGACCCACAGTTATGTCATTTCTTCTTAGACTTGATATTTGGTCTATAGAGATACTATTTCCCCTTAGACTTGATATTTGGCCTAAAGAGGTGATATTCCTCATAGTCATGAGATATGATCTATAGATATGAGATGTCTTATAAATGTGACATGCTTATTGATATCATGCCTCCTAGATGTGAGATGTCTTCTATATGTGAGATGATTATAGATATGCTACGACTTATAAATATGATTGTCGATATGAGTTTCGTATATGTATATGAGCCTAAGAACGTAATTATGATGTTGTGATTATTTCGGACACATTATTGGGTCAAGGGCCATGTTATGATATTGGTTGGATATTCGAGAAGTATTTATCCTTGTAAAGGATATAGTTGTAGAATATGGATACATATATGTTTATGTTGCTTATGATTTCATTGACTGAATACTAGTGATGACTACATAGATTTGGTACATTCATGATTATTATATCAGTATTGATGTGATCCTAGCTGAAATACGACCTTAAAACTGTTTTTCGTAAATAAGGATTAAAACCCACTTTTCATCATAACCATGGATTTATTTACTATAATAATTGCCTAACTAAATGAAATATTTATACGTATAAAAGAGGTTAAAAACATTGTTTAAAAATTTGACTAAGACAGATTCTGATCGATGACTTGACACTATTATTTACTCCGGTCATGAGATATTTCGATTCTTTCTACATTTTTACAATGACTTAATCCAGAATATTATTTTGGACAACAGGCTTACAGATTTACTCTTTTATCCATAACTTGAGTCCGTGCACCTATTATATATCTATATATATGTATTAATGGTTATAATGATATTGATACACGACAAGGCCGGAGGATATTGTTATGATGATATTGATACCCGGTAAGGCCGGAGGATACTGTAATGATGATATTGATATCCGATAAGGCCGGAGGATACTTTGTTGATGATATTGACACACGGCAAAGCCGGAGGATACTATGATGATATATTGATATCCCACAAGGCCGGAGGTTGATTCTGATAATGAAGATGGTTACGATGATGAGATTGTGATGTTTATTGTGTACCTTGAATTCATTTTTACATGTGCATCGCCTATCACCAGTATGCTCCAATGTCTATCAGTCGGTATGGGACGGTCGCATAGATATGAGTGATGACTATGCCTTGCATTGTTATATGTTGATTGAATCTTCCGAGCCTGGGGCAGTGGGGGTACACATAAACTCGGCTAGGTATTTGATTGTTCGGACTCACGCTATTATTGATATTGTTATTATCATTGTTATGACCATTATTATAGCTAGTTTATGGCTTATTGGTGTAGACACGTGATTTTGACCCTCCCGAGTTTAATATATATATTTTTCGATATTAAATATTTACATTTGATATAATATTATTTAAATTCTTATTTTACTTTAATAAATTTTTTGTTAAAAGATAAATAATTAAATAAAGTTAATTTTGAGATATTTTATTTTTATTTTTATTCTAATTTTAAAAAAACTAATAAAAATAAATAATAGAAAAATTAAAATTATTTTCTCTTTTTATAAAATTTAATAAATAAATTAGTAGTTTAATACTATTTTACTAAATTTATTTTTGTCTATTTATAAATTGTTAGTATTTTTGATTAATATAAAATTAATTAATTATTATATTTATTATTATTATTATTATTTATAATTATTATTATTTTTATTGTCTTTAATTAAAAAAATATATATTCAAAATTCAAAAAAATTCTATCCTATCTAATAAAATTGCTACTCCCCCATGCCCCCCCCCCCCCAAAAAAAAAAAAAATCCCTCTACAAAAAGGACTTCCACCCCCAAAGAACGTACATTTGATCTAAGAGACATTGAAACAGAAACAAAAAAGACAAAAAGTACACAGACTTAGAGAAACACAGAGTAAGAAAAAAAAAGAATGAGGAAAAAACTCAAAAAAATCAAACAATAAAGAGAGAAAAAGTGTGAAATTGAACTCAGATTGGTGTTCGAATTTTCGGTGATGATATTCAAGTTTTCTGCTATAGTTCATAAACAGGTTCTTATTCGAGTTTATGTTATTTATTGTATGATTTTTCACAGTGAATCAAAACATGTTCAAGTTTATGTTAATGATTTCATTGTTTAATATGTGATATTATTTGTTTATTGTATTGAGTCAAGAAAAATAAATGTAGCAATATACACTGATATATGCATGTACTTATTGACAAAAAATATAAAAATTGCACTCACTGTACACGCACCCATAATATTCCCTTATTTTCATTCAATAATTCATACACCATATCATATATTTTATGTTTTTTGTATTCATAACAATTTACACAGCACACACATCAATCTGAAAACACATTCACATACTGTCACACGCACAAACATAGTAAAAAATTATTGATGGAAAGTTAGCAAAACGAAGGAGAAAAACAACAATAAAAAATGAGAGAGAGATCAGAAAGTAGAGGAATGAACGGTGAATATTTAATTTCTTGAGTTTTTTGGTGAATCCATACCAGACACTCTCCAGAAATCTCTGAATCAGCCACCAAGATACCCTAGATGCGCCGGAATTAACCCCGTGCGCCGCTGTTTCATCTCACCGGCAAAACCACCGCCAATCGCGGTGAACCATTCAAACCGCCGACACCGTTTCCCGTCACCCCTCACTGATCCACCACCAAAATCACCGAAAACTACTCTAGAAAATTGCTACCAACGCCACTCCCTCTCTCTTGTTTGTAAAAAATTTGGCCGAGAAGGCCATTCCTCGGTGGCGCTGGGACTTAGGAAGATGAATTTAGCGGCAGTTAATGAAAAATGGTAAAGAATGTGAATATCCGATTTTAGTTAATTTGGTTGTTAATTAAGATAACAAAAAAAAATATTTTATTCATTTAAGATAAAAAGTAACATGCAATTGTGGATATGTTCTGATTCCTCTTATTAAGTGGGTTCATGTAATATTTATCCAATTTTTTTTTTAAATTATGAAGTGTAGAGTATTTGATAAGTTAGATTGAAATCTGTTATTTAATAGATTTTTTTATTTTTATTTTTATTATTGTAATTTTAATATACTAATTACGTATAAGAATTTTTCATGTTTAATTTAGTTTAGTCGATATGACGTGATTTTATATATAACACTTAGGGAATCTTAGTAAATAATTGGTATGTTATTATTATTATTATTATTATTATTATTATTATTATATTTATTACTAATAAAATTTATTAATTATTTATTAAATTATTTATCCTTTTAAATGAATTTTACTCAATTTTATTGTTTAAGTTAAATAACATTTAGAATAAATAAATAAATGGTTTTTAATATTAAATAAATGTTAGGCATAACTAAATTTTATCTCAATTAAGAAAGCGGCGTACACATCTTTTCGAGACATTTAAAATTTAAGGATGTAAAAGATATACCTTGGCAAATACTTTTTTCTAAAATTAATTTAACAATTTTTTTTAAAACTTTCACCGGTTGATTTAATATGAAATATTAGACAAGTTTTTGATATAATTAAAAATGAACGATTTTAGGCCTTAACATAATTTATTAAAATAATTTAAGTCAAGATAAGTCAATAAAGCGACCGTGCTTGAACCACAGGACTCGAGGGGTGCCTTACACCTTCCTCTCGGTCAACAGAATTCCTTACCCGATCATCTATTTTCGCAGACCAATAATAAAGAGTCATTTTCTTTTGATTAGGGATTCAAAAAGGTGACTTGGAACACCATAACTCAATTCCAAGTGGCGACTCTGTAATAAATTAATTCCTATTCAAAACTGTTACTTTAATTGGAAAAACCCTTCGACTCGATCCCTTCGGGCGAAAAAAAGGGTGTGACATCTCTGGCGACTCCGCTGGGGACTAATAAGAATTTGAGATTTTTATATTGACTTATACTTGCTTTAATTATTGCTGATATTGTGTTTGTTGGCCTTATGTGCTACTTGTCGCTTATTTACCGCTTTGATATTGATTGAACTTTATTACATACTGTCTTCTCTTACGCACCCTCTCTGAGTCTCTGAAATAGGATAGAAAGAATGCAGCGCATGCATCCTACTTTCTTATTGAGATAACCGGAGTGTCAAGGCACCTGGTGAAGGATTATAGTCACACATGTTAGGGGGTTCGGATCGATAACGAAGGCGGTGTTGCCCTGCTACCGACCAAGTTGTCCCTCCCCAGCTTGAGTGTCTGCTCGGGTAAGCCAGTCTAGACACCTATCCCTATTAGGTTTAAACTTAGAAGAATTGAAAACTCAGAATTTGGTAATTCCTATTAGGTGCCGCTTTATTTACATCATATGCATTTGACTTAGCGGGACTCGGCACAGGGGCTGGGTCTGTCTAGGACAGGTGACCTACTTTATAAAGACCAACATGTGCATCCTACGTGCTCTTTGACAATTATTTTGGAAGGTTGTTTGTTTGTTGACCAGCATTAGGCAACTTTAAAATGCAAGAGATTAAATTATCCTCACATTTAAAAAAAATATACTTTTAAAAGAAAGAAAAAAGTTTAGTAACATAGTTTTACGGTCTTTATGAACTACGAGGGTCTGATTCTAACTCTTTATTGAGATACGTAGGAAGCCCTTTTTCGGGGTACGACCCTATCTTTTGAAAAATTATTCATAGATATATTGGGGAATGTTTTGAAAATATGATTACTTTCATAATTATTTTTCTAATCTTCAAGTCTAATTTTTATATTTTTGTATATTTTAACAGCCCTGAATCTTTAGGGATCATGAGGCTAAGTTTTTACAAAATAAAAAATATATATAAATCTTAACAGCCCTGAACCTTTAGGGGTCTTGAGGTTGAGTTTTGTACGACATAATTTTGCAAGAACTACGCACACCTGATTCTCATTTTATTGAGATACGTAGGCAGTCCTTAATGGATTCGGTGATCTTTTAAAAAATGGTTGTCTTTTCTTTTAAACTAAAAAAAAAGTTGTTTTCAAAAATAAAAAAAAATATTATTTAATAAATAAATAAATAAATTTCTCATTATTAAAAAAAAAGGTATATTTCTTCGTATCTCCAATTTTTTAGAACTACACACACCTGATTCTCATCTTAGTGAGATACGTAGGCAACCCTTCTGGGTTCGGTGATCTCTTCAAAAAAGAGGATAAAAGAAAAAGAGTTTTTGAAAAAATATTACATTCTGACGCCTTTGTTATTTCTTATACAATTAGTTTAAGGTGGTTGGTTTGTGGTATTTTGGCTGGTCTCCCATATTGCATCAAATTCAGGGAAGAGATTCATGTCCAGCAAGAATATAGAGAATAAAATCATGGATCAGAAAAAGAGTCAGGAAAATGAGAGATTAAAGCAAGAGATTGTGAGTTTAAGGCAACAAATATTGGAAATGTATCGAGTTTGGGCCAGTGGACTGCCTCCTTTTCAATTTTTCACTATTGACCCTACAAATACCTTGAGTTTTTCACCAAAATTGAAAGGTCAGTTTTCTGATGTTGGTTATGCGCCACAACATGCCCCAGAATCTATTCCAAGCCAAAAGAATCTCAATGTTTCAATCACTCATTCTCTAGATCTTTAGTATAAATATAGCACATCAATAGCACCACCTATAGTCTCTGCTTCTGTTGCTCCACCCTATACTGAGGTTTCCACCTTAGCTTTTGATCCGGCGATTGTGCCTCCCCAATCTGCTATTAAGTCGATGTTCAACACTTTCGATGATCACTATTATACTCCTAACCCACATCTATGTTAGTTGGACCACCAAAATTTCTTAATAAGAAGTCTGACATGACAGAAGAGCAAGAGAAAATTGCTAGGAAAATGAAAAGCACAAAAAAGGCTATGAAAAATTCTCAGGGAATTGCGAATTATGAAGATGTTGCATATAAAGACGGAGACATGTATTCAAGTGTTACCTTTCTCCAAGACTTGAGATATCAAAATTTGAGAAACATGATGGGTACGAGGATTCTGTAAAACACTTGGGACGATATTGCCATCAGTTGAGAGGGACAGAAGGAAAGAAAAAAAAAATATACCATTATCGTTACAGGGGCAAAGCAGTGATCAAGAGGTCCAACTCAGAAATATTGTCAGTCTTAATCCCGAGCTTGCACATCAAATTCATATGCTCACATGCAACAAGGTTCCTCTTTGCAAAATCCAAGATATTTCGTTCCACATCCTCAATATCCTTTAAAAAATGCACAGTTGTATGCTCATTTATTTTTTTATCTGTAATGGCATGTACCGGTTCCGCAACATCGTCCTGGACCCCCACATATTTATCAAAGAACTTCTAAGTACAAGTTTCAACCGAGGCCGGAGTTTGCAAAGAGGAGAAATTCAATTGTACACCAATTGAGTAGTTGTATGCCAGTTTATTCCAGAGATTGAGAAAGTTGGACATAATCACTCCTCTCCTTGAGTGTAGTCCTGATCCACATTCAAGAAATTTTGATCCTCATGTACGATGTGTATATCATTCTGATATTCAGCGTCACAGTATTGAGGATTGTCGTGCTTTGAAAAGAGAGATAGAAAGGATGATTCAAGAAAAATTGATTGTAGTGCAAAACATTGACACTACGAGCATCACACGAAATCCTTCATTAACACACGGTAATGCACAATACGTGGGAAACAATGAGTTAAGCATGAGGATCCCCAATTTATTTGTTGAAGAAAATATGTTGGACAGTGGTGGAAGTTCTAGTCATGCTGATAAGCAAACAAGTAGCTAAGATATCAAGCTTAACAATTCGGAGGTCACTCCTCTCCCTACTATGAATGAGTCTTGGTAGTTTGTTTGTTTGTCTTTCTACAATTTGAATTGTTCTAGGGTTGTAATTCACATTTTTACCTTGGTATTTTAGGTTAAAACTTTGTCTATCTTTGTTTTTAAATGAAACATAATTTTCCTTTATTTTATTTTGTGTTTAATATTTACTTATAGATTTCCTATTATACAGTTCTTTCTATGCCGATTCTAATGATATGACATGCATGAAGAACTATCTATCAGATTTTAAAATCCAATATAATTATGAAATAGTGAATAAAGAGATTGAATACGATGAAGAGGAAGTATTTGAGAATATAAGCAAAAGATTTCAAACAGTTTGAGAATAAGTCAAATCGCAATATAGATGAAATTAGAGCAATTGCTTTGCAAATCAAAAATGACTTGATCATCAATTAGAAGATCCAATTCAAGAATTTTGAATGGGATCAATCAGAGGATATGTAATCTCCATCGTCAGAAAAAATGAAAGAAAGTTAGCTCCCAAAGAGACATGAGTCATTCGTGTGGAGAAAGTACAACATAATTAGTCTTGTAAGTTTCATAAGCATGAAAGAAGTGACACATGTGCACGTTCTTAGTGAAGGTCAATGTTGAAAAGATATGTATGATCTCATGTTTCACCCTCAGGTTGCATGTTATGTTCTTCCGTTTTTAAGGATTGATATGACGAATGCATTTCATTCTGCTATCCAAATATTGTGTCATCCTTTGTTACCCCTTTTGAGCTTTAGTTTTACTTTATTTCGTACCCCTATTTTGGAATCAAAATAGAGTTTGAAAAATAAAAAAAAGAGTGTCAAAAAAAAAATAGAGTTAGAAAAATGTTAGGAAAAAATAAAGTTAGAAAAAATATCAAGAAGAAAATGGAGTCAGAAAAAAAAAGTGGACTTGAAAAAAAAATGAATCCCAAAAATAGAAGAATCAAAGAAAAGAAAAATGAGAGTCCAGGTTCATTTCAAAAAAAAAAAAAAAGAGAATGACTTTCCTGAACTACGTTTTACCTGATTCTTGCTATGACAAGATACGTAGGTAGCCCTACTCCGGGGTTCGGTCCAACCAAAAGAAAAATCAAATACCCAAAATGAAATAAAACTGGGGCAAAGTTTATTTTCTTAAAAGAATCGATTCCAAAAGTTAAATGTTTTACCCAATGTTGTGTAAACTTTGAACATCATACCGATCTTTCTTTATAACCCTATCCAAAAACTAAGTTACAATCAAAGAAAGACCTTCAGATCAATATTTGAGAATGTCAAGGCTAAACATGTTATGAGTGCATGATATTTCATATTTTGGGTATTTATTTTTTAAAAAAATGAATGAAAAAAGAGAGAGTTTCATTGGTGAAAATCCTGTTAGGCACCATAAGGCGACTGTAAGCAGAGAAAGAAGTGAAAATGAGATAGGCTCGTTGGCAAAAACTCATTGAGGTGCCACTAGCCGAAGGAGAGTTGTTATCCAGAAGGAAGAAGTTTAAGATTGGCTAAATTTCAAGCTCAATTAATGGAAAAAAAATTGTAGTGATTGGTATGGATAGATCTGATTGTTTGATTCAAAATGCATGTCATAATCACCAGAATCGGTTTTCACGTTCAGATAAGTTTTTTTTTTGTTTTGAAAAAGAGATGATTATTGTCTTTTTTTCATTTTGTTTTATTATAATTTTTGATTTTTGTGTCCTTGTCATCAAATGAAAATTTTGTTGTCTTGTATGTGTTTTCGAGTCAAATTCACGTCAGGTCTAGTGAGAAAGGATTCCAAACTTGCTATCAACTTCTTTAATGGTAAAAAACAAGAAAAAGGGTCAACGTACAAGGACAACATTTCAAAGTATAATAAAGTATAATAAATGGCGTATGGAATGTTAAATTCTGAGATATTATACAAGACAAATATGTTTTGAGTTGAGAATCTCAGTGGTTAGAATTTTGGGTCAGAAGTGTGACAAGTCAATGGATATCTATCAAGGATTGGAAAAGGATTTGCGCATGGCAAGTGCAAGAACGGTCAATTCAAGAGCCAAATACCACAAACCAACCACCACATATTTTTAAAACTCACAATTTATCTTTGTTTTGTTTGAAACAGATACAGAAAGTTTTCAAATAAAGGATGCAATTTCATATTTATGTCAATGCAAGAGTCATGATTACAACATACGATGGTGGATCTCAGTTATGGAACATATTTGAAAAATCAGAAATTTGTAAGTCCAGGAGCCCGCCTGAAGAATAGGGTGAAGAAAAAAAATTTCAGGAGCCCGCATTAAGAACAGGGTGAAGAAATTTGTAGGTATAGGTGCCCGCCAAAAGAATAGGGTGAAGAAAACATAAAGTCCAGGAGTCCGCCTGAAGAACAGGGTGAAGAAATTGTAAGTTCAGGAGCCCGCCTGAAGAACATGGTAAAGAAATTGTAAGTCCAGGAACCCGCCTGAAGAATAAGGTAAAGAAAAAAAAAAGTCTAGGAGCCCGCCTGAAGAAAAAGGTGAAGAAAAAAGAAAGTCCAGGAGCCCGCCTGAAGAATAGGGTGAAGAAAAAAAAAAGTCCAACATCCCACCTAAAGAACAGGGTGAAGAAATTGTAAGTCCAAGAGCTCGCCTGAAGAACAGGGTGAAGAAATTGTAAGTCTAGGAGCCCGCCTGAAAAACAGGGTGAAGAAAAAGGAAGTCCAGGAGCCCGCCTAAAGAACAGGGTGAAGAAAATCAAGTTCAGGAGTCTGCCTGAAGAACAGGGCGAAGGAAAAGTAAGTCAGGATCCAGCCTGAAGAATCAGATGAATTTTCAAGTTCAAGTCACGAAGATTAGAATCAAGATTCTATAGATTGTAATTTTCACTTGTATTTTTCATTTTCATATTTTTTTTGGTTATTCATTTCAATGTAAAAGCAGAATGCCGTGAACCGGAAACTCGCCGGAACCTGACTTAAACTTTAACTCACTGTCTCACCATTTTACCTCATTAACTACATGTGACCTGATTTCCTTAAAATCTGGGATATGTAGGCGGTCCAAAACCAGGACTTGGTCACATATTTTATTTTATTTTATCTTTACTTTTAGAATAATCGGAGAGTCAAAAATCATCTTTTTCTCTACTGCTCTATATGAAAAATCTTCGAGATTTCAAACAAAGAGGGGCAAAATGTAGACACGTGATTTTGATCCTCTCGAGTTTAATATATATATATTTTCCGATATTAAATATTTATATTTGATATAATATTATTCATATTCTTATTTTATTTTAATAAATTTTTTGTTAAAAGATAAATAATTAAATGAAGTTAATTTTGAGATATTTTATTTTTATTTTTATTCTAATTTAAAAAAACTAATAAAAAATAAATAATACTAAAAATAAAAATATTTTCTCTTTTTATAAAATTTAATAAATAAATTATTAGTTTAATACTATTTTCTTAAATTTATTTTTGTCTATTTATAAATTGTTAGTATGTTTTGATTAATATAAAATTAATTAATTATTATTATATTTATTGTTATTATTATTTTATTAATTATTATTATTATTGTTATCTTTATTTATTATTTTTATTATTATTATTTTTATTGTCTTCAATTAAAAAAAATATTTTCAAAATTCAAAAAAATTCTATCCCATCTGATAAGATAACTACTCCCCCCCCCCCCCCCCCCCAAATCCCTCTACAAAAAGGACTCCCACCCCCAAAGAATGCACATTTGATCTAATTGAAACAGAAAAAAAAAAGAAGACAAAAAGTACAAAGACTTAGAGAAACACAGAGTAAAAAAAAAATAGTGAGGGAAAAACTCAAAAAATTCAAATTTTCGGTGACGATATTCAAGTTTTCTGCTTTAGTTCATAAACAGGTTCTTATTCGAGCTTATGTTATTTATTGTATGATTTTTCACAGTGAATCAAAACTTGTTCAAGTTTATGTTAATGATTTCATTGTTTAATATGTGATATTATTTGTTTATTGTACTGAATCAAGAAAAATAAATGTAGGAATATACACTGATATATGCATGTACTTATTGACAAAATATATAAAGAATTCACTCACTGTACACTCACCCATAATATTCCCTTATTTTCAATCAATAATTTATACACTATATCACATATTTTATGTTTTCTGTATTCATAACAATTTACACAGCACACACATCAATCCAAAAACACATTCACATACTATCACACGCACAAACATAGTAAAAAATTATTGACGGAAAGTTAGCAAAACAGAGGAGAAAAACAACAATAAAAAAAATGAGAGAGAGATCAGAAAGTTGAGGAATGAATGGTGAATATTTAATTTCTTGAGTTTTTCCGGTGAATCCACACCAGACACTTTCCAAAAATCTCCGAATCAGCCACCAAGATACCCCAGATGCTCCGGAATTAACCCCGTGCGCCGTTGTTTCATCTCACCAGCAAAATCACTGCCAATCGCGGTGAACCATTCAAACCGCCGACACCGTTTCCCGTCACCCCTCACTGATCCACCACCAAAATCGCCGAAAACTACTCTAGAAAATTGCTACCAACGCCGCTCCCTCTCTCTTGTTTGTAAAATATTTGGCCGAGAAGGCCATTCCTCGGTGGCGCTGGGACTTAGGAAGATGAATTTAGCGGCAGTTAATGAAAAATGGTAAAGAATGTGAATATCCAATTTTAGTTAATTTGATTTTTAATTAAGATAACAAAAAATATATTTTATTCATTTAAGATAAAAAGTAGCATGCAATTGTGGATATGTTCTGATTCCTCTTATTAAGTGGGTTCACGTAATATTTATCCAATTTTTTTTTTGAAACAAAATTATAAAGTGTAAAGTATTTGATAAGTTAGATTGAAATATGTTATTTAAAAGATTTTTTTATTTTTATTTTTATTTTTATTATTGTAATTTTATTATACTAATTACGTATAAGTATTTTTCATGTTTAATTTAGTTTAGTCTATAGGACATGATTTTATATATAACACTTAGGGAATCTTAGTAGATAATTGGTATGTTATTATTATTATTATTATATTTATTACTAATAAAATTTATTAATTATTTATTAAATTATTTATCCTTTTAAATGAATTTTACTCAATTTTATTGCTTAAGTTAAATAACATTTAGAATAAATAAATGTTTTTTAATATTAAATAAATTTTAGGCATAACTAAATTTTATCTCAATTAAGAATGCGGCGTACGCATCTTTTCGAGACATTTAAAATTTAAGGATGTAAAAAATATACCAGGGAAAATACTTTTCTCTAAAATTAATTTGACAATTTTTTTTAAATTTTCACCAATTTATTTAATATGAAATAATAGAAAAGTTTTTGATATAATTAAAAATGAGCGATTTTATGCCTTAACAAAATTTATTAAAATAATTTAAGTCAAGATAAGTCAATAAAGCGATCGTACTTGAACCACGGGACTCGAGGGGTGCCTCACACCTTTCTCTCGGTCAACAGAATTCCTTACCCGATCTGCTATTTTCACAGACGAACAATAAAGAGTCATTTCCTTATGATTAGGGATTCAAAAAGGTGACTTGGAACACCATAACTCAATTCCAAGTGGCGACTCTGTAATAAATTAATCCCTATTCAAAACTGTCACTTTAATTGGAAAAATCCTTCGTATCGATCTATTCGGGCGAAAAAAAGGGTGTGACATCTCTGGAGACTCCACTGGGACTAATAAGAATTCGAGATTTTTATATTGACTTATACTTGTTTTAATTATTGTTGATATTGTGTTTGTTGGCCTTATGTGCTACTTGTCGCTTATTTACCGCTTTGATATTGATTGAACTGTATTATATATTGTCTTCTCTTGCGCACCCGCTCTGAGTGTCTGAAATAGGATAGAAGGAATGCTGCGCATGCATCCTACTTTCTTTTTTAGATAACTGGAGTGTCAAGGCACCTGGTGAAGGATTATAGTCACACATGTTAGGCGGGGTTCGGATCGACAACAAAGGTGGTGTTGCCCTGCTACCGATCAAGTTGTCCCTCCCCGGCTCGAGTGTCCGCGAGGGTAAGCCAGTCTAGACACCTATCCCTATTAGGCTTAAACTTAGAAGAATTGAAAACTCAGAATTTGGTTATCCCTATTAGGTGCCGCTTTATTTGCATCATATGCATTTGACTTAGCGGGACTCGGCACAGGGGCCAGTTCTGTCTAGGACAGGTGACCTACTTTATAAAGACCAACATGTGCATCCTACGTGCTCTTTGACATTTATTTGGAAGGTTGTTTGTTTGTCTACCAGCTTTAGGCAACTTTAAAATCCAAGAGATTAAATTATCTTCACATTTAAAAAAAAAAAAAATTTAAAAGAAAGAAAAAAGTTTAGTAACATAGTTTTACGGTCTTCATGAACTACGAGGGTCTGATTCTCACTCTTTATTGAGATACGTAGGAAGCCCTTTTTCGGGGTACGACTCTATCTTTTGAAAGATTATTCATAGATATATTGGGGAATGTTTTGAAAATATGATTACTTTCATAATTATTTTTCTAATCTTCAAGTCCAATTTTTATATTTTTGTATATTTTAACAGCCCTGAATCTTTAGGGATCATGAGGTTAAGTTTTTACAAAATAAAAAATATATATAAATCTTAACAGCCCTGAACCTTTAGGGGTCTTGAGGCTGAGTTTTGTACGACATAATTTTCAAGAACTACGCACACCTGATTCTCATTTTATTGAGATACGTAGGCAGTCCTTAATAGATTCGATGATCTTTTAAAAAATGGTTGTCTTTTCTTTTAAACTAAAAAAAAAGTTGTTTTCAAAAATAAAAAAAAATATTATTTAATAAATAAATAAATAAATTTCTCATTATTAAAAAAAAAGAAAAAAAGGTATATTTCTTTGTATCTCCAATATTTGAGAACTATGCACACCTGATTCTCATCTTAGTGAGATACGTAGGCAACCCTTTTGAGGTTCGGTGATCTCTTCAAAAAAGAGGATAAAAGAAAAAGAGTTTTTGAAAAAATATTACATTCTGACACCTTTGTTATTTCTTATACAATTAGTTTAAGGTGGTTGGTTTGTGGTATTTTGGCTAGTCCCCCATATTACATCAAATTCAGGGAAGAGATTCATGTCCAGCAAGAATATAGAGAATAAAATCATGGATCAGACAAAGAGTCAGGAAAATGAGAGATTAAAGCAAGAGATTGTGAGTTTAAGGCAACAAATATTGGAAATGTATCGAGTTTGGGCCAGTGGACTGCCTCCTTTTCAATTTTTCACTATTGACCCTACAAATACCTTGAGTTTTTCACCAAAATTGAAAGGTCAGTTTTCTGATGTTGGTTATGCGCCACAACATGCCCCAGAATCTATTCCAAGCCAAAAGAATCTCAATGTTTCAATCACTCATTCTCTAGATCTTTAGTATAAATATAGCACATCGATAGCACCACCTATAGTCTCTGCTTCTGTTGCTCCACCCTATACTGAGGTTTCCACCTTAGCTTTTGATCCGGCGATTGTGCCTCCCCAATCTGCTATTAAGTCGATGTTCAACACTTTCGATGATCACTATTATACTCCTAACCCACATCTATGTTAGTTGGACCACCAAAATTTCTTAATAAGAAGTCTGACATGACAGAAGAGCAAGAGAAAATGGCTAGAAAAATGAAAATCTCAGAAAAGGCTACAAAAAATTCTCAGGGAATTGCGAATTATGAAGATGTTGCATATAAAGACGGAGACATGTCTTCAAGTGTTAACTTCCTCCAAGCCTTAAGATATCGAAATTTGAGAAACATGATGGGTACGAGGATTCTATAAAACACTTGGGACAATATTGCCATCAATTGAGAGGGACAGAAGGGAAGAAAAAGGAAAATGTACATATTGTCATTACAGGGGAAAAGCAGAGATCAAGAGGTCCAACTCAACAATATTATCAGTCTCAATCCCGAGCTTGCACATCAAATTCATATGCTCACATGCAACAAGGTTCCTCTTTGCAAAATCCAAGATATTTCGTTCTACTTCCTCAATATCCTTTAAACAATGCACATTTGTATGCTCATTCATTTTCTTATCCGCAATGGCATGCACCGTTTTCTCAGCGTCGTCCTGGACCCCCACATATTTATCAAAGAACTTCTAAGTCCAAGTTTCAATCGAGGCTGAAGTTTGAAAAGAGGATAAAGTCAAAGAATAATTGTACACCAATGGAGTAGTTGTATGCCAGTTTATTCCAGAGATTGAGAAAGTTGGACATAATCGCTCCTCTCCTTGAGTGTACTCCTGATCACATTCAAGAAATTTTGATCCTCATGTACGATGTGCATATCATTCTGATATTCAGGGTCACAGTATTGAGGATTGTCGTGCTTTGAAAAGAGAGATAGAAAGGATGATTCAAGAAAAATTGATTGTAGTGCAAAACATTGACACTACGAGCATCACACGAAATCCTTTATCAACACACAGTAATGCAAAATACGTGGGAAAACATGAGTTAAGCATAAGGATCCAAAATTTAGTTGTTGAAGAAAATGTGTTGGACAGTGGTGGAAGTTCTAGTCATGCTGATATGCAAACCAGTAGCTAAGATGTCAAGCTTAATAACTGGGAGGTCACTCCTCTCCCTACTATGAAGGAGTCTTGGTAGTTTTATTTGTTTGTCTTTCTGTAATTTGAATCATTCTAGGGTTGCAATTCACATTTTTACCTTGGTATTTTAGGTTAAAAATTTGTCTATCTTTGTTTTTTAATGAAATATAATTTCCCTTTATTTTATATTGTGTCTAATATTTACTTATATATTTCCTATTATACAGTTTTTTTATGCCGATTCTAATGATATGACATGCATGAAGAATTATCTATCAGATTTTAAAATCCAATCTAATTATGAAATAATGAATAAAGAGATTGAATATGATGAACAGGAAGTATTTGAGAATATAAATAAAAGATTTCAAACAGATTGAGAATAAGTCAAATCGCAATATAAATGAAATTAGAGCAATCGCTTTGTAAATAAAAAATGACTTGATCATCAATTAGAAGATATAATTCAAGTATTTTGAATGGGATCAATCAGAGGATATATAATCTCCATCATCAGGAAAAATAAAAGAAAGTTAGCTCCCAAAGAGACATGAGTCATTCTTGTGGAGAAAGTACAACACAATTAGATTTGTATGTTTCATAAGCATGAAAGAAGTGACACATGTGCACGTTCTTAGTGAAGGTCAATGTTGAAAAGATATGTATGATATCATGTTTCACCCTCAGATTGCATGTTATGTTCTTCCATTTTAAAGGATTGATATGATGAAGGCATTTCATTCTGCTATCCAAATATTGTGTCATCCTTTGTTACCCCTTTTGAGCTTTAGTTTTACTTTATTTCGTACCCCTCTTTTGGAATAAAAATAGAGTTTGAAAAATAAAAATAAAACTGTAAAAAAAAGGGAGTCAGAAAAATGTCAAGAAAAAATGAAGTTAGAAAAAATATCAAGAAAAAAATAGAGTCAGAAAAAAAATGAATCCCAAAAAGAGAAGAATCAAAGAAAAGAAAAATGAGAGTCCAGGTTCATTTCAAAAAAAAAAAAAGAGAATGACTTTCCTGAACTACGTTTTACCTGATTCTTGCTATGACAAGATACGTAGGCAGCCCTACTCCGGGGTTCGGTCCAACCAAAAGAAAAATCAAATACCCAGAATGAAATAAAACTGGGGCAAAATTTATTTTCTTAAAAGAATTGATTCCAAAAGTTGAATGTTTTACCCAATGTTGTGTAAAATTTGAGCCTCATACCGACCTTTCTTTATAACCCTATCCAAAAGCCAAGTTACAACCAAAGAAAGACCTTCAGATCAATCTTTGAGAATGTCAAGGCTAAACATGTTATGAGTGCATGATATTTCATATTTTGGGTGTTTATTTAAGAAAATGAATGAAGAAGTGAGTTTCATTTGTGAAAACCCTGTTGGGCACCATAAGGCGACTGTAAACTGAGAAAGAAGTAAAAATGAGATAGGCTCGTTGTAAGAAACCTATTGAGGTGCCACTAGTCGAAGGAGAGTTGTTATCCAGAAGAAACAAGTTCAAGATTGACTAAATTTCAAGCTCAATGAATGGACAAAAAATTGTAATGAATGGTGTGGATAGATCTGGTTGTTTGACTCAAAATGCATGTCATAATCACCAGAATCGGTTTCCACGTTCAAAGAAGTTTTTTTTTGTTTTGAAAAAGAGATGATTATTGTCTTTTTTCATTTTGTTTTATTTTAATTTTTGATTTTTGTGTCCTTGTCATCAAACGAAAATTTTGTTGTCTTGTATGTGTTTTTGAGTCAAATTCACGTCAGGTCCAGTGAGAAAGGATTCCAAACTTTCTATCAACTTCTTCAATGGCAAAAAGCAAGACAAAGGGTCGACGTACAAGGATAACATTTCAAAGTATAATAAAGTATTCAGAATGATTGTGATTTGATAATTTTTTACTCGTTGAAAGATAAAGGGTGTATGGAATGTTAAATTCTGAGATATTATACAAGAGAAATGTGTTTTGAGTTGAGAATCTCAATAGTCAGAATTTTGGGTCAGAAGTGTGACAAGTCAATGGATATCTATCAAGGATTGGAAAAGGATTTGAGCATGGAAAGTGCAAGAACGGTCAATTCAATAGCCAAATACCACAAACCAACCACCACGTATTTTTAAAACTCACAATTTGTCTTTGTTTTGTTTGACACAGAAATAGAAAGTTCTCAAATAAAGGATGCAATTTCATACTTATGTCAATGCAAGAGTCATGATTACAGCATACGATACTGGATCTCAGTTATGGAACATATTTGAAAAATCAGAAATTTGTAAGTCCAGGAGCCCGCCTGAAGAACAAGGTGACGAAAAAAGAAGTCTAGGAGCCCGCCTGAAGAACAGGGTGAAGAAATTTATAAGTCCAGGAGCCCGTTTGAAGAACAGAGTGAAGAAAAAAAAGTCTAGGAGTCCGCCTGAAGAACAGGATGAAGAAATTGTAAGTCCAGGAACTCGCCTGAAGAACAGGGTGAAGAAATTATAAGTCGTCCAGGAACCCACCTGAAGAATAGGGTGAAGAAAAAAGAAGTCCAGGAGCCCGCCTAAAGAACAGGGTGAAGAAAAAAGAAAGTCCAGGAGCCCTTCTGAAGAACAGGGTGAAGAAAAAAGAAAGTCCAGGAGCTTGCCTAAAGAACAGGGTGAAGAAATTGTAAGTGCAAGAAGTCTACTCCTGCCACATCTACTGAGATCAAATTTCTTGGCCCCATCAATCGACGCAATCACAATGCTTGTGCTTTGGATGGATCCCAATACTTTACCATTTTGGAGTTGACAAAAAGGAGAAAATCTCAAATTTCGGCAGTAACTACAACCCCTGGGGGGGACTTTGCATCTATTTTATCAGATGAACCGTCTGAAACTGGTTGTAACTTTGGAGAATCTGAAAACTTAATGAATTCTCCAACTTCAACGAAAGTCAACACCTTCATAGTTGATGCAATTGATTTGGGCGAGAAGTTTACAATGACGGAGCAAACCATTGAAGCCTTGAAGAAGTCCGCTGATGAGAAAGATCATCAAATCACCCGACTTATGAGCAAGTTAGATCTCTACAATCCTGGAGAGTCAAATTATAATCTAATACTGCGAGAAAAAGTTGATGGTGAATCTTTCATCAAGACAAGTGACAATTACTACGATGATCGATCCGCTTCAGTGGCTACTCTAACAGGCCAACAACTGCAAGATATGATTGCAAACACCATCAAGGAACAATATGGTGGTCCTTCACAAAGTTTTGTAGGATAGTAAAAGCCATATTCTAAGCGAATCGAGGGCTTACCGATGCCAATTGGATATCAACCGCCAAAGTTTCAACAATTTGATGGAAAGGGAAATCCAAGGCAACACATCGCTTATTTTATTGATACTTATAGTAGTGCTAGTACACATGGTGATTTTCTTGTCAAGCAATTTGTTCGCTCATTGAAAGGCAACGCTTTTGATTGGTACACAGACTTGGAGTCTGGATCAATTGATTGTTGGGAGCAACTAGAAAGTCAGTTCCTAAATCGTTTCTACAGTACCCGTCATATGATCAGCATAATGGAGTTGATAAACACAAGACAAAGTAAAGATAAGCCTGTACTGGATTACATAAATCGCTGGCGAATATTGAGCTTTGATTGCAAGGATCAACTTTCTGAAACTTCCGCGGTTGAAGTTTGAATTCAAGGGATGCGTTGGGGCCTTGTGTATATCCTCTAAGGAATTAACCCTCGAACTTTTGAAGAATTAGCTACGCGTGCTCATGACATGGAGCTAAGTATTGCAAGTCATAGTATGGCGTCACCTATTTTTGATCCTAAGAAGGAAGTCACGAAATTCGAAGACTCATCTAAAAACCAAATTGGAGAATCTATGGCGACAACTGTGAGTATTATGAAGTCCCCTACAAGACAAAAGTTAAAAGAGGATGCTCCAAAGCAACAAATGCGAGAGGTGAAAAATCAACCAACCTTGAAAGAGTTACAAGCAAGGGTATATGCTTTTCCCAACTCTGATGTTCTTGAAATTCTTGACGAGTTATTAGCCAAAGAAGTCATTGAACTTCCTAAGTCAAAGCGACCCGAAGAATCAAACAAAGTCGATGATCCTAAATACTGTAAATTTTACCGCATTGTTGGTCATCACACCACAAAATGCTTCATCTTGAAGGAAAATATCATGACATTAATGCAAGAGGGAAAGATCATCATTGATGAAGGCGATACAGTTGACGCAAATCATGTTAGCGCCAAACTGCACCATATGAAAGGTTCAATTTCAAAAGCTCTACAAGCCATGCGCTCTGTGAAATAACCACAACAACAACAACAACAAACCCAGTGTATTCCCACCTAGTGGGGTCTGGGGGGGGTAAGATGTACGCAGTCCATACCTTTACCTCTAAAGAAGTAGAAAGGCTGTTTCCGATAGACCCTCGGGTCAAGACACGAGACACCACACAAATACATAGTAAAGCACGCTCTGTGGAATAACCAAAAGTTGTAAATCATCATGCCACAATTTAGGAGCTTTGACCCATTTGGGGTTTCAGTCTTGAAGAAAACAACGGGAAAATCCATGCAAAATAACTTCTCCAATAGCAAGAAGGGTGATACTTGGACATCGATCACTTGCAAAAGAAGAAAATATCAAAGGACTTCTAAACTCCAACTTACAAAAGTCGACACAAGATCAAGTGCAAATCTGGTTCAACCAATGGGGGCAATAAATACCAAGCTGAAGTGCAACAATACTCTATTACAAAGGGTTGGAAGGAAAGTTACATTACAAGAATTCCTCCCCAAAATGATCCTCGATGCACGAGCCTAAACTAAAAGTCAAGATGCTTCTCGATGCACGAGCCTAAACTACAAGTCAAAATGCTCCTTAAGGCACGAGCTTAAACTGCATGTCACTCCTGGCCCGTATGAGTCTAAACTATGAATTTCTCTCTCTAAAAAAAAGGAAGGAAAAGTATGAAGCTTGAATGTATATTTGGAGTCCTTTAAAGATGTCATCTTAAAGCAAAAGGATTCTTCATTATCTCCTAAGCAATAAAGTCTTCTCAACAAGAAAAAGACTTGTGGTACTTTGAATATTTCTCTAGTCTGGCCTTCAACATATTGCGGATATGATGCGACCCAAAACTTAAAGTAGATGATGAAATTCATGAAGTATCCAAAATCTGAGGAGAAATAGAACATCACAAGATTTAGGCTGCAACTTTGGAAAAGTACCTGAGAAAATATAAAGGTTATATGCTGATGGATTTTACTCTTAAATTAGATTTATGAGTCTACTTTCTAATGCAAAAAACGGAACCTGATTTCGATACTTCCACTTCAAGATATGAAATTTATCGTGACGCTGCGCAAAGCTGAAATAGCCAACAAACCAAGATTAGAAGGTTGTTTCTGGAGCAATATCTGGGACGATTCGGTGCAACCTAGTTGTGGTTTCCACGTGAGACGTAGCTATGCGAGTATAATTTCCAATGCAAAAAATGAAACCTGATTCTGATACTTCCACGTCAAGATATGTAATTTATCGTGACGCTGTGCAAAGATGAAATAACCAGCGAACCAAGATTAGAAGACTATTTTTGGAGCAATATCTGGGACGATTCGGATGCAATCTAATTGTGGTTTCGACGTGAGACGTAGCTCTGTGAATCCAATTTCCAATGCATAAAACGGAACCTGATTCCGATACTTTCACGTAAAGATATGGAATTTATCGTGACGCTGCACAAAGTTGAAATAACCAGCAAACCAAGATTAGAAAGCTATTTTTGGAGCAATATCTGGGATGATTTAGATGCAATCTGATTGCGATTCCTGCGTAAGACGTAGCTCTATGAGTCTAGTTTCTAACGCAAAAAAAAATGACTCCTGATTTCGATACTCCTACATCAAAATATGGAATTTATCGTGACGCTGCACAAAACTGATAAAATAGGACATTGAATTTCATTTTTCATGAATCAAACAACTCATATTTTTGTTCTCCCATTGGAGAATAAATATTTTTGTGGACGTGTGCCTAGTACTTGCTCACCAAAGTCAGAAAAGGCTATTCCCTGTGTCAATATTATCAAGCTGGATGGCACCACGTACGTGCTCCTTGAAAAGAATGGGATGCTCTCAGTCGAAGCCTCTTTATCGCCGAGCCCCACGAATGAGATGCACCATATGCTTGCTTTGCAACGATGGACTGCAGACACTCAGAACTTCATCATCACAAGGTCGCAAGAATGACACCAACTACATGCTCACTGAAGCTAAAATGGAAAACTTTCAGCATCGTCAAGGATAAAATCAGATCATTCCAAGTCACTTTCTCATCAAGCAGTAAGGAAGTAGTGCACTAAATGGTTCAACATCAATCATGTTGACTTTTTTGGTCTGACATCAAGACCATTTGTATAAACCTGCACAAAAAAAATAAAGATGTAAAACATCTACAGTGCTGACTGGATAAAGCTTCTCGATTCTATGTGGATTGATGCCAACTACATGAAACTTCAATCTGATGATAAGTGTCGGTACCAAACGCACAATGCTTCAATTTGACATGATCAATATTGGGAGAAACAAATACCTTTGAAATCACGAGAATGAAAACACATTCATGAGCACTTCAAGTCTCGTCGCCAAGTTTTGGCAAGCCTACATGTCGACCAACCTTGAAGTAGGGGGCATCTGTGGACACATAAAATTTATTGGATCAAATTCATATAAAATTTAAATTTGATCCACATTTTATTGGGTTTAAACTTATTTTGGGCATAAAAAAAAAAAGCCTATTGTATTCCTCATCAAGGTCCACCTCACCTTGAAACCCAAACTCATCAAGTGACGTGGCATCCCAATCAAATCCAAGACCAATGAGACTCCGCCACATGTATAAATAATGTGGAAATCTCATTCAAATTCAACAACCAGTCAAAAGGCGTCAAGTGGCAAAGTGACATGTTTCGGTCAATCACAAGCAACTAGGCCTACCCCCTACAACTATAAATAGGGGAGTAACATAACATTCTAAAAGGAAGAAAAGAAAAAGGAGGACATTCTGCAAGCATTGGAGGAATCTTCTGTCTTTACTACGCAGCTCTTCAACGATTTGACTAATGGAGTTTTGCTCGGAGATCAACTCGACAAGACGAAGTGCTGTCAGACAATTCCTGGAGATCCAAACACATTTCTAGTAGGCTCAAGAATCACGCTGCAAAGGCCCTCGAATCACGGGAAAAACTTAGGAGAGAAGAATCGAGAGAATAACGGAATTGTACACGCAAAATTACTTTAAATAAAATTATTTTTTTTGTTTATTTTATTTTTGCTTGCATTTAATTTTCAGCGTTAACGAAAATGTGTTGCAAACAGTCACTTTAACTGGTTTACACCTATTAAGACTTGTTATGAGAGCTTTTTGATTTTGGTAACTAACGATTCTCGGCTGCTCTCCTATAATGTTAGGACAAAGAAGACGAGGCTTCTTGAATTTCGTCATCCGGGCCTAAGGAGTAGTGGCCCAGACATTGGTGGTTGTGGAATTTATTATTATAAAGAGAGCTTAGTAACGATTAAACGACAAGAAAGTGGTGAGCTTGATCTGAGTGGCTGTTTGACGAAAATGGTGGCCGAATATTAATTTTCAGTAAGAAACTTAAAATTATTGGATAATTTTCATATTATTTTTATTTACGGTTGATTCTTCCAACTTATTTAGGTACAATATGAGATTATGGTGGAATATTGTATGTATACTTTAAGCTCACACTCCTATATTTTCATTATGGTTTATTTGATGCTATTGTTGTTTAGAGAACTACTGTGTTATTTCTCTTTAGCCAGAGATTTATCAAAACAGGTTCTACCCACAAAGAAATGGGTAAAATTTAAAGCCTTTGATATTTGGGGCCTAAATCAATTATTTTAGTCGCTCCTGTGAAGCTTCCCTGCTCTTGTGCATTAGTGCTCGTAATGCAACGACATCTTCTGAAAATGATAGTGTGAATTTGATGCAATGCGACCATTATTACTCCTTTATTGATTAAGATTGTTTTTTAATCCAACAAATTTGTTAGCTTGTATATTACAGATTAAGGGTGTCATTGAAGAGTTGCTCAAAATTATTTACACCTAATCTTCTGGAAGTAATATGCAGATTCAAAGGTATAAGCAGAGGTAGTTCCCTGTATTTGATTTTCCAACACAGATTGAGACACCAAACGTTTTTCCTACGCTCATAGAAACCCAGAGTGGATACCTTATATGCAGCTTCGCGTCAAATCTCAAAAACTGACAGTAGATTTGCTCATACAAAACAAATTACGGAGTTTTTAAACCCCCGTAAAATAGCCGCCGCAAATTGTTTGTGACGGCTCATATTGTGGGGTTTTTGGAAACCACCGGAATTACATTTTGCTGGGGTTTTAAACCCCGCAAACCGTAAAATTAACCCCTGCAATGTGACCCCTTTTTGTAGTGATATATGTGTGTGTGTGTGTTAGAAGTGGAGGTCCAATCTACTAAAAAGGTCTTGCAAAAATGAGGTCTCTTGGGAGGAAATTGGCATCCTAATTGACCAATCTGAAATATGACTATTTTTCCGCTAGCATCAAATAGTAACCATGTTATAACTTTACAAACCTTGTTAAATGTTCTTGTTATATTGTTTGTTGCAGGTCTGCTAACTTCAGGAATCCATGACCGGCATCTGCATACAGGCTATTGAGTGCATCACTGCAGCGGCATAAACTCAACAAACTTTGTTCTCCAAGCTGCACTTTTTTAGTTGTTCTTTTTTTCCTTTTTGCTTTAAGTGTCTTGTTGTATGCAAAGTAAGAGCAATTTAAGATGTATTACACTTCTGTTAGCAGTGTCTAATGAATCTAGTCTTCCAATTTCAACATGATGTCCATTGATTCAACAAATCCTTGTACTACATCTTCTGTTAGCAGTGTACTCAACTTCGATTCTTGTTGAAATTAAATAAACATCTAAATGTTATGCTATTTCATCTATTAAATCAAAGAAAATAACCAACCGGAAGGACATTTTCAGTTATTAATGAAAAGCTGATGAACAATATCACATTGCGATAATTTCAGTTTCACCTGAGGAATACACTTTGTACAGTTTTAGACCAATAACTACTAAAAACTGATGTTGCTTTCTTAGATATAGCATTTGTTTCTACATCCAAAACATCTCATTCCGTGATGGAGAGATTGAAACCAGAGTTGTGATAATCTTCAACAGGTGATGGAGAGCTTGAAACCAGAGTTGTGATAATCTTCAACAGATTCATTGCTATAATGTATCTCAATTAACTGTAAAGAGCAGTTGTCTCCGAAACATGGAGGGATCTCCTCAAGCAATTGGCATTCAAATGGATACAAGCGTCGAAGGTTAGGAAATACATCATTTGCCACAGTCCACTCTTCAAAGTAACAGTTGGATATTCTCAAGACATTGATTTGAGAGAACTCGTCAGCGCTGATTCATAAATTACAGGCCCATTTCCTTGTTAATTATTTCTCCTACGGAAGACAACGTAGTTTTGGAAGCATATAAGCTGGATACAGAGTTCATGAAAGTAGTAAAATGGTCAACAATCAACTATCAAATAAATAGACTTTTGTCCACATTGAACTACATCAGAAGTTGCAAAAGCCTATACATTATACAGCTACAAGACTACAGTCACTCAATACTGAATTAAACTCTACTTAATAGTACATAAAATTCCTAGAATCACAAGTAAATGTTGGATGAGCAGTTGCGATATCAACAACCTATACAATATGTTAATTCTCTACCACATCCAAGTTTGAGGTTAGACACAACATTGAAAATGAGTGAGGTCGTCATGTACTAGAATCAATCTCTGGCGACCTTGCAACATAAATATACGTCAAAATATCAGCTTTTTGCGTAATCCCTTGTGTATTCTTTTAAACCGATTTGCGGGCTTCATAGGAGCACCAGGGCACGTATCAGCAACTCCACTACGATGAGGTGCAAAGGTAGGCGTCTTGTATCCATCAGAATCTGAAAGTAGAGTTGAGGCTTTCGAATGAAGATCCTCTTTCTGTTTTGCGGTAATAACTTCCAGAAGAGAATTATACAACAATTCAAATAACATCTTATCCCCAAACACGGTTCCTACATTATCTGACTGATTAACATTTCCATTGAAATTCAAAATCTCCTCAAAATTTAGCTGACGTGTCACTTTGGCTTGTGAATCTGTAAAATATTTTTTACATTGTGGGGCAAGCATGAGTTCATCTGGTCCAGTAGCAAATGGATCAAACCCCTTTGGAGTCCGTGGACTTCCTTCATTTGAAGGAACCAGGTCACCAAAAAGTTGAGACTTAAAGCAATGAGTACTGTGAAGAGAAGATGAAGAAACTGGTGAACAGCAGCCATCTACGTGGTTGCCACCTTCTCGGATGGAATCAGGAGTGATTGGACCTAGAGGATCAGATGGCTTTGTTGGCAATTCAGGCAACCGCTTCGGAGACTGATAACACCCCTTCAATTTCTTAACAATGGAGTACTGAGACAAACTTTCTCCCTTATTCTCATCACAAATGACATCAGTGTCCATTATTATTCCTGAACTATTCACTAATAAACATCAGAGTTTTGATATGCAAAATATGCTACAACGAAACCAAAGTGCAAGCAAGGAAAGGATAAACTGGAGGATTTAGCAATTTATCTGTCACAACGTAAACGAACAAGCAACCACTTCAAATCCCATATAACTTCTTATCACATAGCCCAAAGTGTTAACAACACACATGTATAGAATCTCTGCAAGTTCCCCAAGTCTTTGATTAAAACCAAACCCCCACTGCTAGCAACCAAATAGAAAAATGTAGTCTTTTTTGTTGAGTCCATCATTGTTCCCTCTTAATTCCGGCTAGCAATCAATCAAAAAAGCTTTTTATTTGTTATTTTATTTTGACCATTTTAGCAGAGGCGAACCTACATTGAGTGTAGGGGGTGCACGTGCACCCGCTAGCCTCGAGAAAAACTCTGTATATATAGTTCGTATATCTATATATATCAGGATGTTATGTTAAATATATGTCGTGCACCCACAGAAACAATTGATTTGGCTGGTGAGATGGTTGGGGTTGCCACTTGAAAGTTGCTCTTTTTGCCTGATTGCTTAGGTTCGAACCCCAACAACAACGTTTCCTTATTTGCTCCTTTTCTCTCCAACTTCAAAAGGTAGATATTCTCCCTATCTTATAGGGTATAATATTTATTTTCTTTAATCTTTTGATCATTGAGTTATTTTTTATTTAAAAAATTAGCAATTTAAAGTACGAGATAGGTTTAAATCGAACGTTACCCATTGCAACCATCTGGTAAACAAATCTCTCGAATTTCATATTTTTCAAAAACTTTCTATTATTGTTCAAAATATGAAAGTGCGTTGAATTTAAATACGGTCAATAACACACTTTTGTCATATTAAATCTAATTAATGATATTCAATAATATTAAAATTTTGCTTATAAAATACTATAATTAACAAGTTTTCAAAGAATTGTATGTCAAACTTTGACACAATTAATTACTATATTTAAATATAGATGTGCACCCGTCAAGTTTAAATCCTAGGTTCGCCTCTGCATTTTAGCAGGTTGGGGAGAAAAGACTTAGCAAAATTCCAGAGTTGGAAGTACAATGGGCGGGGCCATTTGGGTGGTCAAATAGGCGAAAGGGCGCGAACAGAGTGTTTTCGGACCAAAACCGAGTGCTATAGCACACAAGTCCGGGATGGGCCTGGTCCTGTGGGCTGAAAATCGATCAGGGCATGCCAGGGAGGCTGGGGAGCGGCCTAGTGTGGGCCGCTTGGGTGCGCGGGGCCATTTGGATGGTCAACCGAGCGAAACGGCACAACGGGCGTGTTCGACCAAAATCGTGTGCTATAGCCCACGGTTCCGCAGGTGGGCCCGGGGTCGAGGGTGTTGAAGCTAATATAAGGAGCACAACAAAAGCTAACCAGATAATCCACAGAAACTGGGAGTGATCCTTGAAGAAACCTGGGGCATGTCCGGCCCGCCGGCCCTAACCAAGAATAAATTGTTTTAAATTAACCTACCAACATTTTTAGATTTTTGCAACAATCTAGGAGAGGGAATAAAGCTACAAGGACAAAACCCTAAATCAAGGGAGTTGGAGAAACTAATCGAAGAGAAGAAGTAGCACACAAAAGAAAGAGTAGCCTACTAAAGATAGATTGAAGGGAAGTAGAAATGGGTAACGGGGAAGCATAATGTATTGATTGAAATGAAAAAGGAAACAATGCAGATATTATCTATCAGTTTTACCTCAGAAGTTACAGCAACCAAAGTTCCACAGAAACCGACAGCCGCACAATTCTAACCGGAGCTTCCAATGCTGGTCCTTACTCCTTGGGTGAGTAAACTAAAAAGAATATTCCCCTCCCTTTCATTGTAGTTAGCTTTATTGACTTTGACATGAATAAAAAAGCATAGTTTGCGAAATTAATTTTATTAATAAATATTTATTATTTTAAATTTAATTATTATTATTATTATTATTTTATATATCTATTTAATATTTATGGATTATTTTGATGTAATGGAAAAGAAGCAATAATTTTAGAATAAAGTTATAATACCCTTAATTCATCCTCTGGTAACAAAATTGAGATAAGTTATTCCTACCTATTGAGTAGTGTGATTGTATAAATTGTAATACGAATATATATTACAGATTAATATAATTAAATTAATTATTTAATTTCAGACAAATATAGATTTAACTAAAGTCCAATTTTTATTAGGCTAGTCTATTAGTTTGGGTTACAAATAATGACCTCATTTTGCTAATCCTAATATGTCATCATAAGTCAAGTAAAGGAGTCAATAGAATTATGTCACATGTCAAAATGATACAACATGCCTATTGAAATTAAAGGTCCAATCAAATGTCACCATGACACTGAAATTTGATTGGCCAAAAGAAGTTGATATTCACCGTGACTCTTTCCTGCCTATGCCTATAAATAGGAGCTCATAATTCAGAAAAGAGGGTAAGAACTCTAACAAGAAGTAATAGAGAACTTATGGATCAAACGTCACAATTTCTCTATAAAGTTCAAATATTTAAATCCAATTCATTAATATTCAAGATCAAGACCCCAAGATTCAAGAACCCTTGAATTTAAGTACAAGTCAATATTAAATCCATCAAATTCACAAATCAAGTTCAAATTCAAGATAAGCTCGATGCCTTGAATTTATATTTGAAAAAGCAAGTACAAGTCAAGATTAAATCCGTCAAATTCACAAATCAAGTTCAAATTCAAGATCAAGCTTGAAGCCTTGAATTTATATTTGAAAAAGCAAATCAAAGAATTAATAAAGATTGTAACACTCACATATTGAAATCAATAAAATGATTAATACAAAATTTTTTCTTGTCCCGACTATTATTTTTTCAAGTCAAAATTTTACTGTCTAACAAATAACACGCCTAGTGGGGCAATCTCTACCTTTCATCTCAACTTTTTTGACATCAAAGTTTAAGAATGCTGAAATGACTTTCAAAAAGGTTGATTCTCAATCAACTGTCTCCAAGGCTGTTGATTGCAAATTCTCTGCTGAAGTAGAAAACATCCTTACTGTTACTTTTGAAAGCTTTGGAGTTGTCAATATAATGAGAAAAGCTGGCATGCTAGGACAACAAACACATCAGGTATAGTCCAAACCAACTCTAATTTTTGGATCTTCAACCCCAAAAAGGAGCGAAGTCCCAGGCAAGTGCTTTAGAAGAAGGGAGCAATGTGGTAGAGACACTTAAGAAAACTTTATCTCTATTTGAGCACTCTAGTTCAAAATATTTTAGCATAAATTAAAGAATGATGGTCGTTCAACCAACACGTCATCTCCACTTACACCATGTAAGCTGAGCACTTTGAAGATCAATTTATGCAATAGTCCATGTTACTGTCCATCATTTTTAGTGACCATGCAAGCAATGGTAACTGACGCCTCATCAATGGAGGAGCAACTTGCAAACATGACAAAGACAATTAAGGATAAAATCAATTGGAGTGTTTTGTATTATATTATGTATTACGAGTCGGGCCGGGTTAAAGAATTATATATATATTTTTAATTATTAAGAAAATCAACCACATGTGGTCGGTTTTCAAAAATAATTACAGAAAACCGACCACATGTGGTCGGTTTCTGGGAATATTTTTAAAAATCGACCACATGTGGTTGGTTTTCGTAATAATTAAAAAATATTATTTTTGAAATGAAAGTTTAATAAATTACAATTAATAAATTACAAAAATAAGTTAATAAATTAAAATTATATTTTAATAAATTAAAATTTTAATAAATTCTATAATATTTATAACAACATTCAATTAATTTAATACAATTCGTATATATATAAATACACAACACATACACTGTGTATCGGACCGGGAAAACATCCAATTAATTTAATACAATTCGTATATATATAAAAATCAGATAAGTAGTTATTTTATTATCATATTAACACGAGTAGTATATTTCCTCAATCGTATAATAATATCAATGAATTTTAATTTGCAAATTACGATAAATTTTTGGTTAATTAGTTTTTAAATACGATATTATATATATACCTCGTAATACTAGTCTTACGTTATTACAACTTCAACAACATATGCGTGTCTACATTGACCCAAAATAGTATATCTACTTCCTCAACAGTATGATATATATCAACGTATCATTCAAACTATTTTGATATATAAATTCAGTTATCTAGCTTTAAATTACTATATATGTCACTACACGAAATATACATATATATACATATATTCAATTGTCTATCAGCTTTCACATACGTACTATAAACATCACATACACGATTCTACTACCCTATGATAATATACAACTTATTTCACAAATACTCAGATGAATTATAGATTACATTATCTAATGTCATTAATATACCTTCATTGTATAATATGTATTTACTATATATATATACACCTATACATACACATACATATACACACTATCGACTATATCAAGTTCTAAATACGTACTATATATATCACATACGTACACAAGTATATTATCCAATAATATAAAGCGATGTGTTTCTTATACATACTCAGATGAGTGATCTATTAATTATATTTGATTAGCTTAATATACTAGATTTTGACTACATCATTCATCAATAGATCACTACATGATATATATATATAAAGATATTTCAACGGTAATATCATTATGACTAGAATAGTAACATAATATCATTATCTCAATGGTATGATATATATATACACATATTCATTATACAAAGATTATGCATGTTTAATGTCATTCAACGTATATACAAAGGAAAATATTTGTTTTATATATTGAAACATAAGTAAAAGATAAAGATTATGTTTAACGTAATTTATTTATTTTATTTGAAATATTTTTCAGTGTAATTTTTTCACAAAATTTAAGAATGATTGATTTTTATTATTATTATACTGGTTATCAACTACGTGTGATCAATGTAATTTTAAAAAATTATATGTATAATTATTTTTAATGAAAATAATATATATATTTGATTACATATATATAATTAGTTGTTACTAAAAATTATTTACTTTTTAATTTTTTTAAGTTCAAAAACCGGCCACAAGTGTTCGTTTTTTTTTTAAAATTTTTATTTTTATATGGTCGATTTTTTAAAAATATATATATATATATATATTTTTAATTTAAAACCGACCACTAGTGGTCGGTTTTTTTTAAATAAATTATTGGAGTTTTTTCGATTTTTTTAGTAGTGTATGAAATTGTTGGGGTTCACTGATAATGACTGGGTTGGGTTACAAGATGACATGAAAAGTACTTTCGGATATTGTTTCACTTTAGGATCAGGTGTCATTTGTTGGTGCACAAAGAAGCAGGGGTCTATGGCTCATGAATCAACTGCTGAAGCAAAGTACGTTGTTGCCTCAGGTGCTGTTAATCAAGCTTTATGATTGAGAAAATTTTTGAGCGACTTGACGTTTCGGCCAGGTAAAACACCAGAAATCCTTTGTGATAACAAGTCTAGAGTTGCTATGGTAGAAAATTCGGTCTTTTATGGAAAGACTAAACACATTAAAATCAAATATCATTTCATTCGAGAAGTTGAAAGGGAGAACGAAGTTTAAATTCTGCATTGTTGTGGTGAAGATCAACTAGTTGATATTTTTACAAAAGCATTACAGAAACAGAGATTTGAGCTTCTTAAAGCTAAGCTTGAAGTAACCAACAACACTTGCATCAAGGAGGAGTGATGAAGGGTACTGATTTTGTGTGATACTAACTGCTGTCAACTTGGCATCTTGGTCTTGATATTTTGTTGTAATCTTTAGATTATTTTGTTGTAAGTTCTAGATTTTTTTAGAAGTTAGTTGTAGTGTATGGTGGTGCTTTATTTAAGCACAACATAAGGAAACATGTTTTCAGATTTTGAGGAATATTTTCAGACCACTTATGTGTTACTCCTATATATTTGATGTATGAATGAAAAATCACTGCACTAATTCTCAGTTTTTTCTCTCTTTTTCATTTTTTTTTTTTTTTTTTTTGATTTCCCAAGATATCCCCAGCCCGACAGGCCGAGAACTAATCCTCCGGGAATCTGAGTTCCATGTTTGTTTCTTTTTCTCTCCTTCAAATACACTTTGTACAGTTTTACACCAATAAATACTAAAAAGTGATATTGCTTTCTTAGATTTAGTATTTGTTTCTACATCCAAAACATCTCATTCTGTGATGGAGAGCTCGAAACCAGAGTTGTGATAATTTTCAACTTGTGTTTCCCGCGTATCCTTGCTGATTATTCAACAGATTCATTGTTATAATGTATCTCAATTAATTGTAAGGTTGAATACACTCCACGCTCCCCAAACCCCTCTCTCCATCAAATTGTTGCTACAAGACATAATTAGACAACTTATAACTATAATTTTTCTAATTAAGCTCAACTGTAACTCATTTAAGAAAGTTCTTCTAGAATTTATTACTGTTAAAATTAGTAAGAATTTATCCAAATAATTTTCTTCTTTATTAAGGAATTACTTAGTGTCACAGATCAATTCATCCTAAAAAGAGTTGCTTACAAATTGCTCACGTATCCTTCATCACCCATCTATTAAGTTGTAATCCAAGTAAACTTACCACATAAATCCAATTTCTAACTTAGATATATTATATGCCCAACTTTTATACAATTTCAAAATATAACTTTTATTTCAAAATATTTGAAGATTACTTGCCCGAAGTTACTTTCAAACTTAAATTGTTTGACTCTTAGGAATTAAGTAAAACATAGACTCCTCTATCCAAGCTTAATTGTATAAAACTTTGTGCAGCCTTCCTTCATTCTGCACAAAGCAAAGCGATTTACTGAAATTCAAAGGTACATCTTTTTTCATTAATTAAATTCACATCTTATTTCATTAGATCTGTGATCTCTGCTTCTTTTTTTTCTTCTTTTGAAGAAGAAGATCAATTTCATTTATATCTCAACTTGTGAATCCATTGAACAGTTGATTAAGTTTGAGATCAAATGTATTTAGAATGATTTCTATTAGGCCGGTTTTTGATTCCTTGTGTGCTTTACTTTGCTTTCCAAAGTGGATTTTTGCAACTTGACACACCAGAATATGATACCAATTGGCCAGTCATGTTTTTAAACTATGACTTGTTTATTAGTAGTATACGTGACATAAATATACTAAGATTATTTCTTACTTTCAGTTTGATTTTTATAGGGACTTTTTTTTTCTTTTTTGTGTGTGTTCGCATACGTGTTAGATGAGTGGTATCGCTATGGCCACCTGCGACAATAGTGGGACTTTTCTTGAAGATTTAGCAATGGATATCCTATTGAATTTACCTATGAAGTCGTCGTTGCGATTCAAATGCGTCTGCAAACAATGGTGCGCTCTTATAGAGGACCCCAAATTCACAATATTGATATCTTCTGAATTCACATGTTGTTCAACTGCCGCATCAGTCTCGAACCCTAACCCTAAATTGTTAATCCATGTCAGGGGATTCAAACGACCCCCACTCTGTTAGAAGTTAACAAAACCTTGCTAGAACCAATTATTATCTCGGTCCAAATTAATCGTTATTTCTCTTCTGGAGAATTAATTTGACTAATTTTTGAAATTTAAATTGAATTATATTAATATAATGTTTTAAATTTTTTAAAAATAGTATAAGTCATGTTCGGACCACTTGTTATTCTAGAAAATCAAGAAATAATTATTTATTTTTTTTCCACCTTTACCTTTATCATAAATATGGTGTAAAATAAAGAACTATTAATTTGTGAAAAGTAATAAATGAGGATTATGTAGTCAAATATCCTCTATTCAATACTTTTTTTTTTGAGGCGGGTAAAATATGACAAATAAGTGGTCCAGGGGGAGTAAATTACTAAATTATAACATAAGATGTAAAATTTATTGACAATAATCTAATACAAATAATGTTTGAGTCGTGTTTGACAGTCCTCAAAATTATTTCAACAATCTGTAATCTTTTTTCTAAATTAAACAAGTTTTAAAATTTAAATAATGCAAAAACCAATAAATTGATGGGTGCACCTAAACCAGTTAACGGGGCCGGGCCGGGTCAACCTGAAACCGGCCCGTCAATTTTAACCGATATGTGGGCCAGGCTGGTTCCGGGCCTAGTTTAAGGGGCCGAGTCGGTTTTGGGCTCAATCGTAATTTTTTAAGAAACAACCCAAGATCAGCCCATTACACGTAACCGCGTCCAACCCGTTCAAGATCAGTCAAAAATTCGGTCAAAACCTAAAAAAAAAAAATTAAATTTTTTTCTCCAATATACACTATATATACCCACCGATATACATTTTAAATACGTTAAATAACATACACACAATAGATATACATTATATATATAGTATATGCTACATTAGAATTTAAAAAACATATACACATATACACAATTACACATGTAATCATGTATACGACTATACGTTAGTTAGATACATATACTACTTTAAATAAAACATATACTAAAAGATATATACTACAATGTATATACTAATTTATAAAACATATACACATGTATACCTTAAATATATACTACTTTAGAATCTATAGAAAATATATACACATATATATATGTACCATTCAATATATATACTACTTTAAATAAAACATATACTACAATATATATACTACAATATATACACACACACACTATATATATAGTTATATATATACTACTTTATAAAATATATACACATGTATACGTTAAATATATACTACTTTAGAGTCTATAGAAAATATATACATATGTATAATACCATTCAATATATGTACTACTTTAAATAAAACATATACTACAAGTTATATACTGCAATATATATACTAATTTATAAAACATATACACATGTATTCCTTAAATATATACTTCTTTAGAATCTATAGAAAATATATACACATATATACGTAGTTATATACCATTCAATATATGTACTACTTAAAACAAAACATATACTACAAGATATATAATTATATACTAAAATATATATACTAATTTATAAAACATATTCACATGTATACCTTAAATATATACCACTTTAGAGTCTATAGAAAATATATACACATATATACGTACCATTCAATATATGTACTATTTTAAATAAAACATATACTACAAGATATATGCTACAATATATAAACTAATTTATAAAACACATACACATGTATACCTTAAATACATACTACTTTGAGTCTATAGAAAATATATACACATGTATACGCATCATTCAATATATGTACTACTTTAAAAAATATACATACAACATATAAACATTATATATATACTACTTTACAAAACATATACACATGTATACGTGAAATATATACTACTTTAGAGTCTATAGAAAATATATACACATATATACGTACCAATCAATATATGTACTACTTTAAATAAAACATATACTGCAAGATATATGCTACAATATATATACTAATTTATAAAACATATACACATGTATAACTTAAATATATACTACTTTAGAGTCTATAAAAAATATATACACATATATACGTACCATTCAATATATCTACTATTTTAAATAAAACAAATACTACAAGATATATGCTACAATATATATGCTAATTTATAAAACATATACACATGTATACCTTAAATATATACTACTTTATAATCTATAGAAAATATATACACATATATATGTAGTTACATACCATTCAATATATGTACTACTTTAAATAAAACATATACTACAAGATATATAATTATATACTACAATATATATATTAATTTATAAAACATATGCACATGTATACCTTAAATATATACTACTTTAGAGTCTATAGAAAATATATACACATATATACGTACCATTCAATATATGTACTACTTTAAATAAAACATATACTACAAGATATATACTACAATATATATACTAATTTATAAAACATATACACATGTATACCTTAAATATATACTACTTTAGAGTCTATAGAAAATATATACACATATATACGTACCATTTAATATATGTACTACTTTAAAAAATATGCTACTTAATATAATAAATTAATAATACTTGAGGTTTTGAACTTAAAAGAAATTTATTTTTTCATTATGTGTATAAATGATTATATGTTTGTTATGTTTAATTGTTTATTACTTAGTGTAAAGTTTGATAGTAAATTAGTAATATATTAAAACTAAGTATTTAATTTAAACTAGAAATTCAATTTAAATCATTAAATGGAAAAAATTACAAAGTAAGGAGTGAATGAATGTTATATTTTACTGATTGCAAAATGATTTAAAATTTATAATGTACATGAATGAAAAATCTACAAAGTTTTCATCATTTTTCCAACTCATCCATGTTAACATTAACGGGAATTGGCATAGGATAGTCAAAATCAATGGGGCAAAATCATGCATTGGACTTGATTGTGCTGAGTTCTCCCTTGAAGTCATAATTTCTTCAAGATTCTATTCGTCTTTCAGCTCCACTTCTATTCCTTGATTTCTTCGTTCCCCTCTAATCCAATCTCTAAGGCAAACTAGAACATTCATAGAATTGTTTCTCAATGAGTGTCGGTTGTCTCTAAGCTGTTGTCTTCCCTGATTAAAAGCATTCTCCGATGCAACGATTGACATTGGCACATTTAATATATCTCTAGCTAATCTTGAAAGCACGGGATATTGTGTTTAATTATTCTTCCACCAATCCAACGCATTGATCTGTCGTCTATGATCCTCTACCGGCATTCGAAGATAATACTTAAGATCTTCCCGAGAAGCTGTTGTATAAGTTTCCGCCTCAAAACTGTTTCAAACATTTAAATCATAAAAGTGATTAGGAAAACCACTATGTGCCGGCCTTTTAGAAGATGATAGCTCCTCGGGAGGATGAGGAGAGACAGTTGGAGTGATATTTTTCGGTACAGCTAAATCAAGTAAATCAGCATAATGGTTATATAATTTATCTATGTAAATGTTCGCATCACTCATAGCCGTATACAAATCTGGTTGTTCTTGTTCTTCATCATCAGAATCATTGTTAGTATTTATCTCTAAGTTAGAATAAATAAGAGTATTAAAGTGGCACATAGTAGTATAATTCTTACATAGATTTAGTATAACACCAACCAAGTAAATAGGGAGAATCTAAAAAAAATATTTTTAAAATTTAGTGAACATAGCACCAACAACTTCTTTGTAACCTTCTTTATTCTTATATTCTTTGAGCAAAGAAGAAATATCGGCTATATATGCTAAAATATTACAAACAGTAGGATAATAAGCATCGAAAAATACAATCGTAGATATATAAAATTTTCCCTAAAACTTAACAAGATCATCAATTACAGTCCAATCAGAATCATGTAGCATACATTCAGCTGAATCAGCAAATGAACCACAATATTGGTTAAAAGTTAGTGTAATAGGAACTCTATAAGCATGATAAGTTTTTAAATAATCATACGTAGCATTCCATCTAGTATCACATTCTTCAGGCATCGATATCGGTCTAAGTCCATTTTGTTCACATTTAACTTTAAATTCTCTAATTCGTTTTCTTCAATTATTTCCTTGAATAAAGCCAACAACAAGCCAAATTTTTTCAATATAAAGCTCAAAAAATTCAAGACCATCTCTTACAATTAAATTATATATATGACAAACACATTTAACATGAAATATTTCAGGTAACGACGGAGAGAGACTAGCTTTTAACTTTGTAATAGCAGTCTTTTTGTTAGAAGCATTATCAAAAGCAATAAATAAGACTTTTTTTCAATACCATAAAATTCTGCAACTTTACTAATCGAATCAGCAATAAATTCTCCAGTATGTCTACGATCTTCATCATACAAAAAAGCAAGAATACGTTTTTGCATAACAAAATTACTATCTATCAGTGACAAGTAATGGTTAAATAATCATTTTTATTAACAGCAGACCAAGATCAGAAGTTAGAGCCATTCTACATTGAATATTTTTTAACAGTGTAAATAAATAAAAAATATATTGTGAATGGAGTCTAAAAATATTGGCTCGACAAGTACTTCTAGGAATACCATTAAACATAGGATTATAAATTGCTTGAATATAATGAATAAAAGCATCTGAAGAAGGAAAACTGAAAGACAAACAACCCATAACTACCATTTTTGCTATTATTTCTCGGTCCCTCAATTTATTATAATTCTTAATTACCTGACTAGTTGCTGGGTCCATTCTAGTTTGTGTTGGCCCACCAACAACCTCACCACCTTGTGCAATAAATAACTCTCTTTCGTGATTATCTTTTATATGTCTCATTAACGTACCCGTACCCCCTTGATTGCCTCCTCTTTTATGCTCATATACTTGTTGACAAATATTGCATTGCACCTTAGCCTCTCCTTCTATACGTGTAAAAAATTTTCATGAAATACTAGTTGTTCTACGAGGTCTTGGGGCACAAGGAGGACGAGGAGGGCAATTAACCGATTTAGATCTAACATTAGCATTTCCTAATGCGGGTGTCTCACCAATATTTTCATCATCTTCTTCTAAATTAGCCGCATCTACTTTATTTTCTTCTTCTATACCGTAATTTTCTTGAGCTTCTGCATAATCCATATCGTGAGCACCTACACCTACTTCTTCCTCAAAAGGTTGACTAAGCGGTACCAGAGGCACACATGTATATCTACTACTTGAACTACCTCTACCGCCAGTAATTCACTTTTTACTAACACTACCACTTCCGGAATAAAAATTTTTGACACTTTTACCAAGGTTTCTTAATTTATCCATAATATAAATTAAACCAAAAAAGATTCAAAGTACACAGAAATAATAAAATTAAATATTCAAGAATTAATACACTAATTAAAAATTAAAACTAAGAGATGGAATGACAATACCAAATTTTAGAAGTATTCGAAAGTTGCGACTTTAGAAACTTTACTCGTACTTTGTTATCGCAAAATTAAAAATAAAATTGAGCACTTTAGGAGATATATAGAATATTTGAGAGAGAATGAGATTTGAGAGAATGAAATTTGTGTGGAAAATGATTTGAAAGTGTAGGGTATTTATAGGAAATTTTTGGATTTAATTTTTTTTTTTAAATCAATTTTTTTTTTTTTTAGAAAATTGGGCTTACTAGCCGTTTGAGGCTCCAAACGACTATATAGCCGTCGGGCCCAACGGATAGTTGGCTCAATTTGAATTTTCCAGATTTACAATAACAACAAACCCAGTATATTTCCATTTAGTGGGGAGGGTAGAATGTACGCAGTCCATACCACTACCTCCGAATAGAGAGGCAAAAGATTAAACCGGCCGGGCCGAACTGACTAACTTGTGAGCCAGGACCAGTTTTGGTCTGAGCCGGGTTTACCGGGCCCAAAAAAATAGCCCAGCCTGAGACCGACAGCCCTACAGCCTAGGGGCTAATCGGGCTGGGTTATTAAATGGGCCGGGTCAAACCGTCCGGCTTGACACCCTTAGGTGCACCTGTATTATGAGCTAATGATTACTGAATAATTGGTAACCAATTGTTGCAGAACTTTGGACTTTTTTATGGAAACTTCTAGTTGTGTGTAAGTGATGAGTAAGCTTAACATATATATCATTTATGTGGTCATTTACTTGTCCTCTTGCCATCGATTGATAAATGACTTCATGACTAATCTTTTGAAATATACGTGTTATATTTTCCCAATAGTATATATTGCATTATTATGGAATGGATTATATGTTACCACTTTAAGCATCTTATAGATATAATCTCTCCCAATATATGATGATGATGAAGAAGAAGAAGAAGAAGATGATGATGATGATGATGATGATGAAAAAGAAGAAGAGGAGGAAAAAGAAGAAGAAGAAGGGGAAGAAGAAGAGGAGAAAGAAGAAGAGGAAGAGGAAGAAGAAGAATAGGAAGACGAGGAAGAAGAGGAAGAGGAAGACGAGGAAGAGAAAAAAGAAGAGGAAGAAGAGAAAGAAGAGGAGGAAGAGGAAGAAGAGGAGGAAGAGGAGGAAGAGGAAGAAGAAGAAGAGGAAGAGGAAGAAGAGAAAGAGGAAGAACATAAAGAGGAAGAAGAAGAGGAGGAAGACGAGGAAGAGAAAGAAGAAGAGGAAGAAGAGGAGGAACAGGAAGAATAAGAGGAAGAGGAAGAGGAAGATGAAGAGAAAGAAGAGGAAGAGGAAGAAGAAGAGGAAGAAGAGGAAGAGGAAGAGGAAGAAGAAGAAGAAGAAGAAGAAGAAGAAGAAGAAGAAGAAGAAGAAGAGGAAGAAGAGGAAGAAGAGGAAGAAGAGGAAGAGGAGAAGGAAGAAGAGGAGGAAGAGGAGGAGGAGGAGGAAGAAGAAGAAGAAGAAGAAGAAGAAGAAAAAGAAGAAGAAGAATAAAAAGAAGAAAAATGGGAAAAAGAAGAAGAAGAAGAGGAAGAAGAAGAGGATATGAGTGCATTGTTGGGAGGAAATGAAAAATATCATACAACATGTGAAGCAGTTTTTCTTTACATGTCATATTATAATTGAAAAATAAGTTTAAAATATAATTTTATTGATGATATGAGTCTTGCAACTCTTTTGTGACGTAAAAATTAAAAAATGAATTTGCAAGTGTAATAAAAATTTTAAGAGATGTAACTAATTACATTTGGTACGATATTATGAATGTAGTAGAAGTACTTAATTAGTAGGTATAGATAAATTAGGTTTATGTGAAAATATTAAAGTAGATTTTTTGGAATCATAAATTTCTAGTTAAGTTTCTAGAATAGTTTAATTTAATATTTAGGATGATCAACTTTAAGAAATATCTAGATACTCTAGGTAATTCTACGTAGAAAAATCTAGAAAAGGATAGTCTAGTCTATTTTATATTTGTATTTAGGAAAGATCTAGATATTAAAGTGTGTTAGATACTTGGGAGAGATATTTGTGGAAGAACATAGAATACTCTAAATTTATAGTATCTAAAGTCATCCCTACACAAGTATAAATAGGGGACAACCAAGAAAAATTCAAAAAAAAAATAAAAAAAATATAATGCAAAGCATATTCAAGTAGTCTTGTTTCAAATTCAAGTTCTTCACTTTCAATATCTTCCTTCACATTTATAGCTTTCTACTTTTAGTTGAATCTTTCGATTTTAATTAATGATTTTGGGCTAGGTCTCCCCAGTTACACTTTTCTTTTGCTATATCTTTTCAGTTTATGTACTTAGGGGTCTTTTGGTAGAGCGTATAAGATAATACTGAATAGGCTGTATTAGTTATGCTGAGATTAGTAGTGCAGGGATTAGTAATACTGGAAATAATAATACTTGGATTATTTTTTATGCAGTGTTTGGTTTGATATATTGAAAACAATATGTATTGTTATATTTTAAAAAGAATATTTGTTTGTTTACAAAAATACCCTCAACATATTATAACTTTGTGTATTTTCTTTGCAAAACTTTATTATTCTTTTTTTAAATAAAAAAAATTAACAATATAACTAATTATTTACTTTGAAATAATTTTAAGATTTAATCATTCACTTGCAATTTTTTTTTTTTGGGGGGGGGGGGGTTATCTTTTCTTTATTTGTTTATCATTTGCTTGTTTTTCCCATTTTGTGGTGTTTTTAAGTTGGAGGGGGTACGTGTCACTTTTGAATGAGACAATAGAATTATTATTAACATAAAGTTGTGTTCGGTAGAGTGTTAAAGCTAAGTAGAAAAATTATTTTTATTTATGAATATCCTATTTACAAAATTAAAGCTAGTATGCAATCATGCAATTTATTTTCAGATTTTCATCAATAAGTATTTTTTTAAGTTAATGGAGTAATTTTTTTTATGACTAAAATTATTTGGAGGGATATTATTATCCTGATAAATTGAAAAGAAGTAATTCACATTGAATAAATTGAAAAAGATTTAGAAAAAAATTAATGAAATTTGAGGCATTTTTGTAAATAATAATAAAATTTGTAAACTAATTTATTTAAATAAATTTATCTGTACAAATATAAAAAATAAAATTAAGAAAATAAAAAAAATATTTAAAAGAATTTGAGGGATATTTTAGTCTTTACACATATTAGTCCATGGTATTAAAACTCAGGTATTGCTAATACCACCATATGGGATGTATTAGTAATACACCCTATAATACCATATAGGGTGTATAACTAATACATGGTATTAGTAATACATAGGTCCATAATTCTACCAAACATAGTATTAAGTAATACCACACTTAATACATGGACTATTTTTTTTAATACGTCCTACTAAATGACCCCTTAGTGTGAAAGGTTGTGACTTGTTTTTTGAAACTATATCCTACTATGGGAGTTTTGGGTGTTGCTTTATATGGTTCTAATGAACCAACATTAAATTTTGAAACATCAGTTAATCAGTCATATCCTGTGATTTTAGAAATAATCTTCTATATTGGTAAAAAGCTTTTTTTAAGCACATAAGAAAAATTGTTGTTGTTTATTGAAAAAAATTATTGTTGCTAACTTTATCAAGAAGACTGCATTTATTGCTTTAACTTGGTTAATGAAAAAATAAATTGATTTAGAACTTAATTATATCAATCACTTTATTTTGAGAAATTATTTTCTCTAATTTTAATTAATTGTGATAGCATCAATATTATTAGTAGAGTATAATATCATTACTACAACGTTAATTTCAGATCCATAAGGAAAACCACAGTGATCGTATCTGACATGTGGTACCAATAAATAACTATATCAAATCTTGTAATAATCTTGCAGATGAACTAACCAAGGTCTTGGTAAGATAAATGGTTCGAAGCACATCGATGGGGAAGGAATTGAAGTTTAAAATTTTTTGAGTCATATATGAAGAAATCCAACTTGGAGACTAGAGATCCTATAACTACGTTCAATAGGAAGAACGAATCATATGATGACTTGGTGTGAAATGCACTATCATTAGTTTATCCATCCTTATGATGTGAGTGCATTTTTCTGATAATTTTTGAAGGTTGAATTTAAGAGCTCTTAATAAAATTCTATATCTAGTATGAGTGGATGGCAAAATTGCAGTACTATCTTCAACAGATTTCACCTATGTGCATATGAAAGTAGGTCACTTTTTATGAGAATTGAGTTTATTCTAAAAATTACTCATGAAAATCGAGACAACACAAGGCCATAACGTGCTTCTATTAAAGCTTATGCTAACATCTTAAATGTTGCAGGTAAGTAATGATCTTTATTTTCCTTAAACAACTATGGTTCAAGTCTAACTACTAACTTTGAAGTTGATACAAGCCAAATGGCCTCCGGGTTGCTAGAGAGGATGCTTATGGGTCAAATGACACTTGAAGACTTCTTGAGGGCTATCGAAAGACGTCCATTGGATTATTAGGATGACAAGGGAGACTCACGTTAGAGAGGCCAATGGAAGACCAAACGGGTCTAGAAATCCTCCCTGGAAGAGGAGATGCGCCCTATCCGCTTTAGAGGTTCACCTAACCCGCTCTAGATCCACTAGAGCGGGTCAAAACAACCCACTATACCCTTGCGATATGCCCCATGTGGGCTTCTATGTGTTTGTATTTCCTAAATGGGTCACTTTTGGACCCATATGATGTAATAACCTATCGTAGACTATAAATAGGACTTCTTTTCATTTTAGTAAGTAGTTTATGTTGAATTATGAATTTGAACACTTGTGAGAGTGTGAGGCCAACGTGGCTTCTCTTGTGTTGATCTTTTGTTTAGAAATGTGAGTTGCTTGAGAATCGATTCCCTTGAGGTATACGTAATAATTACGTGCTTTGTTCGGTTTAACTGATTGAGGGTTTAGGATTTGATACACCCTTTATTTGCTTTCAATTCCTTTCCTTGAATTGTGTCTATCTTATTGCTTTTCTATCTATCTTTACCTTTCGTATTCGTATCGCAGTTTAGTTTTTGATTTTGTATTTTATTCGTATTGTATCATTTGGTATCAGATCCGAGCTTAGAATCGTTCCCATAATTCTAGTCTTGGATTTTGCTATCTCGAAAATCAACAAAAAAAAGAGTCAAAAATAAAAAATCCCCAAAAAGTACTATTCACATTTTAGTCCTAGGTCAAAATTTTAGTTTTTGATTTGTGTTTTTTCTTGTGTTTCTAGTGTTATATTTGTGTTCTCTAACACTACATGAGTCTAGTGTTCAAATTTGAGCTTAATCGGAGTCCATTTGAGTGAGATATCATTGTTGAGAGCTTGAACTTGAAGAAAGTGAAGAGAAATAAAAATCTGAAAAAATTGGTTGTGAATTTGGAAAAAATGACGTGTGGAATGTGTTTATAAGGTTGAAAAGAGCCTCGAGTCAAAATTTCATCGCATTCCGATCATTGGTTCAAGGGTTACAGCATTTTGAAGTTTTGGTGTTTTTGAGTGTTCTTAAGGAAGATTCATATCTTCATCTTGAATTCTTAGCAAAAGGTGGTGTTTGATTCAAAAATAAGGAAGAAAAGTGTGGAAAAAGTGTTTTTACAAAAGCATAAAAGAAAATTTCACAAGAGAGTACAAAAAGGGGACCATTTGGAGGGCAATTTTGGCCAAACACAAAGGGAGAGATGGCCAATCTGCCTTGCATCTGCTCCCAAGGTGCGCTTGGTCTGCCCTTGACCTGTGGCCGCACCTCAAGGCAGTAGCCAAGGTCCCAAGCTATTCCCAAAGTGCCCCTGACCTGCGTCCCAACTGCTGGAGTAGGCTGCCCCAACGCACATCACCCATACCCAACGCAAAGAATCTTTTTTTTGACGTGAATCAACTTCAGCAACACCAATCCAAGTTTATCAACACTTTCCAACATCAATTCAAGTCTTAAAACACATCTCAACATCTTTAAAACTCCATTGCTTCAGGTTTGATTCTTAGTTTTCATTTCTTGATTCTTAAATCTCTTCTTTGATTCTTAACTACTCATCAACTAGTAACTTATCTATTAAGTTGATTGATAGTTCTTGAGTCCTTTTCTTTCATCGTTCTACTTTTCTTTCAAGCTTTTATCTTTTGAATTCGTTATTAGTTCTTGACTCAAGTCAGTACATATTTTCTTTGAGTCGTTTCAAAAAAATAATCTATTCCGACCTCAAGCCACAATTGGCACCAAGCAATCTTATTGGAGTACAAACGAGCTATCAACACTTGCGACGCCAATTGAGAGATGAAATAAAGGTGGAAACTTTGAGAGCTTGTGAGGTTGATTTCTTAACTTTAACGTGTTTGTTGTTTTTGTTTTGTTTTAGTATTCCTTTTATATAGGTACCATGGCATCGAGAGAAGGTAGCTCAAGAGCTTTGGTAGAGATAAACAAGTAAACTTTAATGGCGGCCATAATGAGTGTAAAACAAGATGTTAATCAAATAATGGAAAGCATGGAAAGTTCACTCTCAAGAAGGATGGATAAAATAATAGATCGCCTACACTGCCCTAAATCCGTCCTATCCAATCCACCAAATTCCTGAGCTTCTTTGAGTGGACATGCTCCAAACGAACTTCAAGGTAATCAAACTAACTCTTGCACTCTAGTAAATGAGGCTAGTAGACAACAAAGTGTGAAAGATAGTTTATCTTTAAGTGAGCCTAATGTCTCCTTACTTCATGATGATAATGTACAACTTGAAAGCGTGGTAACACTAGTTAATCCTTATGATGACAAAATTGACTCTTCAAGTAAGAGCAATTTGTGTCCACCTAGTGTTAAAACCATTGAGATAAGTGATAGTACATTGTCTTGTGGAAGTCATGAGGATCGACTTTTGTGGGAACCTAGCCCATTGCTTGGGAATATTTGTGAAGTGTTTAAAGGACCTCAAGTGAATGGTGATGTTGAGATTGTTGGTTGATTGAATAGGAATGATCCTTGTAACACCCCAAAACCTAGTCCCGAGACATCACACAGTACTCAAGACTACAAGTAGCCTTAAGCTAACCCTGTCTGCCTTCTACTAAGTCTGAATCTCATAATAGTGGAAATAGAGACATAAAAGTCATACTGAATGCAGAAACTATCTAAAATTGCTTAGAATAATTTGAATATAATCTCATAAAACCAAATACTGTAAGTCTGAATCAAATTTAGCAGTCTGATAAGCCTCTACTACTAATGACTAGAGAGTCACTGGGATAGACCCCCAGCTAACTTAAACTGTTTGAAAAGAAATACTGAATCATATAGACTAATAAGCTACAAAATCTGAATGAATAAGTCCCCGAACTATGAGGACTCACCAACTGTCAGATGTAGATGGAGGTGCTCGAACTACACACGCTACTAATACTGAGCACCTGAACCTACATTATGAGACAATGTATCACATAGACGTATATGTGGATCATTACTTTGATGATGTACTGAGTATATGGGGTGAATGCATAAGTAAAACATTATCTTATCATCATAATTTGTAAAACAATGCATGCTAATTATAAATGACTCACATAAGATGGAATATCTAAAATACTGAAATCTGTAATCATGAATAGCAAAACATACTTTATAAATCTAGTGAGTCATAACATTTAGTTCTAAAAGATGCACTAATGTTCTGTCTATAAATCATACTGTCTAAGTGTAAAAGGACTCAATTTTATATCTAAAATCTGAAAGTTGAAATCTGTAGCTAATATCTTTCTATAAAGCATAAGCTGAATAAATTCGTGAGCCTTTTCACGTAGTTTTCTAAAAGCTTTTCTGTTATTCTTTTTTGAAAGTTTTTACTGTTAGGGAAATACTATTCTGCATTAGAGGTTCTTCTAACAGACATAAACCATGTGAGCTAACATGGAGTCCAACGTTTTGTTCCCCTAAAGGAAAAACCTCACGATAGGGAGAGGTGTCATACTCTTACCAGGGAGTATAACCTGAGCTAAGTGATCACATCTGTAATTGTCATCCACATGGAAGTGGAAATAATATGATAATCTATACCTACGTTAGCTACGTAGTTTTGTGAAAGATAGGGCATGCTAGTCCCACTCTTTTCGCTTGGTGCTAAATACTAGTCTATTTTAAATCTGAATACTCATTCTGTTGGAAATCCACTTTAAAACTAGCATAAGGGTTTATTTTGGAACCAATTATGCATTTATCTAATTAAATCTATAAATAAAGTTGTTCTGAATTCTATAATCTGTAATAAATCTGCAAAATGGATTCCAAATCTTATTTGAGGATCAAATGATCAAAGCTTTACTGAAAATCTAAAAATAATCTGATTATAGGATGCTTAAAGCAAAATCTTTCTTGAAACCATAACATGTAATCTTGGGCTTTATAACCCATGCATCAAGTTCATGTCAAAACATCATAATAATCATGTTTGATAATGAAAACTATGATAATTCATCTAAAAATCTAGAATTTACTGTAATAGGCATGCAAAAATATAGAAATAGACATACAAATCATCTTCAAAATTTCTCAAAAACTCATAATCTTGCAAATAGCAATAATGGATATGAACCCTAATTCAAATATCGTGTATATTCATTTAAAATCATATAAATTTGAAATAAAAACTTCATTTTGGGTACAAGGACGAAAGAAGATCTTTGCTCATAAACTCCACATACCTTGGTAGATGATTAGATGAAGAATCTTGAATTATTAATTACTATTTGAGTTCTTGAAGATGAGTTCTTGATTATCTTGTCTTGGGAATCCTCAATTTGGAGCTTTCTTAGAGAAACAATGGAGGAATTTGATATCTTGGAGAAGAAGCTCTAGATCTCTAGGGTTTTGCTTTGAGAGAGAAAGGATGAAAATAAATATAAAGTGCTTAGAATAGGCTTAATCTTATATTTTGGATGGATTGGGGGCTTGGGATTTGACCAAAATACCCCTTTTAAACTTTTAATCGGAACTTGAAAAATAAAAATTTTCCAAACCGGCATGCCACCGTGATGCACCACTATCACTGTGGTTCATTGGAAAATGACAACTGGGACCTGGAATTTCTCCACGACGTGGAGCTATCATGATGCTCTGCTGTTTTGTCATTTGGGACATCACTACAATGTGCTACCACCGTGGTGAGCCACTGGAAATGGACAAATAGGAAATAAGGCTTCTTTGCGACACATGGCTATCACGGAGGGCCACTGGAATTTGACGATTGGGAATTTACCTTTCACCATGCCGCAATGGTCGCTTAGATGGTACACTGCTTTAGTAAAATCGCCATAACTTCTCAACCGAGTATCTGATTTAGGTGAAATTGATATCGATGGAAATCTTATTCAGTTTCCCACACAATGGAGAGTCTAAATATTGAAAATTCTATATGTAACAAAAGATATTCATTTAAACCTAAGTCTTAACATTCTAGGAGCAAAATTAAGCTAGGAAAAGTATGGGGTATTACAATATCTCCCCCTTGGGAACATTCATCCTCGAGTGTGGCTAGTTAATCTGAAAATAGTGTGGAATCTGAGGCTATAAGCTATCATGAACAACTAAAATAACTGTATGACTGAATTAAACACATTTCGAGCTACTGAACTGATCTGCGAGTGCATGAATTTACATGAAAAATAGCTATATTGCTGAATCTGAGACTGAAAAAGAACTGAATGAAGGAAGACTATTACCTTTGGCTGAATCTATGTTCGTGGTGAAGAGATGAGGATACTTAGTATGCATGTCTGCTTCTGCTTCCCAAGTAGCACCCTCAACAGACTGATTTCGCCATAGAACTTTGACCAAGGAAACTTCTTTGTTCCTTAGTCTACGGATCTGGTGATCAAGAATCTCTATTGGGACTTCTTCGTATGAGAGGCTATTTTGAATATTTGTACTTTCTAAAGGAACTATAATGGCTGAATCATCCATGCACTTCTTCAACAAGGACACATGGAAAGCTGGATGGACTGAGGTTAAATCTGTGGGTAGCTCAAGCTCATACGCTACCTTCCCAACACGACTCAAAATCTGGAAGGGACCTACATACCGGGGACTAAGCTTTCCCTTTTTGCCAAATCTCTTCACCCCTTTCATGGATGAAACTTTCAAATACACAAGGTCATCAATATCAAACTCAGGATCTCTTCTTCTTACGTCTGCATAAGATTTCTGATGACTCTGGGCTGTTTTCAATCTCTCTCGAATCAACTGAACTTTCTCCATGGATTCAAATACCATATCAGGCCCAATCAAAATGTCCTTACCCACTTCGAACTAACCAATTAACGATCTGCATCTTCGCCCATAAAGAATTTCAAACGGAGCCATCTGAATACTAGCATGGTAACTGTTATTATAAGCGAACTCAATCAACGACAAATGGTCATCCCAAATACCTTAGAAATCAAGAACACATGCCCTCAACATGTCCTCTAGAGTCTGAATGGTCCTTTCTACCTGACCATCTGTCTGCGCATGAAAAGCTAAACTAAGATGAACTTGGGTACCAAGATCCTTCTGAAAGGCTCTCTAAAACTGAGAGGTAAAATGAGTACCCCTATCTAAGATGATAGACAAAGGAACTCCATGAAATTTAACTAACTCTTTGATATACAACTTGGCATAATCTTCAGCTGTGTAGGATGTGCGAACTGGCAAGAAATATGCTGACTTAGTTAATCTATGTACAATAAACCAAATTGAATCATGCTGACGATGCGAATGGGGTAAACCAGCCACAAAATCCATATTCACTACTTCCTACTTCTAAGTGGGGATACCAAACTCTTTCAACGTACCACCAAGTCTTTGGTGCTCTACCTTAACCTACTGAGAAGTTGCATACTTGGCTACGAACTCTACTATATCTCTCTTTATACTTCTCCACCAATAGATTTCCCACAAGTCACAGTACATCTTGGTAGCACCTGGGTGAATGGAATAACGCCCACCATGCGCTTTCGCCATAATAAGTTGCCTCAAATCATCAACACATGGCACACACAACATACTCTGGTACCTTAACATACCATCTCCCCCTTGAGAAAAAACCTCTACCTTTTGGTTTTTAACTGACTCCTTCAGTTTGACCAAACTAGAATCCTTATCTTGCTTTTCCTTCACTTCCAAAACTAGAGAAGATTCAGAACTACTCTGGGCCCAAACATTCCCTTAAGTTGAATAAACCAATCTCACACCCAGTCTAGCTAATCGATGAACTTCTCGAACTAGCTCCTTCTTATCATTCTCCACATGAGTGACACAGCCCATGGATAATCTACTAAGAGCATCTGCCACTACATTGGCCTTGCCCAAATGATATCACACACTCATATCATAATCTTTTAATAATTCCAACCGCTTTCTCTGACAAAGATTCAACTCCCTCTGAGTGAACACATACTGTAAACTTTTGTGATCCGTGACACATCAACATGCACCCCATACAAATAATGTCTCCAAATTTTCCAAGCAAACACAATAGCAACTAACTCAAGATCATGGGTCGGGTAGTTCTTTTCATAAGGCTTCAGCTGTCTAGAGGCATAGGCTATGACCTTACCTCTCTATATCAAAACACAACCCAAAACAACTCTAGAGGCATCACAATACACCAATAAACAATCTATACCATCAGGTAATGCTAAAATTGGGGCTGAAGTGAGTCTAGTCTTCGACTCCTAAAAACTCTTTTCATAGGAATCTGACCACTGAAACTTAACCTTCTTCTAAGTCAATCTAGACATAGGAGACGCAATAGATGAGAAACCCTCAATAAAACATCTATACTAGCCAGCTAAGCCCAAGAAACTTCTAATTTCTGATAGGGAGATAGGTCTAGGCTAATTTCTTATGGCTTCTATCTTTTGGTGATCAACTTTAATACCCTCACTAGAAATAATATAACCAAGGAAAGCTAATGACCTTAGAAAAAAATTAACATTTGCTAAATTTGGCAAACAACTGGTGATCTCTAAGAGTTTGCAACACAATTCTAAGATGGTCTGCATGATCATCCTCACAACGAGAGTAGACAAGAATATTATCAATAAAGACTATGACAAACATGTTTAGATACTGTTTGAGCACTTTATTCATCAAGTCCATGAAGGCTGCTGGGGCATTGGTTAGCCCGACGGACATGACTAGAAACTCAAAATGACCATAACAGGTTCTGAAAGCTATCTTTGGAATATCACACTCCCTTACCCTAAGCTGATGATAGCCGGATCTACGGTCTATCTTTGAGAAGTAACTTGCACCTTGGAGTTGGTCAAATAAGTCATCAATCCTAGGAAAAGGATATTTGTTTTTGACTATTACTTTATTCAGCTGATGATAGTCAATGTAAATTTGCAAAGAACCATCTTTCTTTTTCATGAATAGGATGGGAACGCCCCAGGGAGAAACACTAGGCCTTATAAAACCTTTATCTAAGAGATCTTTAAGCTGCTCTTTTAACTCCTTAAGCTTGACTAGAGCCATTCAATATGGAAGAATAGAAATAGGCTCAGTATCTGGGAGAAGGTCAATCCCGAATTCTATTTCCCTATTGGGAGGTACCTTTGGCAAATCTTCAGGAAAGACATCAGGAAACTCATTGACTACTCTAACTGATTGAACTGTCGGAGTCTCAGACTTAGTATCTTTGACTCAAACTAAATGATAGATACACCTTTTGGAGATCACTTTTCTAGACTTAAGATAGGATATGAAATGACTCTTAGGAGATACGGAATTATCTTTCCATTCAAAGACTGGCTCATATGGAAATTAAAACTTCACCACTTGGGTGCGACAATCTATGGATGCATAACAAGAATAGAGTCAATCCATGCCAAGAATAAGATCAAAGTCAACCATATCTATCTCTATTAAGTCTGCTAACATGATTTTATAAAGAAAAATGATAGGACACTTTCTATAGATCTGTTCACCAACAACTGACTCACCTACTAGGGTAGAAACCAAAAAGGGCTTAGGAATCTTTTTAGGACTTATTTCAAAATTTACTGCAACTTATGGGGTCATATACGAGAAACTCGACCCAGGGTCTAAAAACACGTAAATATCAAGATGAAAGACATAAAGCATACCAGTAACAACATCTGGTGAATTCTCCTGCTCCTGATGGGATGGTAAAGCATAAAATCAATTTTGGCGCTGACCACCACCGGTACTGGATGATGCGCCCTGAGAAGGGACTGGGTAACCTAAAAGAGTTGGTGCGCTAGTATCCTGAGTTTGGGAATGAACGTCTCTGTTTCCCAGCTTAGTATGCGAACACTCTCTAATTCCGTGACCCAACTTACTATATCCATAACAACTTTTCTATCTAGCTAAATACTCACCAGGGTAATTCTTATCACACTTAGCACATGGAGGATAACTGGGCCTTCCAGTCATACAATTCTGAGATCTGGACATATAAACTTACCCAACTGCTCCTTTCTAGCTCTAAGAGCAGGAGTACTAGCTGAAGATGGTGCTAGCATAGATGAACGATTCTGAAACTGCAAACGGTTTTCCCCTTGAGGCCTAGTCTGTCCATACTCAAACTGCCCTATACTAGCCCTCTTATTCCCCCTCTCTTTCCTTTAACTTCTCTGACTCAATATGCTAAGTATGAATCATCAATCTAGCAAGATCCATGTCTCCAATAAGCATAGCAGTCCTAAACTCCTTGACTACCAAGCTAGACACTCCAGTGATAAAATTACTCATACTTTCCCTAGGATCAGCCATCGTATCAGGGGAATACTTAGACAACTGATTGAAATTAAGGCAGTACTCCTTCACTTTTATTGAGCCCTGCCTCAAATTCACAAACTCCTTTATCTTAGCCTCTCTCATTTCACACGGAAAAAACCTATCTAAAAAATTATTCTAAAATACTTGCCAACTCATAGAAGCTGCATTCTCACCTCTACCTTTCTTTCACATAATTGCCCAATCATACGCTATATCCTTCAACCTATAGGATGCTAACTCTATACTCTCTTTCTCAGAAACATGCATAATCTAGGTGATCTTCTTCACCTCTTCTAATAAAGTTGTAGATCCTCACCTGCTTTCGACTCAAAGAACTTTGGCGGATTCATTCTTATAAAATCTCTAATTCTGGCTGCTACTAAATCACCATTCTATTAAAGTGGGACTACAGTCTAATGGTTTCTCTGAATATTAGCAGTCATAGCTTGGGCCAACGCTTAAAAGATTGCCCAAAACTCAGTATGGGATACATTCTCATTCAAAGGATCAACGGGCTTGGGTGGCTAGTTAATATTTGTGCGAGCATTAGCTCGACGAAGAGGCATATTCAACTGTCATGTAAGAGCACAAGTTAAAAGAAGATAGAGATACCATAAGCACGATAGATCATAAAAGAAAGAGATAATTTTGCTAAGAACATCCCATAGCCTCTTGCTAATAAATGTGGCATGCTTCACACCCATGATCAAGACTCTACGTAACGCGGCTTGTCTGACTCCCTAGGACTCTTATAAACCTGAGGCTCTGATACCAAATTTGTAACACCTCGAAACCTGGTCCCAAGATGTCACATGATACTCAAGACTACGAGTAACCTTAAGCTAACCCTGTATGCCTTTTACTAAGTCTAAATATCATAATAGTGGACATATAGACATAAAAGTTATACTGAATACGGAAACTGTCTAAAATTGCTAAGAATAATCTGAATATAATCTCTGAAAACCAAATACTGTAAGTTTGAATTAAATTTAGCAGTCTGACAATCCTCTACTACTAATGGTTAGAGAGTCACTGGGACAGACCCCCAGCTAACTTAAACTATCTAAAAAGAAATACTGAATCATATAGACTAATAAGCTGCAAAATCTGAATGAATAAGTCCCTGAACTATGAGGACTCACTAACTGTTAGATATAGATAGAGATGCTCGAACTACTCACGCAGCTGATACTGAGCACCTGAACCTACATTATGAGACAACGTAACACATAGACGTATACGTGGATCGGTACTTTGATGATGTACTGAGTATATAGGGTGAATGCATAAGTAAAACATTATCTCACCATCATAATTTGTAAAACAATGCATGCTAAATGTAAATGACTCACATAAGCTGTAATATCTGAAATACTGAAATCTATAATCATGAATAGTAAAACATACTTTATAAATTTAGTGAGTCATAACATTTAGTTCTAAAAGATGCACTAATGTTCTGTCTATAAATCATACTGTCTAAGTGTAAAAGGACTCAATTTTATATCTAAAATCTGAAAGTTGAAATCTGTAGCTAATATCTTTCTATAAAACATAAGCTGAGTAAATTAGTGAGCCTTTAAACTTAGTTTTCTAAAAGCTTTTCGATTATTCTTTTTTGAAAGTCTTTACTATTAGGGAAATACTGTTCTGCAATGGAGGTTCTTCTAACCGACATAAACTATGTGAGCTAACATGGAGTCCAACATCTCATTCCCCTAAGGGGAAAACTTCACGATGGAGAGAGGTGTCATACTCTTGCCAGGGAGTATAACCTAAGCTAAGTGATCACATCTGTAACTGTCATCCATATAGAAGTGGGAATAATCTAATAATATATACCTACATTGGCTACATAGTTCTGTGGAAGATAGGGTACGCTAATCCAACACTTCCCGCTCGGTGCTAAATACTAGTCTCTTTTAAATATGAATGCTCATTCTGTTGGAAATCCACTTTAAAACTAGCATAAGGGTTTATTCTGGAACCAATTATGCATTTATCTAATTAAATCTATAAATAAAGCTGTTCTAAATTCTGTAATCTGTAATAAATCTACAAAGTGGATTCCAAATCTTAATTTAGGATTAAAAGATCAAAGCTTTATTAAAAATCTGAAAATAATCTGATTGTAGGATGCTTAATGCATAATCTTTCTTGATACCATAACATGTAATCTTGGGCTTTATAACCCATGCATCAATTTCATGTCAAAACATCATAATAATCATGCTTGATAATGAAAACTATGATAATTCATCTAAAAATCTGGAATTTACTGCAATAGGCATGAAAATATAGAAATGGACATGCAAATCATCTTCAAAATCTCTCAAAAACTCATAATCTTGCAAACAGCAATAATGGGTATGAACCCTAATTTAAATCTCCTGTATATTCATTCAAAATCATATAAATTTGAAATAAAAACTTGGTTTTAGGCACAAGGATGAAAAAGGATCCTTGCTCATAAACCCCACATACCTTGGTAGATGATTAGATGAAGAATCTTGAATTATTGATTCCTATTTAAGTTCTTGAAGATGAGTTCTTAATTATATTGTCTTGGGAATCCTCAATTTGGAGCTTTCTTGGAGAAACGATGAAGGAATTTGATTTCTTGGAGAAGAAGCTTTGGAGCTCTAAGGTTTTGCTTTGAGAGATAAAGGATGAAAATAAACATAAAGTGCTTGGAATAGGCTTAATCTTATGTTTTGGATGGATTGGGGGCTTGAGATTTGACCAAAATACCCTTTTTAAACTTTTAATCAGAACTTGGAAAATAAAAATTTTCCAAACTGGCATGCCACCGCGACGTGCCACTATCGCGGTGACTTATTAGAAAATGACAACTGGGACCTGGAAGTTTTCCACGACGCAGAGCTATCACGATGCTCTATTGTTTTGTCATTTAGGCCATCACCGCGATGCGCCACCATCGTGGTGGGACACTGGAAATGGGAAAATGTGAAATAAGGCTTCTTATCAATGTGGGGCTATCTTGGAGGGCCACTGGAATTTTACGATTAGGAATTTACCCTTCACCGCGACGCGATGGTCGCCCAGATAGTACACTACTTTACTAAAATTGCCATAACTTCTCATCTGAGTATCTGATTTGGGAAAAATTGGTGTCGATGGAAAGCTTATTCAATTTCTCACACAATGGAGAGTCTAAATATGGAAAATTCTATACGTAACAAAAGATATTCATTTTTAAAGCTAATTCTTCACATTCTAGGAGCGAAATTAAGTTAGGAAAAGTACGGGATATTACAATCCTCTAATTGCCTTTGTTGATGATCATTCTAGTATAGATGGTACAAATGATTATATTTGTGGTAATATTGGGGAAAAGAAGTGTTTCTTAACCCCATTTCCATGGACACTCTACCCATTTTATCCTGTTGATAATTTAAAATGTGGAGGTTTTTCCCCACACCACTTAGTGCTTGGGCAAGAAGACAAACAAATGATGGGTGAGGGTGTTGGAACTCATCCTTAATACGGAAAGTATTTCTTGGAGATTTATAATCCACTTGAGAGGCCAAAGTTGTGTAAAGGAAAGGTCTCTAACGAAATAAGTGCTATAGTAGGGTTATGAGCTTCTTGAGACTTGGAATCCATGTGAGCCTTCATGAGCGGTTCAATGATTAAAATGGTTCCTATAGCATACCCCTTTGTACAAATCTCTTGAATGATCAATTAGCTCTTACTTTGTGGGGTTATACACCCTTTGTTGATCATTTTGATGTTTGGTTATGTAACACCCCATACTTAATTATGTGCATTAGCCATGGTTATGTGTGTTGGAGTATATGTATTGATCCTAAGTTAGGTATGTATGAGTTTAAGTATGAGTATTGATTATTTTGAGATGGTTTCAAGTGTATAGTTTGATTATATGTGTATGGGAATCGACTTTATTTATACCGGAATTTGCCCGTCGATGGTTCCATACGAAGATTATTGAATAAGATTTCCAACGATATAAAGATTTCCAAAAACGGATAAGTTTCGGATATAATTGAGCACGTTCAAAACTATAAAACGGCGGCCGGGATAATTGTGAACAGTAAATGTGCAGGAAAATTTCCTGCACACAAACTACTGAGGCCTGTCAGTTTTTTGGGTCGACTTTGAACGATCATCACTCCCTCAATATAATGAACTGGGAGATCTGCAACCTATCAAAAGAAAGATCTTTGAGTCTTCTTTCTAATTCAATTGGTTTCATCCAAATCCAACATCTGAGTAAGGAGTTATACTCGTTTTACTTTAGCCTCTCAAAACAGCTTTTTAGGGTCAACTTCAAACGATCATAACTACTTGTACAGGACGAACTGGGTGGCCTACTTTATATTAAATGAAATCCCTTTGAATTATCTTTCAAACAATACCAATTTCACCCAAATCCAATATCAGAGCAAAGAGTCATGGCCGATTTACTTTAGCCTGTCAAAACAGTCCACCATGGACAGATTCAGATTTACTTAAATTTTTAAGGGCAATATGGTCATTTTCCATCACCTCATGGACGAAAATTGGTCATTATATACATATAATTAGTCTCATATCCATCAATTATCATCAAATTATTGAAAATAAGAAACCCTAGCCTAATTTCAACACCAATTATTTTGTGATTCAACCGTAGAAAATCCAAATTGATTCCGTAGTTGTGTTCACCGTCTCGAGGGCTTCGAGAAGCACCCCTTATTTGGGCCAACAGGACTTTGAAATCAAAAGGGCCATTTTGTGGTAAGGATGTAAATTATGTTGGTGTTATTTATATGGATATGTATATATATATATATATATATATATATATATATATATATATATATATATATATATATATATATGCATGTGAGCATAAGAAGTATGTTATTTGATTATTGTTGAAAGATGATTGGGAAATGATGTTGGATTATGGTGAATTGTGAAAGGATTTGGTGTGATGATGTGGTATTGATGATGTGGTATTGAAATGATGGTTATATATATATATATATACACACACATAAACCTTTTGTTCAAGTTGTTTTTTTGGAATGTTTTGCAAATAATGGTTGTATGGAATTATGGAAGAGAATTGTGGTGTTGGGTTGCTAATACTAGATGCCAAACATTTCATTGTAGATAAGTGATTTGTAAAGGCGGGAAATTGTGTTGAATTGGTATCCGAATCTACAACCAGGTATGTAAAGCATACTCTAACGATGTTCTTTGGCATGAAAACACCAATGTTCCATCAAGTAAGATTCCGAGGTTGTCCAAAAACATGTATTGTTCTACATTACCAACAAAGTTGTTTCCATTCTATAAAGTGTCAAAATATTTCATTGATATACCAAAAGGCTCTTATTTCATTGTTGTGATATTGATGATTCTGAAACACATTGTTGTTGTACCAATGAGTCTTTATTACATCGTTATTGTATTGAAGGTCTATTACTTGATTTCTATTGATGTATCATTGTTCCAAAGGTACTATATTGGCATGAACACTAATTTAATAACCTCAAAAGATTTTGAACTAAGTTATTGGAAAGATCTCTTATGTGTGTTACTTGATATACGTGTGGGTGGTAGCTCAGGGGCTTAAGCCTAGCATGGGCCGATCTCGATACTTGATATGATTACAGTTGATATGTACTGGGGGCAGCCTAATGGTCACAGTACGGTACAGTATTGATTATTGTTAGGTGGTTGGAGGTTCGGAAGGAGGAGGTAATGGCGAATGATAATTGTAAAGAATGAAATAAAAGAATGTATACCGTTCCACAAATGTATTTGAATTCAGGAACCCAATTCAGATTAATGATAATGTACATGATCCTAAAAGTGTTTATGAAGTGTGGTTCACTTCTATTATGATTTATTCACTTGCTTTTGATTTTCTTGATCCCCTATATCACATATGATTATTTACAGATTTAGATACTCAGTACATATTTTGTACTGACGTCCCTCACGGGGGACCTGCATTTCATGCTGCAGGCACAGGTGCTTCAGCTCATTCACAGCATAGATAGGAGCCAGGTCATACAACTATTGTTGGTGAGATCCAGTTTGCTTCGGAGCTTTCCGAGTCGGTTCCTTATGTTTTGTTATTGTACAGGATTCATGTGTGGGCGGGGGTTTGTCCCGAGCCTAGTTATGTCATGTATATCCTAGAGGGTTTGTAGACATAAGGAAGGGTAAAGTCATGAAAGTTTATATAGTGATGTTATGTTTGTATATGTGGTGGCCCCGAATGGCCAAGTATTATATATATATTTGTGCGTGTTGTGCTGATACAGGTAATTAGATTCTTCTATATGCAACAAAGTGCTGTCCAAATTTTTGGTGACATGTAAGTGAAAGTACAGGTATTTGAACGGATTCGCCCGGGCCTTCTCGGCTTCGGGTGCCAGTCCGGCCCGATGGTATTTTGGGGTGTGACAAAAGTGGTATCAGAGCGGTTCGTCCTAGTGAGTCTACAAAGCTGTGTCTATGTAGAGTCTTGTTTATCGGTGTGTTGTGCACCACATCTATAAACAGGAGGCTATGGACATTTAGGAATTGTTTCTTTTCTTCATGTCTTAGATAGTGCGATAGAGCTTATATTGTATATGAAGTCATAGTTGACCACTGAATCAGTTTGTTTCTCTTATTATAGTAATGATGCCGATTACCAGAAGCAAAAATACCGGTAAGCAAGTAGATATGGCTGCCGGAGAGGGGACTAGTAAGTCACCCACTATACCAGCTAATCAAAGTGAGGCTCCAGCTGAGCATGCATCAGAAACTTCCCCCAGTCCGAAAGAAATAAGGGGGAGGAGAACTATATCCCCAGAGCCACCTATTAATGCTGTTGATCAAGATCTTAGAAATGCAGTGCAACTTTTGACTCGTATAGTTGCTGGGCAAGTCCAAGGGCAAGCTATTCCTGCCGCGGGTTCTAGCGGTACTGATAGGGTGGCTAGTCTTCGGACGCAAGATTTTCTTAAGATGGATCCGCCTGCTTTTATCGGATCCGATCTTAATGAAGATCCGCAGGACTTTATTGATCAGATCCAAAGGGCCCTAGAGGTAATGCATGTATCGGGCAGAGAGACAGTGGAGTTAGCCGCGTATAGATTCAAAGGTGAGGCTATATATTGGTATGAAGACTGGAAATGGTCAAGGGGCATTGATGCACCCCCAACTACTTGGAAAGAGTTCAAAGAGGCATTTATTGATCATTATCTTCCATATGAGACTCGTCAGGCCCGTGCGGATCAGTTCTTAAATCTTCGACAGGGTAATACAAGTGTGAGGGAGTATAGTCTTCGATTTAATTCCTTGTCCAGATATGGTCCTAATGTTATAGATACTATGGATGACAGAGTTCATCGGTATATGGATGGATTGGATCCGTATTTGGTTAGGGATTGTACTATTGCTGCCCTGAATAAAGACATGGATATAGCTAGGATCCAAGAATTTGCACAGAAAATGGAAGATCAGAGGCAAAGACGAAGAACACAGGAATTTGAAAACGGATCTTCTAAGAGGGCCAGATCTACAGGGCAGTTTATGGCGCCACATGGAGGCTTTAGACCTCAATTTTCTGCTAGACCACCTAGGCCATTATTTTCTTATTCTGCAGCTAGTGCTCCACCACAGCATCAGGGGTTCAGAGGCATTCAATTTGGGCAAAGAAGTGAGGGTCATAGTTCGCGATTAGTGGGTTATCATGGGCAAGGGAACATGAGCCAATCGAGACCTTTTCGAGAGCTATGTAATCGATGCAGAAAGCATCATATGGGCGTATATCGAATGGGAACAAATGTTTGTTATTGGTGCGGTATGACGGGGCATATGATAAGAGAATGCCCACGAAGGGGCGCAGGTGGCGTAGCACGACCTTCGGGATCAGCTGTTGCATCATCGTCACCGGTATCTTATTCTGGTAGGGGCGCACGACCTGCGGGTCATGCTAGAAATGAAAAAAGAGTCGCCAGTTCCAGCGGGACTCAGAATCACACTTATGCTTTAGCGGATCGACAGAATCTAGAGGCTTCCCCAGATGTGGTTACGGGTACGTTGTTCATATTTTTATTTGATGTATATGCTCTAATTGATCCTGGTTCTACATTATCATATGTTACTCCTTTGGTTCCTGGAAAGTTCAAAAGAACCCCCGAATTGTTAGAAAAGCCGTTGGAAGTGTCTACCCCGGTTGGGGAATCTATTATTGCTAGAAGAGTTTATAAAGATTGTGTAGTAACTGTGTGTGGTCGAGACACGATGGCCAATCTTGTGGAACTAGAAATGGTAGATTTTGATGTTATAATGGGTATGGATTGGTTGGCATCTTGTTATGCCAAAATTGACTGTTGTATGAAAAAGATGTATTTACATTTTCCTAATGAAGCAGTTATTGAATGGCAAGGTAAGATTGGTGCACCAAGAGGTAGATTTATTTCTTATTTCAAAACGAGAAAAATGATTTCCAAGGGATACATATATCATTTAGTTAGAGTAAGGGATACAGAAGCGGAGCCACCAACTCTTCACGTTGTTCCGGTGGTAAACGAATTTCCTGATGTATTTCCTGAAGATCTTCCAGGTTTGCCTCCTGAACGAGAAGTAGAGTTTGGTATTGATGTAATACCAGGCACCCAACCAATCTCCATTCCTCCGTATAGAATGGCCTCAGCAGAATTACGAGAATTGAAAGAGCAATTGAAAGATTTGCTAGAGAAGGGATTCATAAGGCCTAGTATGTCTCCCTGGGGAGCACCAGTGTTATTTGTGCGCAAAAAGGATGGCTCGCTGAGGATGTGTATTGATTATCAGCAATTAAATAAGTTGACTATTAAGAATAAATATCCTCTCCCAAGAATTGATGATTTATTTGATCAGTTACAGGGCGCCAAGTGCTTTTCTAAGATTGATTTGAGGTCAGGTTACCACCAAGTGAGGGTCAAAGAGAAGGATATACCTAAGACAGCTTTCCGAACACGGTATGGTCATTACGAGTTCCTAGTTATGTCATTTGGGCTAACAAATGCACCCGCAGCTTTTATGGATTTGATGAATAGGGTGTTTAAGCCATTCCTGGATGTATTTGTGATAGTTTTTATAGATGATATTCTAGTTTGTTCTAGATCAGAAGAGGACCATGCCAATCACTTACGACAAGCATTGCAGACTCTTCGTGATTGTAAGCTTTATGCAAAGTTCTCTAAATGTGAGTTTTGGTTAAAGTCGGTGGCATTTTTGGGTCATATTGTATCTAGTGAAGGGATAAAGGTTGATGCTCAAAAGATAGAAGCTGTGAAGAACTGGCCAAGGCCCACAATGCCTACGGAGATTCGTAGTTTTCTCGGGTTGACTGGTTATTATAGAAGGTTTGTTAAAGACTTTTCTTCCATTTCAGCACCCTTAACCAAGCTAACCCATAAAGCATCTAAATTCCAATGGAATGATGCCTGTGAGAAGAGTTTTCAAGACTTAAGGAACAAGTTGATTTGTACACCCATGTTGGTACTTCCAAAAGGCACCGAAGGGTATACAGTGTATTGTGATGCTTCCAGAATTGGTTTAGGATGTGTATTGATGCAGCATGGTAAGGTAATAGCATATGCTTCTAGACAATTGCGGCCACATGAGAAAAATTATCCTACACACGATCTTGAGCTGACAGCAGTTATTTTTGCTTTGAAGATATGACGCCACTACTTATATGGGGTTCATGTTGATTTATATACTGACCATAAGAGCTTGCAATATATTTTTAATTAGAAGGATCTAAATTTAAGGCAGCGGAGATGGCTTGAACTATTAAAGAACTATGATGTTGATATCTTGTACCTTCCAGGGAAAGCAAATGTGGTAGCTAATGCGTTAAGTCGTAAGGCTATGATGGCGCCCATAGAAAGGCAAGGGATGATTAAAGATCTTCATCAATTAGCTAGTCTGGGAGTTCGTCTTCTTGAAACTCCGGACAAAGAGCTTATCGTACATAATGCTGCGGAATCTTCATTAGTAGCTGAAGTGAAAGAGAAGCAATATGCAGATCCTATTTTATTACAGCTTAAGGAGAACGTTTAGAGTGGTGCGACCAAGGCATTTGAGCTTACGCGAGAAGGAGTACTTCAGTGTTAAAACCGATTGTGTGTGCCGGATATAGACGGGCTAAGAAAGAAGATTATGACAGAGACACATTTTTCAAGGTATTTCATTCATCCAGGATCAACCAAAATGTATCAAGATTTGAAAGATATGTATTGGTGGAATGACATGAAGAAGAGCATTGCAGAATTTGTAGCTGAATGTCCAAATTGTCAAAGAGTTAAAGTTGAGCACCAAAAACCCGGAGGCTATATGCAATGCATAGATCTTCCAATTTGGAAGTGGGACATGATCAACATGGATTTTGTTATAGGTTTGCCTCGTATAGCTCGAAAATTTGATTCTATATGGGTGATTGTGGATAGGCTTACTAAATCCGCACTTTTCTTACCCGTTAAGACCACTTACACAGTTGAAGAATATTCAAAGCTGTATGTTAAAGAAATAGTTCGATTACATGGAGTGCCAACTTCTATTATATCGGATCGGGGAACTCAATTTACCGCAAACTTTTGGAAGTCTTTCCAACGGAGTTTGGGAACACAAGTGAATCTGAGTACAACTTTTTCACCCTCAGACGGATGGACAAGCAGAGAGCACCATTCAAACACTTGAAGATATGCTACGAGCATGTGTTATAGCTTTTAAAGGCAGTTGGGATGATCATTTACCTCTTATTGAGTCTGCCTACAATAATAGCTATCATTCAAGTATCAAAATGGCACCATATGAAGCTTTATATGGGAGGAAGTGTAGATCACCAATAGGATGGTTCGAAGCGGGTGAAACTCTTATGTTTGGACCGGATCTTGTGTATCAAGCCATAGAAAAAGTCAAGGTGATTCAGCAACGGTTGAAAATAGCCCAAAGTCGACACAAGTCATATGCGGATAGTAGAAGAAGAGGGCTAGAGTTTTCATTAGGCGATTGGGTATTTTTGAAGGTATCGCCAATGAAAGGGGTGATGAGATTTGGCAAGAAAGGAAAGTTGAGTCCACGATATATAGGCCCATATAAGATTATTTGAAGATGTGGGCAAATTGCTTATGAATTAGAGCTACCCCAGGAACTCTCATCAGTGCATCCAGTATTTCATGTATCGATGCTTCGAAAGTGCATCGGAGATCCGTCCCATATTATTTCTACTGAAGATGTGCAAGTAATAGAAGATCTTACCTATGAGGAGATGCCTATTGCTATATTAGATCGTCAAGTTAAGAAGATGAGAAATAAAGAAGTAGCATCGGTGAAAGTACTTTGGAGAAATCAACAAAGGGAAGAGATTACATGGGAAGCGGAGGAAGCAATGAAATCGAAATACCCTTATTTGTTCAAAGGTGAAAAAGAAGTGCAAGGAGTGGAACTGGGACACTAACAAGTAAGTTTTTACATATGCATAATATCTATATGATGACGTGAATATCAATTATGAATTCGAACTTGTTTTGGCTAAATAACTACATTTACATTCGAGGACGAATGTCCTTAAGGGGGGAAGGATGTAACACTCCATACTTAATTATGTGCATTAGCCATGGTTATATGTGTTGGAGTATATGTATTGATCCTAAGTTAGGTATATATGAGTTTAAGTATGAGTATTGATTATTTTGAGATGGTTTCAAGTGTATAGTTTGATTATATGTGTATGGGAATCGACTTTATTTAAACCGAAATTTTCCCGTCGATGGTTCCATACGAATTTTATTGAATAAGCTTTCCAACGATATAAAGATTTCCAAAAACGGATAAGTTTCGGATATAATCGAGCACGTTCGAAACTATAAAACGGCGGCCGGGATAATTGTGAACAGTAAATGTGCAGGAAAATTTCCTGCATGGCCTGCCTGTTTTTTGGGTTGACTTTGAACGATCATAACTCCCTCAATATAATGAACTGGGAGAGCTGTGACCTATCAAAAGAAATATCTTTGAGTCTTCTTTCCAATTCAATGGGTTTCATCCAAATACAACATCTGAGTAAGGAGTTATACTCGTTTTACTTCAACCTCTCAAAACAGCTTTTTAGGGTCAACTTCAAACGATCATAACTACTTGTACAGGACGAACTGGGTGTCCTAATTTATATGAAATGAAATCCCTTTGAATTATATTTCCAACAATATCAATTTCACCCAAATCCAATATCGGAGCAAAGAGTTATGACCGATTTACTTTAGTCTGTCAAAACAGTCCACAATGGACAGATTCGGATTTACTTAAATTTTTAAGGGCAATATGGTCATTTTCCATCACCTCATGGATGAAAATTGGTCATTATATACATATAATTAGTCTCATATCCATCAATTATCATCAAATTATTGAAAATAAGAAACCCTAGCCTAATTTCAACACCAATTATCTTGTGATTCAACCATAGAAAATCCAAATTGATTCCGTAGTTGTGTTCACCATCTCGAGGGCTTCGAGAAGCACCCCTTATTTGGGCCAACAGGACTTCGAAATCAAAAGGGCCATTTTGTGGTAAGGATGTAAATTATGTTGGTGTTATTTATATGGATATGTATATATATATATATATTCATGTGAGCATAAGAAGTATGTTATTTGATTGTTGTTGAAAGATGATTGGGAAATGATGTTGGATTATGTTGAATTGTGAAAGGATTTGGTGTGATGATGTGGTATTGAAATGATGGTTATATATATATATACACATAAAACTATTTTTCAAGTTGGTTTTTTGGAATGTTTTGCAAATATTGGTTGTATGGAATTATGGAAGAGAATTGTGGTGTTGGGTTTCTAATACTAGATGCCAAACATTTCATTGTAGATAAGTGATTTATAAAGGCGGGAAGTTGTGTTGAATTGGTATCCGAATCTACAACGAGGTATGTAAAGCATACTCTAACGATGTTCTTTGGCATGAAAATACCAATGTTCCATCAAGTAAGATTCCGAGGTTGTCCAAAAACATGTATTGTTCTACATTACCAACGAAGTTGTTTCCATTCTATAAAGTGTCAAAATGTTTCATTGATATACCAAAAGGCTCCTATTTCATTGTTGTGATATTGATGATTCTGAAACACATTGTTGTTGTACCAATGAGTCTTTATTACATCGTTATTGTATAGAAGGTCTATTACTTGATTCCTATTGATGTATCATTGTTCCAAAGGTACTATATTGGCATGAACACTAATGTAATAACCTCAAAAGATTTTGAACTAAGTTATTGGAAAGATCTCTTATGTTTGTTACTTGATATACGTATGGGTGGTAGCTCAGGGGCTTAAGCCTAGCATGGACCGATCCCGATACTTGATATGATTACAGTTGATATGTACTGGGGGTAGCCTAATGGTCACAGTACGGTACAGTATTAATTATTGTTAGGTGGTTGGAGGTTCGGGAGGAGGAGGTAATGGCGAATGATAATTGTAAAGAATTAAATAAATGAATGTATACCGTTCCACAAATGTGTTTGAATTCAGGAACCCAATTCAGATTAATGATAATGTACATGATCCTAAAAGTGTTTATGAAGTGTGGTTCACTTCTATTATGATTTATTCACTTGCTTCTGATTTTCTTGATCCCCTATATCATATATGATTATTTACAGCTTTACATACTCAGTACATATTTCGTACTGACGTCCCTCACGGGGGACCTGCATTTCATGATGCAGGCACAGGTGCTTCAGCTCATTCCCAGCATAGATAGGAGCCAGGTCATACAGCTATTGTTGGTGAGCTCCAGTTTGCTTCGGAGCTTTCCGAGTCGGTTCCTTATGTTTTGTTATTTTACAGGATTCATGTGTGGGCGGGGGTTTGTCCCGATCCTAGTTATGTCATGTATATCCTAGAGTCTTTATAGACATAAGGAAGGGTAAAGTCATGGAAGTTTATATAGTGATGTTATGTTTGTATATGTGGTGGCCCCGACGGCCAAGTATTATGTATATATTTGTGCGTGTTGTGCTGATACAGGTAATTAGATTCTTCTATATGCAACGAAGTGCTGTCCAAATTTTTGGTGACATATAAGTGAAAGTACAGGTATTTGAACGGGTTCTCCCGGGCCTTCTCGGCTTCGGGTGCCAGTCCGGCCCGATGGGATTTTGGGGCGTGACAGGTTATATCTTAAGCATGTGAAACCTTGGCATGATGGTATTATTGAATGTTCTAATTCTGTACCTCATGATATGAGGATATTGTGTTTTTTTGTACTTTCTTTGGTATTGCAAGGTTTGGATTTGGGGTCAAATCCTTTTTAAGAAGGGGAGAATGACACAAACCAAATGGCCTCCGGTTACTAGAGAGGATGCTTACGGGTCTAATAACACTTGAAGACTTCTTGAGGGATATCGAAAGGCATTCATTGGATGATTATGATGAACCAGGAGAGTCACGTTAGAGAGGCCAAGGAAGACCTAATAGGGCTAGAAATCCCCGAGAAGAGGAGATACACCCCATCTACTTTGGAGGTGCACCCAACCCGCTCTATATCTATTAGAGCGGGTCAAAACAACCCACTAAACCCATGGGATATGCCCCATATGTTCCCCATATGCTCAAGAAAGTGCCTAATGGGCTTCTATGTGTTTGTCTTCCCTAAATGGGTCACTTTTGGGCCCATACGATGTAATAACCTAACCTAGACTATAAATAGGACTTCTTTTCATTTTAGTAAGTAGTTTATGTTGAATTATGAATTTGAATACTCTTGAGAGTGTGAGGCAAGCATGGATTAATTTGTGTTAATCTTTTGTTTAGAAACGTGGGATGCTTGGGAATCGATTCCCTTGAGGTCTACATAAGATTTAGGTGCTTTGTTTGGTTTAATTGATTGAGGGTTTATGGTTTGATATACCTTTATTTGCTTACAATTCCTTGCATTGTGTCTATCTTATTGCTTTTCTATCCATCTTTAGCTTTCATATTCGTGTCGTAGTTTAGTTTTCAATTTTGTATTTTGTTCGTGTATCAAATTTAAAGGCTATTGTTTTACTAAGTGAAGATTCAATTGAGAGCATATCTTCATTATGCATAACAATCATTCTTCAACTAAATTGGTAAACTCTCTTATTTAAGTATTAAAATAAGCTGGGGGTTGTAGGGGTTGAGAGCACTTTGATATTAAATAAATCATATTAATGTGCATGACAATTAGAAGAAATAAAGTGAAAAAGTGTTATCATTAATTTTTGTAGCTTTTGTGATCACAATTTCATATTTTTGTTATTATACCTTACAACTCATGTAACATTTAACTTTTTATGTCTTGCAACTCATATAATTATACTCTATAGACTATTGATGTCACGAACCAAATGGCCATGAGTGGCACCCACACTAAACTTCCCATGGGAGAACCATCTAAATCAAACCATTACCCAATCACTTAGTCAATATTAAAATGATAGTTTCATAAAACCATCTTAACAATAATAATCTGGAGTTAATCATCAATAGCGCAAAAACCAAACAATCTACTAACTGAAATTCCCAAGACCTGAAAGTCATCATTCAAGAACTACTGACAAAGATCATGTCTAAAGAGATATCCCAAAATAAAGTAAATAAAGAATGTTTCATTGCCTGAAAGTTGGACAAGAACAAATAAGATGCCCCATGGAAGACTGGAGCTGGAGTGCTCACCCTTGGATGAAGATCTGCTATCAAAATTTAGAGGTGAGATCATGTATGAGCCTCTAGAACAATTTTTACACTCAGCAAAAGAAGAGTACAGGGTAGTATCAGTACAAACCAGTATGTACTGGTAGATACCAAAGGCCAACTCAACTTAATAACATGTACACAATATGAATCAAATAACAAGTAGACAAGCATCAACACATAACAAATTCTCAATGAATCAACAATACAACAATATCAGGTCAACGGTGCTCACAAACAAGCCACATAACTATCAAGGGGATCAACAATACTGTAAACATCCACCAAATCAACACAAGTATGTCATCCACCAAATCAACACAAGTATGTACACACATTCTATGGGACTTATTTTTTTCCAAATAATCATGACCTGCAGGGAACAATCTGTGTTCATGTACCGTACTAGTGTGGTACGCAATCCAACATAAATATAAATGTACCAGCGTGGTACCCAATCCAACATAAATATAAATGTACCGGCGAGGTACCCGATCCAACATAAAGATAAACATACCGGCGTGGTACCCGATCCAACATAAATATAAACGTATCGGTGTGGTACCAGATCCAACATAAATATAAACATGTATTCTCAATATCAATTTACACAACCTCACAACATAAAACACAATGTACCAAGTTTACAAGTACACTTAAAGTCATAAGACAATTCCATCAAGTAAATTTTTAATAACCATTTATACATGCATTAACAATCTAAACATCAACAATTTCAAGCATGTACGAATACCAATCAACAAGTATCCAATTTAGTAGCATACACACAATTAAGTTGAGTATAAACTCCAATTAAACTCCAATTAAGTTGAGAACTAAGGAGATTGCGTCTGTAAAGGTCTAGCGAAATAATCGTCCTATTAAGGAGGCCACTTGGGAGACCGAAGCAGACATGCCTAGAAAGTATCCACATCTTTTTTTATGAATTTAGGTAATTTCTTATTTTTTATTCTTGTCTTGAGTTTGCCCATTCGAGGACAAACAGTTGTTTAATTGGTATCTAATGTGATGACCCTCCCGGTCATTTGGGAAATTTTCTCATCTACTCTATTTTAGCGCTCTACATAGTATACATGTATTATGACTCACGGGATGAGTAGTACCAATTTGGGAGGTGTTTGGAAGTTATTGAGTCATTAGTTGAATTATTAAGTTTTAACAAAGTTAAACACAATTACGATCAATTTTTGAGCGAGACGACCTCGGGTTAGTATCATAGTATTTTTAATAGGTTTGGAAAATGCTTTTTAGTCAATGTAACTATTTGACTTATTTTCTCGAGATTCTGAATAATGTTCGAGGACCTATTGGGTATTTTAGATACTTAAGTTAATAAGTGACTAAGTGGGTCAAACAATAATTTTCTTATTTATTGATACCTATGTATAAGAATTGGATTAAGTAAAAAGGTATTATTATATTTATATTTATAATTATAATAATAATAACAACATCTGATATCTGAGGTAAAGAGGGAGGCGCACGAAAGTTGCAGTTTTCACCACAGTTTACAGAAGAAGCATCGATAGGTGAGTCAATTCCTAGTGCCTATGTACTGCTGCGTCTTATTAATGATGCTAGGCATTAATTGAATTTTCAATACAGTCATTCTTTGGAAGTAAAATATGTTAATTATGGATTAACTTAAAATTGATCAATTGTTCTGTAATAGTTGTTCTAATCATTGGAAGTCGTGTAGAGTAAGGTTAATGCAATGATTGGTCAATAGTTGGTCAATGTTGGAATTTGCATAGACATAGATGACCACTGTTGCATTCTTGAATAAATATTGCTTAATTATAGTGATTATAATATTATTTGTGAAGTATTTTAATAAAAAGAAAGAAAGAAGGCAATGGTTGGCCAAATCATGGGTTGCTACAATGAAGAGTGGTTTTTGTCTGTTACTGGTCAAGAAACAGTAAAGCAGATTGGATGGCTACTTTTACTTTATTAATTTGATTGTAAGTTTGGGGTTTTCAGAGAAAAAATTTATAAAATGGATGTGATTAGATTCATATTGTTATGGGGATTATATATTGAAATAGATTTTGAACGTTCCAAAACTTTGAGGAAGGGCAAGACACTTGCGGACTAATTATATTTGGATTCATTGGTTGAGGCAGGTTATGGTTTAATTTGAATTTATACTTAGCTTAATTGTGTGTATGCTCCTAAACTGGATACTTGTTGATTGGTATTCATACATGCTTGAAATTGTTGATGTTTGAATTGTTAATGCATGTATAAATGGTTATTGAAAATTTACTTGATGGAATTTTTTTATGACTTTAAGTGTACTTGTAAACTTGGTACATTGTTTTGTATCTTGTAAAGTTGTGCAAATTGATATTGAGAATATATGTTTATATTTATGTTGGATTGGGTACCATGCCGGTACGTTTGTATTTATGTTGGATTGGGTACCACATTGGTACGTTTATATTTATGTTGGATCAGGTACCATGCCAGTACATTTATATTTATGTTGGACTGGGTACCACGCCGGTACGTTTATATTAGTGTTGGATTGGGTACCACGCTGGTACGGTACATGAACACAGATTGTTCCCTGTAGGTCATGACTATTTGGGCAAAAATACGTCCCATAGCATGTGTGTACATACTTGTGTTGATTTAGTGGATGACATACTTGTGTTGATTTAGTGGATGTTTACAATATGGTTGGTCCTATTGATAGTTATGTGGCTTGTTTGTGAGCACCGTTGACCTGCTATTGCTGTATTGTTGATTCATTGAGAATTTGTTATGTGATGATGCCTATCTACTTGTTATTTGATTTATGTTATGCACATGTTATTAAATTGAGTTGGCATATGATATCTACCAGTACATAGTGGTTTGTACTGATACTACCCTGTACTCTTCTTTTGTTGAGTGCAGAAATTATTCTAGAGGCTCATACATGATCTCACCTCTAAAGTTTTACTGCAGATCTTGATCCAAGGATGAGAACTCCATCTCCAGTCTTCCATGGGTCATCTTATTTTTTCTTGTTCATATTTTGGGAAATGAAACATTCTTTATTTACTTTATTTTGGGATATCTCTTTAGACATGATCTTTGTTAGTAGTTCATGTATGATGACTTTCAGGTCTTGGGAATTTCAGTTAGTAGATTATTTGGTTTCGTGCTACTGATGATTAACTCCAGATTACTATTGTTAAGATGGTTTTATGAAACTATCATTTTAATATTGACTAAGTGATTAGGTAATGGTTTGATTTAGATGGTTCTCCCACAGGAAGGTTAGTATGGTTGCCACTCATGGCCATTTGGGTCGTGACAAAATTGGTATCAACGCCTTAGGTTCGTTGATCTCATCGTACAAAAATATGTCTAGTAGAGTCTTGCGGAATGGTATGAAGAAGTCTGTACTTTTCTTCGAGAGGCTATAAGACAGTAGGAAAATTCAAATTCTTCTTTTCCACATGTTACTTGAATTCAATTGGTTTCTGCCGATTCCAATTGGTATGTGTTAATATTAGCAATGTCAAGTAGAGTTTCGTAGATTGGTGTGTAGGGCCCTACATCCAATCTACGTAAGGCTATGGGGCATGTATAAGTCATTTTCCTTTCTTTCTCTCCATCGTGCCGTCCTAATCTTGGACTACTAGATTGAATCCAATTGTTATCTAGATAATTTCAATTGGTATCTGTGAATAAGGTCTAAGTGTTATCGTTAATAGGTAAAGACTTGTGAAAGTTGTGAACTTTTTGATTTCTTGTGTTTGATATTTGGCTAAACTTGTGTTGCTAGATTTTTGTCATTATTGTGAATCCTTTTTGTTAAGTTATAAAAATTGACTAAGTTATTTTTGTTGATAAATATGATGGGGTTATTTGATTTCTTGTTATTGTGAAACTGGAAATTCTATGGTGATTACTTATTTTTGGTACTATTATATTGTTGAGATTGATGGTATTAAAATTGGGAGGATGATACGAGAATATGATGTCAAGAAAAGATAGTGAAAAAATTGCATGAGTAAAAGATTGAGGTGATATATATTTTCCGTAATGAGAGGTTCTTGTTAATGATGTTGTGGATGGACCCTTGAGTAGTTTGATTATTTGAAATTATTTGGGGATCCTTGTGTGGTTCGGCCATTAAGACTGTATTTAGAATTTTGTGCACTTCTATTATTGAAACTCTTGTAATCTTGTTCTGTGCTTTACTATGTATTTGTGTGGTATCTCGTGTCTTGAGCCGGGGGTCTATCGGAAGCAACCTTTCTACTTCTTTAGAGGTAGAGGTATGGACTGCGTACATCTTACCCCCCCCCCCCCCCCCCAGACCCCACCAGGTGGGAATACACTGGGTTTGTTGTTGTTGTTGTTGTTGTTCTATTATTGAAACTATAATGGGTTCCTTGTGAGGACTAGATAAGTGACAATATCATTGAGTTCCTGATGTGAACGAATTCTTAATGTTTGAAAAAATAATGAGTTTTAAAGAAAAGTGACAAAAACTAGTAGAGGTTGTTGAGACCTATGGAATGTGATCAATGACTTGTCTGGAATGTGATATTGGTGATTAGACTGTCAATGACCTACAATCGATTTATTTTGTTTGCCCTTGCTTATGTGCTAGTGGTGTGGTGTAACACCCCGATTTTTTGAACCGGAATGCTACACAGTGCTTATGACCTTGAAGGACCACAAGCTAACCTATGACTGATATCTGTACATGTACACTGCATAATATACATGTAAAATGCAGAAAACATTAACAATAGGCCATAAGGTTCAACTGAATAAAGTGTCTGACAAAACATAACATAAATACCCTAAACAACTAAAGACTGAATCAAATCTGAACTAAATATGAAAGCCTCTAAATACTGTCTGAAATAAGGAGTTAATAACATGTCTCCAACTAACTCCGTTTAACAAAGCTGAACTGAAATAATGAATGAAATAAAATAATATCGTCCTCGGATGGATGAAGACTCACTTCCACTCTGCGTACTAGAATGCTACTGCTACTGCTGATCTGGAACTCGTGACTCTGAGCCTTTGGTGTAACATATAAAAAAGCACCATAGTACAAATACGTTAGTACAATTGAAAGTACTAAGTATACGAGTAAGGTAGGCTAAATCCAAATGGGTTTACATGCATGAGCAATGCTAACTGACTGACTAATATGAATGTGAGAGTGCAAGCATGCATACATAGTAACTGAGATCGTGAATACGTGATATCTGGATCTGTATGCTAATACATGGTTTACTGTTATCTAACATGACTGATACTAGAATTCTGATAACATGGATGACTGTGTTTGACAGTCCTAAATCTGATGGAACTACTTACGTTCCGTATTGTAACTGAATTAACTGTAACTGATAGTCCTGGTATACTGAAATCTGAAGAACTATCTAAGATCTTTTATTGAGACTGGGACTGAAATTTTGGGAGGTAGTTGCTTAACCGACATGCCCCAATAACGCATATATCTAGGTTAGGGTCCAATCTCTGCCCCGACTAGAAGGGTGTCAATACCGGGCCACTGGTAAGGACAGCTGTGAGTGACCCTTATCTAGGAGCTACTTGAATGAGAATGGTGGGAACCCTAAATTAACAGGTTAAGCCACCTCATCAACCCTAATCTGGTGGGTTAAGATGTCTCAACCTACACTGGCTACGTAGCTCTGGAACACAAAGATGACTACTATGAATCACACCCTAATCTGGCAGGTGAGTTCCTATCCTTGGGTTTACTTGGTGATAAATTCTACTCCCATCTGAAGAGACTGAACATGATTTAACTGGCTGTGCATAGACTAAGTAACTGACATTTATTGACTGACGGAATAGTACTACTATCTGAGAATTTATTGAGATCATGAGATTTCTGAGATTTTTTGAGTCACATAACTGACTGAGTTCTATAGATCATGGCTTGACTAAGATTATCGTGATAACGTGACACGGCTCTAGGCACATTACTATATTTTTTGGGTACTAGTACCCCCAGGACTCGATGGAAGGAAACTTACACACATAACTGACTTGATCATAAAATAGAGTCCATAATTCACCATATCATAAGCAGGGGATTTCACACTAAGCATACTTCTCAACATCTTACGTATGGAAGGGAAATTCATACAACATGTATATACTTGCATAGCTTCAATATCATGCTCAATCCATATCACAACAATGACACATATCAATCACGTGGAATTCAAGTGAAATCATAAAGCATAGAGCGTGGAATTGTCATTTAAGCACTATTAAATCATGGGACATGAATTCTATCATCCTAGGCCTTTTATTAAATACTTTGCATGAATTCTTTTAGCTTAGTGCATTTTCATGAATTTCCCCATTTTAAACCACATAAAGTTCATGGATTTTAACTAACGATCGTATATACTTCATGAAAACACCTTTAGATATCATCTTGAAACTTAAACAACAATCATCAACATGTACATGGTCATATCACAACAAGACAATCACAATATAATATTTAAAACATGGTTCTTGAGCTCTATGAATGAAATGGATCCATAGATGAACACTATGCATACCATAGATGGAAGATTCTTGATGATTGATGGAGAAATCTTCTTGAACTTGAATCCCCAATTGAAAACCCTAATGTGTTCTTGAGAGGATTTTGAGAGAAAGAGTATGTTTTTGTAAAATAAGGACTTAATTTCATGTTTATGGAATATATATAGGGGTGGAAAGATAACCCAAATACCCTTCTAGATACATCATTTAATTTCTATGAAAATTACCCGATCTGGACCCCCGACGCAATGTGGAGATATCGCGTTGCCCCTTATTTGTGACCTAGAAACTCACCGCAAAGTGGTGGAATCATGGAGAGACATTGGAAATTGACAAATGTCATTTTGGCTTACGGCGCGATGCACCACTAACTGAAATGCTACTGCTAAAACTTTAAATCATCATAACTCCTTCATCGGGTATCTGTTTTAGGCAAATTTGGTATTGACGGAAAAATTATTTGATTTTATACAATCTGGAGGGTATAAATCTGCCAAAATTCCACCTATAAACCAAGTTATGCTTATTCAAAGATGACCCATGTGAAATCACATACGAAAACTTGGTGGATTTAAAAGTTCTTATCTTGGCTTACTCTAAGTGACTCTTATGAACATGCTTAACACATCATATGCTCTATTATCACTAGAATCTCATCCTAATTCATGTACTCCAATATGAATCATTGTATAAGAGGTTTTATGTGTTGGAACAACGGTTCATTTTCTAGCTTAAAAATATATAGGGTATTACATGTGGGGACCACTCTTGAGGTGATTAAGCATTAAGTAAAGCCCGTAATAAAAATATTGCTGGGTAGAAATAACAATAGCTCTTTATAGCTTTAATTGATGTTTGTGATATAAAAGAGGTTTGGCTTGACCATGAAGTGTTTGTCGTTAAAAAATATTGAGTTAGTGATTGTCAGGACATAAGTTGTAGTTGAGGATTTATGCATTAGGAATAATTTCTAGAAGATGAATTATTATTGACTTAACCTTGTAGCTGAATTAAACATTTTCATGTCCCACAAAGTTGACTGAAGTATGACATATTTGGAGTATAGTAATTTCCATGACAATGGCAAAGCAAAATCAAATGGCTTAGTTACATTCATAAAATAATTAAGGATGATCCTGAATGGAAGAATAAATGAATTATTAAATGGTATGATTGATCTTTCCTTGAGTGATACTTTATGGATATTTCTTGTTGAGTGGTTAAGGTATGATATTAGATGGATATTAACAATGTTGTGGAGGATAATGTGTTGTAGGCTCTAATTCCGTGGGACCTGTAAAATGACATGTGTATACCCCCTTTGAAACCTATTGTTTTCCCTCTTATATTTTGATTAGTTGTAGCGTGGTTATGATGTAAACCAATGTTTGGGATGTGGTTTTAGCATTTGAAGCGTGATTTGTATATTTAGCCTTATTGGGCTAGTGTAGTAGTCTTGAAACCGTAAGTTGGGTAGAGTTGACTTGAGTTCCCTTGTTTCTAGTGAATTTGCTATGTTAGGCTTGTATATAGCTTACTTGACATTTAGAAGATGAACTAGATACCTTAGCCTGGTTTGGGGCATAGTGTGCCTATTTATGGAAAATTGAGGATTAGAAGTGGGATCGTCTAGCCCACTTAGGCCTAAACTTGTGTTAAGTCTTGTGGACTTAGTTGCGGATGTTAGACATAGATGAGGCTATTAAACCTTAGAATAAGGTTACTTCGGTAACTTGGTAACTCGTATTGATGTTCCGGGATTATGGATTTTGAGTTATAGTTATGATTCTTTCTGTGGACGTGATATTGGGCATTTAGATATGATATTCCTACTAGATACATTATGTGGCCTATAGAGATGCTATTTCCTCTTAAACTTGATAATTGACCCATAGAAATTCTATTTCCTCTTAGACTTGATGATTGACCTATAGAAATGCTATTTCCTCTTAGATATGCAAATTGGCCTAGAGAAGTGATATTCCTCGTAGTCATGATGAACGACCTATCGATATAGATATTTTATAGATGATTATATGTCTAACTATATTATGCCTCCAATATGTGAGATACCTCCTATATGTGAGATGATTAAAGATATTCTACGATTTATAAATATGATTATCGATATGAGTTTTGGATATGTATATGGGCCTAAGGCCGTGATTATGATGTTGTGACTATTTCGGATAAATTAATGGGCCAAGGGTTGTGTTATGATAATGATTGAATATTGGAAGAGTGTTTATCAGTGTAAAGGATACAATTACAGTTTATGAATACATATATGTTTGTATACGCATCTCTCCGGTAGGGGACTGAGGAAGAGGCGATATGTTGCTTATGACTTTATTGATTGGATACTAGTGATGGCATGCATAGATTTGGTACATTCATGAGTGTTATATTGGTAATTTATGTGATTGTAGCTAAAATATGATCTTACGATTGTTCTACCTAATTAACGGTTAAGCTAGGTGGTAACTAGTTGTCTATTAGGGGACCATAGCGCTTGATGGCTAGGAATCTAATGTATTAGTTAATGAATCTTGTTAGTTGAAACATGGTAGCTAGCGATGGTTAATGCGTGAATTATGGTGAGATTGGGTCTTTCATAGGTGAAGATTAGTTGGTATTGATAACTAAGTTTGAGATGTCGATTAGTCAATAAATGAGGAGTTGTGTGTTAATGAGGCTAGATAATATGAGATGTTGGTCATAAAAGGTGACTAGTTAATAACTTTGAATAGTTTCTAAATGGTTAACTAATGAATAGTCAAGCAAGGATTAGTTGGTAAACGGTGGTTAGATAATTGATAACGCTCAAACTACAACTCTCGTAAAGTGTACGCGGTCGCTGTCAAATATAGAACCCAACTGGGTTGGGTGTCGAATCCTACAGGGAATAGCTGGTCACTAAGTAAGCAAAGATTAGTAGACTTTTGGTGAAAGTCTCGTAAAAGGGGGGATTTTGTAGCGTGCAATAGTGTAATAAAATAACAAAGTAAAAACGGAGAATAGCAAAGTAAAAAGGAAGAATGTTTAGTAAGATGTTAATCAATGAGAATTGGGAGCTGGGGTTATGTCCACCTTATGAGTTATACGTCTCTATTGGCTATGAGTTATGCGGAATTCAGACATGCATGTGCTTATAGAGAATTGTATTCTATGGTAAATCCAAGCGTCTTTCGACCTAACAAGGACTATTTCGCTTTAACTCTTTCGAGCTTAAAGCGTATCTAATGGTACAAATTCTCTAAGAGGTTAATCCAGTTATGGCACTAACTTTTTAACAGGGGTTGGTGCCCTATTACCTTGACATTATCTCTTTTCCAGACATATAACTTTTCTTTTGAACAAGTTAATGCTATACTGGCGTACCCTATATGTTTGCAACCACAAGAATTTAAATTAAGATGAAGAGAATAATGATATAAGTAGCAGACGTGTCAAGAATTCACAAACTCATAGCAATAGATAGTATCTCACAAGGCTTCCATAACCCGAACAGAGAAGTTTAGCTACTCATGAGTGCAAGGGAAATCACAATAGTCATTATCATTATACCAAAATAAAGATCTCACGTGTAGTAGGGTTTGGTATGGCTTAGGCGTGAAGACCTTGCAAGTAGCGTTTCTCTTGTTGTGAAAATTTAAGACGAATAGATGAAGAGAAAGTAAATAAGACTTAATTGAAAGCAAATTGTTTAGAGTTGTAGATGAATGATTTAGAAAGTGAATGATGAGAGTAATGATGTGTGTTTAAAAACTGCAGCAAAATAGGGTATTTATAATGCCCATATCCTATTCCTATAAGGCTACTGCGTACTTATCCTAATCCTTATAGGTTACTGCTGATCCTCAAAGTCTTGGAAAATGCTGTTTTTGCCCGGGACAGGTTTCCCATGCGTCACTTTTGGTCCTAGGCGTCCAAGCTTTCCTTCCCTTCTTTCGTGAAGCTTCCTTTGGCGTCAAGTTATCCATAAAATGCTGAAATCTGCATCATTTATACCTGAAAACTTGCTAATCACGTTTGTTAGCTCACTTACAGGAAAAAGGACTAAAAGTGCATGAGTTATATATTTTGTCCTCAAAACTTAGCTAAAATATGGGCAAATTAAAGCACTTTAGGCTTGTAAATATGCCTATCATCAACACCCCACACTTAAAGCTTTGTTCTTCCTCGAACAAAATATCATGTCCTTCTAAACATCTACTTAGGGTTTCACAGTAACAACACAAAATATTCATCAAGATAGGCATAGCAATTGCTAACAAAGAGTAGTTTTCTGATCACTTCTAGAAACAATTCAACCTCTAATATAGTCTCGTGATGATGGTTAATTCGTATCCAAATGTTAAGGCACAAAGAATCATACAAAACTACCCAAAACTCATCAACCATGCGTGTCTCACAAAATATAACCCATAATCACTCACAAGTATTGCATATATTTCGAACATGGGTATAAGATTATCCTTGCTCTCACTCTCACAAAGAATTCGTATGTTGCAACTGATGACCATAGGCTTGCCCTTAGTGTAATGCTCCACTAAATATCAGAATGCTAAGCTTAGGATCAAATAGGTCTTTACAGGTTGTAATGTAGGCTAAGGGACGGGTAGGACTATTTTGGCCAGAAATAGTGACTATGTTCCTAAGCGCTTTAATACATCACATTATGCCATTTATGCTTTCTTTCAAACAACTTTTCTTCTTTCTTTTAATCTACCACCCTTTCTCACCTCTTTTGTTTTTCAATTTTGAACAGAATTAACTTTTTATTTTTCTTTTCCTTTTTCTTTTCATAACACACCTCTTATGATAACACTATTTTCCATAACAAATTCAAGAACCCATACAATCTAAGGCACTATTATCACCCAATTTCCTCTTATTTTGTCACATTACTTTACAATTTAAAGCACTTAGGAATTTGGATCAAATTATGGTCTTGAAAAAAAATGGATTAGGCTTACATATGAGGTTGTCAAAGAAAATAGGCTAACAGCTCAAAGGGGGTTATCTAGGATGATGTCCATGGGTAGATAAAATGAAGGTAAACAATCATAGGTTGCCAAAGAAATGCCTAAATCATCTCCTAAGCTCACACTCTTTATTTCGCTTTACATACATACCAGGCAAGTTCTAGCATCAGCCACAAACATAGAATATACTATCATCTCACACACACAAGGCACATAGTCGACTTTATTGGAAGCAGTATAGACTCTTGACCCAATAGATGAAGGAATTGAACCACATAATTATCACATAATGAGTCACTATTAAAGCCTAAATGTTTCAATAGTAATGATTTTATCACAGACTCTTGTCGTAATACCATGCTGCCTATCAGAACAATTTCATGCAAAGTTAAAAATTTAAAAAAAAATAAAAAAATTTACTACTAAAAAAACAAAACTAACTACTAAAAAAAAACAAACATAACTGAATGCAAATGTAGATAAAGACGGTTAGCATGCAAATACCAGCAGCCCACACTTAAACGGGACACACTGCCCTCAGTGGAAAATAAATAAGAAGAACCTGGTTAGTCGGACTCCTCCTCTATGTCTGGGGTCATACCCTCTTCGTCGGAATAATCATCAAAGTCGTCGCCATCAGAGTTCTCCTCCACGTCGGAGTCTGGCATTCGACGATCATCATCGGTTGGCACATCGTCATCAAGAGGTTCCTCAAAGTACATACCTACTCCACACATTTGCCTTGCATGCTCATTCATTGGGTAGTCATAGTCCAGCTATTGGAGCTCTGCAGCAGTTGGAACACGACCTCCGCTCATCATGGTAAATCGAGTCATGCCATAAAGATGGCGAAAGAAACTCTCATCCCGAGCATGCCTTTCCGCAGTGGTAAGGTTGACGCCATGCGTGGTTTCAGCATCTTTAACCTTTGTGAGGTCAACCTTCTTTGGGTTGTGTGGAAGTTTATGATCAGCCGGTTCATCTTCGATGTCCTCCTTCCTCAATATTGCGGTCAACAGATTGCCAAAGCTGAAGTGGGACCTCTTGTGTAGCCTGGCCTTTCGTATTGTAGATCGATTAATTGCCCCAATGTTGATAGGAACATTCATCATCAATGCTTACACCAAGCACACTCTATATCGTGTAATCTTCGTGTACTGGGTCCCTGGAATCAGACAAGAGTTGACTATTTGCAGCCATATCCTAGCTTCCCAATTCAAAGGAGCATATGGGAAGGTGTTGTGCCGACCGGTGTCCTTGTGTCTACTCTATCTTGCCATGGATCGTGGTCCGCATAATGTGTGTCTAATAGCCTTGTACGGAGGTCTGTTATACAGCTCCTTGAATGGTGATGGGTCAACAGATGGCAAACCTAGAAAGGAGTTGAAGGACTCCGCATTTAGTTGCAGAACTTGGCCCCGAATCTTTACTTCATTCCCGGTAGTTTTCGGTGACCAGTTGGCATAGAATTCTCGTGTTAAATCGACATTGCACTCTCCCATATCTCGGAAGATGAAATCAAGATGTAACGCCATTATCTTGGCCAACATACGAGGTTCTTTCTTTGCTAGGCTCTCCTTGTTTATCAACTCCACATGAACATATTTTTTTGCTTTATTGTTCCTATACCATTCCTTTCCTTCCTCCCCTAGGACCCATTTTATTTCGAACATACAACGAGGTATTTACAGCGAGGAGGATTCTTCTTGCTCTTTTCGTCCTCTTTTCTTGCCTTTTTGTGAAGTGGTTGCTTTTTCTTTTCCTTGTATTGCTTTTGGTGCCATTGTACCTGAGATTAAAACAATAGTCATGTTAGCTTTATCTCGGTGGATACAATCGATAAACAAGCAGTAGTGGCACCACCCCACACTTATTTTGTTGGTACAAACTAGTGAAGTGAAAGCTATTGATTATTCAGACTTCATCGATATACGTTTTAGGCGCTATATTCCAACAATATAATCAGTGCAGTCATACTTCAAGAAATCTTGGCAATACTTTCATGTTTGATATATCTTTTGAGCAAGACTACTCCATATAGATTGAATCAAGTTTTAGGAATAATCACAATTTCGTATGTTTGTATTCAACCATGGTTTTCACCTTTATACACAAGTTATTCAAACATGTAGGAGTTCTATTGACAAGATTATGCAATGTTCTTGACCATGTCAATTCCGCAAAAGCATGACAGTGCATCAAAATTAAATACAAGTTGGAAACAAGTCAAGATCATTCTTACTTATTCGTTCCGTCACTTAGTTGTATCACAACAAGTTAATCACATTCCACTCACCAATACTACTTCAAGATTCAACAATTCATAATAGGCGTAGTAGTGTAGTACTTACGGAACATAAAAGAAGAACAAAGAAGTACTTACTTGGTTGATGGCCTTGGAAGATGGTCTTGTAAAGTTAAAAGAGCAAAAGGAAATTTTTTGAGAGGATTTGGAGAGGTAGGCGGCGCTTAGGTTGGATTTGCAATGTGTTTTTGGTCTAAGACTAAGTTTCTTATTTATAGGGCAAGCTTGGGTCGGGTTTCGACCCATTTAGAGTCGGATTTGGAGACCAAAAGTGACCATAGGCGGCGCCTAGTGCTTTGCCTATGCTTGGCATAGGCGGCGCCTTTTGTAAAGCCTAGTTGAGCATAGGCGGCGCCTATGCCATGGCATATGAGATTCAGAGACAAAAGGCTTTGGCATAGGCGGCGCCTATGCTATGGCATTTTTAGGCATAGTTGGCGCCTATGCTATGGCACTCTAGAATCCTAGAGCTTAGGCCATAGCATAGGCAGTGCCTTGTTCGTGGCCTAGATTTGCATAGGCCTTGCCTTGTTCTTAGCCTATATTTTCATAAGCAATGCCTCTCCCATGGCCTTTTGCTTTTTCATTCCTAACTTACCACCTTCAAAATGCAATACTTCCAAATCAAAATTTGAAACCAATCTCCTCCTTTACACCTCTTGCACCTACATTTACTCAAAAATAATAAAAACGATTAGAACGATGGGTTGACTCCCATCAAGCGCCTTAGTTTTGGTCGTGGCTCGACAAAATCCTAGAAAAACAAAAGCAACTAAAACAATTAAAAATGATGGGTTGCCTCCCATCAAGCGCTTGATTTATTGTCGCGGCACGACATAGCTATCTTGATTACTTAGAATTCATCGAGATAGATGGTGGATCATTTTCTGAATGGAATCAGATGACAATGAAGCTTACTTGTAGGCATGCAATCTTCTTCGCGATGACCCTTGTGCATACATATCCCAGGCGGGATACCAATTATATCATCAATAGTCCAACCCATAGCTCTCTTGTATCTCTTCAGAGCAGAGATGAGAGACTCTACGTGCTGTTCACTTAAATCATCCGCCACACTCACAGGAAGTGTATCTCCACTTTCCAAGAACGCATACCTTAGATAATTGGGGAGCTCTTTCGATTCTAGCACTGGGAGCTCTTCAGTGGAATTCTTCACTGTTGGTGAGGGTCGATTCTTAAGATCAGGGTCCAGCTTCTTAGGGGCATGAGAATAGGACTTTATTCCTGTTAGAGCACAAACGGTTTCTTCATATTCTTCAACATCCTCATGCTCACAATTCGAAAACACCTCAGATAATGGCTCAACAGTAAACTGCTTCTCTACAGATAATTCTTTGTCATCCTTATAATTAACGTCAGCTACAGAGAACACATCCATATCTTCGGGCTGCTTCATTGCTTTGCATACATCAAAATGGACCACTGCAATGATGAATATTATCTGCCGGCTCATAGCTTACTGCCCGCTTCTTTGTTAAAAGGTCCTTAATGAATTTAACGTACCCAGGCATCTGTTCCAGCGCCTCAAACAAGGGAACATTAATGGTCAGCTGTTTTAACATCGTTATGAATTTATTGAACCTTGTATCATCCGCTCTCTTCTTTAATCTTTGAGGAAAAGGTAGTGGTGGAAGGGGAATAGTTTTCTCCATGACTTTCTTTTCCTCTTTCTTTGGGTTGGTGATCTTTTCGGGCTGTGGACGTTGGGGGGTGACGTCATTGATGCCTTCTTCAGCTTCTTCGGCGTCCTCTGGTTCGGCAACATCTACTACATCATCGGCCACTTGCCTACCTTTGGCTGGATTTTCCAACACTTTACCACTCCTGGTAGTAATAGCCATACATGTTCCATTGTTCCTTGGGTTTTGCACTGTGTCGCTCGGTAGGGCACCAGCTTTTCTTTGATTTAATGTGGCTGAAATTTGACTCAATTGTTGTTCCAACTGTCTTATTGAAGTGGAATGTGAGTCAACCAATTGCTTCATTGAGGCCAAGTCATTTATTACCTCAGTTACTCCCGTGCTGGTTGCTTCCACTCCTTTCAACAGCTTAGCCATCATATCTTCTATTGACATATTTCCCGAACCAGATGCAGTGGCCTCTCGTCGTCCAGGAGGAATATACACGCCACTCCTGTCAGTCTTGTTCTTCCAACTACCTTGATCCCGGTCCTTGTTTCCAGAATTATCATAATAGTTCCGACCTTGGTTCCCTTGGGCATTGCATCGGAAACCCCCTGATTGTTCACGTAGTTGGCTTCTTCCTCAGAATCGGATTCCTCTCTTCCTTTTGACGCAACTGCTTTGACTTTTTCGGTCTTCCCTGATAGCAGATGCTTTGTAAGAAGATCCACTTGTGTTTTCATGTGCGCCAAATCTTGATCACGTTCTTCTTCTCTTCTCTTTTGTTTTGCAGTCATGCCTATAGAAAAAGTGGGGCTTGCTACCTCAGAATCTCTGGTATGCCACGCCCTACTTTGCTTCGTCATCCGGTCTAGCATATCACTTGCCTGAACAAAGGTGAGGTCCATAAATGATCCTCCAACCGCATTATCCACCACAGGTTTAGTTACTTAATTCAAGGATCTATATAGTATCTCCATCAAGTGAACATTGGTCATGTGATGGTTTGGGCACCTCATTAGCTTCTTCTTGAATCTCTCCCATGTTTCGTGGAGGGCTTCAGTTGGAAGCCGTCGAAAATTGCTGATTTCATCTCTCAATTGTGCTCTCTTGGATGGCGGAAAGAATCTTTCTAGGAAAGCGTCTTTCAATTGCCTCCAATTAGTGAGAGAATCAGGAGTCAGCCCGTTCAACCATAGAGTTGCCTCCCCAGATAGAGACAATGGAAATAGGCGCAACCGAATTGCATTCTGTCCAACGCAAGGATTGTCGAATGACTTGCATGTAGAAATAAAGTTGATCAGATGCATATTCGGATCATCGCCTGCTAGTCCACCAAATAATCCCTTGAGTTGCAATAACTGAATCATGGTGCTCGTGATGTTGAACTTGGCTCCGGGTGCCAATGGCGGAGGAATAATGGCTCCTGTGGCACCTGCTCCATCAAGATCATCATCATCATCATCGAATGGTATGGCTCGACGTTCAGGCCTGAACCTATCTTGACGATCTCTTCTATTGGCTGGTGTCGCCATCTCAGCATCACGCCTAGGGTTTAGTAACTCATCATCACCTAGATCCTCATCGTCAGATTTGTTGCTCGCCCAGGATTATTAATATTCTGTTGATGCACTTGAGCGGTGGCCAGAGCAGCTAGTCTAGCCTGTTCCTGTTGAGCAACCCTTCTTTCAATTTCTTGATGAGCCTCCATTCTGCCAATACGATGTGGTTCAGGATTGAAAGGTAATAATGGTTGACCAGAACTTCGAGTATGGGGCATGCACTGGATAAAAACCTGCAGAAAACAAAAACAACAACTAAAAGTAAAGTACGAGAATCTTTGACCAAAGGGTATAGTAATTATCACAAACTTAGTTGACAACCGTATTCCCCGGCAACGGCGCCAAAATTTGATAACGCTCAAACTACAACTCTCGTAAGAGTGTAAGCGGTCGCTGTCAAATATAGAACCCAACTGGGTTGGGTGTCGAATCCCACAGGGAATAACTGGTCACTAAGTAAGCAAAGATTAGTAGACTTTTGGTGAAAGTCTCGTAAAAGGGGGGATTTTGTAGCGTGCAATAGTGTAATAAAATAACAAAGTAAAAACGGAGAATAGCAAAGTAAAAAGGAAGAATGTTTAGTAAGATGTTAATCAATGAGAATTGGGAGCTGGGGTTATGTCCACCTTATGAGTTATACGTATCTATTGGCTATGAGTTATGCGGAATTCAGACATGCATGTGCTTATAGAGAATTGTATTCTATGGTAAATCCAAGCGTCTTTCGACCTAACAAGGACTATTTCGCTTTAACTCTTTCGAGTTTAAAGCGTCTCTAATGGTAAAAATTCTCTAAGAGGTTAATCCAGTTACGGCACTAACTTTTTAACTGGGGTTGGTGCCCTATTACCTTGATATTATCTCTTTTCCAGACATATAACTTTTCTTTCGAACAAGTTAATGCTATACTGGCGTACCCTATGTGTTTGCAACCACAAGAATTTAAATTAGGATGAAGAGAATAATGATATAAGCAGCAGACGTGTCAAGAATTCACAAACTCATAGCAATAGATAGTATCTCACAAGGCTTCCATAACCCGAACCGAGAAATTTAGCTACTCATGAGTGCAAGGGAAATCACAATAGTCATTATCATTATACCAAAATAAAGATCTCACGTGTAGTAGGGTTTGGTATAGCTTGTGGCATGAAGACCTTGCAAGTAGCGTTTCTCTTGTTGTGAAAATTTAAGACGAATAGATGAAGAGAAAGTAAATAAGAATTAATTGAAAGCAAATTGTTTAGAGTTGTAGATGAATGATTTAGAAAGTGAATGATGAGAGTAATGATGTGTGTCTAAAAACTGCAGCAAAATAGGGTATTTATAATGCCCATATCCTATTCCTATAAGGCTACTGCGTACTTATCCTAATCCTTATAGGTTACTGCTGATCCCCAAAGTCTTGGAAAATGCTGTTTTTGCCCGGGACAGGTTTCCCATGCGTCACTTTTGGTCCTAGGCGTCCAAGCTCTCCTTCCCTTCTTTCGTGAAGCTTCCTTTGGCGTCAAGTTATCCATAAAATGCTGAAATCTGCATCATTTATACCTGAAAACTTGCTAATCACGTTTGTTAGCTTACTTACAGGAAAAAGGACTAAAAGTGCATGAGTTATATATTTTGTCCTCAAAACTTAGCTAAAATATGGGTAAATTAAAGCACTTTAGGCGTGTAAATACGCCTATCATCAATAATGAATGATGTTAGTTAATAAAAGATGGTTAGGTGACAAGTAGTAATGTGTTGAATAGTAACGATTTACGGATATAGGATGATTAGTTGATAATAATGAATTGGATAAATGGCGGTTTTGGTCTAGTGATGAACCTTGACAAGATGTTAGGTGTTGGCTATTAAATAAATACTGGTTAGTTGGTATCCCTTGAATAAGAAGTATGTGAAGGATAATGTTTAGGCTAATAACTAGAGGTTATGTGATGACTAGCGAACTAGTGATTTTATTATAATAAGTGTTGGTTAACTTATAAAGAGTAGTTGGGAAGTATTGACTAGATAAATATTCTATGGTGATATAGCTATTTTTTTGAGTATTTTAGTGTATGTTATTCAGTAATGACTATTGTGATCATATTGATATCCGGCGAGACTGGAGGATACTATTGTGATGATGTTGATACCCGATAAGGCCGGAGGATATATTTATGATATGTTGATACTTGGCAAGGTCGGAGAAGTTTATTTATGATATGTTGATATCCGGCAAGACCAGAGGTTGATTACAATGATGATGGTCCTAATAAGGGCAGTTATAATGAGTTGAGATATTAATTGTGTACTTTGCATTCATTCCTACATGTGCATTGCCTATCACCAGTATGCATCTATATTTATCTTTCGGTATAGGACGATTGCATATATATGGGTGAAGAATATGCCTTGTGTTGTTGTATGCTGATTGAACCTTCCGAGTATGGGGTGGTAGGGGTACGCATAGGCTCGTCTAGGTATTTGGTTGTTTGTGTGTTGAGAACTAAGGAGATTGCGTCTGTAAAGGTCTAGTGGAATAATTATCCTATTGAGGAGGCCACTTGGGAGACCGAAGCAGATATGCGTAGCAGGTATCCATATCTTTTTTTATGAATTTAGGTAATTTCTTATTTTTCCTTCTTGTCTTGAGTTTGCCCGTTCGGAGACGAAGAGTTGTTTAATTGGTATCTAATGTGAAGACCCTCCCGGTCATTTATGAAATTTTCTCATCTACTCTATTTTAGCGCTCTACGTAGTTTGTATACGTGGATTATGACTCACGGGATGAGTAGTACCAATTCGGAAGGTGTTCGGAAGTTATTGAGTCATTAGTTGAATTAGTAAGTTTTAATAAAGTTAAACCCAATTATGGTTAATATTTGGGCAAGAAGACCTCGGGTTAGTATCGTAGTATTTTTAATAGGTTTGGAATATACTTTTTAGTTAATGTTACTATTTGCCTTATTTTCTTGAGATTCTGAATAATGTTCGAAGACCTATTGGGTGTTTTAGATAATTAACTTAATTAGTGACTTAGTGGGTCAAACTATAATTTTCTTATTTATTGAAACCTATGTATAAGAATTGGATTAAGTGAAAAGGGTTTATTATATTTATAATTATAATTATAATAATAATAACAACATCTGATATCTGAGGTAAAGAGGGAGGCGCACGAAAGTTAAAGTTTTCACCGCAGTTTGCAGAAGGAGCATCGATTGGTGAGTCAATTCCTAGTTCCTCTGTACTGATACGTCTTATTAATGATATTAGGAATCAATTGAATTTTCAAGATAGTCATATGGTGGAAGTAAAATATATTAATTATGGATTAACTTAAAATTGATCAATTGTTCTGTAATAGTTGTTCTAATCATTGGAAGTCATGTAGAGTAAGGTCAATGCAATGATTGGTCAATAGTTAGTCAATGTTGGAATTTGCATAGACATAGATGACCACTGTTGCATTCTTGAATAAATATTGCTTCATTATAGTGATTATAATATTATTTGTGAAGAATTTTAATAAAAATAAAGAAAGAAGGCAATGGTTGGCCAAATCATGGGTTTGCTAACAATGACGAGTGGTTTTTGTTTGTTACTGGTCAAGAAACAGTAAAGCAGATTGGATGGTTACTTTTTTTTTTATTAATTTGATTGTAAGTTTGGGGTTTTTAGAGAAAAAATTTATAAAACGGATGTCATTAGATTCATATTGTTACGGGGATTATATATTGAAATAGATTTTGAACGTTCCAAAACTTTGAGGAAGGGAAAGGCGCTTGCGGACTAATTATATTTGGATTCATTGGTTGAGGTAGGTTACAGTTTAATTTGAGTTTATACTCGGCTTAATTGTGTGTATGCTTCTAAACTGGATACTTGTTGATTGGTATTCATACATGCTTGAAATTGTTGATGTTTGGATTGTTAATGCATGTATAAATGGTTATTGAAAATTTACTTGATGGAATTGTCTTATGACTTTAAGTGTACTTGTAAACATGGTACATTGTGTTGTATGTTGTGAGGTTGTGTAAATTGATATTGAGAATATATGTTTATATTTATGTTGAATGGGGTACCATGCTGGTACATTTATATTTATGTTGGATCGGGTACCACGTAGGTACGTTTATATTTATGTTGGATCGGGTACCATGCCAACACATTTATATTTATATTGGATCGGGTACCACGCCGGTACGTTTATATTAATGTTGGATTGGGTACCATGCTGGTACGGTACATGAACACAGATTGTTCCCTGTAGGTCATGACTATTTGGGCATAAATAAGTCCCATAGCATGTGTGTACATACTTGTGTTTATTTGGTGGATGACATACTTGTGTTGATTTAGTGGATGTTTACAATATGGTTGATCCTATTGATAGTTATGTGGCTTGTTTGTGAGCACTGTTGACCTGCTATTGCTGTATTGTTGATTCATTGAGAATTTGTTATGTGATGATGCCTGTCTACTTGTTATTTGATTTATGTTGTGTACATATTATTAAGTTAAGTTGGCCTATAATATATACTAGTACATAGTGGTTTGTACTAATACTACCCTGTACTCTTCTTTTGTTGAGTGCAGAAATTGTTCTAGAGGCTCATACATGATCTCACCTCTAAAATTTTATAGAAGATATTGATGCAAGGGTGAGCACTCCATCTCCAGGCTTCCATGGGTCATCTTATTTGTTTTTGTCCATCTTTCGGGAAATGAAGCATTCTTTATTTACTTTATTTTGGGATATCTCTTTAGACATGATCTTTGTTAGTAGTTCTTGTATGATGACTTTCAGGTCTTGGGAATTTCAGTTAGTAAATTGTTTGTTTTTTGCGCTGCTGATGATTAACTCCAGATTATTATTGTTAAGATGGTTTTATGAAACTATCATTTTAATATTGACTAAGTGATTGGGTAATGATTTGATTTAGAAGGTTCTCCCACATGAAGGTTAGTATGGGTGCCACTCATGGCCATTTGGGTCGTGACAAAGTTGGTATCAAAGCCCTAGGTTCTTCGATCTCGTCGTACAATAATATGTGTAGTAGAGTCTTCCGGAATGGTATGGGGATGTCTGTACTTTTCTTCGAGAGGCTCTAGGACTCTAGGAAAATTCTAGTTTTTCTTTCTCACATGTTGTTACTTGAATTCAATTGGTATCTGTTAATATTAGCAATGTCAAGTAGAGTTTCGTAGATTGGTGTGTAGGCCGCCACATCCAATCTTCGAAAGGATATGAGGCATGTATAAGTCATTTTCCTTTCTTTCTCTCCATTATGCCGTCCTAATCTTGGACTACTAGATTGAATCCAATTGTTATCTAGACAATTTCAATTGGTATCTGTTAATAAGGTCTAAATGTTATTGTTAATAGGTAAAGACTTGTGAAAGTTGTGAACTTATTGATTGCTTGTGTTTGATATTTGGCTAAACTTGTGTTGCTAGATTTTTGTCATTATTGTGAATCCTTTTTGTTAAGTGATAAAAATTGACTATGTTGTTTTTGTTGATAAATGTGATGGAATTATTTGATTTCTTGTTATTGTGAAACAGAAAATTCTATGGTGCTTACTTATTTTTGGTACTATTATATTGATGAGATTAATGGTATCGAAATTGAGAGGCTGATATGAGAATATGATGTCGAGAAAAGATAGTGAAAAAGTTGCATGATTAAAAGATTGAGGTGATATATATTTTCCGTATTGAGAGGTTCTTGTTAATGATGTTATGGATGGACCCTTGAGTAGTTTGATTATTTGATATTATTTGGGGATCTTTGTGTGGTCCATCCATTGAGACTGTACTTAGAATTTTTTTGCAGTTCTATTATTGAAACTATAATGGGTTCTTTGTGAGGACTAGCTAAGTGACATTATTATTGAGTTCCTTATGTGAAAAAATTCTTAATGCTTGGAAAAATCATAAGTTTTAATGAAAAGTGACAAAAACTAGTAGAGGTTGTTGATACCTACAGAATGTGATCAATGACTTGTCTGGATTGTGATATTGGTGATTAGACTATCAATGACCTAGAATCGATTTATTTTGTTTGGCCTTGCTTATGTGCTAGTGGTGTGGTGTAACACCCCGATTTTCTGAATCGAAATGCTACACGGTGCTTATGACCCCAAAGGATCACACGCTAACCCATGACTGATATCTATACTTATACACTGCATAATTTATATGTAAAATGCGGAAAACATGAACAATAGTCCACAAGGTTCAACTGAATAAAGTGTCTGACAAAACATAACATCCATATGGGTGACAAATACCCTAAACAACTGAAGTCTGAATCAAATCTGAACTAAATCTAAAAGCCTCTAAATACTATCTGAAATAAGGAGTTGAAGGAACATGTCTCCAACTAACTCCGTCTAGCAAAACTAAACAGAAATAATGAATGAAATAATATAATATCATCCTCAGATGGATGGGGACTCACTGGCATTCTGCATACTGGAATACGACTGCTACTGCTGATCTAGAACTCTTGACTCTAAGCCTATGATGTAACATATAAAAAAGCACCATAGCACAAATGCATCAGTACAACTAAAAGTACTGAGTATACGAGTGAGGTACGCTAAATGCAAAAAAGGGTTTACATGCATGAGCAATGCTAACTGACTGACTGATATGAACTTAAGAGTGCAAGTATGCTATCCTCAATGTGAGAAACACTACCTTTGGAGATTCTACTGAGAGCGTCGGCCTCAACGTTTGCCTTGCCCAAATGATAAAGGACTCTCATGTCATAATCTTTGTGCTCTAACCACCTTCTCTGACGAAGATTGAGATCTTTTTGAGAAAATATATATTGGAGACTCTTATGATTTGTGAAGACATCTACATAAACTTCGTATAGATAATGCCTCCAAATCTTTAAGGCAAATACTACGACTGCTAACTCAAGATCATGAGTAGGATAATTCTTCTCATAGGTCTTTAACTGCCTGGAGGCGTAGGCTATGACCTGACCATGCTGCATGAGGACACAACCCAAACCTACTCTGGATGTATCGAAGTATACTACGAACCTATCTGAACTTTCTGGAAGAGTTAAGACTGGAGCTGAGGTGAGTCGAGTCTTCAATTCCTGAAAACTCTTCTCTCAAGGATCTGACCGTTGAAACTTGACCTTCTTCTGAGTCAATCAGGACATGGGGGATATAATAGAATAAAATCCCTCAACAAACTGCCTGTAATAGCCAGCCAAACCCAAGAAACTCTGGATATCTGATGGAGAGATAGAGCGAGGCCAGTTTCTTACCGCTTTGGCCTTCTGAGGATCTACTCTAATGTCATCACAGGTAGGATCTACTCTAATGTCATCATCGAAAATAATATGGCTAAGGAATTCTACTAACCTTATCCAAAACTCGCACTTACTGAATTTGGCAAATAGCTGGTGATCTCTGAGAGTCTGAAGAATAATTCTGAGATGGTCTGAATGATTATGCTCTGTGCGGGAATAGACCAAGATATCATATATGAAGACTATGACGAGCATGTCCAAGTACTTCTTGAACACACAGTTCATCAAGTCCATGAAAGCGGCTGGGGCATTGGTAAGACCAAAGGACATAACTAAAAATTTGAAGTGACCATACCGAGTACGAAAAGCTGTCTTCGGGATGTCATATTCTCTAACTCTGAGCTGATGATATCCTGATCTGAGGTTTATCTTAGATAAATAATTGGCACCCAAAATTTGGTCAAACAAGTCATCTATTCTGGGAAGAGGATACTTGTTCTTGATCGTAACTTTGTTTGATTTGACGGTAATCAATACACATCCTGAGAGAACCATCTTTCTTGCGCACGAATAAGACTGGTACACCCCACGAGGAAACACTGGGTCTAATGAATCCCTTATCTAAGAGATCCTTCAACTGATCCTTCAGTTCTTTGAGTTTTGCTGGTGCCATTCTATATGGCAGAATATAAATAGGCTGAGTATCTGGAATAAGGTCAATACCAAAGTCTATTTCCTTTTTGGGAGGAATGCTTGGAAGATCTTCGAGAATGACATCTGAATATTAGTTAACCACTGGTATTGATTCAAAGATAGGAGATTCAGAACCAGAGTCTTTAAAATGAACGAGATAATAAACACATCCCTTAGAGATCATTTTCCTTGTCCGAAGGTAGGAAACAAGCTAACCCCTGAAATATGAAGTACTACCCTTCCACTCTAGGACGGGCTCATTCGAACACTGAATTTGAACTATCTTGTTTCTGTAGTCGACTATGGCAAAGCAGGAATGAAGCCAATGCATACCAAGAATGATATCAAAATCAGTCATCTCTAACTCGACTAAATCTGCTGATGTGGCTTTCGGAAATATCATAACCGGGTAGTTCCTGTATACCAACTGAGCTATGATGGTTTTACCCACTGGGGTAGAGACTGAAAAGGGCTCTGCTAAAATTTTGGGACTGATTCTGAAATCGCCTGCTATATAAGGAGTAACAAAAGACAAGGATGCACTTGGATCTAGCAAAGTGTAAACATGAACATGGAAAATATGTAACGTACCAGTAACAACATCAGAAGAATTTTTCTGATCTTGTCGGTTCTAAACAGCATAGAGTCTATTTAGGCACTACCTACTAGCAGCACTGAAAGTGGCACCCTACTATTGGGGTGACCGAACTGGGCTGTGCAATGATTCTGCTGACCCTGTAGACCTAACTGCAGACACTCTCGAATCCTGTGGCCTGGCTTGCCACAACCAAAACAACATCGCTACCAGCTCTACAGCTATCTATCACACCTTAAATCCTATTGGGGTGGACTGGCACCTGTAATCGAGGAGGATCGGGAGAACCAGCTCATAACCTTATACTTTCCATGCATACCTCTATGACTACCCAAAATTCGACAACATCATGTCGCATATAAAATGAAATAATCACCTGTATAAGCTCGAGCACAATTATATATGTATATACAATACTTGGCCGTTGGAGCCATCACGTCTATTAACAAAACACCACCTTGACTGTACATTAGGTCTACAAAGCCTCTAGACAATACATAGAGTTTAACTAAGGTTGGGACACACCCCTCCATATAACTAACTTCTATACAATACCAAAAGTGATTGGATATGACCCCGAAGCAAACTGAAGCTCACCAAAAATAGCTGGATATCCTGGCTTCTACTTGTGCAGTGTATGAGCTGCGATACCTGTGCCTGCAGCATGAAATGCAGGTCCCCCATGGGGGATGTCAGTACGAAATATGTACTGAGTATGTAAAGCTGTAGATAATCACATATGATATAGGAGCTCAATAGAAATCAGAAACAGGTGAATAAATCGTAATAAGAGTGGACCACACTTACTAGAACTTGTGACAACCTTTACATTGTATTTATTCAATCACTTTACCTTCGTTCTTATCATCTTTGTAATCATTACTGTACTGTACTGTGACCATTAGGCTGCCTCCAGTACATATCAACTGGGATCGACCCATGATAGTCTTATGCCCCTGGGATACCACCCATAAACACATAAATAGGGATCGACCCATGATAGTCTTATGCCTCTGGGATACCACCCGATAAGAGAGAACTTCCATCACTTAGTTCAATTAATCTTTGAGATTGTTATTTCGGCCGCCACTGCATTTTTGATACTTTGACATAATGATACATCAATAAGAGACATATAAATAGACCATCAATGCAATAACAATGAAGTAAGAACTCATTGGCACATCAATGAAGTGTTTTGGAGTCATCAATGCTATAACAATGAAGTAGGAACGTATTGGTATATCAATGAAATATTTTGGAGTCATTAATAGCACATGGATCTTGTTTGAGTAACCAAATACCTTATGACATTCATTAGTGAAATATACATGTAAGATTTGGAAAACAAGTAAGTATTGGAATGTCTTGACATCTTGTAGTGTGGAAACAAGTTCATTGGTAACGTAGGACATCATACAAAACCATTATGGATCACATGTTACTGAATAACTTTGGAAACTTTCTTAATAGAACAATTGTTCACTTTCATGCCAAAGATATGGTATAGAGTATGCTTTACATACCTGACTGTCAACCTTAAATACTAGTCCCAAATGGACTTCCCTTCTTTTCGGATTACTTATCTACAATGAACATATATAGCAATCTAGTATTAGCGATCAAACGTCACAATTCAATTATTTGAATTCACCAAACTAGTCGTTAAGTAGTAAGCCTTAATTATACCATAAAGGGTGTCACTTTAACCCTCTTATACTCCAATTACATTCACATTCTATGCATATTCATACAACATCCTCCAATATCAAGTTTTGATTCATTTACCCTTCCAACCAATCCATTAAACCAAATTGAGCTATAGACATAAATAATCATCAATTCAATAGTATATCACCATATCCGCCTTCCATAACTCAATTACCATATCCACCTTCCATAACTCAATTACCATATCCACCTTCCACAATTCAATACAACCAAACCATGCAAAATAGTCCATAACCCTATTTTCATCACCTTTCAATAACAACCAATACATATAATCCTCTATCACACATATACATATGGAAATAAACAAAGGCAAACAATATTTATACCTTAGAATTCACCTCTTGATTATGCAATCCTGTTTGCACAAATAATAGGTGTCGTTCGAAGTTCTCAAGATGACAAACGCAGTTATCAGATTACTTTGGAATTTCTACGGTTGAATCAAAAGTAATTTAAAGGTCAAATTTGGCTAGGGTTTGTTCTTTCTCAATGATTGATGATGAAAATGAGTTTTTGAACTCATATACATGCATATATACACATATTCCCGTCCATAATATAATAGGAAATGACCAAAATGCCTTTAAAATTTAAATAATGTCAAATCTGTCCTTTGGTGGACTGTTTTGCTAAGCTAAAGTAGATCGACCATAACTCTTTGATCCAATATCGTATTTTGGTGAAATTGGTATCGTTGGAAGGATAATTCAAAGGGCTTTCATTTCAAATAAAGTAGGCTACCCAGTTCGTCCTGTACAAAGAGTTATCATTGTTTGAAGTTGATCCTAAAAATCTATTTTGATAGGCTGAAGTAAAACGAGTATAAATCCTTACTCAGACGTTGGATTTGGATGAAACCAATTGAATTGGAAATAAGACTCAAAGATATTTCTTTTCATAGGTCACAGATCTCCCAGTTCATTATATTAAGGGAGTTATGATCATTTGAAGTTGACCCAAAAATTCGGCTGGCCTCAGTAGTTTGTGTGCAGGAAATTTTCCTGCACATTTACTATTCCCAAATATCCCGGCCACCGTTTTATAATTTTGAACGTGCTCTATTATATCCTAAACCTACCTGTTTTTAGAAATATTTATATCATTGGAAAGCTTATTCAATAACCTTCGCATGGAACCATTGACGGGCAAATTCCGGTATAAATAAAATAAAAAAAATTAATTCCATATAAATAAGACTAATATACATACTTGAATACGCCAATACACGTACTTGAATATGGGGTGTTACAGTATCCTTGTGGTTCTTACCACAAGTCTGTCACAGGGGATTAGTTTAGGCACTACTGACACTGCCCTGAGACTTAGAGCCTGGTGCTCGATCTCTGTTGCCGTCTCTGAATTTCGGCACTGGGGCACTGGTGGAGGAAGGAGCTAGAACTGGTAGCTTAGGATGGAACTGCGAACAGTTTCCTCTTTCTAATTTGGGTTGAGCAAAACTGAAACTGCCTGATCTTGCTCTCTTATTCTGCCTCTCCCTAGTCCTAATCTTCTTATCCTCTATTTGCTGAGCATGGGTTATGAGCCTGGCTAAAGTCATATCACTGTTCAGCATCACAGGCCTACACTCATTTACCACGCTATCATTCACTCCTGACACGAACTTGCTTATTTTAGCCCTGTTGTCTGCAACAACATTAGGGGCATATCTGGCTAGCTGAGTAAATCTAAGAAAATAGTCTTTAACCATTATATTTCCCTACCTGAGGTTGATGAAATCCAAAAATTTTACCTCCCTCAGCTCTTGGGGAAATAATATGTCTAAGAAAGCCGTGACAAATTCCTCCCACTCTATTGGACCTGCACCATCTACCCTCTCGAACTTTCACTGTTTATACCAAGTGTGAGAAACATCCTGTAACTGGTATGTGGCTAACTTTGCACTCAGATAAGAAGTAACTCCCATGATGTCTATGACCTTCTGGACTTGGTCAATATATTCTTGAGGGTCTTCATCAAACTTAGACATAAAGAAATATGGAGGGTTCATTCGAGTGAAGTACCGAATCCTAGATGCAGCTGATTTGGCCACTGGATTGGCTGGAATAACTGGTGTCCATTTATTTTGGATAGACACAGACTGAGCAAGTGTGGTGAATGCGACCCTACACTCCGCATGGGAAACATGTTCACCTAAAGGATCTTCGGGCTGAGGAGCGAGCTGGTTTCTTCTCTTTGAGGCATATTGTAAAATAAGATAAGAATGGATTAGACTGAGAGTTTAACTTGAGATTATGCTGATTAGCATGACATGAATACTGAAAGAGGGGAAACTATTCCTAAATAATCTCACAGCCTTTTGCACATAAATGTGGTACACAACACACCCCTGCACAAGACTCTACTAGATGCGACTTTCAGAATTCTTAGGAATCTATTGAACCTTAGGCTCTGATACCAAGTTTGTAACACCCCAATTTTCTGAACCAGAATGCTACACGGTGCTTATGATCCCGAAAGACCACAAGATAACCCATGACTGATATATGTATCTATACACTGCATAATATACATGTAAAATATGGAAAACATGAACAATAGGCCATAAGGTTCAACTGAATAAAGCATCTAAAAAAACATAACATTCATATGGGTGACAAATACCCTAAACAACTGAAGTCTGTATCAAATCTTAACTAAATCTAAAAGCCTCTAAATACTGTCTAAAATAAGGATTTAAAGGAACAAAACTGAACTGAAATAATGAATGAAATAAAATAATATCGTTCTTGGATGGATGAGGCCTCACTGCCACTCTGCGTACTGGAATGCTACTGCTATTGTTGATTTGGAACACATGACTCTAAGCCTATGGTGTAACATATAAGAAAGCAGAATAGCGCAAATACATCAGTACAACTGAAAGTACTAAGTATACGAGTGAGGTAGGCTAAATGCAAAAGGGTTTACATGTATGAACAATGCTATCTAACTGACTAATATGAATGTGAGAGTGCAAGCATGCATACATAGTAACTGAGATTGTGAATACGTGATTTCAGGATCTGTACACTAATACATGGTTTACGGTTATCTAACAAGACTGATACTAAAATTCTAAACATGGATGACTGTGTCTGACAGTCTTGAATCTAATAGAACTACCTGAGTTTCGTACTGTAACTGAATTGACTGTAACTAACAGTCCTAGTATACTAAAATCTGAAGAACTATGTAAGTTTTTTTATTGAGACTAGGACTAAAACTATGGGAGGTAGTTGCTTAATTGACATGCCCCAATAACACATATAGATAGATTGGGGTCCAATCTCTGCCCCAACTAGAAGGGGGTCAATACCGCACCCCTGGTAAGAAGAGCTGTGAGTGACCTTTAGCTGGCAGGTACTCAAATGAGAATGGTGGGAACCCTAAACTGACAGGTTAAGTCACTTCATCAACCCTAATCTGGTAGGTTAAGATGTCTCAACCTACGCTAGCTACGTAGTTCGGGAACACAAGGATGACTACTAAGAATCAAACCCTAAATTGGCAGGTGAGTTCCCATCCTTGGGTTCACTTGGTGCTAACTTCTGCTCCCATCTGAAGAGACTGAACATGATTTAACTTGCTGTACATGGACAGAGTAATTGACTTTCATTGACTGATGGAATAGTACTACTATCTGAGAATTTATTGAGATTATAAGATTTTTGAGATTTTCTAAGTCACATGACTGCCTGAGTTCTATAGATCATGGCTTGACTGAGATTATCCCGATAATGTGACATGGCTCTAGGTACACAACTATATTTTTCGGGTACTAGTACCCCCAAGACTCGATGGAAGAAAACTGACACACATAAGTAACTTGATCATAAAATGAAGTCCACAATTCACCATATCATAAGTAGGGGATTTCACACTAAGCATACTTCTCAACATCTTACGTATGGAAGGGAAATTTATACAACATGTGTATACTTGCATAGCTTTAATATCATGCTTAATTCATATCACACCAACGACGCATATCAATCACGTGAAATTCATGTGAAATCATAAAGAAAAGAGCATGGACTTGTCATTTAAGCACTATTAAATCATGGGACATGAATCCTATCCTCCTAGGACTTTTATCAAACACTTTACATGCATTATTTTAGCTTAGTTTCTTTTTTATGAATTTCCCCATTTTAAACCACATAAAGCTCATGGATTTTAACTAACGAACACATATACTTCAGGAAAACACCTTTAGATATCATCTTGAAACTTAAACAATAATAATCAACATGTACATGGTCATATCACAACAAGACAATCACAATATAATATTTAAAACATGGTTCTTGAGCTCTATGAACGAAATGGATCCACAGATGAACACTATGCATACCTTAGATGGAAGATTCTTAATGATTGGTGGAGAAATTTGCTTGAACTTGAATCCCCAATTGAAAAACCTAATGTTTTCTTGAGAGGATTTTGAGAGAAAGAGTATGTCTTGGTTAAGTAAGGGCTTAATTTCGTGTTTATGGAAGATATATGGGGGTGGAAAGATGACCCAAATACCCCTCTAGATGCTTCATTTAATTTCTGTGAAAATTACCCGATTCGGGCCCCCGGCGTGATGCGGAGGTATTGATTTGCCCCCCGTTTGTGACCTGGAAACTCACCACAATGTAGTGGAATTGTGGAGAGACACTGGAAATTGACAAACATCATTTTTGCTTACGGCGCGACGCGCCACTGACTGAAATGCTGCTGCTAAAATTTTAAATCGCCATAACTTCTTCACTGGGTGTCCTTTTAGGCAAATTTGGTATCGACGGAAATCTTATTCAATTATCTAAAATTTGGAGGGTATAAATCTTCAAAAATTCCACCTATAAACCAAGTTATGCTCGTTGAAATATGACCCATGTGAATTTGACCAAGTTATGTGGATTCAAATGTTCTTAGCTTGGCTTACTCTAAGTGACTCTTATGAACATGATTAACACATCATAAACTCTATTATTACTAGGATACTCATCCTAATTCATTTACTCCAATATAAATCACAGGATAGGAGGTTTCATGTGTAGGAACAACGGTTTATTTTCTAGTTTAGAAATATACGGGTATTACATGTGTGGACCACTCTTGAGGTGATTAAGAGTTAAGTAAAGCCCGCAATAAAAATATTGTTAGGTAGAAATAAGAATGACGTTGTATATCTTAAATTGATGTTAGTGAAATAAGAGAGGTTTGGCTTGACCATGAAGTGTTTGTCATTAAAAAATATTGAGTTAGTGATTGTCAGGACATAAGTTGTAGTTGTGGATTTATGCGTTAGGAATAATTTCGAGAAGTTGAATTATTATTGACTTGACCTTTTATCAGAATTATGCATTTGCATGTCCCACAAAGTTAATTGACGCATGACACATTTAGAGGATAGTAATTTCCATGATAGTGGAAAATCAAAATCAAATGGCTTAGTTACATTCATAAAATAATTAAGGATGGTCCTGAATGGAAGAATAAATAAATTATTAAATGGCATGATTGATCTTTCCTTGAGTGATACTTGGTGGATATTTCTTGTTAAGTGGTTAAGGTATGATTATTAGATGGATATTAACAATGTTGTGGAGGATAATGTGTTGTAGGCTCTAATTCTGTAGGACCAGTAAAATGACATATTTATACCCCTTTTGAAACTTATTGTTTTTCCTCTCATGTTTAGATTAGTTGTAGCGTGGTTATGATGTAAACTGATGTTTGGGATGTGGTTTTAGGATTTTGAAGCATGATTTGTATATTTAGCCTTATTGGGCTAGTGTAGTAGTCTTGAAACCGTAAGTTGGATCGAATTGACTTGATTACCCTTTTTTCTAGCGAAGTTTCTATTTTAGGGTTGAATATGGCTAACTTGACATTTACAAGATGAACTAGATACCTTAGACTGGTTTGGGGCATAGTATGCCTATTTTTAAAAAATTGAGGATTAGAAGTGGGATCGTCTAGCCCACTTTGGCCTAACCTTGTGTTAAGTCTTGTGGACTTAGTTGCGGATTTTAGACATATATGAGGCTAGTAAACATTAGAATAAGGTTACTTCGATAACTTGGTAACTCGTATTGATGTTTTGGGATTATGTTTTTTGAGTTATAGTTATGATACTTTCTGTGGAAGTGATATTGGGAATTTAGATATAATATTCCTCCTAGATACGTTATGTGGCCTATATGTATGCTGTTTTCTCTTAAACTTTATGATTGACCCATAGAAATTCTATTTCCTCTTAGACTTGAAGATTGACCCATAGAAATGCTATTTCCTCTAAGATATGCAAATTGGCCTAGAGAAGTGATATTCCCTGTAGTCATGATGTATGAGCTATCGATATAAGATATTTTATTGATGATTATATGTCTATCTATATTATGCCTCCAATATATGAGATACCTCCTATATGTGAGACGATTAAAGATATGCTATGATTTATAAATATGATTATCGATATGAGTTTCAAATATGTATATGGGCCTAAGGCCGTGATTATGATGTTGTGACTATTTCGAATAAAGTAATGGGCCAAGGGTTGTGTTATGATAATGATTGAATATTCGAAGAGTGTTTATCAGTATAAAGGATACAATTATAGTTTATGAATACATATATATTTGTATACACATCCTCCGATAGGGGACTGAGAAAAAGGTGGTATGTTGCTTACAACTTTATTGATTGGATACTGGTGATGGCATGCATAGATTTGGTACATTCATGAGTATTATATTGGTAATTTATGTGATTGTAGCTAAAATATAATCTTACAATTGTTCTACCTAATTAACGGTTAAGCTAGGTGGTAACTAGTTGTCTATTAGGGGACCATAGCGCTTGATTGCTAGGAATCTAATGTATTAGTTAATGAATCTTGTTAGTTGAAACATGGTAGCTAGCGATGGTTAATGCGTGAATTATGGTGAGATCAAGTAACGCATAGGTGAAGATTAGTTGGTATTGATGACTAAGTTTGTGATATCGATTAGTTGATAAACGAGGAGTTGTGTGTTAATGAGGCTAGATAATAAGAGATGTTGGTAATAAAAGGTGATTAGTTAATAACTTTGAATAGTTTCTAAATGGTTAACTAATGAATAGTCAAGCAAGGATTAGTTGGTAAACGATGGTTAGATAATGAATGATGTTAGTTAATAAAAGATGGTTAGGAGACAAGTAGTGATGTGTTGTGTAGTAATTATTAACAGATATAGGATGATTAGATGATAATAATGAATTGGATAAATGGCTATTTTGGTCTAGTGATGAACCTTGACTAGATGTTAGGTGTTGGCTATTAAATAAATAGTGGTTAGTTGCTATCCGGTGAATAAGGATTATGTGAAGGATAATATTTAGGCTTATAACTAGAGGTTATGTGATGACTAACGAACTAGTGATTTTATTATAATAAGTGTTGGTTAACTAATAACGAGTAGTTGGGAAGTATTGACTAGATAGATATTCTATGGTGATATAACTATTTTTTTGAGTATTTTAGTGTATATTATTCAGTAATGACTATTGTGATGATATTGATATCTGGCAAGACTGGACGATATTGTTGTGATGATGTTGATACCCGATAAGGCCGGAGGATATATTTATGAAATATTGATACTCGGCAAGGTTGGAGAAGTTTATTTATGATGTATTGATATCCGAAAAGGCCGGAGGTTGATTACAATGATATGGTCCTAATAAGGACAGTTATAATGAGTTGAGACTTAATTGTGTACTTTGCATTCATTCCTGCATGTGCATCACCTATCACCAGTATGCATCTATATTTATCATTCGGTATAGGACGATTGCATATATATGGGTGAAGAATATACCTTGTGCTGTTGTATGCTGATTGAACCCTCCGAGTATAGGGTGGTAGGGGTACGCATAGGTTCGGCTTGGTATTTGGTTGTCTGTATGTTGAGAACTAAGGAGATTGCATCTGTAAAGGTCTAGTGGAATAATCATCCTATTGAGGAGGCCACTTGGGAGACTGAAGCAGACATGCGTAGCAAGTATCCGCATCTTTTTTTTTATGAATTTAAGTAATTTCTTATTTTTCCTTCTTGTCTTGAGTTTGCCTGTTCGGGGATGAAGAGTTGTTTAATTGGTATCTAATGTGACGACCCTCCCGGTCGTTTGTGAAATTTTCACATCAACTCTATTTTAGCACTCTACGTAGTTTGTATTCGTGGATTATGACTATCGGGATGAGTAGTACCAATTCGGAAGGTGTTCGGAAGTTATTGAGTCATTAGTTGAATTATTATGTTTTAATAAAGTTAAACCCAATCATAGTCAATTTTTGAGCGAGACAACCTCGAGTTAGTATCGTAATATTTTTAATAGGTTTGGAATATACTTTTTAGTCAATGTAACTATTTGACTTATTTTCTCGAGATTCTAAATAATGTTCGAGGACCTATTAGGTATTTTAGATAATTAAGTTAATTAGTGACTTAGTGGGTCAAGCTATAATTTTCTTATTTATTGAAACCTATGTATAAGAATTGGATTAAGTGAAAAGGGTTTATTATACTTATAATTATAATTATAATAATAATAACAACATCTGATATCTAGGGTAAAGAGGGAGGCGTACGAAAGTTGCAGTTTTTACCGCAGTTTGCAGAAGGAGCATCGATAGGTGAGTCAATTCCTAGTGCCTATGTACTGCTATGTCTTATTAATGATGTTAGGCATCAATTAAATTTTCAAGATAGTCATATAGTGGAAGTAAAATATATTAATTATGGATTAACTTAAAATTGATCAATTGTTCTGTAATAGTTGTTCTAATCATTGGAAGTCGTGTAGAGTAAGGTTAATGCATAGATTGGTCAATAGTTGGTCAATGTTGGAATTTGCATAGACATAGATGACCATTGTTGTATTCTTGAATAAAGATTGCATAATTATAGTGATTATAATATTATTTGTAAAGTAATTTAATAAAAAGAAAGAAAGAAGGCAATGGTTGGCCAAATCATGGGTTGATAACGATGAAGAGTGGTTTTTGTTTGTTACTGGTCAAGAAACAGTAAAGAAGATCAGATGGTTAGTTTTTTTTTTATTAATTTGATTGTAAGTTTGGGTTTTTTACAGTAAAAATTTATAAAACAGATGTCATTAGATTCATATTTTTACGAAGATTATATATTAAAATAGATTTTGGACGTTCCAAAACTTTGAGGAAGGGCAAGACGCTTGCGGACTAATTATATTCAGATTCATTGGTTGAGGTAGGTTATGGTTTAATTGGAGTTTGTACTCGGCTTAATTATGTGTATGCTCTTAAATTGGATACTTGTTGATTGGTATTCGTACATGCTTGAAATTGTTGACGTTTGGATTGTTAATGCTTGTATAAATGGTTATTGAAAATTTACTTGATGGAATTATCTTATGACTTTAAGTGTACTTGTAAACTTGGTAGATTGTGTTGTATGTTGTGAGGCTGTGTAAATTGATATTGAGAATACATGTTTATATTTATGTTGGATCGGGTACCAAGCCGGTACATTTATATTTATGTTGGATTGGGTACCACGCCGGTACGTTTATATTTATGTTGGATCGGGTACCATGCTGGTATATTTATATTTATGTTGGATCGCGTAGCACGCCGATAAGTTTATATTTATGTTGGATCGGGTACCACGCCGGTACGGTACATGAACACAGATTGTTCACTGCAGGTCATGACTATTTGGGCAAAAATAAGTCCCATAGCATGTGTGTACATACTTGTGTTGATTTGGTGGATGACATACTTGTGTTGATTTGGTGGATGTTTACAGTATGGTTGATCCTCTTGATAGTTATGTGGCTTGTTTGTGAGCATTGTTGACCTGCTATTGCGGTATTGTTGATTCATTGAGAATTTGTTATGTGATAATACCTGTCTACTTGTTATTTGATTTATGTTGTGTACATGTTATTAAGGTGAGTTGGCCTATGATATCTACCAGTACATAGTGGTTTATACTGATACTACCCTGTACTCTTCTTTTTTGAGTGCAGAAATTGTTCTAGAGGCTCATACATGATCTCACCTCTAAACTTTGATAGCAGATCTTGATCCAAGGGTGAGCACTCTATCTCCAGGCTTCCATGGGTCATCTTATTTGTTCTTGTCCATCTTTTGGGCAATGAAAGATTCTTTATTTACTTTATTTTGGGATATCTCTGTAGACATGATCTTTGATAGTAGTTCTTTTATGATGACTTTCAGGTCTTGAGAATTTCAGTTAGTAGATTGTTTGGTTTTCGCGCTACTAATGATTAACTCCAGATTATTATTGTTAAGATGGTTTTATGAAACTATCATTTTAATATTGACTAAGTGATTGGGTAATGATTTGATTTAGATGGTTCTCCCACAGGAAGGTTAGTGTGGGTGCCACTCATGGCCATTTGGGTCGTGACAAAGTTGGTATCAAATCCTTAGGTTCGTCGATCTCGTCGTACAATAATATGTGTAGTAGAGTCTTTCGGAATGGTATGGGGATGTCTGTACTTTTCTTTGAGAGGCTATAGGACACTAGGAAAATTCAAATTCTTCTTTCCCATATGTTGTTACTTGAATTCAATTGGTATCTGCCGATTCCAATTGGTATCTGTTAATATTAGCAATGTCAAGTAGAGTTTTATAGATTGGTGTGTAGGGCCCCACATCCAATCTTCGTAAGGCTATGATGCATATATAAGTCATTTTCCTTTCTTTCTCTCCATCGTCCCATCCTAATCTTGGACTACTAGATTGAATCCAATTGTTACCTAGACAATTTCAATTGGTATCTATGAATAAGGTCTAAAAGTTATTGTTAATAGGTAAAGACTTGTGAAAGTTGTGAAATTATTGATTGCTTGTGATTGATATTTGGCTAAACTTGTGTTGCTAGATTTTTGTCATTATTGTGAATTCTTTTTGTTAAGTGATAAAAATTGACTAAGTTGTTTTTGTTGATAAATGTGATGGGATTATTTGATTTCTTGTTATTGTGAAACTAGAAATTCTATGGTGCTTACTTATTTTTGGTACTATTATATTGATGAGAGTGATGGTATCAAAATTGAGAGGATGATATGAGAATATGATGTCGAGAAAAGATAGTGAAAAAGTTGCATAAATAAAATATTGAGGTGATATATATTTTCCGTAATGAGAGGTTCTTGTTAATGATGTTGTGGATGAACCCTTGAGTAGTTTGATTATTTGATATTATTTGGGGATCCTTGTGTGGTCCGGCCATTGAGACTGTATTTAGAATTTGGTCCAGTTCTATTATTGAAACTATAATGGGTTCCTTGTGAAGACTAGCTAAGTGACATTATCATTGAGTTTCTTATGTGAACAAATTCTTAATGCTTGGTAAAATAATGAGTTTTAAAGAAAAGTGACAAAAACTAGTAGAGGTTGTTGATACGTAAAGAATGTGATCAATGACTTGTCTGGAATGTGATATTGGTGATTATACTGTCAATGACCTATAATTAATTTATTTTGTTTGGCCTTACTTATGTGCTAGTGGTGTGGTGTAACACCACGATTTTCTGAACCGGAATGCTACACGGTGCTTATGACCCCGAAGGACCACAAGCTAACCTATGACTGATATCTGTACCTGTACACTGCATAATATACATGTAAAATGCAGAAAACATGAACTATAGGCCTTAAGGTTCAAGTGAATAAAGTGTCTGACAAAACATAACATCCATATGGGTGACAAATACCCTAAACAACTAAAGTCTGAATCAAATCTGAACTAAATCTGAAAGCCTCTAAATACTGGCTGAAATAACGAGTTGAAGGAACATGTCTCTAAATAACTCCGTCTAACAAAACTGAACTGAAATAATGAATGAAATAAAATAATATTGTCCTCGGATGGATGAGGACTCACTGCCACTCTGCGTACTGGAATGCTATTGCTGCTGCTGATCTGGAACTCGTGACTATGAGCCTATTGTGTAACATATAAGAAAGCACCATAGCGCAAATGCGTCAGTACAACTGAAAGTACTGAGTATACGAGTGAGTTACGCTAAATGCAAAAGGGTTTACATGCATGAGCAATGCTAACTAATATGAACGTGAGAGTGCAAGCATGCTTACATAGTAACTAAGATCGTGAATACGTGATATCTGAATCTGTACGATAATACATGGTTTATTGTTATCTAACATGACTGATACTAGAATTCTAATAAAATGGATGATTGTGTCTGACAGTCCTGAATCTGATGGAACTACCTGAGTTCCGTACTATAACTGAATTGACTGTAATTGACAGTCCTAGTATACTGAAATCTGAAGAACTATCTGAGTTCTTTTACTGAGATTGAAACTATGGGAGGTAGTTTCTTAACCGATATGCCCCAATAATGCATATAGCTAGGTTGGGGTCCAATCACTGCCCCGACTAGATGGGTGTAATTATCGCGCCACTGTTAAGGATAACTGTGAGTGACCCTTAGCTGGAAGGTACTCGAATGAGAACGGTGGGAACCCTAAACTGACAGGTTAATCCACCTCATTAACCCTAATCTAGTAGTTTAAGATATCTCAACCTATGTTAGCTTTGTAGTTCTGGAACACAAGGATGACTCCTAAGAATCACACCCTAAAATGGCAGGTGAGTTCCCATCCTTGGGTTCACTCAGTGCTAACTTCTACTCCCGTCTGAAGAGACTGAACATGATTTAACAAGTTGTACATGGACTGAGTAACTGACTTTCATTGACTGATGGAATAGTACTACTATCTGAGAATTTATTGAGATCATGAGATTTCTGAGATTTCTTGAGTCACATGACTGACTGAGTTCTATAGATCATGGCTTGACTGAGATTATCATGATAACGTGACATGACTCTAGGCACACAAATATATTTTTTGGGTACTAGTACCCCCAAGACTTGATGGAAGGAAACTGATACACATAAGTGACTTGATCATAAAATGGAGTCCACAATTCACCATATCATAAGTAGGGGATTTCACACTAAGCATAGTTGTCAACATCTTACGTATGGAAGGGAAATTCATACAACATATGTATACTTGCACTTCAATATCATGCTCAATCCATATCACAACAATGACGCATATTAATCACGTGGAATTCATGTGAAATCATAAAGAAAAGAGCATGGACTAGTCATTTAAGCACTATTAAATCATGGGACATGAATTCTATTATCCTAGGCCTTTTATCAAACACTTTGCATGCATTCTTTTATCTTAGGTACATTTTCATGAATTTCCCCATTTTAAACCACATAAAGTTCGTGGATTTCAACTAACGAACACATATACTTTATGAAAACACCTTTAGATATCATCTTGAAACTTAAACAACAATCATCAACATGTACATGGTCATATCACAACAAGACAATCACAATATAATATTTAAAACATGGTTCTTGAGCTCTATGAACGAAATAGATCCATAGATGAACACTACGCATACCTTAGATGGAAGATTCTTGATGATTGATTGAGAAATTTGCTAGAACTTGAATCCCCAATTGAAAACCATAATGTGTTCTTGAGAATATTTTGAGAGAAAGAGTATGTTCTGGTGAAATAAGGGCTTAATTCCATGTTTATGGAATATATATATGGGTGGAAAGATGACCCAAATACCCCTTTATATGTCTAATTTAGTTTCAGTGAAAATTACCCGATTCGGCCCCCGGCGCGATGCGGAGATATCACGTTGCGCCCCATTTGTGACCTGGAAACTCACCGCGATGCGGTGGAATCACGGAGAGACACTGGAAATTGGAAAATGTCATTTTGGCTTACGGCATGACGCGCCACTAACTGAAATGACGCTTTTGAAACTTTAAATCACCATAACTTCTTCACCGGGTGTCCGTTTTAGGAGAATTTGGTATCTACGAAAAGCTTATTCAATTATATAAAATTTGGAGGGTATATATCTTCCAAAATTCCACCTATAAACCAAGTTATTCTCATTTAAAGATGACCCATGTGAAATCTTACACGAAAACTTGGTGGATTCAAAATTTCTTAACTTTGCTTTCTCTAAGTGACTCTTATGAAATGCTTAACACATCATAAGCTCTATTATCACTAGGATACTCATCCTAATTCTTTTACTCCAATATGAATCACAGGATAGGAGGTTTCATGTGTAGGAACAACAGTTTATTTTTTAGTTTGAAATATATAGGGTATTACAATATCTCCCCCTTAGAAACATTCATCCTTGAATAAAACTGACTGAAATAGGGATAGATGATAAATTAGAGTACGCACAAGACATACACTACTGGAAAATGATCTCATGAAAGACATGACTAGTAAGCTAAACATATCATGCTGGACATGCATATCTGATGTATGAGTAACTGATTCATGAATGCATAACTGAGATTTCTGATAACTGAGTTCTCTTAATAAGAATGTATATTTGATGCATGATTATACACTAGACTGATACATGAATGCATGACTGAATATGCAATGGTACTTGATACTAGATTTGTGATGAAACGTGAGCATGAACTGAATACCAAGTTGTATAGAATACTGAACGGGAAATTGAATAAGCTTAAGGAGAACTTTTACCTTGAGCTTGATCTGGATTGGTGGTGAAGAGGTGAGGATACTTGGTACGCATATATGCTTCTGATTCCCAAGTAGCTCCCTCAACGAATTGATTTCGCCAAAGAACTTTGACTAGAGGGACTTCTTTGTTCCTCAGTCTACGAGTCTGATAGTCTAAAATTTTGACCAAAATTTCCTAATAGAAGAGATTGTTCTGACTGTAAATGCTCTGAATAGGGACTACGATTAATGGATCACCTATACACTTCTTGAGCAAAGAGACATGAAAAGCTAGATGAACTGAGGCTAGATCTGAAGGCAATTCGAGCTCATAAGCTACCTTGCCTAAGTGACTAAGAATCTTAAAAGGACCGACATATCAGGGACTGAGCTTTCCCTTCTTGATAAACTGCTTCACTCCCTTCATAGGAGAGATCTTTAGATAGACATAGTCATCGACCTCGAACTCAAGATCCTTTCTACGAATGTCAGCATACGACTTCTGTCGGCTCTAAGCAGCCTAGACTCTTTCTCTGATTAACTGAACTTTCTCTAAGGCATTGAATACTAAGTCAGGCCCTATGACTGAGGCTTCACTAACTTCGAACCACCCGATTGGAGATCTGCACCTCCTACCTTAGAGAGCTTCTAATGGAGCCATTTTAATACCGGAATGATAGCTATTGTTGTATGCAAACTCAATCAAAGGCAAGTGGTCATCCCAACTTCCCTAGAAATCAATTATACACGCCCTTAGTATATCTTTAAGAGTCTGAATAGTTCTTTCTGCTTGACCATCTTTCTGAAGATAAAAAGCTGTACTGAGATGAACTTAGGTATTAAGACCTTTTTGGAATGCTTTCCAGAAGTGAGAGGTGAACTAGGTACCTCTGTCTGAGATGATAGATAATAGAACACCGTGTAATCTGACCAACTCCCTGATATAGAGTTTGGCGTAATCCTTGGCTGAATAAGAGGTATGGACTAGAAATAAATGGGCTGACTTGGTCGTTCTATCTACAATGACCCAAACTGAATCATGTTGATAAAAAGTTCGAGGCAAACCCATCACGAAGTCCATGTTCACTTCTTCCCACTTCCAAGTAGGAATGGTAAACTCTTGCATGGAGCCACTAGGTTTTTGATGCTCTATCTTAACCTACTGATATATAGGGTACTTAGCCATAAATTCTGCAATACCTCTCTTCATCCCACTCCACCAATAGATCTCTTATAGGTCATGGTACATCTTAGTGGCCCCTGGATGAATAGAGTATCGCGCACCATGCGGTTCAGCAAGAATTTGCTTCTTTAAATCATCTACACCTGGAACACAGAGATGACCCTAAAAACGAATGATACCATCTCTCCTTGGGAGAAAACCTCTACTTTCTAATTCTGAACTGACTCTTTTAGCTTGACAAGGCTAGGATCCCTGTCTTGATTTTCTTTCACCTAAAAAACTAGAGATGACTCTGAACTATCCTGAACACATACACCACCATCTGGAGAATCGACTAAGCGAACACCTAGTCTGGCAAGCTGATGGATTTCCTAAGCTATTTTACTCTTGCTATCCTTAATGTGAGAAACACTACCCATGGAGAGTCTACTGAGAGCGTCGGCCACAACATTTGCCTTTCCCAGATGATAAAGGACACTCATTTCATAATCTTTCAAGAGCTCTAACCAGCTTCTCTCATTAAGATTGAGATCTTTTTGAGAAAAGACATATTGGAGACTCTTATGATATGTGAAGACATCTACATGAACTCTGTATAGATAATGCCTCCAAATATTCAAGTCAAATACTACGGCTGCTAACTCAAGATCATGAGAAGGATAATTCTTCTCATGGGGCTTTAACTGCCTGAATGAGTAGGATATGACCTTACCATGTTGTATGAGTACACAAACCAAACCTAGTCTGGATGCATCACAGTATACTACGAACCTATCTGAACCATCTAGAAGAGCTAAGACTGGAGCTGAGGTTAGTCGAGTCTTCAATTCCTGAAAACTCTTATCGCAAGGATCTAGACACTAAAACTTGACCTTTTTCTGAGTCAATCTAGACATAGGGGATGCAATAGAAGAAAATCCCTCAAAAGACTACCTATAATAGCCAGCCAAACCTAAGAAACTTCGGATATTTGATGGAGAGATAGGGCGAGGCTAGTTTCTTACCACTTCAGTATTCTGAGGATCTACTCTAATGCCATCACCAAAAAAATATGGCCAAGGAATGCTACTGACCTTAGCTAAAACTCGCACTTACTGAATTTGGCGAATAGCTAGTGATCTCTGAGAGTCTGAAGAACAATTTTGATATGGTCTGAATGATCACGCTCTGTATGGGAATAGACCAGGATATCATCTATGAAGACTATGACAAACATGTCCAAGTACTGCTTGAACACACGGTTCATCAAGTCTATGAAAGTGGTTGGGGCATTGGTAAGACCAAAGGACATAACTAGAAATTCAAAGTGACTATACCGAGTATGGAAAGTTGTCTTTGGGATGTCACATTCTCTAACTCTGACCTAATGATACCCTGAACTGAGGTCTATATTGGAGAGTTAATTGGCACCCTGAAGTTGGTCAAACAAGCCATATATTCTGGGAAGAGGATACTTGTTATTGACTGTAACTCTGTTGAGCTAACAGTAATCAATACACATCCTGAGAGAACCGTCTTTCTTACACACGAATAAGACAGGTGCGCCCCGTAGGGAAATACTGGGTCTAATGAATCCCTTATCTAAGAGATTTTTCAACTGATTCTTCAGTTCTTTAAGTTCTGCTAGTACCATTCTGTATGGCGGAATAGAAATAGGCTTAGTATCTGGAATAAGGTCAATGCCAAAGTCTATTTCCCTTTCGAGAGAAATGCCTGGAAGATCTTCGGGAAAGACATCTGAATATTCGTTAACCACTGGTATTGATTCAAAGATAGGAGATTCAGAACCAGAGTCTTTAACATGAACGAGATGATAAACACATCCCTTAGAAATCATTTTCCTTGCCCGGAGGTAGGAAACAAGCTGACCCCTAAAAGATGAAGTACTACCCTTCCACTCTAGGAAGGGCTCATTCAGGAACTGATATTGAACTATCCTATTTCTGTAGTCGACTGTGGCATAGCAGGAATGAAGTCAATCCATGCCGAGAATGATATCAAAATTAGTCATCTATAACTCAACTAAATCTACTGATGTGGCTTTCTAAAATATCATAACCGGGCAGTTCCTGTATACCCATCAAGCTATGATGGTTTTACCCACTGAGGTACAGACTAAAAAGGGCTTTGGTAAAATTTCAGGATAGATTCCGCAATTGCCTGCTATATAAGGAGTAACAAAAGACAAGGATGCACCTGGATCTAGGAAAGCGTAAACATGAACATGGAAAATCTATAATGTACCAGTAACAATATCAGGAGAATTTTCCTGATCCTGTCGGTTCTGAAAAGCATAGAGTCTGTTTGGGTGTTGCCCATTAGCAGCACTGGAAGTGGCACCCTACTGATTTGGGTGACCGAACTGGACTATGGAACGATTCTGCTGATGTTGTAGACCTGACTGTGGACACTCTCTAATACTGTGTCCTGTCTTGCCACAACCGAAACAAACATTGCTACCAGCTCTATAGGTACCCTTGTGGTTCTTACCACAAGTCTGACACAGGGGATTAGTTCGAGCACTGCTGACACTACCCTAAGACTTAGAGCCTGGTACTCGATCTCTGTTGCCATCTCTGAATTTTAGAACTGGGGCACTGGCAGAGGAAGGAGCTGGAGCTGCTGGCTTAGGACGAAACTGAGAATGGTTTCCTCCTTCTGATTTGGGTTGAGCAAAATTAAAATTGCCTGATCTTGCTCTCTTGTTCTTCTCTCCCTAGTCCTAATCTTCTTCTCCTCTATTTGCTGTACATGGGTCATGATCCTGGATAAAGTCATATCACTGTTAAGCATCGCATACCTATACTTATTTACCACGCTATCATTCACTCCTGACACAAACTTTCTCATCTTAGCCCTGTTGTCTGCAACCACATGAGGGGCATATCTGGCTAGCTGAGTAAATCTGAGAGAATACTCTTTAACCATTATATTCTCTGCCTGAGGTTGATGAACTCTAGAACTTTGGCCTTCCTCAGCTCTTGGAGAAAGAATCTATCTAACAAAGCCATGACAAATTCCTCCCACTCTATAGGACCTTCACCATCTACCCTCTTAGACATTTACTATTTGTACCAAGTGTGAGCAACATCCTGTAACTGGTATACGGCTAACTTGGCACTCTGACAAGAGGTAACTCCCATGATTTCTATGACCTTATGGACTTGGTCAATGAATTCTTGAGGGTCTTCATCAGAATTAGACCCAAAGAAAGATGGAGGGTTCATTTGGGTGAAGTATCGAATCCTAGCTGCGGCTGAGTTGGCCACTAGATTGGCTAAAATAACTGGTGGCCATTCATTTTGGATAGCCACAGACTGAGTGAGTGTGGTGAATACGGCCCTAAACTCCGCATGAAAAACATGTTCGCCTAAATAATCTTCGAGATGAGGAGCGGGCTGGTTTCTTCTCTTTGGAGGCATATTCTAAAATAAGGGAAGAATGGATTAGATTGAGAGTTTAACTTCAGATTATGCTCACTAACACAACATGAATACTGAAAGAGGGGAAACTATTCCTGAAACATCTCATAGCCTCTTCCACATAAAAGTGGTGCACAATATACCCATGTACAAGACTCTACTAGATGCGGCTTTCACACTTCCTAGGACTCTATTGAACCTTAGGCTCTGATACCAAGTTTGTAACACCCCAATTTTCTGAACTGGAATGCTACACGGTGCTTATGACCCCGAAGAACCATAAGATAACCCATGACTGATATCTGTACCTGTATACTGTATAATATACATGTAAAATATAGAAAACATGAACAATAGGCCATAAGGTTCAACTGAATAAAGTGTCTGACAAAACATAACATCCATATGGGTTACAAATACCCTAAACAACTGAAGTCTAAATCAAATTTAAACTAAATCTGAAAGCCTCTAAATACTGTCTAAAATAAGGAGTTGAAGGAACATGTCTCCAACAAACTCCGTCTAACAAAACTAAACTGAAATAATGAATGAAATAAAATAATATCATCCTCGAATAGATGACGACTCACTGCCACTCTGCGTACTAGAATGCTACTGCTACTGTTGATCTGGAACGCGTAACTCTGAGCCTATGGTGTAACATATAAGAAAACACCATAGCGTAAATGCGTCAGTACAACTAAAAGTATTGAGTATACGAGTGAGGTAGGCTAAATGCAAAAGGGTTTACATGCATGAGCAATGCTAACTGACTGACTAATATGAACGTAAGAGTGCAAGCATGAATACACCGTAACTGAGATCGTTAATACGTGATATATAGATCTATATGCTAATTCATGGTTTACTGTTATCTAACATGTCTGATACTAGAATTCTGATTACATGGATGACTGTGTCTGACAGTTCTAAATCTGATGGAACTACCTGAGTTTTGTACTGTAACTGAATTGACTGTAACTGACAGTCCTGGTATATTAAAATCTGAAGAACTATCTGAGTTCTTTTACTGAGACTGGGACAAAAACTGTGGGAGGTAGTTACTTAACCGACATTCCCTAATAATGCATATAGCTAAGTTGGGGTCCAATGTCTACCCCGACTGGAAGGGTGTTAATACCGCGCCACTGGTAAGGACAGCTCTGAGTGACCCTTAGTAGGAAGGTACTCAAACGAGAATGGTGGGAACCCTAAACTAACAGGTTAATCCACCTCATCAACCCTAATCTGGTAGGTTAATATGTCTCAACCTACACTGGCTACATAGTTTTGGAACACAAGGATGACTACTAAGAATCACACCCTAAATTGGCAGGTGAGTTACCATTCTTGGGTTCACTCAGTGCTAACTTCTACTCCTATTTGAAGAGACTGAATATGATTTAACTGGTTGTACATGGACTGAGTAACTAACTTCCATTGACTGATGGAATAGTACTACTATCTGAGAATTTATTGAGATCATGAGATTTCTGAAATTTCCTGAGTCACATGACTAACTGAGTTCTATAGATCATGGCTTGACTGAGATTATCACGATAATGTGACATGGCTCTAGGTACACAACTATATTTTTTGGGTATTAGTACCCCCAAGACTCGATGGAAGAAAACTGATACACATAAGTGACTTGATCATAAAATGGAGTCCACAATTCACCATATCATAAGTAGGGGATTTCACACTAAGCATAGTTCTCAACATCTTACGTATGAAAGGGAAATTCATACAACATGTGTATACTTGCATAGCTTCAATATCACGCTTAATTCATATCACAACAACGACGCATATCAATCATGTGAAATTCATGTGAAATCATAAAGAAAAGAGCATGGACTTGTCATTTAAGCACTATTAAATCATGGGACATGAATCCTATCATCCTAGGCCTTTTATCAAACACTTTTCATGCATTCTTTTAGCTTAGTTGCTTTTTTATGAATTTCGCCATTTTAAACCACATAGAGCTCATGGATTTTAACTAACGAACACATATACTTCAGGAAAACACCTTTAGATATCATCTTAAAACTTAAAACAATAATAATCAACATGTACATGGTCATATCACAATAAGACAATCACAATATAATATTTAAAACATGGTTCTTGAGCTCTATGAACGAAATGGATCCATAGATGAACACTATGCATACCTTAGATGGAAGATTCTTAATAATTGGTGGAGAAATTTGCTTGAACTTGAATCCCCAATTGAAAACCCTAATGTGTTCTTGAGAGGATTTTGAGAGAAAGAGTGTGTTTTTGTAAAATAAGGACTTAATTTCATGTTTATGGAATATATATATGGGTGGAAAGATGACCCAAATACCCCTTTAGAAATGTCATTTAATTTTTATGAAAATTACCTGATCTGGACCCCCGTCGCAACGTGGAGATATCACGTTGCCCCTCATTTGTGACCTAGAAATTCACCGCAAAGCGGTGGAATCATGGAGAGACATTGGAAATTGACAAATGTCATTTTGGCTTACGGCGCGATGCGCCACTAACTGAAATGACGCTGCTAAAACTTTAAATCGTCATAACTTCTTCACCGGGTATCTGTTTTAGGCAAATTTGGTATTGATGGAAAACTTATTTGATTCTATACAATTTGGAGGGTATAAATCTGCCAAAATTCCACCTATAAACCAAGTTATGCTCATTCAAAGATGACCCATGTGAAATCACACACGAAAACTTGGTGGATTCAAAAGTTCTTAGCTTGGCTTACTCTAAGTGACTCTTATGAACATTCTTAACACATCATAATCTCTATTATCACTAGGATACTCATCCTAATTCATGTACTCCAATATGAATCACAGGATAGGAGGTTTCATGTGTAGGTACAACAGTTCATTTTCTAGCTTAGAAATATATGGGGTATTATATGTGGGGACCACTCTTGAGGTGATTAAGAGTTAAGTAAAGCCCGTAATAAAAATATTGTTAGGTATAAATAAGAATGACTCTGTATATATTAAATTAATGTTAGTGATATAAGAGAGGGTTTTTCTTAACCATGAAGTGTTTATCATTAAAAAAATATTGAGTTAGTGATTGTCAGGACATAAGTTATAGTTGTGGATTTATGCATTAGGAATAATTTCGAGAAGATGAATTATTATTGACTTGACCTTGTACATGAATTATGCATTTGCATGTCCCACAAAGTTGACTGATGTATGACATATTTAGAGGATAGTAATTTCCATGATAGTGGCAAAGCAAAATCAAATGGCTTAGTTACATTCATAAAATAATTAAGGATGATCCTAAATGGAAAAATAAATGAATTATTAAATGGCATGATTGATCTTTCCTTGAGTGATACTTGGTGGATATTTCTTGTTGAGTGGTTAAGGTATGATTATTAGATGGATATTAACAATGTTGTGGAGGATAATGTGTTGTAGGCTCTAATTCTGTGGGACCCATAAAATGACATGTTTATACCCCTTTTGAAACCTATTGTTTTTACTCTCATGTTTAGATTAGTTGTAGCGTGGTTATGATGTAAACTGATGTTTGAGATGTGGTTTTAGCATTTAAAGCATGATTTATATATTTATCCTTATTGTGCTAGTGTAGTATCTTGAAACCGTAAGTTGGGTAGAGTTGACTTGAGTACCCTTGTTTTTAGTGAAGTTGCTATCTTAGGCTTAAATATGGATTACTTGACATTTAGAAGATGAACAAGATACCTTAGCCTGGTTTGGGGCATAATGTGCCTATTTATGGAAAATTGAGGATTAGAAGTGAGATAGTCTATCCCACTTAGGCCTAAACTTGTGTTAACTCTTATGGACTTAGTTGCGGATGTTAGATATAGATGAGGCTAGTAAAACTTAGAATAAGGTTACTTCGGTAACTTGGTAACTCGTACTGATGTTCTGAGATTATGGTTTTTGAGTTATAGTTATGATACTTTCTGTGGAAGTGATATTGGGCATTTAGATATGATATTCCTCCTAGATATGTTATGTGGCCTATGGAGATGCTATTTCCTCTTAAACTTGATGATTGACCCATAGAAATGCTATTTCCTCTTAGAGTTGATGATTGACCCATAGAAATGCTATTTCCTCTTAGATATGCAAATTGGCCTAGAGAAGTGATATTCCTCATAGTCATGATGTATGACCTATCGATATAACATATTTTATAGATGATTATATGTCTATCTATATTATGCCTCCAATATGTGAGATACTTCCAATATATTATGTCTATCTTAGGGGTAAAGAGGGAGGCACACGAAAGTTACAATTTTCACCGTAGTTTGCAGAAGGAGCATCGATAGGTGACTCAATTCCTAATGCCTATGTACTGCTACATATTATTAATGATGTTAGGCATCAATTGAATTTTCAAGATAGTCATTCGGTTGAAGTAAAATATGTTAATTATGGATTAACTTAAAATTGATCAATTGTTCTGTAATAGTTGTTATAATCATTGGAAGTCATGTAGAGTAAGGTTAATGCAATGATTGGTCAATAGTTGGTCAATGTTGGAATTTGCATAGACATAGATGACCACTGTTGCATTCTTGAATAAAGATTGCTTAATTATAGTGATTATAATATTATTTGTGAAGTATTTAAATAAAAAGAAAGAAATAAGGCAATGTTTGGCCAAATTATGGGTTGAAAACGATGAAGAGTGGTTTTTGTTTGTTACTGGTCAAGAAACAGTAAAGCAGATCGGATGGTTACTTTTGTTTTATTAGTTTGATTGTAAGTTTGGGGTTTTTAGAGCAAAAATTTATAAAACGGATGTCATTAGATTCATATTTTTATGGGGATTATATATTGAAACATATTTTGAATGTTCTGAAACTTTGAGGAAGGGCAAGACACTTGTGGACTAATTATATTCGGATTCATCGGTTGAGGTAGGTTACAGTTTAATTGGAGTTTATACTCGGCTTAATTGTATGTATTCTCCTAAATTGGATACTTGTTGATTGGTATTCATACATGCTTGAAATTGTTGATGTTTGGATTGTTAATGCATGTATAAATGGTTATTGAAAATTTACTTGATGGAATTGTCTTATAACTTTAAGTGTACTTGTAAACTTGGTACATTGTGTTGTATGTTGTGAGGTTGTGTAAATTGATATTGAGAATACATGTTTATATTTATGTTGGATCGGGTACCACGCCAGTACGTTTATATTTATGTTGGATCGGGTACCACGCCGGTATGTTTATATTTATGTTGGATCGGGTACCACGCTGGTACATTTATATTTATGTTGGATCGGGTACCACGCCGGTACATTTATATTTATGTTGGACCGGGTACCACGCCGGTACATTTATATTTATGTTGGATCGGGTACCACACCGTACGGTACATGAACACAGATTGTTCCCTGCAGGTCATGACTATTTGGGCAAAAATAAGTCCCATGGCATCTGTGTACATACTTGTGTTGATTTGATGGATGACATACTTTTGTTGATTTGGTGGATGTTTACAGTATGGTTGATCCTCTTGATAGATATGTGGCTTGTTTGTGAGCACTGTTGACCTATTATTGCTGTATTGTTGATTCATTGAGAATTTGTTATGTGATGATGTTTGTCTACTTGTTATTTGATTTATGTTGTGTAGATGTTATTAAGTTGAGTTGGCCTATGATATCTACCAGTACATAGTGGTTTGTACTGATACTACCCTGTACCCTTCTTTTGTTGAGTGCAAAAATTGTTCTAGAGGCTCATACATGATCTCACCTCTAAAGTTTGGTAGCATATCTTGATCCAAGGGTGAGAACTCTATCTCCAGGCTTCCATGGGTCATCTTATTTGTTCTTGTCCATCTTTTGGGCAATGAAATATTCTGTATTTACTTTATTTTGGGATATCTCTTTAGACATGATCTTTGTTAGTAGTTCTTGTATGATGACTTTCAGGTCTTGGGAATTTCAGTTAGTAGATTGTTTGGTTTTTGCACTACAAATGATTAACTCCAGATTATTATTGTTAACATGGTTTTATGAAACTATCATTTTAATATTGACTAAGTTATTGGGTAATGGTTTGATTTAGATGGTTCTCCCACAGAAAGGTTAGTGTGGTGCCACTCATGGCCATTTGGGTCGTGACAATTGATCTACCCCTTAATATTTCATTACTCCCTCATTTACTATATGGATGAAATACTATGCGTATATAAGAGAAAACACACTATTTTCATCCTGAACTATAAATGAAATTGTTGAGACACACTCCAACTTAAAGGGGGTTCTATTACCCCCTGGACTAATTAAAATCATATTTTTGGCAACCTTAAGGCCTACGTGGCACACTGTGTGAATCAATATTTTGAAGGTCCACGTAGGCACACGTATGTTCCACGTAGGCACTTTAGGTTACCAAAAATACGGATTTAATTAGTCCAGAGGGTAATAGGATCCCCTTTAAATTGGGATGTATCTCAGCAATTTCATTTATAGTTCAGGGTGAAAATACTGCATTTACTCCTATATAATTAAAGATGTTTTCTTTCTTATGTTGTGACATAGATGAAGAAGAGGAAGATGATAAGTGTGAAAGTATATTGTAGCGTGTAATAGTGAAAGAGAGAGTTGTGATAAATAAAATATTATAAGTTTTCAAATATATATATTATAGACTTTCCAGGATAAGGACATGGGAGTGTTGTATACCATTTTATAAAGAACAAAAAAGAGGGTGTCTAGTATCTAACTATATTCACTATATAAAAAAAAGTAATAATATACTGAAAAAAGATCTTTTTTTATGAAGATCTGAACTCTTCAACTAATTCGGTATAACGTTGTTGGAATATTGTATTCTGGAGGAAATAATTTTTTTGTTAAAAATATTAAGCCTAAATAGTGCCTTGTGATATTCAACTTATCTCATTGCTTTTGCTCATACAGTCTAAAAGATTTACAAGTAATTATAACATTAAATGCAGTAATTTTTTATGGACAATCAAATACAAATAATGTTAGAATCGTGTTTGGTAGTCCTAAAAGTTATTTCAACAATATGAAATCTTTTTCTAATTTTTTTTATAAGAGGTACAGAAACAACACAACATAATTTAAATAATAAAAAGGAAAATTATATTCGACTCGAGAAGAAATGACTCGAAGGACTCGAAAGCAACTATTTTTCCTATTTTATGGTAATTAAAGTGACAAGGTGGGGTGATAATGTCATTTCACATTTTTTTCCTACCCAAATTACCCTCCCCATTTCAAAACCACCCGGTTTTGTTTAAAAACCATTCCCACACTTGTCTTGTCTTGTCCCCCACTATCTCCTTCCACTTGACCCTTTATCTTCCCCATTTATTTCCCTTATCCGATTTTATTTTGTTTTTGTATAGTAAATTAGGGTTTGAGACTTCTAATTTGGGAACTATTCGTTGGACCCATTTATTATTGTAACCTGATTTTGAGACCCTTTAATTTGGGCACAATCCAACTAAGTAGATTGTTAAAATTTTTCTTATTTTAGGTCCAATTTGATGTGCATATGAAAATTTTTCATGGGTCATTTCTTAGGCCTTAAATACATATTAGGATTGGAGTGAAGTTTTTGTTAATATGAAAAAGAAAAAAAATCTACTTAGAAAAAAAAAGTTTGTTGAAGTGTAAAGGTACAAGTTATGATTATGCCACATATAACACCCCATCGACTTTATTAATTTAATACACTGATGCGCAAGTCGTTAAATTTCAATCATTTTTTACAATATGGACTACTAGGTACAAAATAATAATGTAATATTTTTAGTGTTAACTTTTAGACTTGTTGCAATCAATCTTGTTGTGTGTTGCGTATTGACATTGTTCCACCCATCAAAGTTTGTCGAATCCTTTTATTTATTATTGTCACTTAGTGAATGGAAGCATGGACAGACGTAAACGTATTGTAAAGTTAGTAATCGTTTGTGGTTTCACTAAACTTATCACAATGAAAAAATGATTATTTTGCATGTGAAGTGACATCTCTATTATACATTATGTGATTATTTTAGTGAATGCTACCATGGATAATTAGTTCTTTTATTTAACATATATCATTGAAGTTTGAATTAGCGCTTATATTAAGATATTGTTAATTAGCACGCAGTTGCTCCATTTTGAATTTTCACCCCCCATGTTCAAGTATAATTTGAAGCTAATTTTTATATACCCTAGTTCAATTTAGGAAGACTATTAGGTGAGAATGTGTTCATCAATGTATTTGTTAAGTCATCCAATGTAAGATCATGTTTAAACATTTGTCCAAGTTGTGCTTGGACAATAGGATATTTAGAGTTAAAGATTTGGACATTAACAAATTCAATTGAAGCGTCAAACAGAAAGTTCAGTCTTTTGTTTCAGTGCTCTTTTTGGAGTAAGTTTGTGTTGGACGCTTATTATTTGTTAGTTGCAGTTCATTACGCAAGTATCAAAAAGACATTTATTTTTGTAATGAGTTTGATGAAGAGTAATTGGCTCCAATAAAATATCACCTTGTTCAGTCCAAAGTTGTACTTACAAATAGATGGATCTGGACAACTTTTCATATACCCGAATAGTGAAAAGAAGAAATGAAGTTGTATGGGATTCAGATAACAATTTAGTTTTTTGTATAATTTTCTTCAGGTCAATCTAATCAATGTTAAATGTGTTCAACGCCTAATCTGCAGTTTGTATCTAATATATTCGATAATTCGTATGAATCGCTAGTCCTTCAATTAACTTTTGTGTTCTGTTGTTTGCATAAAGTTAAGGCAAGTGTAATATGAAAAGAAGACATTCATTTGTTAACTGCAACTGGAATAACAAACATACAGCGGAAAAAATGAAACAACAATTTAAAAAGATCGAAAAAAAACAAATAAACAACAACTTAAGCAGCTGGATCAACGCCCTCAGCAGCCTCACCACCTTCTTCAATCTTCTCGTTGTTAACCTCTCATATAAAAGTGTGGAAACGATGCCTCAACTTCCATAGATCTCGCTTAAGCTATTCATACACTGATTAAGGTCCCTCACCTCATCTTTCAGCAACTCAATCTCCTAAACAGTGTGATAGCATCTTCTTCTTCGAACCAAACGACTATTTTCATTATTTGAGGAAGACATATTTTTTTTGTGTAAAAGAGGAGTTTGAAAAGTTGTTAAGGAAACACTATAAGATAAAATGGAATATGAACAAAATTACAAAGAAAATAGGATACATATGTATATAAATAGGCTAGGGTTTTTGTTGGAGAATTAAATGAGAAATAAATTATTTGTTACGCCCTTTCCGCAACCTACAAGCCGATCCATACTATGTCTTGATATTGGTAACATCACCTAGGTTCTACCAAATGCCTTGAACAGTGTTAAAGTCAGTCATAATGGTCTTACTCCATGCTGTCATTGACAAGGGTTTTCTCTGCTGTTTGCCTTTGCCAAGTCCTATCCAAAATCAACCAAATCTGCCTGCAGGATTTTTCTTACCTTTCTCGTCTAAAATCTAGCAGAAAGATTTGGTTGGTAAATCTAGATGACTTCTTTTACAACTTTCATACATTCAATTGGCAAAAAATATACAGAAAGAAGGAGTGAAGTAGTTATGATAGTTTTGTTAATGCAATGATAGTAAAGGAAAATTAAAACTTAGTAATGGGAATTGAAAATTGAAAATAGGAACTAAAGAGTAAAGTTATGAGTTTAATAATAATATTAATAATAATAATAATAATAATAATAATAATAATAAAAAAAGACATTCAAACCAATCCATAACCTGAAAACTTGTTCACACAGGGATTACATGTTTAACATTTAACAAGACAGATCTGACATTACTGTTGGTGATCTCAACAACCAAAATGTCTTCTACCTCGATACCCGTAGCTTGGATGAAATAGTTTCAGCCGTCATATATCCTCGGGGAATTTGGATGGCAGCAGAACACTTTAGCCGTATACATTTTTCTATTACCACAATGACGAATGATTGCTAGCGCTGGACCGATGGGAAATTATATACATACCTCTTCTGGTATTGACTAAAAAGGGGGGAAGAGACGGACGACTTACTCAAATTTGAATGAGAACAAAAGTTTAATGAAATAAATTAAAAAACATAGAACCCTTAATGAATAAAAAAATTAGAAGTTCCCACTTCGTCATATGTCATGTCTGTTACGTCCAACCTAACAATGAATTTTGGCCCGCATTCATTAGGGTAGAGAGGTACTGGTCTGAACCTTGTCATTTTCTTCGACGGTGCGGGGAGGTGAGTAGGGTTTGGGTTGATATTCTGTGGTGTATTGTGGATATGAGTGGTAATATATTTTTAGCTTCCCTCCAAATAAGTAAAGTAAAAGTTTTATCTTGTTGAAACGATTTTTGAATTCCCCAAAATACATTTGGAGAACCACCTTCAAAACAATAATTTTAAAAAAATAGTGGGAAAGCTACGGCTTCGAACTTGGGACCTATGGAATCTAAAGATGATGTTTGACCAAGTCGCTGCAATAACATTCAGTACTAGTTGGCTTGCATTATATTTTTGTTGATGCTCTATTTAGGTATATCATTAAGGAACCTAATTATTTATTTAAATTAACACACAAATTAAGGGGCTCATTTTAATAATTTAAATATTTTACATGTAGATTCCATGTCTATAACCAAAAATGGCATGATGAAATATTCAATTAATTATCTAAATCGTGTTGAGAATAGTGAATTCAACTAAATGACTTATAATCGATAGCTGTAGATGTAATGTAATTTGTTATTACTTTGAGTTTGAACATGACACAACAACAGTGAACAGACTTAGTTGATGTGAAGAGAATGACAATGTTGATCAAATCAATTGTAGTTGAATCTACAATAGTGAGATAGTTTGATTGATGTATAGTCCTAATATTTACTCAATGTATGGTTTGTGTAGCAATAATTGTTGATTCAACGTTTCTTTGTAATTGAATACATTTTGATTTATTCATGGACATAGGGAACGAGAAGATTATTTTAAGTAGATACAATTTATTATTGTCACAATTATGAAATTTGTTTCAATCCTAAGTAGGCGTAGACCGCGAGTATTATCTGCCATATTGCGAACTGTTGTATCTAAATATTGCGCAATGTGATTTTAATGTATTACGTAGATCTTGTGTTGCCGTAAATATTTAGTTGATTTATGAATAGCTGAAATCTTAAATAACCCGTCATAATATAACCCAAAATTCAAACGTAATATCTAAACCAAAATACGATGGCCTATTAATTTGGTTGTTTTTTATTGCAACTTAAAACATTTCGATTTTTGTCAAGGAAAATTTTTTTTGGCCATAATGTGGCCGTAATAATAAAAAGTTTTATTCACACTATAAACCAGTTATTTCTTGGACATTTTGACCCTTTTACCTTACAAATTAAATATATTCTTTTATCATATTTTCAATTCATTGATTATTGGGAAGGAGCTTAATTACAATTAATTTTCATATTCATTGGAAAGTGTTTCCCAATTTTTCTTAGCCATTTTAAAATACGTATTCCCATTTCAATATCCCTTAGCCAATTGAAACGTATTCCCATATTCATAGGTATAGACGTTCATAATTTTCAATCAAATGTATTTGAAAACATAGGATGGAAATGAAAACGTATTTTCAAACAAATTTAAACTTAATTTTTTGCTAATTCTAATTCTTGAGTAAAAATTTTCCCTAATTCTAATTCTTTACTAAATAATTTTCTTCCACACTTAAACATTTTTTCAGTTAAGCATATTTTCAGTATTTGAAAACATACAATGATAAATACATTTATAGTTTGTTAATTTCCATACATACTCATTATTCGGTAATTTCAATATAATCTCATAATTTGAAAACATAATCATTATTTGTTAATTTTAGTTTAAATCTATGTAAATATGTTTTCAAATAGATTTACTTAGGCAGACGTTCTTAATTTAAGTTAGTATAATTTTACACCATTTGGCTTAGGAAAAAATAATTAGGTAGAGATCTCAATAATTCATCGTGATCTCAGTTAATGTTACTCTTTCATAGAACGAATTTTATTTGTGACAGTTAAAAATAATTAGTACTTTAGTTGGAATTTCCTAAGTTTGAACATTAGTACTTGACTCTATCTACGTTTGTGTAAAATCGAACCGAAATCAATAATGTGTAATGACATTTTGGTTATTGAAATAGTGGTTCGACTTATCGGATTAGCAAGTGTAAAGTGTGTTGATTTGTTGTTATAGCAATATTTTACAAATTCATTAGTGTAAGACCCTGTAAAACTTCCTAATCGTTAGAGCTTCTAAAGCATGCAAAGAAAGACTTTAACACTTAGAAAATTTGACTAAGTGTTGGAACCTTCTTCATTTCATAAGACTTAGAACTTTGATAAATTATTTCGCGACCTTTCCGACCTCCGATTTTTTATTTTCAAGTTGTGTTGCAATGGTTCAAGGTCGTAATACATTCTGGGTGAGTTTTGGAATTTTTGAAATCCGTTTAGGGCACATTTGAATTTCAAACCAGTAGCTAAAGGCTATAAGAAGGCGCAGACTTGGCTGTAGCCTTTGTGTAAAAGGCTCTAACCAAGGCTCCGCCTTGGCTGTAGCCTTTGTGGGAAAGGCTATATCAAGGCGCCTCCCTTCCTAGAGCCTTTGTGCCTAGTTTTTAGCATTCCACCTCCGTGCTCTCAAGGGTAATTTGGTCAATTTTCCACCCCTATATAAGTCCATTAACACGGGATTTTGCCTCATTTAACCCAAAAATACTAGTTTTCTCTCAAAATTGTTCAAGAACAAGAGCTAGGGTTCCTAAATCAAGACCCAAATAATCAAGATTCCTCAATTAAATTTTCAAGAATCATATAGTAAGGTATGCAGATGTTGATTCTTGGGTTCCTTCCACCCAAGAAGTTCAAGAATCCCTTTTAAGATTTTAAAGTTTATGTTTTTATGAGATTTCATGATTTATGTGTATTGAAGTTCATGCTTATGTGTTGTTGAGTTTTAGTTCATGATTTAGATACAAAGTTCTAAGCTTTGATCCTAGTCTATGATAATTATATGATGTTCATGAAAAATCCCCTTCAAGTTGCATGTTGAATGATGTATTTATGATAATTAGATGTAGAAATTATTGGATAACCAAATCATGCTCCCCCTATGTTTGATAAAATGTTTATGTGAAGGAATTAGAGCCATTATAACATGTTGACAAGAAATCCCAATTATGTATAATCCCATGCATGCTAAGTGTTTTTTGAAAAGACTTAGTGAATGAATTATGACATGTTAGCATGAAATTCCCCAATTATGTGCTCTTTAATGCATGATAAGTGTTTGATGCAAGACCTTGTTGAGTGAAGTATGAGCTAATAGCATGTCTCCCTATACTATTACATGTTTGTGATTCCCAAGTGCTTGAAGAGATGTTTTAATGATTGTAATGGCGAATAAAATCCCATGGTCATGATTATTCAAACATGGGTATGTTTTAATTTTATGTCATCGAATCCTAGGGGTATTTATACCCGAAATTTAGCTGTTTTTCTAGAGCCGATTCAGTCTCAAGGTTATCTCAGTCGTGCTATGATCTGTAGAATTTAGTTAGTCACAGATCTTAGGAAAAATTCAAGATAATGTCAATATCATTAGCATCCAACTTCAGCTCATTACTCAGCTCAGATCTTAGTAGTATTCAAGTATCCTATTCAGACCTCAGTAGAAATCAAGTATTCAAGTTAGAACTCAGTAGCACTCATCATACCTTGAATTCCAGTAATATTCCATCAGTTTTTGAAATCAAGTGAACTCAACTTAGCTCAGTTAATCAATGTGATCAGTAACAGATTCAGCTCAGTCTAGTATAGTTTAAGAAAAAGAATCAGTTCAGAGTCTTTCAGTTGGGAGTAGTAGTTAGCACCGAGCGAACCTAGGGATGGGGGCTCATCCGTTAGATAGGATTGAGATACCTAGGAGAAATCCCTAAGTTCCAGAACTACGTAGCCAACGTAGGTATGATATGTCACCCGCTAGATAAAACTAGCATACTCAGGGGTCACCCGTTAGATAGGACTGGTCCCAGGAGTCACCCATTAGTTAGGACTGACTCCACAAAGTTGTCTTTACTCGTGGCACTCCACTAACACCCTTCCAACTTGAGTTATAGGTTGGACCCCAACTTAGCTAGAAAGGACATGTCAGTTAGATGAATTCTTCCCACATTCTCAGTTTTAGAATCAGTCTCAGCGAAATACGGAATGAGTCTTAGTTTCCATATTCCCTGCTCTTGTTAAGTCTACTCAGCTCAATAGTACATATTTAGGACTATAATATGCAATCAAACCTTAACATATCAACAGATTCAGAGATCACCCACTAGAAAGGACTGATATCAGAGTTAGTCAATCAATTTTATTATCAGCGTATTTTAGAGATCACCCGTTAGATAGGACTGATCTCAGACTAAGTCAAAATAATTTCATTATCATTAATTTTAGATATCACCCACTAGGAAGAACTGATCTCAGATTTACTTAAGTACTCTCATTATCATTAGATTTAGAGGTCATCCACTAGATAGGACTGATCTCAGTCTCAGTACCCAGTTATCAATATCAAAAGATTTAGTTGTTCAGTATTAGTAGTAAGTTTAGACGTCAGTAAAGCAGTATCCAAGTCTCAGTATTCAGTGTCACGATGATTTCAGTTATGGTTTGTTCATTCATGTATATGTCCTTATTCAGTACTCTTATGTTATTCAGTTAAGTAATTCTTCATGCATAAGCCCTTGAATTTAGCCTTACCTCATCTTGCATACTCAGTACATTCCTACGTACTGATGTATTTATGCTATGGTGTCTTACTTTACATCATAGGTTCAGAAGCATGAGATCCAGAGCACTCTTAGCATAGCAGCTCAGTTCTAGTCAGGAGCAGTAGACGTAGCAGTGAGTCCTCTTTATTCGAGGATGATCCTTATCTTATTATTGCATTAGACTCAGTTTATTTTCAATAGATGGAGTTAGTTGGGGGGGTGTTCGATCAACTCCACAGATCAGATAGTTAGAGGCTTTTTAGACAGATGTATCTGTATTCAGTTTTTGATTTTGAGTATTTTAGATGTTTTTAACCTTATGTTAAGTTTTCACTAGTTTTCCACACTTATTATATTATATTATATTATGCAGTGCTCAGGTACATATAGCATTAGAGTGTAAGCTTGTGGTCCTTTGGGATTATATGCACTGTGTGGCATACTGGTTATGGAAATTTGGGGTGTTACAAACTTGATATCAGAGCCTAAGGTTCAACAGTGTCCTAGGAAGTTTAAAAGCTGCATTTAGTAGAGTCTTGTACATAGGTGTGTTGTGCACCACACTTATGTGCAGGAGGCTATAAGATGTTTTAGGAATATTCTCCCTTTCTTCCAGTATTCCTATCGTGCAAGCAAGTATGAGTTCTATTTAATTCTCAGTCTAATCTATTTCTCCCTTTCATTTACAAAATATGCCTCCCCACAGAGCCAATGCTCGTAGGAATCACAAGCCACCTCAGCCAGTAGATCCCTTGAATGAAAATATGTCTCATGCCGAATTTTAGGCTTCTTTCCAGACCTTAGCCTAGGCTGTGAAGGCTACTGTAAAAACCAATAACCAGGCTATTTCATTACATCAGCAAAGTGGTGATGCAGCCATAACCAAACTTCGTGACTTTATAAGGATGAATCCTCCTCAGTTCTTTGGGTCTAAGTTAGGTGCGGACTCGCTGTTATCTTGAGGACGTGCAAAAAATCACCTAGGTTATGCATGTGTCTGAGGAAGAGAGAGTAGAACTGGCCTCATGTAGGTTGAAAGATATTGCTTATGACTGGGTTGTAGCACGGAGAAAGGGTAGATGAGAGAATGTAGCTCCTATGACTTGGCAGGTATTTCAGGATACATTCTTGGATAAGTTATTTCCATTAGAGATGAGGGAAGTAAAAGTAGAGGAATTTATGAACTTGAGATAGGGCTCCATGATGATAAAGGAGTACTTCCTTAAGTTTTACCAGTTAGCTAAGTATGCTCCTGATCTGATAGCTGACAGCCGATCTAGTATGAGTAAGGTTGTGACTGGAGTGTCCGAGTTAGTGTTGAAAGAGTGTAGAACTGATATGCTAAACAGGAATATGGATCTTTCCAAACTTATGATGCATGCTCAGTAGATTAAGTCAGATAAGACAAAGGAAAGAGAGAGAGTGAGTAAGAAGGCCAGAATGGGTAGTTATAGTTTTTCTTAGCCAGGGTCTCAGGGTGGCAACCGTTCTCAGCACATTCAGATGTTTTTAGTCTCATATCCATCCTCATCTAGTGTACCTGCACCAAACTTCAGGGATGGTAGTCATGATAGAGCGCCAGGCTCCAAATCCCATAGTAGTGCTAGTGGTGTTCGTACCTATCCACTTTGTGAAGAGTATGGCAAGAATCACCTAGGTGCTTGTAGAGCCGATAGTGATGTGTGCTTTGGGTGTGGTAAGACAGGCCACTTGATGCGAAAGTGTAGAGTACTAGAACAGAGGGGTAAAGATTTGCGTCAGCAGGGCACCAATAGTGATCAGCGTCAGAATAGACTTTATCCACTCCAGACCCGTTATGATTCAGAAAGTTTCCCTAACATAGATTTGGGTACGTTATAAGTATTTTACATTCATGATATGCATTTTTAGATCCCTTGCACTTATTTGAGATTATGTTTCAGCATGAGTCAGTTAGTAAAGCCAGTGAGTCGGTTTAGCAGTCAAGCAGTCAGATTCGTATAGTTGTTTTCTCATCTTCTCATCTAATCATGCTATCAGAAATATCAGGCATGTAACTATTCCAAGGCATAACTTCCTTGTAGTTACGAGTATAACTCAGCTTATGCATTAGTTTCAGACTCCCAAGGTTCAATTATAATCTAGTTTGTAGAGGCCTTGTGCATCGCCCCAGTATATTAGTAAAGTAAGTGCTCTAAGAGGGATATAGTGTCCCAAGGGGGAGATACCCCATAACTCCCTGACGCTTTCATGTCTTTAACTCATTCAGTTGGATGGTCACATGTTTTCTCATAAACTTAGTATCCGTAATCATTGCATAATCAGTCAAGCATTCAAAAGTCAGTACAGTTAAGTATTCATGCATTAGAAATGCATGTTCAATAAAAGAAGCTCAGCTTATCAGTAATTTCAGTCATGCATTTATAAGCTAGCTATTCATGCATCAGATATGCATGTCCATTCCGCTTATCAGTACCTCAGTCTCGTATCCCATGCATCAGATATGCATGTTCAGTATAAGAACTCAGAATATCAGTAGTTCCTATCATCTATATATGTTTCAGATGTTCTCATGCCTTAAGTAAGTTTAGTCTATCAGGAATCTTAGCTTAGTCAGTCACATTCGAGGACGAATGTCCCCAAGGGGGAGATAATGTAAGACCCCATAAATGTTCATAATTGTTAGAGCTTGTAAAGCATGCAAAGAAAGGCTTAACACTTAGAAAATTTGACCAAGTGTTGGAACCTTCTTCATTCCATAAGCCTTCGAAATTTGATAAATTATTTCGCGACCTTTATGACCTCCGATTTTTTATTTTCAAGTTGCATTGCGATGGGGAAAGGTCATAGTACATTCTGGGTGAGTTTTGAAATTTTCGAAATCCGTTTAGGGCACATTTGGATTTTGAACCAGTTGCTAAAGGCTATAAGAAGGCGCATCCTTGACTGTAGCCTTTGTGGGAAATGCTATAGCAAGGCGCCACCCTTCCTAGAGCCTTTGTACTCAGTTTTCAGCATTCCACCTCCATTCTCTCAAGGGTAATTTGGTCAATTTCTCACCCCTACATAAGTCTATTAAAACGGGAGTTGGCCTAATTTAACCCAAAAATACTAGTTTTCTCTCACAATTGTTCAAGAATAAGAGATAGGTTTCCTAAATCAAGACCTTAATCATCAAGATTCCACCATTAACTTTTCAAGAATCATATAGTAAGGTATGCAGATATTGATTCTTGGGTACCTTCCACCCAAGAAGTTCAAGAATCCCTTTCAAGATTTTAAAGTTTATGTTTTTATGAGATTTCATGATTTATGTGTACTGAAGTTCATGCTTATGTGATGCTGAGTTTCAATTCATGATTTAGATACAAAGTTCTAAGCTTTGATCCTAGTCCGTGATAATTATACGATGTTCATGAAAAATCCCCTTCAAGTTGCATGTTGAATGATGTATTTATGATAATTAGATATAGAAATTATTGGATAACCAAAGCATGCTCCCCCTATGTTTGATAAAATGTTTATGTGAAGGAATTAGAGTCATTATAACATGTTGACAAGAAATCCCAATTATGTATAAGCCCATGCATGCTAAGTGTTAGTTGAAAATCCTTAGTGAATGAATTGTGACATGTTAGCATGAAATCCCCCAATTATGTGCTCTTTAATGCATGATAAGTGTTTGATTCAAGACCTTGTTGAATGAATTATGAGCCAATAGCATGTCTCCCTATACTATTACATGTTTGTGATTCCCAAGTGCTTAAAGAGATGTTTTAATGATTGTAATGGTGAATTAAAGTCCATGTCATTATTATTCAAATATGGTTATGTTTTACTTTTATGTCATCGAGTCTTGGGAGTATTTATGCCCAAAATTTAGTTGTTTGTCTAGAGCCAAGTCACTATCAAGGTTATCTCAGTTGTGCTATGATCAGTAGAATTTAGTTAGTCACAAATCTTAGGAAAAATTCAAGATAATTTCAATATCATTAGCACTCCAGCTTCAGCTCAGTACTCAGCTCAGATCTTAGTAGTATTCAAGTATCCCATTCAGACCTCAGTAGAAATCAAGTATTCAAGTCAGAACTCAGTAGCATTCATCAGACCTCAAATTCCAGTAATATTCCGTCAGTCTTTAGAATCAAGTTAACTCAACTTTTCTCAATTAATCAGTGCGATCAGTAACAAATTCAGCTCAGTCTAATACAATTTAAGAAAAAGAATCAGTTTAGATTCTTTCAGTTAGGAGTAGGAGTTAGCACCGAGCGAACCTAGGGATGTGGGCTCACCCGTTAGATAGTAATGAGATCTATAGGAGCAATCCATAAGTTCTAGAACTACGTATCCAGCGTAGGTATGAGATGTCACCCACTAGATAGGACTGGCATACTCAGGGGTCACACGCTAGATAGAACTGATCCCAGGAGTCACCCATTAGATAGGACTGACTCCACAAAGTTTTCTTTACTCGTGGCACGGTACTGACACTCTTCCAACTAGGGTTACAGGTTAGGCCCCAACTTAGCTAAAAGGGGCATGTCGGTTAGATAAATACTTTCCACAGTCTCAGTTTCAGAATCAGTCTCAGTGAAAGAACTCAGATCAGTAGTACAGATTCAGGACTGTTATATACAGTCAACCCTTAACATATCAGCAGATTCAGAGATCACCCGCTAGGCAGGACTGATCTCAGAGTTAGTCAATCAATCTTATTATCAATATGTTTCATATATCACCCATTAGATAGGACCGATCTCAGACTAAGTCAAAATAATTTCATTATCATTAAGTTTAGAGATAACCCGCTACGTAGGACTGATCTCAGATTTACTTAAGTACTCTCATTATCATTAGATTTAGAGGTCATCCTCTAGATATGACTGATCTCAGCCTCAGTACCCAGTTATCAATATCAAAAGATTCAGTTATTCAGTATTAGTAGTAAGTTTAGATGTCAGTAAAGCAGTATCTGAGTCTCAGTATTTAGTGTCACGATGATTTCAGTTCTGGTTTGTGCATTCATGCATATGTCCTTATTAAGTACTCTCATGTTATTCAGTTAAGTAATTGTTCATGTATAAGCCCTTGCATTTAGCCTTACCTCATCTTGCATACTCAGTACATTTCCACGTACTGACGCATTTTTGCTATGGTATCTTACTTTACACCATAGGTTTAAAAGCACGAGATCCAAAACAGCCTTAGCAGCTCAGTTCCAGTCAGCAGTAGTAGAAATAACAGTTATTCCTCTTCATTCGAGAATGATCCTTATCTTATTATTGCATTAGACTCAGTTTATTTTCAGTAGACGGAGTTAGTTGGGGGCGTGTCCCATCAACTCCATAGATCAGATAGTTAGAGTCTTTTTAGACAGATGTATCAGTATTCAGTTTTCGGTTTTAAGTATTTTAAATGTTTTGAACCTTATGGAAAGTTTTTGCCAGTATTCCTCACTTATTATATTATATTATGCAATGCTCAGGCAGGAATATCATTAGAGGGTTAGATTGTGGTCCTTTAGGATCATGAGCACCGTGTGGCATACCGGTTATAGAAAATTGGGGCGTTACAATTAGAGATCATTTTAGTAACAATTCATCATTTATCAAATCGTCGTAATATAGAAGTGAAAGACTTATATGATTAGCACTTATATCTCATTCTTTTTTGTTCGATTGATGTGAATTAAGTATATACATAATTTCTATAAGTGTCAACGTTTATCAAGTTTAAGGTATGTTGAGTTTTCATTTTTGCAATATCTACAAATTATGCCTGAAAATTATTTAAATATATATTTTTATTTTATTTTACCATATACTTTAAAAATACAGAATTAGAGGTCATTTTAGTAACAAATATAAGTAATGATTTCCAATTTATCAAACCGGCGTAACATAGAGGTGAAAGACTTGTACCATCAAGACTTATGTCTCACTCTCTTTGGTTCGACACATATGAGTACTATATAACTGATTTTTATAATGTGTCGACATATTTAGTAGTTCTAAATTGTGATGAATTGTTGTTATTGAAATATTTCAAAAATTATCTTTATAAATTATTCAAATATAAAATTTAATTTAATTTTAACTTAATAATTAAAAATAATTAATTAGAGGTTGTTTTAGTAACAAATTTAAGTAATAATTCATAATTTATCAATTCGGCATAATATAGAGAGGAAACACTTATACGATCAACGCTTATGAGTCAATCCTATTAGTTCGACACATATGAATTATATGCATGATTTTTATAATGTGTCGATATTTACCAATTCTAAATTGTGTTGAGTTGTCGTTGTTGAAATATTTCACATATTATGTTTACAAATTATTTAAAATAAAGTTTTATTTTATTTAGATATAATAATTTTAAAATAATTAATTGGAGTTTAATTTTGTAATATATATTCTTTTGAACAAAAAATATGTGTTTTTTTTCAAATAGAAATATACGTATTTTAATTGTATAAGACTATTGATATTCTTACCCAACAAGTTGCGTTGCAAAGCAAATAATTATCTTGACTTTTAAAAAAATACAAAATTTTGTTTGGAAGAAAAGGCTATTATAGTCTTTTTGTTATTATGGCCAAACTTTTATGGCCATTAAGCATCAAAGTATTGCAACTTATTTTTATATGCATTTTGCCTCTAAGAATTTTATTTTTTAATTTAGGGCCTGCCCAACCACTAATTAATGGTTCGCTTACTTACAAATTTTTTCCCTAACCAATGCATTTGCTACTATTTACTTCACCAAACCCGATTTTGTTTCATCTATTTTGCATTCATTGGTCGTCTTCCAGAAATAGAACTTAGAGAAAATTGATTAATGGTGTCGGTTACTCTAAGAATTTTTCAAGATAATAATGTCAAAGAAGCAATATAAATAAAGATGAACAAATTCGTTTAACACGAACTACTGAATACTTTTATAAGAACAAATCAATACAACAAGGTATTGCGAATGCCTGATCAAGTACAGGAAAGGTTCTGTGAGTGCAATGAAAAACTGTAGGTTCAGGTCCTGATTAAAAACAACAATTTTAACACAGTTTTCACAACTGTGTATCAGTAACATAGGTAACACATCTCCTTCCCTAAAATTCGCAGCACTGATAAATTGTCTCTATCCATTGTTGATCATACGATAGCTGTTGACACCCAATTTTTGCACTTCGTGCCTAAAATTAACGTCTTCAGGCTTCCTGATCATTAAAGGGCACAAAATATAATTTTCACATCTTTTTTACAATTGTTGACAAATTATTGATAATCATCCTTATTTTAAGATTTTTATCAATTTGTTGTCATATTTTACTTTTCATAATTTATTAATAATCCCCCTTATATTAGGATTTCTATCAATTCATTATTGTTTTTAATATTTTACAATTATCTGCACAAGTACACGACATGACATCACATTTTAAAATATTTTTCATATTAAATTACATTTTTTAATATTTTCAACATTCTTTGTATTTTTCATAATTACAAATTAATACCTTTATTTGTACATTTTTTACAGTCCGCAAATGCTAAGTCGGATAAATTATTTTTACATAGTCTAATAATTCAATGTCTTGTCACATCCGATAACGACCACACAATAATGTCTTGTCACTTCTGACAATGACAACTCAATGATACTACCCTTTGTACAATAACACTATCCATTGGTCAAAAGGATAAACATCTTTTGGTCAATATCCAAAGGACCAAAGGGTGTGCTATTAAGAAAAGTAGGGACACCCCTTTATCCATTAGATAATAACGGGTGCCAATTTTTATTATAAATAGTGGAGGGTGGAAGACAAATGACACACACATTTTTTACCACCCACACTTATTCATCTTTTCTCCCAACACACACATTTTTTCTTTCTTTCTCAAATACATACACAAAAACACAAGAAAAAAATCTTTCCTCATTTTTCATTTTCTCTCCTAAAATACGCAAAATGCATACACAGATTTTTTAACTACACACACATTTTGTTCTTCTTTCTCCCCTCTGTCAAGAATAAACAAATACACACACAAAAATTTTTTTCTCCTTTTTTTTTTCTCTCTCAAATACACAAAAATACACACAAAAAAAAATCAAATTTTTCCTCCCTATTTTGGTGAAATTCCATCATTTTTACTAGGAAATATATTGGTTATGTTATATATATATATATATATATATATATATATTTCTTAACTGTTTTTTTTGCTATTCATATTTTTTTACTTTTTATGACCGAAAGTTTGTGTCCTAGTGACTTTCTTTCCTTTATCCATTTCCATCAATCTTTGTTAATTTTTTAATAATTTTTTGTTGGTTGATATTTTTTTGTGAATTTATTTTCGTATTTCCTTGTTTATGGATGCTTAATGATGGTTATTGTCACTTTTCAGTTAATGTTCATATTTTTCAATCATGTTTGAACTATTTCTTGTTTATTCCATTACTTTGTTACACAATTAAGAATTTTACTCTATTTTTTGTTATTTTCAATTACTTCGTCATGGCTACATGATTTCTATTCATTAACTTTGATTTTTTTTTATCATTTCATAATTTTAAACTTTGATAATCATTTGAATTACCATGCATGATTTTGATATGTGTTTAGTGACTGTATTAATTTTTCATCAATTTTCATTCTTATTAAATAATATTAATTAATTGGCCAATGACATTGTCTCTCCGTCGGATTTTTGAGGCCACCCCATTACAAAGATGGACTTTATTTTTCTCAAGTTTATTTATTCATATCAAGTATCAATACATTGACCAATGAAAAAATTACCGTTGATTTTTGAGGCCACCACAAATAAAAGACGGATATTACATATATAAATACGTAGTATAAAAATTAAATATTTCTGGCAATGACAAAATTTTTATAACACCATGACAACACAAAAGGTTTTATGATTCATATCTTGGCAAAGCAATTTAGGATGACCGATTAGTTGAGTAACCACTTCGCAACCATCGCGAGTCTAAAACATAATCCTAGCCCACGTTATAACAAAAATTTATTTTTATATGTACATCTATATGTACATGTGTGCACATTATTTCACTTACTTTAATAATAATTTGTTCATTTTATTACTTTATCAAGCACTTATACATAATTCTCGAGCTTTATGTTTGTAGTTTATTTTCATTTGTATAATTGTACATAAAGATAAAAAATAGTGAAAACTTTACTTTTTGGGTGGCGGGCGGAGATATTCTTTATTTACATAATTTCATCACTTTTAGGTAAAACTTAGGCCGTTAATATTTACATAAAATAATCAAGTTTATCAAGTAATTCACGTATTGTGTAATCTTTTCTTCTCAAATAAATTTTACTTTTTTATAATTTAAATCAAATAAAAATATTACTTGTAAATACCTTTTCTTTTCGTGACACATTAAAATACATTTCTTTTCGTACGTTATAAAATTCTTTTCTTTTTCACATGTATTTATTCATTTTATACATATCTTTTACATGTTTTTATTTATATAGTTAATATACATATACTTTTACATGATTTTAAACATTTATATTTTTTTCAAAGAATTATTTTATACTTAATACACATACACTTTTATATTATTTTAAATAGTTATACCTCCTCCCTCGTTGATACGTTTAGTCTAACCAGGTACCACATTTACGGATCCTGAAGGGTGCCTAACCCCTTCCCTTCGGGATAATTTGAACCCTTACCTAGAGTCTCAATAGGTTTTCGCAGACTAAAACATTAATCATATGTATTAACAAATAAATAGGTTTCCTTATTGTCCTTTAAAAATTAGGTAGCGACTCTATACAAAATTTCTATTCTTTAGAGTCCAATAAGTCATGTTTTGTTTGACCTTGGCAAAAACAGGGCATGACAGAATGGCGACTCTGCTGGGGATTCACAACAGGTTCTGACCACAATAGGCTCAATTTTTCAATTGAGGGAGGTATTTTTAATTTTTTTCTTACATATGTTAGTTCTTTGATTCTTTATCTATTTACACTGTAAATTAAGTAGAATTGTTCATAAATTTTGTACATTATTTATACAAATTAATTTTGTTGTTTTTTCAAATTCTTTTATTCATTACTTGTTTATATACACTTTATCTGTATATTGAAAAACTGCTACACATTATTTAATCATAAATTACAATTCCATTAGGTCTTTGGCCGTACATTTCACACACTGTGGTTCACGCGGGGGGTGTCTTACACTTCCCCAAACCTTCTTTGAATTACATAGTTTTAGAGTTGGTGCATTTAGGTTAGTGCGCCTTCTCATAATCATTCAGTCCTACTCTCAACCATTTAGTAAGATTCCTATTCTAGAAGTAAATCACGCCGTATACAAACTCATAAATAATAGGTTTGATCTACATTTTGACCCGATTCTTGTCCTGACAAGATAAGTAGGCAACCCTGTATTAGGGTTCGGTCTCTTCACTATTTCAAAATAATTCCTTCGGTATTCATATTGGGGCAATTTTTCTGAAATAGTTCAAAGATGTTCTCCAAAAGTCTTCAAGAGCGCAAATAAATGATTCCTCAAATTCAAATCTCAATAACATCAGTGTTTAGGCTACCTACCTCCAAATCCTCACCCTATTTTGGTTCGAGAACACCTAGCTTCTTCTTTCGGACGTCGTAAACCATTAAATTTATGGTGTATCGATCCCTACTATCAAAGCAAGGGTTTAATATTTTTTTATTCATAGCAATCCTGCCAACTACGATGAAATAATGCCATAACTTCTTCAATGTCTGACCTTCTCAATCTCGTCGATATATTGAAGTAATTTCAAAACTCTCCTCGTGCTCGACGTCCATCTTCTCGATCGTCTAATCGAAACAATTTTGCTGATACAAGCAATTCCTTCTTAATCATCTTTCACATTATTTTTTCAAAGATGACCACCACTTTTCTACATTCATATATGTTACATAGAAATTTACAAATTTGCTAGAACTACGCAGAACTGATTCTTGTTTTCACAAGATACGTAGGCAAACCTCATTTGGGTTTTGTCCTATTCTTTTTTTAAATAAAATAAAATTTTGACTTGGTACCAAGAAAATTAGGAGTGTGCATGAGAAAGAATAAATTGGTATAATGGAGAGGACTGACTTCATGGTATACCATAGATTCTTTTGGGACCTCTTAGTCAAACCTGAGTAACACTCGAAAATTCTCTTGCATATATCTAAGACAAGAACAAAGCCAACCCCATCGTTTCAAGTGCATTGTGGTGAGCTTTACACTAGTTCATTGCATTGCATTGTTGATCCATAACTTGGCCTGAATGTTTGTTGAGGCGAAATTCTGAGTTACACTTAGTTTGGGAAAGGATTGTAGGCCTTTCTTGACTAGATTTTCCCTTCTACAGTCTACCAAATGACATCAATCCCTAGTATTTCCCCCTTTGATCCTCAAATCTTTTCTTTGGAATAACCATATTTGAGCCTATACCTTTTGAGTGCTTATATGCACTATCCCTCTTTAGCCCACCTCCTTGAGCATACTAAGTACGTGCAAGTTGCGAATGAAGATTCAAGATCAAAGTTGCCAAAGGCAAAGGATGTATATCCCCAGAAGAACAAAAATAAAAGATGACTTCAAAGAAAGAAGGAGCAAGACCCCCAACAAAGAAAAAAAAAGAGACAACTCTGATAAAGGTGGGGAATCATCACCCTCTCCCCCCAAAAGGAAGGAAAATATATCGAAAAGGAAAAAAACTCCAACACAAAATACAAAAGAAGTCGAAACAAATACAAAACAAGGGGAAAAGAATCACAATAAAGAAGATCGAGCATCAAAAGCACGGATACAGTGCAATACTTATTGAGGAATTAGTCACTTTTATCCCAGACGTCATCCTAACCGACCCCAAGACTACATTATAAGCCAATAACAAGTCCTACAAGATCCTACTCTAAGTTTTCTCACATTAGTGGATACTTACACGAAGGCCAAGCCTATGATATCACAATTGCATTCATTGAACTTCTTTCTGAGTGTGAGTGTATATCTCTAGACATCTCTAAATTCAAGAGAAAAATTATACTCAAATATGTGTGAGAACGAGACATTCTTTCTGGAGAGGGCACTTGAAACATGGGAACATGAACAGTTCAAAATCTTTGTTTGAAGCAAGACGAACAAATCTTGTGGATACTTAGGTATATCTGAGGTACCACTCGAAGCTATAGAAGTTACCCTAAAGTCGATCTCGGTTAGCTGGAAAAGAGATAGGGGGATTCTAATACACACTAATAATTATTGGTACAACTATAATCAAGACACAATTATATATTTTCATTGTTCAAAATTTCTTACAAAGAAAATACAAAACAATCTTCCGTATTTTCACCTTTGTACATTCTTACAAAGAAAACACAAATAATGATTTGCATTTTTACCTTTCAGCATTTCTTACAAATAAAACACAAAGCAGTCTTCCACATTTTTCATCTTTCAACACATTTTTACAATGAAAATACAAAAAAAAAAAAGCTTTCATTTCAAACAGTGCCTTCATATACATGCATCACACTTTACGTGCAAGAGGCCTATCTCCGAATACCAAAAATTGTCCTTTCTCTTCAAGATACAGGTTTCAAACACGGTCATTTTAGTTTTCAATTGGGTGTTATTAGAGCTTTTTACATTTTCATAGCCCTGCCAGTCGAGTGGCTATCACCTTTCAAAGCCCCGCCAGTTGAGAAGCTTTTTACATTCTCATAACCCCGCCAGTCAAGAGGCTAGTGCCTTTTAAAGCCCCGCCAGTCAAGAGGCTTTTTACAATTTCATAGCCCCGCCAGTTAAGTGGCTATTACCTTTCAAAACTCCACCAGTCGAGAGGCTTTTACATTTTCATAGCTCCGCCAGTCGAGTAACTATTACCTTTCAAAGCCCCGCCAATTGAGAGGCTTTTAAATTTTCATAGCCCCGCCAGTCGAGAGGCTATTACCTTTCAAAGCCCTGCCAGTCGAGAGGCTTTTACATTTTCATAGCCCCGCTAGTCGAGTGGCTATTACCTTTCAAAGCCCCGCCAGTTGAGAGGCTTTTACATTTTCATAGCCTCGCCAATCAAGTGGCTTTTATCTTTCAAAGCCCCACCAATCTAGAGGCTTTTACATTTTCATAGCCCTGCCAATCGAGTGGCTATTAATTTTCAAAGCCCCGTCAGTCGAGAGGCTTTTACATTTCCATAGCCCCGTCAGTCGAGTAGCTATTACCTTTCAAAGCCCCGCCAGTCGAAAGGCTATTACATTTTCATAGCCCCGCCAGTCGAATGGCTATTACCTTTCAAAGCCCCGACTGTCGAGAGGCTTTTACATTTTTAAAGCCCCACCAGTCGAGTGGCTATTACCTTTCAAAGTCCCACCAGTTGAGAGGATTTTACATTTTCATAGCCATTCCAGTCGAGTGGCTATTACCTTTCAAAGCCCCACCAGTCTAGAGGCTTTTACATTTTCATAGCCCCACTAGTCGAAAGGCTTTTACATTTTCATAGCCCTGCTAGTCTAGTGGCTATTACCTTTTAAATCCCCGCCAGACGAGAGGCTTTTACATTTTCATAGCCCCGCTAGTCGAAAGTCTATTACCTTCCAGCCGTTCCACCAATCGAGAGGCCATTACCTCATCGGTTGATGACTTTAGTCTTCATAAACAATTGAAGACGACAATCAACATCCTCTCCATAGACAATTTGAGATGTCATCAAGTCTTCGTAGACAATCGAAGACATCATCATTCATCACAGTCTCCGTAAATAATCGGAGACAACAATTAACATCCTCTATGGACAATTAGAGACGTCATGCATCAAGTCTTCGTAGATAATTGAAGACATCATTATTTATCACAGTCTACGTAAACAATCGGAGACAACAATCAACACCAGCCTCCATAGACAATTGGAGGTGTCATGCATCAAGTCTTCGTATACAATCGAAAATATCATCATTCAACATCAGTCTCCATAGACAATTAGAGATGTCATGCATTATGTCTTCATAGACAATCAAAGACATCTTTCATTAATCAACATCAATCTTCGCTAACAATAGAAGACACCCATCATTCATCCTCAAGTCTCCGTAGACAATCGGAGACATCATACATCTTTTCAACAATGAGTACAATTTAGAACAACACTTTTTTTACAAATCCCATATATCACACACTGGGGCAAATTTTGAGAACCATCTCAAAATTTCCCCATTTCCTCATTCGAACTACATTAAACTGATTCTCATAACATTTGAGATATGTAGGAATCTCTGTGCAGAGTTCGGTCATCACAATCATAATTATTCTTTCTCCCCTGCAAGTACACAATCTTACATTCCCAGCATTCCAATACTGGGGCAATTTGAAAAGAGCATCGGGAATAGATGAACACTTCCATTTCCAAACAGTCTTCTCAATAATCATTTTACATGATCACCCGCTCCCAACAACAAGGCAAGAAACAAATTGTCTATTCTTTTGAACTACACCTGACCTGATCCTCATTAACTTGAGGTATGTGGCAACTCTAAATTATAATTTGGTCGAATTTTTCTATAACAATTTTTTTTTTGTCTAGCAAAATTGGCTACACATCAACGTTTTCGTTTGAAGACTTCTACATCGTACTCAAATGAAAACGGGCAACTGTTGACACCCAATTTTTGCTCTTCGTGCCTAAAATTAACGTTTTCAGGCTTCCTGATCGTTTAAGGGCACAAATTATAATTTTCACATCTCTTTTACAATTGTTAACAAATTTTTGATAATTATCCTTATTTTAGAATTTTTATCAATTTGTTGTCGTATTTTACTTTTCATAATTTATTAATAATCCCCCTTATATTAGGATTTCTATCAATTCATTATCGTTTTTAACATTTTACAATTATCTGCACATGTACACGATATGACATCACATTTTAAAACTATTTTTTGTATTAAATTATATTTTTTAATATTTTCAACATTCTTTACATTTTTCATAATTACAAATTAATACCTTCATTTTGTACATTTTTTATAGTCCGCAAATGCTAAGTCGGATAAATTATTTTTACACAGTATAATAATTCAATGTCTTGTAATATCCGACAACGACCACACAATAATGTCTTGTCACATCTGACAATGACAATTCAATGACACTATTTTTTGGACAATAACTCTATCCATTGATCCAAAGGATAAACATCCTTTGGTCAATATCCTAAGGACCAAAGGGTGTGCTATTAAGAAAAGTAGGGACACCCCTTTATCAATTGGATAATAAGGAATGCCAATTTTCATTATAAATAGTGGAGGGTGGAAGACAAATGACACACACATTTTTTACCACCCACACTTATTCATCTTTTCTCCCAACACACATTTTTCTTTCTTTCTCAAATATATACGCAAAAACACAAGAAAAAATCTTTCCTCATTTTTTATTTTCTCTCCTAAAAATACACAAAATGCATACACATATTTTTTAACCACACACACATTTTGTTCTTCTTTCTCCCCTCTCTCAAGAATAAACAAATACACACACACAAAATATTTTCTCCTTTTTTTTTCTCTCTCAAATACACAAAAATACACGTATACACACAAAAATAAATCAAATTTTTTCTCCCTATTTTGGTGAAATTTCACCATTTTTACTAGGGATTATGTTGATCACGTTTTATATATATATATATATATATATATATATATATATATATATATATATATATGTATATTTCTTAAGTGTTGTTGTTGCTATTCATATTTTCTTACTTTTTATAGCCGAAATTTTGTGTCCCAGTCACTTTCTTTCCTTTATCAATTTACATCAATCTTCATTATATTTTTTAATAATTTTTTGTCGGTTGATATTTTTTGTGAATTTATTTTCGTATTTCTTTGTTTATGGATGCTTAATGACGGTTATTGTCACTTTTTAGTGAATGTTCACATTTTTCAATCATGTTTGAACTATTTCTATTTTATTTCATTACTTTGTTACACAATTAAGAATTTTACTCTATTTTTTGTTATTTTCAATTACTTTGTCACGGCTACATCATTTCTATTCATTAACTTTGATTTTTTTATCATTTCATAATTTTAAAATTTAATAATCATTTGAATTACCATGCATGATTTTGATATGTGTTCAGTGACTTTGTTAATTTTTCAGCAATTTTTGTTGTTATTAAATAACATTAATTAATTGGCCAATGACATTATCTCTCCGTTGGATTTTTGAGGCCACCCCATTACAAAGACGGACTTTATTTTTCTCAAGTTTACTTATTCATATCAAGTATCAATAAATTGGCCAATGAAAAAATTACCGTCGATTTTTGAGGCCTCCACAAATAAAAGACGGATATTACGTATATAAATACGTAGTAAAAAAATTAAATATTTTGGGCAATGATGAAACTTTTATAATACCATGATAACACAAAAGATTTTATGATTCGTATCTTGGCAAGGAGATTTAGGACGGCCGATTAGTTGAGAAACCACTTCGTAGCCATGGCGATTCTAAAACATAATCCCAGCCCACGTTATAACAAAAATTTATTTTTATATGTACATCTATATGTACATGTGTGCACATTATTTCACTTACTTCAATAATTATTTGTTCATTTTATTACTTTATCAAGAACTCATACATAATTCTCGAGCTTTATGTTTGTACTTTATTTTCATTTGTATAATTGTACATAAAGATAAAAAAAAATAGTAAAAACTTTACATTTTGGGTGCCGGGAGGAGATATTCTTTATTTACATAATTTCATCACTTTTAGGCAAAACTTAGGCCGTTAATATTTACATAAAAGAATCAAGTTAATCAAGTAATTCACGTATTGTGTAATCTTTTCTTCTCAAATAAATTTTACTTTTTCATAATTAAAATCAAATAAAAATATTACTGGTAAATACCTTTTCTTTTCATGACACATTAAAATACATTTCTTTTCCTACGTCATAAAATACTTTTCTTTTTTACATGTAATTTATACATTTTGTACATATCTTTTACATGTTTTTATTTATATAGTTAATATACATATACTTTTACATGGTTTTAAATATTTATATTTTTTTTCAATGAATTAGTTTATACTTAATACACATACACTTTTATATTATTTTAAATATTTATACCTCCTCCCTCATTGATAAGTCTCATTGATAACTTTAGTCTAGCCGGGTACCACATTTGTGGATCCTGAAGGGTGCCTAACCTCTTTCCTTCGGGATAATTTGAACCCTTACCTAGAGTCTCAATAAATTTTCGCAGACAAAAACATTAATCATACGTATTAACAAATAAATATGTTTTCTTATTTTCCTTTAAAAATTAGGTGGCGACTTTATACAAAATTTCAATTCTTTAGAGTCCAATAAGTCATGTTTTGTTTGACCTTGGTAAAAATAGGGCATGACAGTTGTTGATGCCGGAAGCACTAACCTGAGCTCGATACACCTCACTTTGACAATGAATTATCATAATCGGTGTCGGATTTTCGGGAAAGTAGTCGTTGACGCTTAGTGGTAGCGCTAAAATGCCAAAAAAAAGTGATGAATTAAACGAATACATATACGAGGACAGTTTTAAATAACAATAAATAAATAAATATACCTGAAAGTCTTGCTCAAAGTAAGAGCGGTGGAAATTAACTCAAAACTGATGAACGAGGTATGTCTACGCTTGAATAGGGATGAACGACGACATATTTTTCTTTTTAGAGAGTTATGAAAGAATACAGTAGTTGGTTGTGGATGAAGTGTGCACTGTGTTGTATTTTAAAGAGGAGAGGAATGGGGAGGGTTTGTATTGCTAGAGGTGACCTATGTAGTAGGCCAGCATTTATGATCCGCAGTATTTATTGCCCATATGAAAAATAATCAAAAAAATCAGCTCAGGGAGAATCGAACTCGCGAGCTAAGGAGTATTAACAGGATGATTGACCATATTTGCTACTAAAGTTGAACACAACCATATGTTTGACAAGGGATCAACATTCTATCAAATACTATTATTAAATTAACTTGTGCCAATGGATTGCTGATTGAATGCACGTTATAATGAATTAGGTCAACTCTCGGCTCTTAATTTGTCTATATTATATGAAAATTTATTAAAATCGCTCGTGACATGTGATTGTTGAATCAATGTACGTCATGAATTGGGAATACTCTAAAATTGTCAACATTATATCAATCATTGTTGAATTCACTCATGATATATTATTGTTAAATGAAGGTACGTCATGAAGCACGACAATTCTCATTTGTCATACTATCAAATGCAATCATTAAATTAACTATTGACGAGGAATTGTGGAATGAATGTACGTCATGAATTGCGTCAATTATCAATTTGTCAAAATTATATAAAAATTTAATATATTCTCTAGCGACACGTGATTATTGAATGAATGTAAGTCATGAATTGCAAAGACTCTCAACTTGTCAACGTTATGTCAAATATTGTGAAATTCACTCGTGAGAAGTGATTGTTGAATGAATATACGTCATGAAGTACGGCAATTTTCAATTTGTCGTACTTATATCAAATGCTATCATTAAATTAACTCTTGACGAGGGATTGTGTAATTAGTGTATGTCATGAATTGGGAACTATCGTTATTAAATATTGCAAATCATGATTTTAATGTATTTCATTGATTTATGAATAGTTAAAATTTAAATATAACGCGTCATAATATAACCCAAAATTGAAATGTAATTTCTGAACCAAAATACTATGGCCTATTAATTTAACTTTTGTGTTGCAAACTAAAATAGTTTGATTTTTTTCAGTTGTATTGCAACTTATTTTTAGATGTTTTTTTTGCGTATAATAATTTTTTTTTTAATTTAAAGTGTACCCAATCACTAATTAATGGTTCAGGAGTTACTACATTTTTTTCCTAACCAATGCATTTGCCACAATTTATTTCACAAAACACGATTTTGTTTCATCTGTTTTGCATTCATTGTTCGTCTTTTGGAAATAAACCTTACAGAAAATTGAAGCAGCAAGATAAATAAAGATGAATAAACTTGATGAACACTAACTACTGTATATATTTATAATAACAAACCAAAAAAATAAGGTATTACTAATGCATGATCAATAACGGGAAAGGTTCTGTGAGTGAAATGAGAAATTGTAGGTTCGGGTCTTGATTAAGAATAACAATTTTAACATAGTCTTTAGAACTACATTATAATAGCAACATATGTAACACATCTCCTTCCCTAAAATTCGTAGCCCTGACAAATTCTCTCCATCCCTTGCTGATCTTACGATAGTTGTTGATGTTGAAGCAACAACATGAGCTAGATACACCTCACTTTCACAATGAAAGATCTTAACCGACATCGAGTTTGGCGGAAAGTAGTCTTTGATGCATAATGGCATCCACTACAATCCAAAAAAAAAGTGATGAATGCATTAAACGAAGACACATAGAAAGAATAGATTTTAAAAACAACAAATAAATTTACTAGAAAGTCCTTCTCAAAGTAGGAGCAACGCAGATTAACTCAGAACAGATGATGGGGGCCTGTCTGCGTGTGAACGGGGATGAAGGGCAACATTTTTTTTAGATAGTTATAGTAGTACAGATGAGGCGTGCATGTGCTGTATTTTAAAGAGGAGAGGAATGGGGAGGGTTTGTTTTGGAAAAGATGACCTCAGTAGTTGGTCAGTTGATCAGCATTTAGGGTCCGCAACACTTATTGCTCTTACAGAAAATAATCAAAAAAGAATGGATCAGGGAGAATCAAACACACGACCTAAGGAGTATTAACAAGATGATTGACCATGTATGCTACAAAAGCTTTCACGCAATCCATGCGGCATAATAATCAATCCATCAAAGAACTTGTACGTTTGACCATGGATCAGCATTATATCTAATGCAATTACAAAATTAACTCTTGACGAGGGATTGTGGAATGAATGTACGTCGACTCTCAATTTGTCAACATTATATGAAAATTTACAATATTCTCTCGCGGCACGTGATTGTTGAATGAATGTACGTGGTGAGTTGCGTTGACTATCAATTTTTCAACGTTATATCAAATGTTGTTGAATTCACTCTTTATGTCAAATCATATAGTTTGTAATAATTTACGGATTATGAATTACATTACTTTATTCAAAACCTAATAATTTATTACAAATTATATAAATAACTTATTTGCCCCTATCTCGTCAAATTTATGATAATTCATGGAGTTCAACTATCACTCTTCCTATTTATTATCCCTCTTTCTTCATCACTTCCAATTATAAATTATATCGTTTTACTAGTTCTACTTTATCTATTTATTTCTAACTCCATGAATTATAATAGGAGACTTGTTTGTGCATGTGGGTCTCCTCCTATTGTGAGAATTTCATGGTCGAATGACAATTCCATACATGGATTCCTCGGCTGTATGCATTATGGTGTACATAATTTTAATATTCTATCTTCTTTTTAAATTAATGTTTTGTAACAAGTTAATTTTATAACTTTCTTTTCTGTGAATTGTAGTCTCTATTTCGAGCTACTTGCAACTTTTTTGATTGGTATGATCCAGAATTTTCATGTCAAGCTAATATTGTGATCTTGGGTTTGTTGAAGAAGATCAACAAACAACAAAAAGAGTTGAAAGGCAAAATGATGTTAAAGCTAATTTTGTGCATTAGTTTGATATGTAATGTGATGATATTCATTTACGTTTTGTGTCGTTGAATTGTAAAGTGATGTTATCATATGTAATGGTGCATTAGTTTGATAAAATAGTGTATTTTAACGGATTTAGTTATATGTCTTTGTTGATTAAAGCAATATATTTGTATGTAGTTATACATCTAATATTTCTTGGTTGTTGTTGTCTCCTCTATAAGAACATGATAACTTGTAATATTTTTAGTTATATTAGTTATCGATTATTATTCCCTAACGATTTGATTTTTGATTTAATTGATAAGAAATAGGTAAGTAAATAACATGAATAAAAAATGCATCTTATTTACATTTGTTATCGATTTTTAGTTCATAATGATTTGATTTTCGATTTAAACTCAGCTCATCAACTAAGTAATTGATCAATTTTTGTTTGGCTCATTATTCAAATTAAATGTTTTCAAAATAAACTAAAGCATTGATATATGAATTCAATAAAAAATACATTCAAACCAAGGCATAATCCAAGCACCAAAAGTACAGATATCTTCACAAATTTGAAAGCTATACATCCTGAAAACTCTTCACACATCGATTCTATGTTGAAAAGCTATAAAGACATATTTGGAACACTATAGGAGATCGTGATGTCCAAAACGTCTCCTATCCGAAAACCCGCATCACGAATGAAATATCTCGACCCGTCATATATCCTCTGCCTTTTTTGGTACCCGTAATAGGTGACCTTAGCCTTATATTCCGTTTTAGTACCACAATGAAGAATGGTTAATGGCGTTGTCATGCCCTATTTTCGCCAAGGTTAAACAAAATATGACTTATCAGACTCTAGAGAATTAAAATTTTTTACAGAGTCGTCACCTAATTTTAAAGGAAAATAAGGAAACCTGTTTATTCATTAACACGTATGATTGATATTTTTAGTCTTCGAAAAAACATTTGAGACTCTAGGTAAGGGTTCAAATAATCTCGAAGGGAAAGGGTTAGGTACCCTTTAGGATCCACAAATGTGATACCCGGCTAGACTAAACTTATCAATGAGGGAGGAGGTATAAATATTTAAAATAATGTAAAAGTGTATGTGTATTAAGTATAAAATAATTCTTTTGAAAAAATACAAATGTCAAACTATGTAAAAGTATATGTATATTAAATATACAAGTAAGATCTATTGTTATAGAAACATGCAAAAGATATGTATAAAAATGTATAAATTACATGTGAAAAAGAAAGTATTTTATGATGTATGAAAAGAAATATGTAAAAGATATGTATAAAAATGTATAAATTACATGTGAAAAAGAAAGTATTTTGTGACATATGAAAAGAAATGTATTTTGATGTGCCATGAAAAGGAAGAGCATTTACAAGTAATATTTTTATTTGATTAAAGTTACGGAGAAAAGTAAAGATTTATTTGAGATGAAAAGACAACATAATATGTAAATTACTTGATTAACTTAATTCTTTTATCTAAATATTAAAGGCCTAAGTTTTGCCTAAACGTGTATTATATAGATAAAGAATTCTCCAGCCCAACACCCCAAAAGGTAAAGTTTTCACTATATTTGATATGTACAACTATACAGACGAGAAATAAACTACAAACATAAAACTCGAGAATTATGTATAATTTCTTGATAAAGTAATGAAGAAATAATCATTAAAGTAAGTAAAATTATGTGCACACACATGTACATATAGATGTACATATAAAAATAGTGTCTTGTTATAAAATGGGCTCGGATTAAGTTTTAGAGTCGCCATGGCTACGAAGTGGTTGCTCGCCTAATCGGCCGTCCTAAATTGCCTTGCCAAGATACGAATCATAAAACCTTTTGTGGTGTCGTGGTGTTATAAAAGTTTTGTCATTACCCATATTTATTTATTTTTGTTACGTATTTGAATACGTAATGTCCATATTTTATTTGGGGAGACCTCGAAAATCCGACGAAAAGATATTTTCATCGACCAAGCAATTATTTTTTATGTAAATAAGTAAACTTTGAGAAATAAAAATCTGTCTTTTGTTATGGGGTGGCCTCAAGTCTCCGACGGAGAGATAATGTCATTGGCCATGTGTTGGCTTTTGGTATAAAATAATGAATTTGACAAAATAAAATTCGTCTTTTGTCACGGGATGGCCTCAAATATCTAACGGAAAGATAATTTCATCGGCCAAAGTATTTATTTTAAGTATATGTATGTGTTATTGAGAAAAAGAAAAAGATGAACAAATTTTGTGTGTGAGGGAGAGGAGAAAGAGGTGAAAAATATGTGTGGATTTTTTGAGAGAGAGGAAAAATAAAAATGTGTGTGGAAAAGCCTTCCCATCACTCCTATTTATAATGAAATTGGGCACCTCTTATTGTCCAATGGATAAAGAGATGTCCCTTCTTTATATAATAAAACATCCTTTGGTCCTTAAGGTATTGACCAAAGGATTTTCATCTTTTTAACCAATGGATAAAATTATTGTCTAAAGGATAGTGTCATTGAGTTGTTATTGTCAGATGTGACAAGACATTATGTGTAGTCACTGTCGGATGTGACAAGACATTATTGTGCAGTCATTGTCGGATGTGACAAGACATTATTGTGTGGTCGTTGTCGAATGCGACAAGACATTGAATTATTATACTGTGTAAAAATAATTGATCCGACTTGGCATTTGCGGACCGTAAAAATATACAAAATGCAGGTATTGATTTGTAATTATGAAAAATTTAAAGAATGTTGAAAATATTAAAAAATGTAATTTAATATGAAAAATATTATAAAAATGTGATGTCATGTCGTGTACGTGTGAAGATAATTGTAAAATGTTAAAAAAATAATGAATTGATAGAAATCCTATTATAAGGAGGATTATTAATAAATTATGAAAAGTAAAAATACGACAATAAATTGATAAAAAACCTAAAGTAAGGATGATTATAAATAATTTGTCAACAATTATAAAAAAGATGAAAAAATTATATTTTGTACCCTTTAATGATCAAGAAGCCTGAAGACGTTAATTTTAGGAACCGAGAGTAAAAATTGGGTGTCAACAGTTGCCCCTTTTTGTTTGAGGATGATGTAGAAGTCTTCAAACGAATACGTTGACATGTAGCCAATTTTACTCAACAAAAAATAATTTTTTTTTATAGAAAAATTCGATCGAACTCTAATTTAGAGTTGCCTACATACCTCAAGTTAATGAGGATCAGGTCGAGTGTAGTTAAAAAGAATAGGCAGATTGTCTCTTGCTTTGTTATTAGGGGAAAATGATCATATGAAATGATTATTTAGAGGAGGACTATGTGGGAACAAAAGTATTCACATATTCCCGATGCTCCCTTTGAAATTGCCCAGTATCGTTGTTAGATGATGGGGATGCAAGATTATGTATCTGCTGGGGAGAAATAATGATTGTGGGGTTGTAATGACCGAACTCTTCATAGAGCTTCCTACATATCTCTAGTGTTATGAGAATCAGGTCAATGTAGTTCGAAATGAGAAAATAGAAAATTTTGGGGCGATTCTCAAAATTTTCCCCAGTGTATGATGTGGGATTTGAAAAAAAAGTGTTGTTGTTCTAAATTGTACTCTTTGTTGAAAAGATGTATGATGTCTTCGATTGTCTAAGGGGACTTGAGGATGAATGACTGGTGTCTTCGATTGATTGCGAAGATTGATGTTGATGAATGAAAGATGTCTTTGATTGTCTATGAAGACTTAATGCATAACATCTTCAATTGTCTATAGATACTGATGTTGAATGATGATGTCTTCGATTGTATACGAAGACTTGATGAATGACACCTCCAATTGTCTATGGAGGCCGTGTTGATTGTTGTCTCCGATTGTTTATGGAGACTGTGATAAATGATGATGTCTTCGATTGTCTACAAAGACTTGATGCATGACATCTCTAATTGTCCGTGGAGACGGATGTTGATTGTTGTCTCCTATTATTTATGGAGACTGTGATGAATGATGATGTCTTTAATTGTCTACGAAGACTTGATGACATCTCTAATTGTCTATGGAGACGGATGCTAATTGTCATCTTCGATTTTCTATGAAGACTGTGTGATGGATGTCCTTAATTGTCTCTAAAGACTAAGGTCATCAACCGATGAGGTAATGGCATCGCGATTAGTGGAACAGATGGAAGGTAATAGCCTCTCGACTGGCGGGGCTATAAAAATGTAAAAGACTCTTGACTGGCGGGGCTTTGAAAGGTAACAGCCTCTCGACTGGCGGAGCTATGAGAATGTAAAAAGCCTTTCGACTGGCGGGGCTGTTGAAAGGTGATAGCCACTCGACTGGCGGGGCTATAAAAATGTAAAATCCTCTCGACTGGCGGGGCTTAGAAAGGTAATATCCACTCGAATGGTGGGGCTATGAAAATGCAAAAGCCTCTCGACTGGCGGGGCTTTGAGAAGTAATAACCACTCGAATGGCGGGGCTATGAAAATGTAAAAGCCTCTCGACTGGCAGGGCTTTGAAAGTTAATAGTCAATCGACCGGTGGAGCTATGATAATGTAAAAGCCTCTCGACTGGTGGGGCTTTGAAAGGTAATAGACACTCGACTGGCGGGTCTATGAAAATGTAAAAGCCGCTCGACTGGAAGGGTTTTGAAAGATAATATCCACTCGATTGGTGGGGCTATGAAAATGTAAAAGCCTCTCGACTGGCGGGGCTTTGAAAGGTAATAGCCACTCGACTGACGGAGATATAAAAATGTAAAAGCCTATCGACTGGCGGGGCTTTGAAAGATAATAACCACTCGACTGGAGGGGATATAAAAATGTAAAAGCCTCTCGACTGGCAGGGCTTTGAAAGGTAACAGCCTCTCGACTGGCGGGGTTTTGAAAGGTAATAGCCACTTGACTGGCGGGGCTATGAAAATGTAAAAGCCTCTCGACTGGCGGGGCTTTGAAAGGTAATAGCCACTCAACTGGCAGGGCTATGAAAGTGTAAAATCCTCTCGACTAGCGGGGCTTTGAAAAGTAATAGCCACTCGACTGGCGGGGCTACGAAAATGTAAAAAGTCTCTCGACTGGCAGGGCTTTGAAAAGCAATAGCCACTCGACTGGCGGGTCTATGAAAATCTAAAAATCTTCTGAGAACACCCATTTAGAAAGCAAAATGTATGTGTTTGAAGGTTGTATCTTAAAGAGAAAGGTCAATTGTTGGTATTTGGAGATAGGCGTCTTGCCTGTAAAGTGTGATGCATGTATGTGAAGGCATTGTTTGAAAGGAAAGATTTTTTTTTCGTTGTAAAAATGTGTTGAAAGATGAAAAATACGGAAGATTGCTTTGTGTTTTATTTGTAAGAAATGCTGAAAGGTAAAAATGCAGAACATTATTTGTGTTTTCTTTGTAAGAATGCAGAAAGGTGAAAATGCAAAAGATTGTTTTGTATTTTCTTTGTAAGAAATGTTGAACAATGAAAACATATAATTGTGTCTTGACTACAGTTGGTACCAACAATTAGTAGTGTGTATAAGAATCCCCCTATCTCCTTTTTAGCTAACCGAGATCGACTTCAGGGTAACTTCTATAGCTTCGAGTGGTCCCTCAGACATAGCTAAGTATCGACAAGATTTGTTTATCTTGCTTCAAACAAAGATTTTGAATTGTGCTTGTTCCCATGTTTCAAGTTCCCTCTTCAGAAAGAATGTTTCGTTCTCACACCTATTTGGGATTATTTTTCTCTTGAATTCGGAGATGTCTAGAGATATACGCTCACACTCAGAAAGAAGTTCAATGAATGTAATTGTGATATCATAGGCTTGGCCTTCATGTAAATATCCACTAATGTGAGAAAACTTAGAGTAGGATCTTGTAGGACTTGTTATTGGATTGTAATGTAGGCTTGGGGCCGGGATGACATTTGGGATAAAAGTGACTAATTCCTCAATGAGTTCGTGCTTTTGACATTTATTGCTCTTTGACACTCGATCTTCTTTATTGTGCTTCTTTGCCCCTTGTTTTGTATTTGTTTCGACTTCTTTTGAATCTTGTGTTGGAGTTTTTACCCTTTTCGATATATTTTCCTTCCCTTTTTTTCTCTGTGGGGGATGATGATTCCCCATCTTTATCAGAGTTACCTTTTTTTTCTTTGTGGGGGTTCTTGCTTTTTCTTTCTTTGAAGTCGTATTTTCTTTTTGTTATTCTAGGGATATATGTCCTTTGCCTTTGGCTACTTTGATCTTGAATCTTCATTTGAAACTTGCAAGTACTTAGTGCGCTCAAGGAGGTGGGCCAAAGAGGGATAGTGCATGTAAGCACTTAAAAGGTATAGGCTCAAATGTGGTTATTCCAAAGAAAAGGTTCCAGGCTTAAAGGGGGAAATACTAGGGATTGATGTCATTTGGTAGGTTTTGGAAGGCACAATCTAGTCAAGAAAGGCCTACAATCCTTTCCCAAACTAAATGTAACTCAGAATTTTGCCTCAACAGACATTCAGGCAAAGTTCTGGATCAACTATGCAATGCAATGAACTAGTCTAAAGCTCACCACACAATGCACTTGAAACGATGGGATTGGCTTTGTTCTTGTCTTAGATGTATGCAAGAGAATTTTCGAGTGTTACTCAGGTTTGACTAAGAGGTACCAAAAGAATCTATGGTTTACCGTGAAGTAGGTCCTCTCTATCATACCAATTTGTTCTTTCTTATGCACACTCCTAATTGTGTTGGTACCAACCAAGTCAAAATTTTATTTTATTTAAAAAAAGAATGGGACCGAACCCAAATGAGAGTTGACAACGTATCTTGTGAAAACAAGGATCAGGTCTGTGTAGTTCAGGCAGATTTGTAAATGTTCATGTAGTATGTATGAATGTACAAGAGTGGTGGTCATCTTTGAAAAAATAATATGAAAGACGATCAGGAAGGAATTGCTTGTATTAGCAAAATTGGTTCGATTAGACGACCAAGAGGATAGATGTCGAGCATGAGGAAAGTTTTGAAATTACTTTAATATGTCGACGAGATTGAGAAGGTCAGACATTGAAGAAGTTATAGCATTATTTCACCGTAGTTGGCAGGATTTTTATGATTGAAAGAATATTAAACCCTTGCTTTGATAGTGGGGATCGATACACCATAAATTTAATGGTTTATGACATCTGAAAGAAGAAACTAGGTGTTCTCAAAAAAAAAAAATTGGGTGAGGATTTGGAGGTAGGTCGGCCAAACACTAATGTTATTGATATTTGAATTTGAGGAATCATTTATTTGCGCTCTTGAAGACTTTTGGAGAGCGTCTTTGAACTGTTTCAGAAAAATTTCCCCAGTATGAATACCGAAGGAATTATTTTAAAACAGTGAAGAGAACGAACACTAATACAGGGTTGCCTACGTATCTTGTCAGGACAAGAATCAGGTCAAAACATAGTTCAAACCTATTTTTTATGAGTTTGCATATGGCGTGATTTACTTCTAGAATGGGAATATTCCTAAATGATTGAGAGTAGGACTGAATGATTATGAGAAGGCACACTAACCTAAATGTACTAACTCTGAAACTATGGAATTCAAAGAAGGTTTGGGGGGGGGGGTGTAAGACACCCTCTGCGTAAACCACAGTGTGTGAAGTGTACGTCCAAAGACTCGATGGAATTGTAATTTATGATTAAATAATGTGTAGCAGATTTTCAATATACAGTTAAAGTGTATATAAACAAGTAATGAATAAAAGAATTTGACAAAACAACAAAATTAATTTGTGTAAATAATGTACAAAATTTATGAACAATTCTATATAATTTACAGTGTAAATAGATAAAGAATCAAAGAACTAACATATGCAAGAAAAAAAATACCTCCCTCAATTGAAAAATTGAGCCTATTGTGGTCAGAACCTGTTGTTAATCCCCAGCAGAGTCGCCATTCTGTCATGCCCTGTTTTCACCAAGGTTAAACAAAACATGACTTATTAGACTCTAGATATTAAATTTTTTTACAGTGTCGCCACCTAATTTTTAAGGAAAATAAGGAAACCTGTTTATTCATTAACACGTATGATTGATGTTTTTAGTCTGCGAAAAAACAATTGAGACTCTAGGTAAGGGTTCAAATTATTCCGAAGGGAAAGGGTTAGGTACCCTTCAGGATCCACAAATGTGATACCCGGCTAGACTAAACTTATCAATGAGGGAGGAGGTATAAATATTTAAAATAATGTAAAAGTGTATGTGTATTAAGTATAAAATAATTCTTTTGAAAAAATACAAATGTAAAACTAAGTAAAAGTATATGTATATTAAATATACAAGTAAAATCTATTGTTATAGAAACATGTAAAAGATATGTATAAAAATGTATAATTACATGTGAAAAAGAAAGTATTTTGTGATGTATGAAAAGAAATATGTAAAAGATATGTATAAAAATGTATAAATTACATGTGAAAAAGAAAGTATTTTGTGACATATGAAAAGAAATGTATTTTGATGTGCCATGAAAAGGAAAAGCATTTACAAGTAATATTTTTATTTGATTAAAGTTACGGAGAAAAGTAAAGATTTATTTGAGAAGAAAAGACTACATAATATGTAAATTACTTGATTAGCTTAATTCTTTTATCTAACTATTAAAGGCCTAAGTTTTGCCTAAACGTGTATTATGTAGATAAAGAATACTCCCGCCCAACACCCCAAAAGGTAAAGCTTTCACTGTATTTGATATGTACAACTATACAAACGAGAAATAAACTACAAACATAAGGCTCAAGAATTATGTGTAAGTGCTTGATAAAGTAATGAATAAATAATCATTAAAGTAAGTAAAATTATGTGCACACACATGTACATATAGATGTAAATATAAAAATAGTGTCTTGTCATAAAATGGGCTCGGATTAAGTTTTAGAGTCGCCATGGCTACGAAATGGTTGCTCGACTAATCGGCCATCTTAAATTGCCTTGCCAAGATACGAATCATAAAACCTTTTGTGGTGTTATAAAAGTTTCGTCATTGCCCATATTTATTTATTTTTGTTACGTATTTGTATATGTAATGTCCGTCTTTTATTTGGGGAGACCTCGAAAATCCAACGGAAAGATATTTTCATCGGCCAAGCATTTATTTTTTATGTAAATAAGTAAAATTTGAGAAATAAAAATCTGTCTTTTGTTACCGGGTGGCCTCAAGTATCCGACGAAGAGATAATGTCATTGGCCATGTGTTGGCTTTTGATATAAAATAATGAATTTAACAAAATAAAATTCGTCTTTTGTCACGGGATGGCCTCAAATATCTGACGGAAAGATAATTTCATCGGCCGAAGTATTTATTTTGAGTATATGTATGTGTTTTTGAGAAAAATAAAAAGATGAACAAATTTTATTTTTGAGGGAGAGGAGAAAGAGGTGAAAAATATGTGTGGATTTTTTGAGAGAGAGGAAAAATAAAAATGTGTGTGTGGAAATGCCTTCCCATCACTCCTATTTATAATGAAATTGGGCACCTCTTATTGTCCAATGGATAAAGAGATGTCCCTTCTTTATATAATAGCACATCCTTTGGTCCTTAGGGTATTGACCAAAGGATTTTTATCTTTTTGACCAATGGATAAAATTATTGTCTAAAGGATAGTGTCATTGAGTTGTCATTGTCATATGTGACAAGATATTATGTGTAGTCATTGTCGGATGTGACAAGTCATTATCATGTAGTCATTGTCGGTTGTGACAAGACATTATTCTGTGGTCGTTGTCGCATGCGACAAGACATTGAATTATTATACTGTGTAAAAATAATTGATCCGACTTGGCATTTGCGGACTGTAAAAATATCTACAAAATGTAGGTATTGATTTGTAATTATGAAAAATGTAAAAACTATTGAAAATATTAAAAAATGTAATTTAATATGAAAAATATTATAAAAATGTGATGTCATGTCGTGTACGTGTGCAGATAATTGTAAAATGTTAAAAAAAAATAATGAATTGATAGAAATCCTATTATAAGGAGAATTATTAATAAATTATGAAAAGTAAAAATACGACAATAAATTGATAAAAATCCTAAAGTAAGGATGATTATCAATAATTTGTCAACAATTATAAAAAAGATGAAAAAAATTATATTTTGTATCCTTTAATGATCAAGAAGCCTGAAGACGTTAATTTTAGGAACGGAGAGTAAAAATTGGGTGTCAACAGGCGTCAGGTCGCTAGGGAAATATCGACTAACCTCTTGTGGTATCCACTAAAAAGGGGGGAAAAGATGGACGAATTACTCAAATTTGAAAGATAACAAAAATTAAATTAAAATAACAAAGAAATGTAGAAACCTCATTGAATAAATAATCAAAAATTACCACTCCATCAAGATTCATGTATCATCTGGTCAATGTAATACTAAATTCTGGCCGGTAATCGGTAGGGTAGCTGCGTACTTGAATGAAAGTTGTCATTTTCTTTGGGGGTGGGGGCAGGAGAACAGGGTTTTGGTTGAGTGTTTGCTGTGTATTACGGATGAGATTGTTGATTGTAACTAGGTTTCGGTTGTGTGTTTGTTGTGTATTGTGGAGTGGATTGTTGATTGTAATACGGGGAAGGGAAAGGGAATGGTTGAGATAGCTAGATTGTGATGGTTTGTATTCTAGAGGTGATCTAGAAAATTGTAGTTACAAGGGTTGTCATTATTGCTCATACACACAAAAAGATAATCAAAACATCATACAAAAATAAAAAATCAAAATAGCATGCGTCGGGGAGTGTTGAACACGCGACGTAAGGAATATGCACAAGTTGTTTGACCGTATTTTCTACCAGAACTTTCAACACAATGCATGCGGCATAATAATGTAACCATCAGCGAGCGCGTCCGTTTGACCAATTACGTGACATAAAATTTTAGAATGAATGTATCAAATTTACGTGATAAGGGATCGTTAAATGAATCTACGTCATGAATTGCGTTTATTAGTACTTTGTCAACATTATATCAATAAGACTTTATAAAATTGACCAGCAACCAGAGATTGTTGAATGAATGTACGTAATAATGAATTGTGTCGATTCTCAATTTGTCGACATTATATGAAATAACTTTATTAAATTGACCTGCAACAATAGATTGTTGAATTAATGTACGTAATAATGAATTGCGTCGATTCTCAAATTTTCACCATTATATGAAATAACTTTATTAAATTGAATAGAAACAATGGACTTTTTAATTAATTTACATAATAATGAATTTCGCCAATTCTCAATTGTCAACATTATATTAAATAACTTTATTAATTGAATAGCAACAACGGATTGTCAAATGAATGGACGTAATAATGAATTCTGTTGATTCTCAATTTCTCCATATTTTGTGCAATAACTTTATTAAATTAACTCATGACAATGGATTGTCGAATGAATGTAAGTAATAATGAATTGCGTCGATTCTCAATTTTTCACCATTATATGAAATAACTTTATAAAATTAACTCACCACAATGGATTGTCGAATGAATGGACGTAATAATGAATTGCGTCAATTCTCAATTTATCGATATTATATTAAATAACTTTATTAAATTGAATAGCAACAATGGATTGTTGAATTAATGTATGTAATAATAAATTTCGTCGATTCTCAATTGTCAATATTATATGAAATAACTTTATTAAATTGACTAGTAACAAGGGATTGTTGAATGAATGTACGTAATAATGAATTGTGTTGATTCTCAATTTGTCGATATTAAATGAACTAACTTTATTAAATTAACTCACAACAACGGATTGTTGAATTAATGTACGTAATAATGAACTGCGTCGATTCTCGATTTGTCGACATTATATGAAATAACTTTATAAAATTAACTCGCCACAACGGATTGTCGAATGAATGTACGTAATAATGAACTGCGTCGATTCTTAATTTGTCAACATTATATGAAATAATTTTATTAAATTGACTCGCAACAACGAATTGTTGAATTAATGTACGTAATAATGAATTGCGTCAATTCTCAATTGCCAACAATGTTGACACCCAATTTTAGTTCTCCAAACATAAAATTAACACTTTTAGGCTTTATGATTGTAAAATGGCACAATATGCAATTTTTCACATATTTTTTGCAATTGTTAATAAATTGTTTATAATCATCATTATTTTTGAATTTTTACTCATTTATTGTTATATTTTAATTTCACATAATTTATTGATAATCATCTTTAATTTAGTAAATTTTAGATTTTTTATCAATTTATTATTATTTTAATATTTTTACATAGTCATTTGTATACATACATAGCACAACACTATAATTTTTTACTGCACAATATAATTTAAATTATTTATAGCATAATTGTAATACCCCGTACTTTTTCCTAGCTTGAATTCGTTTCAAAAATGTTAAGGGATAGCTTCCAAAATGAATAATATTTATTATATGTGGAATTTTTAAGATTTAAACTTTCCATGGTGTGGGAAATTGAATAAGCTTTCCATCTATACCAAATTCGCCTGAATCCCACACTCGGTGAAGGAGTTATGGCTATTTTAAGTTCCAGTCGTAAAACACCATAATTTTGGCCCTTAGCGTGTCGCAGAGAAGAGTAAAATCATAATTTTCAATTTCCAGTGAGACTATGATTTTGGCGCATCGCGGAGAGGCCCAATTTCCCGTTTGGCAATTTCCAGTATCACTCTACGATATTGGCGCATTGCGCTAGTGGTCGAAATGAAAAACAATAGGGGCTCCGCGATGGTGGCGCATTGTGGAGGAAGCCCATTTTTCACTCGTCCTTTTTCCAGTGAGCCACCGCGATTGTGGCGCGTCGCGGTGGCCACCCATTTCACAAATTTTTCATTTTTTCCAATTCCGACTTACGTTTAAAAGGGGTATTTTGGTAAATCCCCATGCCCCCAATCCATCCAAAACATAAGATTTAACATATTCCAAGGCATTATATGCTTACTTCATCCACTTTCTTTCAAAAGAAAAACCCTAAGCTATCAAAGCTTTCTCTCCAAGAAAACTCAAAATCCTCTATAGATTTTTCAAGAAAGTTTCAAATTGAGGATTTTCAAAGCAAGATAATCAAGAATCCATCATCAAGAACTCAATAGGCATCTAATATTCAAGGTTTCTTCATCTAAGCATCAAATTAAGGTATGTGGGGTTATGAACAAGGATACACCTTTCATCCTTGTGCCCAAACTTAGTTTTCAATTACATATTTACATGATTTTGACTGAAATTACATGAGATTTGAATTAGGGTTCATACCCAATATTTCTATTTGCAAGATTATGAGAATTCAAGTGAATTATGAATTGAATTACATATTTACTTTCATATTTTCATGCTTATTGCAGAAATTTTCCAGATTTTAGATGAATTATCATTGTCTTTATTATCATCCATGATTATTATGATATTTTGACATGAGTTTGATACATGGGTTTTTCAACCCCAAGTTTATATGTTGAGATTTTGAGAAAAGAGATGCTTTAAGCATCTTATGAGCTGATTATATCATATTTGCAATAAAGTTTTGATCTTTTGATCCTCAGATGAGTTTTGGAATCCACTTTATAGATTTCTCACAGATTTCAGGAAGCAATATAACTTCATTTACAGATTTATTCAGATAAATGCATAATTGGTTTCATAATGAACCCTTATGCGAGTTTTAAAGTGGATTTCCATGAGATAAGTGTAGCTAATTAAAGGGAGTAGTATTTAGCACCGAGTCGGGTATGATTCCAAGGTCTTATGCCCCAAAACTATGTTCCTCCGTAGGATTGAGATTTGAGTGCCTATATTGGGAAGAGTTTTGATCACTTTAGTTGAGGTTATACTCCGAGGCAAAAGTATGACACCTCTCCCCAACGTGAGGTTTCTTTCTTAGGAGGATGAGACGATGGACTCTATGTAGCTCGCATGGTTTATGTCGGTTAAGAGAACCTCCCTTAAGATAAAATATTTTTTCCCTAAAGCTTTGAAAGATTTTTAGAATAGTTTTAAAGTATCTCCCTTCAGATAAAGTGTTTTTCCTTAAAATTTCTAAAGCTTACAGACTACAGATTCTAGAACAGAAAGAGTAACAGAAAATATTTCAGAAAAATAAGTCTTAAGGCTCACAAGTTTTACTCAGATTATGCTTTACAGAAAAATATTAGCTATAGTTTTCATCTTTTAGATTTCAGATCTAGAGTGAGTCCTTTTTACACTTAGACAATATGATATAAAGGGAGAATACAAGTACAACTTTTAGAACTAGATGTTATGACTCACTAGATTTATAAAGCATAAATTGCTTCTCATGATTATTAATTTCAACATTTTAGATATTCCAACTTTTGTGAGTCATTTACATTTAGAATGCTTTGTTTTATAAATGATAATTATGAGATGATGTTTTACTTATGCATATCACCCCCATATGCTCATTACATCCTCAAAGTACTGACCCACATATACATCTATGTGTTACATTGTCTCATAATGTAGGTACAGGTGCTCAGTATCAGCAACGTGAGTAGTTAGAGCATCTCCATCTACATTCAGCAGTTGGTGAGTCCTCATAGTTTGGGGACTTATTCTATCCATTCAGATTTTGTAGTTTATCAGTTTATTAGATTTAGTATTCTTTTCAGACAGTTCGAGTTAGCTGGGCGTCTGTCCCAGTGACTCTCTAGTTTTAGTAGTAGAGGCTTGGCATACTGCTAGTTTTGATTCAGTATTGATGTGTAATGCCCTAAAATTGGGTCCCGAGACGTCACATGGTGCTTAGGGTCACAATTGACCCCAAGCTAAACTTTATACTGGCATAACTCATAAACAACTGAATAAAATACTTAAATCTGTATAAAATCAGCGAGAACATAAAACTTTTCTGAACTTGATCAATACAAATCTGAAATTTACAAGATTACAACTCTGCTTTTTCCAAAATAAAACTGAAACTGAATACATTAACTGTAATGACTGTCTATGAAGCCTCTACTAGTACTGAGTTTAGATAGCCGGGTCATGACTCCCAACTATCCCAACTCAATACAACTAAAATAGGAAAATAAAGAACTGCTCAAATTGTCTATTTGGCTCAAACCCTTGAATCAAAAGGATTCATCACCTACTGACTGGAAGCTGTGAGCTGGCTGAATCTGAATGTGCATTATAAGTCTTGTACCTACATTATGAGACAATGTATCACATAGATGTACATGTGGATCAACACTTTGGGAATGTACTGAGTATATGGGGGTGTATGCAATTAAATAATCAATATCATAAATCCTTATAGAAAACATGCATGCTAGTATAGATGAGTCACATAACTTGAATTACAATCATCATAATCATGAATAAGAAAACAGGTAATGTAAATCACGTGAGTCATTGCACTTCATAAATCGACATAAACCATGTGAGCTTTCAAAATACATATACTTGTATCTTAGATAGAGTGGGGGACTACTTTGGGACTTTCTTCTAACCGACATAAACCATGTGAGCTACATGGAGTCCAACGCCTTACCCACATTGGGGAGAGCTATTCTATCCTTTCAATTGGATAGAACCTTAAATTTAGTTATCACTATCTTAAACCACTTGGGGTATACCAAGAACCTACGAGAGCACGTAGTTCTGGGGCATGAGATCTCAAAATCACGCCCAACTCGATGCTAAATACTACTCCCTTACTTAGCTCAGAACTTAAGAAAATCCACCTTAAATTAATTCAACAATATATATATATATATATATATATTTATATAATGGGAGCCAAAATACATCCCCTTTACTTCAAACTCAAGAATGTGGATTTCTTTCTTAACTTAAGATCAAAACTCACTTCTTTCGTGAAATCTTGATAGACTTATCATGAATAAGCTTTAAGTATCAATAATATAGAAATATATGTACTCTTCCTGAAACACTTTAAAAAGTATCAATAATTCATTCTCAAAGACTAACAATTTCACAATTAGGCTCAATTCATGACAACAAATCTTGGAAATTCTTGAAAATATGATATCAATATAGGAATGTGCAATTTATGTCATGAACTCTCAATTTATATCATAATTAAATAATATTATCATCCAATTCAAGACTTGAACAATTTCATAATCTTATAAACTTGTAATCTACCAAAATAATATGAATTCATCTTGGAAATACAAAATTCTTTAAGAGAAACTAAAACTTTTGAGCATAAGAACGAAATGGTGTTCTTGTTCAAAACCCACATACCTTAAACTTGGAACTTTTGGATGAATTCAAAAATTCTGGAAGGTTATTCACGAACTATTGGGTGTCCCTCGTAGCCCTCTTAACGGGGAATTCAAGTATGCAAGAATTATTGAATTCTCACGGTTGAATCTCTAGATAATTGGGTTTTTATGTTGAAACCATAACCTTGTGGTTGAAGGTGTGCAGAGAATTTTGAGATGTTTAACTAAAGAGAATAGAAGATAATACGCTCCTTGAGGGTTATAAGTCGTGGGAAGTGAAGGAAAAAGACCAAAATACCCTTACTAACGGCTTCCCAGTTGCTGAAAATCTAAGGCAGATGACATTTGTGATAGGCCTTCAAACTTATGATAAGTCGTCAAAAATGTCGTCACGGAGGGGATGGAATTGATGGATTTTCACCTAAGGCTGATGACATTTGTGATAAGTCGTCACACTTGTGATAACTTATCAGAAATGTCGTCACTGGGGGCTGGATTCTGCCTAAGGCTGACAACATTCGTGATTAGTCATCACACTTGTTATAACTTATTAGAAATGTCGTCACTGGGGGATGGATTCTGCCTAAGGCTGATGAGATTTGTGATAAGTCGTCACACTTGTGATAAGCTATCACGAATGTCGCCACTCAGTTTTCCAGACTGACATGTTGGAGTAAAATAGGCATAACTTTTTGTTCTAACATCGGACTTAGGCGAAATTGATATCCTTGGAAAGATAATTCGGAGAGATTTCATTTGATATATAGTAGGCCACCCAGTTAGTCATAAACAATGAGTTATGTTCGATTGAAGTTGACTCAATTTTGGACGCTCACTAAAACTCGAACGATAGGAAAACTTTCAACTTAACCTTGAGTTAGGGGATCTCTATGATCTCAATTCATGCTCAAATAGATTCCCACACTACATAATTGATTAACATACCAAATTTTCATAGGATTTATGGTTTTTGGAACATCTACACGTAGAAAAAATGGTTTTCGTTCTAGCCCGAAATGCTGGGTGTTACATTATCTTCCACTTGGGATCATTCGTCCCCCAATGTTGCTCTTTAGGTTATGAATACAGAGAAAACTAAGGATACACAGTTGAAATAACTTATTAAACTGAATCTATATCTTTCTAAACTTTGTCATACTTCGATGAATGCATATACTCATGAAAAGAATAACTATCTAACTGTATCTTTAATTAGAGAGGGGCTGAATGGCGAAAGGATGTTACCTTCGGCTGAATCTGAGCTAACTTTCCCTTTTTACTTATTTTTGAAGAGTTGACTCATGCTGAGGGTTTAAAATTTGCTTAATGTTCTCATGGTGCGATCGTACTTATAGACTGTAAGGTGATAGTTTATGCAGGCATAAATCATGAGAAAACAAGGCTAAGATCACATAATAGGTATCACAGTGTCTGATCGTTTGGTGAATATTTATGAAATGAATCATGACTAGATATCCGAATTCTGAAACTGATGCCTAATACATATACTGAGCTGAATTCACAATTGCAAAACTATTTCGGAATTACCTTACTTATGAAACTTCAGGTAGCAAAACTAGGCTAGTTCAAAAAAATAGAAATCCATAGAAATCTATGTGCCTAATTGTTAAACTGAACTGTTGTCTATCCAAAATGAATCATACTAGATACTCATGCTCAAGTGGAGGGTTTCTTTAACACACCCCTAGGGAGTTCTAACTATTTGAAGGAGCCAAGAATTTTGGTCAAGATCTGAACAAGACATCTGAATAAGGGATTACAATATTGCTACAATTCCATAGCTTGGAATCATAAACCTATGAATCATAGACAGGGTTAGAATTTACTAGGCTTTAGGCAATGCAACACCTTACATAAAACATAGACACACTTCTAAAATATTCTGTCAACTAATCCTTTACCTTATAAACCATACTTATTGATTCGTCTTCTAATTCTAACAAGGCCGTTGATATTTCCTTCTACTCATGTCTAAACTGAACTAAATTCCCTCACCATCTTCAAGCCTAACCCACAATCATAGGGTCCACCACATAACACTGTACTACTAGTCTGAACCATAATTCAACACACCCTGCACTTCACAACTTCTCATCTCATGAAAATCCTTATTACTACTCCAACAACCACATTCAACCTCGTACTAGACATTTTACTAATGTGCAGGGCATTCATCTAAATATACAAACATGATGTTCAAGCCTCACTTCTATAACCACATATGCACTTCTAAACACACTCCCCTAAAATACCTTTGTCACAACTTACAAACCTCTATCAAGAATAACCTCCATGCACTACTCCTAAGAGGACATACATAAGATTTCAACTACCCAAACATCTCATATAAAACTTCAATTAACCATGGCGATTATCAAAGACTTGGCTTCAATCTTACTTCACACTTTACTGACTTAGCAAAAATAAGCATACAACGATCTTCCAGTAACAAAAAATGTTTACTCTCTCTCCCATACAGACAACTGATTATCATCACTATCTTAACCGAAGGAAAGGTAATAGAAGATTAGAACATAAGGGTCCAAAATATGAGGGGATACTATGAATAACTTGACACTTAACTGAGGCTTGAGGAATAGAATATATAGCATCATAGACTTATCAAAGAAGTATGATTTGAGGACATGCAAGATATAAATCCGAATTTTACTGATCATTAAAAGTATTTCTTGAGTAATTGGATTGAACATACTGTAAAGATTGAGTACATGAGTCCTGAGCTGTATGACCTGAATTTAAAGTGCATAACTTATGGAATGTGATTCCAACTGCTGAAAGAACTAGAACTCCTGGTACATCTACTAGAATCTGAAGGCTTGACTTGGTTACTTGTTCTATCATCTCCCCCTTAGATATAAGCCATCACTCTAAGGCTTTGAACCATTATATAAACTCTAGTCTAACTACAATCACTTTACTCTAGAGTCTGGGATATAGCAAAGCACATGAACAAAAGAACTTAACCCGAATGACTACACCTGAAAGCGTAAAACCAACTTCTAATACTCACTTCTGAGCTACACCTTATCTTTCTATAGCCCCAATAGTCATCATATAACACTTGAACACTTAATAACTTTGAATCTGCATGAGAATCCCCATAGTTAGAGTGCACACCATCTAGTGCTACAACTATTATTCCTATTAGCTAAATCTTTGAAATTTCAAACTTAGATTCTAACACTTAACATGGGAATCTCTAAACCTTTGATGGACCATACAACTTCTGTCATAGTATACCAATATCACGCTTGTAAACTTATGATTCTAAACCATGATAATCACATTCATACTTAAGAAGGCTCAACATCTTCAGTCAAACTCCTTAACTTAGCTATCACTCATTATCTAACTAGTCTTTCTCTACCTAACATTTCAACGGTACTACCGACCCCACAACATGCAATAATCCTCAAAAAAAAAAACAATGCAGCCCCATAGCACCTTGGGAGTACTTTTGCATCATACATACAACATCAAACTTGATTACAAATCAAGTAAACTTATGCTTTTGCATACACTGTTCAAGCCTATTATATTACTTCATTACTAACACAATCCTATGCACAAAATTTGGCTATACATATAGTTAGTGAATTTCCCTTACCACTTTTCTTGTCACTACACCTCTAAACCCTCATTTTCAACCAACACAAAAACAACAAGATGCACAACAAGTTGCTAGTGAATCAAAACAGGCCTCACACGGCTTCACTAGACTTTGATTTTTCAACAAAACAATGATAACAAGGTTACAAGAGATAGAAAATTGACACACAATATTCAATGATCTAAGAATACACATATTATTCTTTGTTACTTGCATAACTCATAAGAGTGAGGACATAACTCTGATCTTGAGAGACTTATAACACACTAGAATGATACTCTCAAGCCATTTTTATTTTACTTTTGAAACTTCTTGCTAGACAATCTAAGAGCGTTATATAGGGAGGAACTAGAACATACTAATCATGCTATCTCAAGAATAATACATGGATAGGGAAGTATAGCTTTACATTATAGATTCTGAGGAGGAATTTAGAAGTACATTTGACTTGGGCTTAGTGCATGACTTTTATGAATCATGAATAGAGAACTTCAATCATTGGAACTCAAAAGCACTGATTGGATACTTTCTAGCTCGCTTACAATCTGATAACTATCAGTGGAGACTGTCTGAGAAAGCACTATCTGTAAAGATTTAAGCATGACTGTTTTTGATACCTTGAAAATAAGGAAGACACGACTCGGATAGAGTAAGATGAGACTTTGTATAAGTTTCTTAAAGAACATTTCTATAGCACGATCTAAGACTTGAAAGAATGGAGACATTTTCTAAGTGCCATGTAGCCTCTCAAAGAAGAGTACAGATATATCCGTACCGTTCCATAAGACTCTACTAGACACGACTTGACAGACACCCTAGGACACTTGAACTCTGTGCTCTGATACCAAGTTTGTAACGCCCCAAAATTGGGTCTCGAGATGTCACACGGTACTTAGAGTCACAAGTGACCCCAAGCTAACCCTTCTATTGGCATAACTCATAAGCAAATGAATAAAAAGTTTAAATCTCTATAAAATCAGCGAGAACATAAAACTTTTCTGAACTTGATCGATACAAATCTGAACTTTACAAGATTCCAACTCTGTTTTTACCAAAATAAAACTAAAACTGAATACATTAACTCTACTGACTGTCTATAAAGCCTCTACTAGTAATGACTTTAGATAGCCGGGTCATGAATCCCAACTATCTCAACTCAATACAACTGAAATAGGAAAATAAAGAATTGCTCAAACTATCTATCTGGCTCAAACCCTTGAATCAAAAGGATTCATCACCTGCTGATTGGAAACTGCAAGCTGACTAAATTTGAATGTGCATACAAAGTCTTGTACCTACATTATGAGACAAGGTAGCACATAGACGTATATGTGGATCAACACTTTGGGAATGTAGTGCGTATATAGGGGTGTCTGTAATTAAATAATCAATATCATAAATCCTTATAGAAAACATGCATGCTAGTATAGATGACTCATATAGCTTGAATAAAACCATCATAATCATGAATAAAAATATAGGTAATGTAAATCACGTGAGTCATTGCACTTCATTCTAAATCTGCATCTTTTCTTTATTCTCAAACTTGTAAGATAGATAAAGTCTTAAAACAACATCCGTCAGATCATACACTTTAATCTCATGAAGACTAGGAACTTCTTTGGAAACTTAAAGATTTTGACACTTGAGACCCTTAGAAATTTTGGACTCACAACTTTCAAAATACATATACTTGTATCTTAGATAGAGTGGGGGACTACTTTGAGAGTTTCTTCTAACTGACATAAACCATATGAGCAACATGGAGTCCAACGTCTTACCCACGTTGGGGAGAGCTATTCTATCCTTGTCATCGGATAAAACCTTAACTTTACTGATCACTATCTTAACCCACTTGGGGTATATCAAGAACCTATGGGGGCACATAGTTCTGGGGCATGAGACCTCAGAATCACGCCCAACTCGGTGCTAAATACTACTCCCTTACTTAGCTCAGAACTTTAGAAAATCCACCTTAAAATAATTCAACAATATATATATATATATATATATATATAATGGGTTTCAAAATGCCTCTCCTTTACTTCAAACTAAAGAATGTGGATTTCTTTCTTAACTTAAGATCAAAACTCACTTCTTTCGTGAAATCTTGATAGACTTATCATGAATAAGCTTTAAAGTCTCAATAACATAGAAATATATGTACTCTTCTTGAAACACTTTAAAAATTATCACTAATTCATTCTCAAAGACTCACAATTTCACAATAAGGCTCAATTCACGACAACAAGTCTTGGAAATTCTTGAAAATATGATATCAATATAGGAATGTGCAATTTATGTCATGAACTCTCAATTTATATCATAATTAAATAAGATAATCATGCAATTCAAGAATTGAACAATTGCATAATCTCATAAACTTTAAATATAGCAAAATAATATGAATTCATCTTGAAAATATGAAATTTCGTAAGAAAAACTAAAACTTTTGGGCACAAGATCGAAACGGTGTTCTTATTCAAAACCCACATACCTTAAACTTGGAGCTTTTGGATGTCTTTAAAAATTTTGGAAGGTTATTCACAAATCATTGGGAATCCCTCGTATCCCTCTTAACAGGGAATTCAAATATGCAAGAATTATCGAATTCTCACGGTTGAATCTCTAGATAATTGGGTTTTTATGTTGAAACCCTAACCTTGTGGTTGAAGGTTTGCAGAGCATTTTGAGATGTTTAACTAAAGAGAATAGAAGATAATATGCTCCTTGAGGGTTATAAGTCGTGAGAAGTGAAGGAAAAAGACCAAAATACCCTTACTAAATGTCTTCCCAGTTGCTGAAAATCTAAGGCTGACGACATTTGTGATAGGCCATCAGACTTGTGATAAGTCATCACAAATGTCATCACCGGGGGGGTGGAATTGATGGATTTCTGCCTAAGGCTGACGACATTCGTGATAAGTCGTCACACTTGTGATAACTTATTAGAAATGACATCACTGGGGGCTGGATTCTGCCTGGGGATGGATTCTGCCTAAGGCTGACGACATTCTTTATAAGTCATCACACTTGTGATAAGTTATCACGAATGTCGTCACTCAGTTTTCCAGACTGACATGCTGGAGTAAAATACGCATAACTTTTTGCTCCAATATCGGATTTAGACAAAATTAATATCGTTGGAAATATAATTTGAAGAAATTTTATTTGATATATAGTAGGACACTCAGTTCGTCAAATACAAGGAGTTATGGCCGATTGAAGTAGACTCAAGTTTTGACACTCACTAAAACTTGAATGATAAGAAAGCTTTCAACTTGACCTTGAGTTAGGGGATCTATATGATCTCAATTCATGCTCAAATAGGTTCCCACACTACATAATTAATTAACATAACAAATTTGCATAGGATTTATGGCTTTTGGAACATCAATAAGTAAAAAAGATAGTTTTCGTTCTAGCCCGAAATGCAGGGTGTTACATGATGTATAAACATATTTCTCAGTTATTATAGATAGTTTCCATATTTTAGCATGTTGTTTGTGTCTATATTGCAATTATTCTAAGAGTTAGGCTCAGTTGTATGCAGACAGGGTTAGCTTAAGGCTACTTATAGTCTTGAGCACCATGTGACATCTCGTGATCAAATTTTGAGGCATTACAAACTTGGTATCAGATGCTATAGTTTTTAAGAGTCCTAGGGAGTCAGACAAGCCACGTTATGTAAAGTCTTGGTCATGGGTGTGAAGCGTGCCATATTTATAAACAAGAGGCTATGTAATGTTCTTAGGAAATCATTTCTTTCATTCATGATCTATTATGCTTATAGTATCTCTATCTTTCTTTAACTCATACTTTCACGTGACAGTTGATCATGCCTCCTCATCGAGCTAATGCCCTTACAAATAATTACCAGCCACCTTAGCTCACAGATCCTGTGAATGAGAATGTGTCACATACAGAGTTTTGGGCTGCCTTTTAGGCACTAGGCCAAGTGGTAACAACTAATGTTCAGGGAAAACATCAGGCTGGAGTCCCGCCTCAGTAAGATGGGGACCTAGCTGCAACCAGAAGTTGAGATTTTATGAGAATAAACTTGCCAGAGTTCTTTGGGTCGAAGGCAGGTTAGGACCTACAGTTGTATCTTGATGAGGTGAATAATATCACCCGAATTATGCATGTTTCTGAAGAGGAGAGTGTAGAACTGGCATACTATAGGCTGGAAGATATTGCATATGACTAGGTAGTGATGTGGAAGAAAAGTAGAGGGGAGAATGCAGCTTCAATAACTTGGCAGATATTTCAGGATGTGTTCTTGGTTAAGTTATTCCCATGTGAGATAAGGGAAGCTAAGATATAAGAATTCATAAACCTGAGGTAGGGCTTAATCACAGTGAAGGAGTATTGCCTCAAGTTCAACTAATTGTCTAATTATGCCCCTGATCAAATGGTTAACCCTAGGTCAAGCATGAGCAAGTTTGTGACTGGAGTGTCTAGATTGGTGGTCAAGGATTGTAGGACTGCCATGCTTATTGGAGAAATGGATATTTCTAGATTGATGATGCATGCCCAGCAAATTGAGGTAGAGAAGTTGAGGGGAAGTGAGAGGGGAAATAAGAAGGCTAGAACACGGCAGTTTGATTATGGTCAAACTAGGTCTCAAGAAGGAAATCATTTATCTATGCTTGCACCTTTATCAGCTAGTGCTCCCGCTCCTAGAAGTAGGCAGGAGCAGTGGGGTAAGTCTTCTATGTCCAGATCCCAGAACAGTGCAAGTGGGAGACCTCATTATCCTCCTTTTACTAAGTGTGGTAAGAATCATCCCGGTGAGTGCTTGGCTAGACAGAAGGGTTGTTTTGGTTGTGGTAAGTTAGGTCATGCAATCAAAGATTATCTGCTTGCTATATAGGAGAATAGAGATGTTCATCCCCAGACTCAGGCTACTAGCGTACTAGCACCTTTAGGTCGCTCAGTTCCTCCTCAGGGTACATCATTTAGTACCGGTGATGGTCAGCGCCAGAATTGGTTCTATGCTTTACCATCCCACCAGGAGCAAGAAGATTCACCAGATGTTGTTACTGGTATGCTCCATGTCTTTTATTTTGATGTTTATGTGCTACTAGACCCTGGGTCGAGTTTCTCTTATGTTACCCTATTAGTTGCAGTAAATTTTGAGAAAAGTTCTGAAAAGATCCCAGAGCCCTTTTTGGTTTCTACTCCAGAGGGTGAGTAAGTTGTTGCTAAAAAAAATCTATAAAATGTGTCCTATCACTGTCCTTTATAAAGTCATGTTAACAGACTTGATAGAGTTAGACATGGTTGACTTTGATCTTATTCTTGGTATGGATTGACTCTATTCATGTTATGCCTCTATAGATTGTTGCACCCATGTGGTAAAGTTCCAGTTCCTAGATGAGCCAGTCTTGGAGTGGTCAGGTAATTTAGTGTCTCCCAAGAGTCATTTCATATCTTAAGGCCAGAAATTTGATATCCACAGGTTGCATTTATCGTCTAGTTCAAGTTAAAGACACTAAGTTTGACACCCCAATAGTTCAGTTGGTTAATGTAGTAAATGAGTTTCCAGATGTATTTCCAGAAGATCTCCCAGGGGTACCTCCCGATAGAGAGATAGAATTTGGTATTGACCTTCTCCCAAATACTCAGCCTATTTCTATTCCTCCATATTGTATGGCTCCCGCCGAGCTTAAGGAGTTGAAGAAGAAAATCAAAGATCTTTTAGATAAAGGTTTCATAAGGCCTAGTGTTTCTTCATGGGGCACTTTTGTCCTATTTGTGTGAAAGAAAGATGGTTTTTTGCGCATGTGCCTTGATTATCTCCAGCTAAATAAGGTCACAATTAAGAACAAATCTCCTCTTCCTAGAATTGATGACCTGCTTGATCAATTGCAAGTGCAATTATTTCTCAAAGATAGACCTTAGATCCGACTATCATTAACTTAAAGCTAGGGAATGTTATATTTCGAAGACTGCCTTTAGAACCCGCTATGGTCATTTTGAGTTTCTAGTCATGTCTTTTGAGCTAACCAATGCTCCAGTAGCTTTCATGGACCTCATAAATCGAGTGTTCAAGAAGTATCTAGATATGTTCGTCATAGTGTTCATAGATGATATCCTTGTATACTCCTGTAGTGAGGATAACCATGCAGACCATCTTAGAATTGTCTTACAAACTCTTAAAGATCACCAATTATTCACCAAATTCATCAAGAGTGAGTTTTTGCTAAAATAAGTAGCCTTTCTTAGTCATATTATTTCCTCCTATGTTATTAGATTTGATCCCCAGAAGATAGAAGCCGTAAGAAATTGGCCTAGACCTATCTCCCCATTAGATATTAGGAGTTTCTTAGGTTTAGTTGGTTACTACAGACATTTTATTGAAGTTTTCTCATCTATTGCATCTCCTATGTCTAGATTTACCCAAAAGAAAGTTAAGTTCATGTGGTCAGATTCCTGTGAGAAGATTTTTCAGGAATTGAAGATTCAACTCACTTCAACCCCAGTTCTAGCATTGCCCAATAGTACTAATGGTTTTGTGGCTTATTTTGATGCCTCCAGAGTTGGTTTGGGATGTGTGTTGATGCAGAGAGGTAAGGTCATAACCTATGCCTCTAGATAGCTTAAACCTCATGAAAAGAATTACCCAGCCCATGATCTTGAATTAGCTATTGTGGTGTTTCTTTTGAAAATCTGGCGACATTATTTGTATGGGGTGCATGCGGATGTGTTCACAGATCACAAAACCTTGTAGTAGGTGTTTACTCAGAGGGAGTCAAATCTCCATTAGAGAAGGTGGTTGGAGTTGTTAAAGGATTATGATATGATTGTCTTGTATCATCCCACCAAGGGCAATGTAGTGGCCTACGCCCTTAGTAGATTGTCTATGGGAAGTGTTGCTCATGTAGAGGATAATAAGAAAGAGTTAGCTCGAGAAGTTCACCGTTTGACTAGATTGGGTGTTAGGTTGGTTGATTCTGCTGAAGGGAATGTATGGGTTCAGAGTAGTTTCGAATCTTCCCTAGTTTTGGAAGTGAAGGAGAAGCAAGATATGGATTCTAGTTTGGTCAAACTGAAGGAGTCGGTTAAAGACCAAAAGGTAGAGATTTTCTCCCAAGGAGGAGATGGTGTGTTGAGATACCAAAGTAGATTGTGTGTGCCTTGTGTTGATGATTTAAGTCAGAGAATTATGGTAAAAGCACATGGTGCATGTTATTCTATTCATCTTGGTACTACCAAGATGTACCGCGACTTATAGGAAATCTATTGGTGGAGTGGCAAGAAGAGAGATATAGCATATTTCATAGATAAGTATGCAACTTATCAACAGGTTAAGGTAGATCACCAAAGACTTGGTGGTACGTTGCAAGAGTTTGGTATCCTACTTAGAAGTGTGAAGAGGTGAACATGGATTTTGTGACTGGTTTACCCCATTCGCATCATCATCATGATTTGATTTGGTTTATTATAGACAGATTGACTAAGCCAGTGCATTTCTTGCCAGTTCATACATCCTAAATAGCTGAACATTATGTAAGTTGTATAATAACTGTTATCATGCTAGCATCTATATGGCTCCGTTTGAGGCCATTTATGGGCAAAGATGTAGGTCGCCAGTTGGTTGGTTCGAAGAGGGTGAGGCCACTTTGATTGGGCCTGAAATAGTATTTGAAGCCATGGTGAAAGTTCAGTTAATTACAAAGAGGTTAAAAGCAGCCCAGAGTCATCAGAAATCCTATGCAGACATAAGAAGAAAAGATCTTGAGTTTGAGGTTGATGATCTAGTGTATTTGAAAGTGTCACCCATGAAAGGGGTGAAGCGATTTGGATAAAAATGAAAACTTAGTCCCTGCTATGTTGATCCCTTCCATATTTTGAGTCGTGTTGGGAAAGTAGCGTATGAGATTGAGCTACCTGCATGTTTATCCTCACTTCATCCGGTGTTCAATATATCTTTTTTAAAGAAGTGCATGAATGATTCAACTGTTGTAGTTCCTCTAGAGGATACAGATATTCAAAATAGCCTCTCGTACGAAGAAGTTCCAATGGAGATCCTTGATCATCAGATTCGTAGACTAAGGAACAAAAAAGTTCCCTTGGTCAAAGTTCTATGGCGAAACCAGTCAGTTGAGGGTGCTACTTGGGAAACGGAAGCAGACATGCGTACCAAGTATCCTCATCTCTTCTTCACAAACTCAGATTCAGCTAAAGGTAATAGTATTCCTTCGTTCATTTCTTTTCTAGTCCCATATTCAGCTATATAGTTACTTTCATGAGAATTCATGCACATTTTAAATCAGTTAAGTAGCTTATTATATTTGAGATTCAGTCATTCAGTTCATTTTAGTTGTCCATGATAGGTTATAGCCTCAGATTCCTCAGTAATTCCAGCTTAACTAGCCACATTCAAGGACGAATGTTCCCAAGGGGGAGATATTGTAATACCCCGAACTTTTTCCTAGCTTTAATTTATCCCTAGAATGTTAAGGGATAGCTTCCAAAATGAATAATATTTATTATATGTGGAATTTTTAAGATTTAGACTTTCCATGGTGTGAGAAATTGAATAAGATTTCCATCGATACCAAATTCAGCTAAATTCGACACTCGGTGAAGAAGTATGGCTATTTTAAGTTTCAGTCGTAAAACAGCGTGATTTGGGCCCTTAGCACGTCGCGGAGAAGAGTAAGATCATAATTGTCAATTTCCAGTGAGACTCTGTGATTTTAGCACATCGTGAAGAGGCCCAATTTCTCGTTTGTCAATTTCCAGTGTCACTCCGCAATACTGGCGCATCGCGCCAATGGTTGAAATAAAAAAAAAATAAGGGCTCCGCGATGGTGGCGCGTCGCTGAGGGAGCCCATTTTCCAGTTGTCCTTTTTCTAGTAAGCCACGTGATAGTGGCGCGTCGCGGTGGCCACCCAGTTCACAAAATTGTTGTTTTTTCAGTTTTAACTTGGGTTTAAAAGGGGCATTTTGGTAAATCCCCAGCCCCCCTATCCGTCCAAAACATAAGATTTAACATAATCCAAGGCATTATGTGCTTACTTCATCCACTTTCTCTCAAAAGAAAATACCTAAGCCATTAAAGATTTTTGTAACGCCCCGAAAAACGGGTCCCTGAGTGTCACACGGTGCTTGAGGCTATGAGTAGCCCCAACCTAACCCTTCAAGCCATTTTCATTCAGTTCAACACAAATCAACGGGGTTTTCATAAATAACCCTCAAATATCAACAGATTAATCATCATCCAAGAATAAAAGAATTTCAGAAAGATAACAAAATACGACTTATTAGTCAACTCCCAACATCTATACTAGTCTGACAAGCCTCTAAGAAAATCAATAAAACCAGCGAGCCATTGAGACATGCCCCAACTGACTCATACTCAGTTATCAAATGTAAACGATTTTATGAAACCAGCATCAGACATCACGTCCTCGGAACATGAGAACTCACCACAATAGAGGATGTAGAACAGCGTGCCTGAAGAATCACTGTCGAACCTGGAACTGAGCACCTGAACCTACATTCTGAGAAAATGCAGCCCACATTCGAAGATGTGGGTCAGTACCATGGAAAGGAACCGATTATATAGGGGTATATGCAGTTGTATAGACATCATCATCATAAATATTTATAAGAAATATGCAGGATGTATGAAAGACTCACATAGCCCGAAGAAAATCATCATCATCATGAGAGGATGAAATAAGTACAATAACACATGTGAGTCATCATATAATTTGTCAATCACTTTCAGTTCATCAAGAATATCAATTCTCACAATGTAAATATCATTTAAATCTTTCGAAAGAATAACTTTCACAATTCCACTTTAAAATCACTTCACCATTCACCATAGACACAAGAAAACACACACACACACTGGGAGATCCTATAACTGACATAAATCATGTGAGCTACATGGAGTCCAACGTACAACCCACGTTGGGGAGAGCCATCCTATCCTTGCCATCGGAGTAGGACTATCGATATCAAATCCACACAAACTAGTGATCACTATATAAATCAGCCTCAGGCTCACTCCTACGGGGGAACATAGTTCTAGGGAAGTAACGTCGCTTTATACCTCCCACTCGGTGCTAAAGATTTCTCTCAGACTTAGCTCAGATCATTTCCAAGACAATCCACAACAAAACAATTTCAGTAATATATAAATATACATTGGGAACCATCATGCTTCCCATCTATCAAAATCAACCACGTTGTGGATTTCTTTCACACTCGAGTTCAAAACAAGTCCATTAAGACCAAAAGGTCAAATAATTTAAAATATCTCAAATATTCAACATCAACGTGCTTATAACACACACTTTCTCAAAAAACATAATTTTCAATGGGGATTCACGACCCAAATATCAAAATCATGATAAATATCATTCAAGATTCATACTTTATGTCTCCACACATGTAAATTCATCTTTCAAAATCATAAACATCAAGATTTCATAATAATCATCATAAGATATGGATTCATGCTTCAAATTCATAAAAATAAAATAAAAATCATGCCTTTGTAAAGAAAATTACTTTTGGGCACAAGAACGAAAGTGAGTTCTTGTTGAAAAACCCCACATACCTTGAATGATAAACTTTAGATCGATACTCATTTTTGAGATGTTAATCGTGCCTTTGAATGATGGTTCTTGGAGTTCTTGAACTAGGAACTTGGAATCTTGAATAAATTTACAAAATTAATGGTGAACTTTGGAGGTTCTTGAAGTTGGATGTAGGAGCTTAGGGTTTTCTTTTTGAGGGAATTTGATGAAATATAACATATAATGCTTATAATAGGCTTTAATATAAGGTTTGGACGGATTTTAGGTGAGGGGGAATGACCAAAACACCCATATAAATCAAATAATTCTCGAATCTGTCCTTTGGTGGACTATTTTGATAGTCTGAAGCAGATCAACCATAACGTTTTACTCCGATATCCAAATTGGATGAAACTAATTTCATTAGAAAGAGAGCTCTCATATATTTCCATTGATATACAGTATCTCACCCAGATCATTGTGTACGAGGAGTTATGATCATTTGAAGTTGACCCAAAAATTTACTTTTGATAGGCTGAAGTAGATCGACCATAACTTTTTGCTCCGATAGGAAAATTGGATGAAACTAATTTCATTGGAAAGAGGACTCGCATAGCTTTACATTGATATATAGTAGATCACCCAGATCATTATGTACAAGGAGTTATGATCGTTTAAACTAGGAGTAAAAATACGTCGGGCCTCAGTACTTTTTCCTGCATGTTTTACTGTTCACTACTATTCACGGTTCGATCGGAATGTTCATAACTCGTCGCTCGGGTGTCCATTTTGGATGATCCACATATCGTTGGAAAGCTTATTAGATACTCTAAGAAATGGTGGGTCATAATCTAAGACATTCTGTACAGAAAATTTATAATTCAATCTAGAAGATAGAACCCAACACGTTTACGCACAAAATTTCAACGAAAAAATTCCCGGAGTATTATAATTTCTCTCCAAGAAAATTCAAAATCCTCCATAGATTTTTCAAGAAAGCTTAATTGAGGATTTTCAAAGAAAGATAATCAAGAACCCATCATCAAGAACTCAATAAGAATCTAATATTCAAGGTTTCTTCATCTAAGCATCAAATTAAGGTATGTGGGGTTTTGAACAAGGATACTCCTTTCATCATTATTTCCAAAATTAGTTTTCAATTACATATTTACATGATTTTGACTGAAATTACATGATATTTGGATTAGGGTTCATACCCAATATTTCTATTTGCAAAATTATGAGAATTCAAGTGAATTATGAATTGAATTACATGTTTACTTTCATATTTTCATACTTATTGCAGAAATTTTCCAGATTTTAGGTGAATTATCATTGTCTTTATTATCAACCGTGATTATTATGATATTTTGACATGAGTTTGATACATGGGTTTTTAAGCCCCAAGTTTATATGTTGAGATTTTGAGAAAAAAGATGCTTTAAGCATCTTATGAGCTGATTATATCACATTTGCTATAAAGTTTTGATCTTTTGATCCTCATATGAGTTTTGGAATCCACTTTACATATTCCTCACAGATTTCAGGAAGCAATATAGCTTCATTTACAGATTTATTCAATAAATGCATAATTGATTTCATAATGAACCCTTATGCGAGTTTTAAAGTGAATTTATATGAGATGAGAATAGCTAATTAAAGGGAGTAGTATTTAGCACCGAGTCGGGTATGATTCCAAGGTCTCATGCCTCAGAACTATGTGCACTGTAGGATTGAGATTTGAGTGCCCATAGTGGGCAGAGTTGTGATCACTTTTGCTGAGGTTATACTCCCAGGCAAGAGTATGAAACCTCTCCCCAAAGTGTGGTTTCTTCCTTAGGAGGACGAGACGTTGGACTCCATGTAGCTCGCATGGTTTATGTCGGTTAAGAGAACCTCTCTTAAGATGAAATGTTTTTCCCTAAAGCTTTGAAAGATTTTTAGAATAGTTTTAAAGTATCTCCCTTCAGATAAAGTGTTTTGCCTTAATAGTTTTAAAGCTTACATACTTCAGATTCTAGAACAGAAAGAGTAATAGAAAAGCTTTTAGAAAAACTAAGTGCTAAGGCTCACAAGTTTTACTTAGATTATGATTTACAGAAGAATATTAGCTACAGTTTTCAGATTTTAGATTTTAGATCTAGAGTGATTCCTTTTTAGACTTAGACAATATGATATAATGGGAGAATACAAGTACAACTTTTAGAACTAAATGTTATTACTCACTAGATTTATAAAGCATGATTTGCTTCTTATGATTATTATTTTCAGCATTTCAGATATTCCAGCTTTCATAAGTCATTTACATTTAGGATGCATTGTTTAATAAATGATGATTATGAGATGATGTTTTACTTATGCATATCACCCCCATATACTCAATACATCCTCAAAGTACTGATCCACATATACGTCTATGTTCTACATTATTTCATAATGTAGGTACAGGTGCTCAGTATCAGTAGCGTGAGTAGCTCGAGCATCTCCATCTACATTTAACAGTTGGTGAGTCCTCATAGTTCGGGGACTTATTCTATCCATTCAGATTCTGCAGCTTATCAGTTTATGAGATTTAGTATTCTTTTCAGACAGTTCGAGTTAGCTGGGGGTCTGTCCCAGTGACTCTCTAGTTTTAGTAGTAGAGACTTTTCAGACTGCTAGTTTTGATTCAATGTTGATGTATAAACATATTTCTCAGTTATTAGAGACAGTTTCTGCATTTTAGCATGAATTTTGTTCTATATTGCCATTATTCTAAGAGTTAGGCTCAATTGTATGCAGACATGGTTAGTTTAAGGCTACTCGTAGTCTTGAGCACCGTGTGACGTCTCAGGATCAGATTTCGGGGCGTTACAATAATATTTTTTGAAGATAATTATATTTTTTATTTGTGGTTTATATTCTTCTATAATTATACATCGACATTCATTATTTTATACGTTATTTAATACGACATCCAAATGTGAGTCAATTTAATTATTTTAATACACAGAGCAAAAAATCAGTCAAGTCAATATCATGTCAATTTTTTAAAAGATGACAATTGAGATGATTGATTAAATACATTTTCTTTGGGTTAATAGTCACATACTATTGTTAATAGTAATGTACTATTTAATGGTTAAAGAGGTAATTTTTCATTTTTTTTAATAAAAAGATGAGGTTGTTTTTATTATAAATAAAAGAGTAGGGGGCAATTGTTAAATACACAAATATAGAAAAATCAGATTTTTTCTTCTCTCTCAATACACACACGCATACTCCTCTCTCTTTCTTTAACTCTCACTTTCTCTCTTCTCTCTCTATCTAAACTCCACTGTCGCTGCTCTTCTCCTGCAAAGCTTTGCTAGAGCTCACCACACTACTAAAAAAACCTGAAAAATGACCACAAAAAACCGACCACACATTGTCGTCGAAAAAAACCGACCACAAGTGCCCGATTTTTTTTATTTTTATTTTTTTAAAAAAGCAACCACATGTTGTCGCTTTTATATTTTAAAATTTCAAAATAATTATTTATATAATTTTTATATTAATTATTATTTATTTTACAAATAAAAATTAAAAAAATAAAATCAACCACTTGTGGTCATTTTTTTTAAAATATAATTAAAAAATATTTTTATAAACCAACCACTTGTGGTCGATTTTTTAAAAAAAATTTAATTTATTTTTAAAAAAATCGACCACTAGTGATCGGTTTTTAATTTAAAAATAAAAAAATATTTTAAAAAAATCGACCACTTGTGGTCAATTTTTGAACTAAAAAAAAAAATAAAAAGTAAATAATTTTTAGTAACCAATAATTATAATATATTATGTAATCTGTTATAAAACAAGAAAGAATAAAAAAGAAAAGTAGAGAGAATAGAGAGAGTAATTCTTATTTCTTCTCTTGAGGTATGAGAGATCTTTAGATTGTCAATACAATGAACAAAACCCTTCTATTTATAGGGAAAATTTAATCCTAGTCTGAGTAAAAGACAGATGCTTCAAATCCTAATAGATATTAAAGTAGATCTTGATAGACATTCACTATAATGTAAATAATTTTATAACACTCCCCCTTGAATGTCTAATTGGTAGATAATGTGTCTCGTTAAAATCTTACTAAAAAAACAAGTAGGAAAAAAATCTAGTGAAGGAAAAAGAGTACACATCTCTAATAATACGCATTTGGGCTGCCTCATTAAAAAACTTACAAGGAAAATCCAGTGGGACAAAACCTCGTAAGGGAAAAAGAGTACAACGCATATTAACTCCCCCTAATGAGGCATCCTTGAACCTTTGCATCCCAATCTTGTGCACCATCTTCTTAAAAGTTGCAATTGGAGAAGACTTAGTGAATAAATTAGTTACATTGTCAGTTGAAAGAATCTGTTGTATGTTAATATCATCATTCTTTTGTAGCTCATGTATGTAGAAAATCTTTGGCAAAATGTGCTTCGTTCTATCTCCATTTATGAATCCTCCATTAAGATGTGCTATGTATGCTGAATTATCTCTATATAAAATTATGGGTAGATTGTCATATTTCACACCACATTTTTCTCGAATGAGATGTATCATGGACCTCAACCATACACATTCTCAGCTTGCTTCATGAATAGCTATTATCTCAGCATAATTCTATGAAGTGGCTATGATAGACTGCTTTGTATATCTCCAAGATATGGCAGTATCCCCACATGTGAACACATTGTATGTTTGAGACCGAGATTTATGCGGGTTAGATGAGTATCCAACATCAGCATGACTAGTAAGATTGGGAATGCAATCTGTAGAATAAAATAAACTCATGTATCTTATACCATTTCGATGTCTCCTAGTAGGAGTAGAAATATACCTTGCTAACAAATTGAGCGAAAGTCTATATTGGGTCTTGTAGTTTTTTTACAAGATACATGAGTGCACCAATTGTACTATGATATGGTACTTCATAACCAATCCAAATTGGTATATTTCTTATTTCATCAAATAATCTTATTGCTTTTGAAAACTCTCCTAGAGTTTCAATAATTTTCAAGCTATAAGCTTATACAATATAAGGATTATCAATAAGTTTCCTAGAAACTTTTGTATTTTGAATCCTTAAAGAAGTTTTCATACAAATTTTTTCAAGTGACAATATTCAACATTTTATGTGTGGCATCTTCAAGTATCTGAACTGCAAATCAAATAAGTTTTCACTTACCAAGATGCATCCTTTCATATCACTTGATAAATGTTTCTACGCCAGCATGCTTAAATAAACGTAGAATTCAGATCCTGGTAATCTTTCACAATATTGTGCCAATATTGTGTCAAAGATATTGATGATATATCATTTCGTATCGGTTCACAATGCGACATAACATTTCGAGATCTCATCACTTCATTATTTTTAGGTACATAAACCTCTCATAAGATTTCATGAAGTGTTATGTCATAGTCTCTTCAAGCGCATATTACCTTCTTATTATGATTATTTGCTCCTTATTCTATACAAGTACTATTTCATTTGGAACCGATTGGTCTATCATGGTTCACGCATTCATAGACTTTGTCCTTTAGAGACATAAAATAGGAGCACTTGCAGCTTAAATATGAGATGCGTTCGGCATATGACTTGAATTATCTTTTGAATGAGGATCTGATGATAATTCCTAACATACTTCTAGCTGCTTATAATCTCCCCCTTATTTTAGGAAAGCTAACATACATCCTCCATCTTATTTGATGGATCTATTTTTGTGTATCATGGTACATTCATTAATCGTATACTGCCCATCAAAACTATTAGATGGAATAGTTGGTTCATGACCTTGAACCAATTGAGGGGAAATAAATAATCATAATTTATTGGTCTAATGCATACAATTGTTATTGTATGCAACATATTATATTTCAAACCAACACATGAATCTTTGTTCTCATTAGCAATGGTTTAGCTATTTATCGAAGGCATTCAATGCTAAACCATCATTATCAGATAACTTTCTTGATTGCACGATCTGAAAATTATGTTCTTAACTCAATTTTATTGAGCAAGCAACTTTATGAATGTCAAACTGTAGGTTGACAATGAATGTATATGTGATCATCTTATTGATGCATCTTTTCAACATATCACATGATAAGTGAACGGGCCCTTATTCACCTTTTATTCTTTTCAGATTCTGAGGGATCCAATCCCAAAATTAGTTGGTCCAACCAACTTATCATGAGAACAAGCAACATTAAAGTTCATGAAGAATTTTCTAATTCTTCAATATATGTTCAATACTCAGTATGCACATCTTCAGGATATCACAATCGTTCATGTCAACTTATGAACTTTTAATCTAGTAAACTACAAGTTTACCATGATATGTGTTTTTGCTTTAGCAAATTTCAGATTTACTATTATATGAATAAATTTCAGATTTACTACTTTAGAAGTAGATTTTAAAATTATTCAACCTCTTTCGGAGGTTAGTTGTGATACAATCACAATCAAGTACACGTTTGCATTAATAAGTTTCTCATTCCCCAGGAAGTGAATATAATCGTGCCTCAAGCCTATCAAATTATGATAGCTTATAACCTCTTTCAAGATTTTCCTACTTCAGAAGCAAATCGAGGCATACATATGATGCAGATAATTCTTCTCTAGTATATCTTATAATCATATAAGCGTGTGAAAATATTGTCACTTTTGATGATCATTATCATATTTTCCCTCCACGCGTATATTCATGCATTTAATCACTTGCCTTCTTTCAGACATATTATGCACTGCTACCAAATACACCTCAAGAATGAAGTAAGTTGTCATATTTCAGACTTATCATATATTTCTACCACATTAACTTCATGGAATGGAGCATATTCAATGGGTCAAATTTCATGACTTTTCATTAAACACCCATTATTTTGCCTTAGTCATCATAATATCATCAATATAGTGCATTGAGATCCAATCTCAACGTCTTATTCATATAAAGGTGTCTTAGTAATAAATTGATGGGACTTGAACCCAACATATTATCATCCCTCTTGATAATATTGTTATTGAGGAATAAATTTAAAACATAAATGGTTCCAGAGCAATTATTTTTCCTCAAATCCAACAATAATTATTTTATTAGTAGCAAAAGATAGATAATATAAGGAATTACTAATCTTGAAATTATTTTAAATTTATAACACTTCTTAAGGTAATACACCTCCATTTGAAAATCTTGTCTATTAATATCAAAATTAATATATATATTCTACGAATTTTGTAGCTACTATATCCCACGTGATCTTGAACCAGTATATCATATTATTGGAATAAAAACATATTCCAATTCAATGTCATGAAATTAATTAGAGGTGTAGAAGAAATTAACTCACAGTATTAGGGATGGCTTTTTTTTTCCTTTTTCATGTCTTCAATCTTGAATTTGGTTGTGGTCAATTTCCTCGGCCATAGCTTAACTCCAGTTGCGCCACTTATGTCTGTCCTCTTATCTTTCAACCACAAAGTTCTCAAACCAAACTCTGTAACATACACCAATGTGTACCATATCACTTTCAACAACTTTGTCAACAAGCTCCATATCTTACGATTGTTTGATGAACTTAAAATTGAACTCGAAGCTTAGCCTTCAAATTTGAGATGGCAGAGTCTCGTGCTGATAACGTGCTATAAAACAAGAAAAAATAAAGAAGAAGAGTAGAGAGAATAGAGAGAGTAATTCTTATTTCTTCTCTTGAGGTATGAGAGATCATCAGATTGTCAATACAATCAACAAAACCCCTCTATTTATAGGGAAAATTTACTCCTAGTCTGAGTAAAAGACAGATGCTTCAAATCCTAATAGATATCAAAGTAGATCTTGATAGACATTCACTATAATGTAAATACATTTATAACATAATCAAATATATATTATTTTCATTAAAAATAATTATATATATAGTCTAATATATATATAATTTTTTAAAATTACACTAATCACACGTAGTCGATAACCAGTATAATAATAATAAAAATCAATCATTCTTAACTTTTGTGAAAAAATTACACTAAAAAATATATCAAACAAAATAAATAAATTACGTTAAACATAATCTTTATCTTTTACTTATATTTCAATATATAAAATAAATGTTTTCCTTTGTATATACTTTAAATGACATTAAACATTCATAATCTTTGTATAATGAATATGTGCATACATATATATATATATATATATATATATATACCATTTAGATAATAATATTATGTTACTATTCCAGTCATAATAATGTAATATATAACCGATAATTCATCCGAATATAATGAACATGGTCTATTATAAGGTAATATACTTGTGGATGTGATATATATAGTACGCAATCAAGAGTTCATATATATAAGTATATATATATATATATGTAGTGATCGATTGATGAACGATGTAGTCAAAACCTAATATTATATTAAGCTAATCAAATATAATTAATCGATCACTCATCTGAGTATGTTTAAGAAACACATCGCATTATATTATTGGATAATATACTTGTGTATGTATGTGCTATATATAGTACGTATTTAGAACTTGATATATTCGATAGTGTGTATATTTGTGTGTATGTATTGGTATATATATAGCATATACATATTATACATTGAAGGTATATATATTAATGATATACGATAATGTAATCGATAATTTATCTGAGTATTTATGAAATACATTGTATATTATTATGGGGTAATAAATTATGTATGTGATGTTTATAGTACATATTTGAAAGCTAATAGACAATTGAATATATGTATATATGCATATATATCATGTAGTGACGTATGTAGTAATCGAAAGTTAGATAACTGAATATATATATGAAAATAGTTTGAATGATACGTTGATATATATCATACTATTGAGGAAATAGATATACTATGTTTGGTCAATGTAGACTCATGTATATTGTTGAAGTTGTAATTACGTAAAACTAGTATTACGAGGTATAAATGGGGGGAGGAAGGAAGTAGGGGAGGGAGACAAAAAATTGAATCCTGAAACTAGCATGCATATACTTACCATTTGCTTTGAATTTTGAATTTTGAATTTTGAATTTTGAACGACCGCTAAATTTTGGCAGTGAATTTGAGTTCTTTGGCTAAAAATTTTTGTATCTGAGTATATGTGAACTACTTTGTATATTATTATAGGGTAGTGAAATCGTGTATGTGATGTTTATAGTACGTATTTAAAAGTTGAAAGACAATTGAATATATGTATATATACGTCTATCTCGTGTAATGACATATGCAGTAATCGAAAGCTTGATAACTGAATCTATATATAAAAATACTTTGAATAATACATTGATATCATACAATTGAGGAAATATATATATTATTTAGTGTCAATGTAGATACGCGTATATTGTTGAAGTTGTAATAACGTAATATGTTGTATTACGAGGTATATCTCTATCTATATATATATAATATTGTAATTAAATGCTAATTAACCAAAAGTATCGTAATTTCAAAATTCATTGATATGAGTTCAGTTTTAAAGAAAATAATGAAAAAAAATTCTAAAATAACTCCTACCCGACCCCACCTCCACATGACCTGACCCGACCTAAACACACACAAAAATTGACCTAAACAAACACAAAACTCCTAATTGAACACCCACATACACAAATTGACCTACACACATAAATCAACCTACCCGACCTAAACACACCCAAAATACTTTTCCAAATCCTTCTCCAGCGACTGCTCCGGCTATACTCCGGTGACTACAGCTCAGGTATGAGTTTCTTTTGAAGTTTTTTTAGCTCACTTGTAGCTTTAATTTTGTTTTATTTTGTGAAATTTGTGCTTTTTGAGATTGATTTATAAGCGTACTGCAATACTGAAGATTAGGTTAGTTTGAACTAGGTTTTTTAAACTCGTTTGTAGCTCGAAGTTGGAATCTTTAATTGTTATTTTTTAAGATCCAAAGAACTCTACTTCTATAGAGAGACATGTATAAAATCTACAGTATAGATGTTCTTTGGGTTGCATTCTGACTAAAGTTGAAATCTCTAGTTGTGATTTGTTGAGATTCTTGATTTACATTTATGGTTTAGCACTTTAGCTTGTTTTTTTATATGAGTTTTGTTAAATCACTCAAATTTGAAATATTTTGTCATGATTTTTGAGGTTCTTGATTATTTTTTTTGTTAGATTGAAGTTATTATTGGTTGGAATTTCTCGAAGTTGGAAACTTTAGCTGTGAACCTTTGAGATTTGATTTGCTTTTAAGGTTGGTAGGTTGTATTTGATATTAGTTGCAGTTATTCATGGAATAAATCTATTAAAGTTGGAATCTTTAGTTGTGATTTTTTTTCAGATTCTTGATTTTCTTTTGTGATTTTGCTTGTTGTTGTTTGTATGGGTTTAGTTGGATTGAAGGTGTTATCGGCTGAAAATTATTCGTCTGCTTGGATACTATTTATAAATATATATTTTTTGAATGAAAGGTTGAAAATTATTCTTCTGCTCCTAATTTAGTATCTTTGCGGTACTAGCACTTTTGAATCTAAATTCGGTGACCGCTTATCTCTTTCACTTTAATTTAGGCAAAGAAAAGGCAATTTGATTTCTCTATATTTTCTTATAATAAAGTCTTGTTATTGTTCATATTGAAGTCTAGTGAAGCCATGTGTGTCCTTGTTCGATTCACTAGTATTGTTGTTATCTTCTTGTTATTGTTGATATTGAAGTCTAGTAAAGCCGTGTGTGGCCTTGTTCGATTCACTAGCATTGTTGTTGACATCTTGTTGGTCTTGTTGTTTCTTGTTTGTTCTATTTTGAACATTATCTTGTATCATTTGGTATGAAAGCTCAAGGCTTGGTTTTGAATGTGTAGGGACTTTAAAGGTGATTTGGTAGGTTGAAAATAAAAAAGTGTAGGAACTTTAAAGGTGTGTTTTTGTTTTGAATGTGGTTATGTTTGGTGACTTGGTAGGTTGAAAATGATTAAGTGTAAGGACTTTTTATTTTTTTTTTGTTTTGAATATGGTTATGCTTGGTTACTTGGTAGGTTGAAAATGATTAAGTGCAGGGACTTTAAAGGGGACTTGGGAGGTTGAAAGTGGTTATGTTTGGTGACTTGATAGGTTAAAAATGATTAAGTGTGATTAAGTGTAGGGACTATAAAGGTGACTTGGTAGGTTGAAAGTGTTTATGCTTGGTGACTTGGTAGGTTGAAAATGATTAAGTGTAGGGACTTTAAAGATTTTTTTTTTGTTTTGAATGTGGTTATGCTTGGTTACTTGGTAGGTTGAAAATAATTAAGTGTAGAGACTTTAAAGGTGACTTGGTAGGTTGAAAGTGGTTATGCTTGGTTACTTGGTAGATTGAAAAAGATTAAGTGTAGGGACTTTAAAGGTATTTTTTTATTTTGAATGTGGTTATGCTTGGTTACTTGGTAGGTTGATAGTGGTTATGCTTAGGGAGTTTAAAGGTGACTTGGTAGGTTGAAAGTGGTTATGCTTGGTAACTTGGTAGGTTGAAAATGATTAAGTTTAGGGACTTTAAAGGTGTTTTTTTATTTTGAATGTCGTTGTGCTTGGTGACTTGGAAGGTTGAAAATGATTAAGTGTAGCGACTTTAAAGGTGAATATTTTGTTTTGAAAGTGGTTATGCTTGGTGACTTGGTAGGTTGAAAATGATTAAGTATAGGGACTTTTAAGGTATTTTTTTGATTTGATAGTAATTATGCATGGTGACTTGGTAGGTTGAAAATGATTAAGTGTATGGACTTTTAAGGTGTTTTTTTTTGTTTTGATAGCTGTTATGCTTGGTGACTTGGTAGGTTGAAAATGATTAAGTGTAGGGACTTTTAAGGTGTAATTTTGGTTTGAAAGTTGTTATGCTTGGTGACTTGGTATGTTGAAAATGATTAAGTGTAGGGACTTTAAAGGTGTTTTTTTGTTTTGCATGTGGTTATGCTTGGTTACTTGGTAGATTAAAAATAATTAAGTGTTGGGACTTTAAAGGTGAGTTGGTAGGTTGAAAGTGGTTATGCTTGGTTACTTGGTAGGTTGAAAAGGATTAAGTGTAGGGACTTTAAAGGTGTTTTTTTTGTTTTGAGTATGGTTATGCTTAGTTACTTGGTAGGTTGAAAATGATTAAGTGTAGGGACTTTTAAGTTGTTTTTTATTTTGAAAGTGGTTATGCTTGGTGACTTGGTAGGTTGAAAATGATTAAGTGTAGGGACTTTAAAGATGTTTTTTTGTTTTGAATGTGGTTATGATTGGTGACTTGGTAGGTTAAAAATGATTAAGTGAAGGAACTTTAAAGGTGAATTTTTTGTTTTGAAAGTGGTTATTCTTGGTGACTTGGTAGGTTGAAAATGATTAAGTGTAGAGACTTTAAAGGTGTTTTTTTGTTTTGAATGTGGTTATGCTTGGTGATTTGGTAGGTTGAAAATGATTAAGTGTAGGGACTTTAAAGGTAAATTATTTTTTTTTAAAGTGGTTAGGCTTGGTGACTTGGTAGGTCGAAAACATTTTTGTGACTTAATCAAATTAGTTGAATATGATTGATATCATAGATGGAACCTGACTAAAGCTAGATATATCAACGGAACAATGATAATAGAATGGGAATTAGGGAGGCATTTGTTGAAGGTGTCAGATGATTTGTTGAACATGCTAAGACACTTGATGTTTGGTCATATTTTGGGGCTAGTCATTGTCTTGTCTTAGATGTGATGGTGTAAATCTTTTAAAAGAAAAAGTTGTGAAGGAACATCTTTATAGAAAGGGGTTTCACGAGGAGTTTTAAGATTGCATGCTATTGGTGGTGATATTGGGCAAAATAACTTTGTTATTGGAGAAAGTAGTAGGTCTGCAGGGCATAATGAATATCAAGATACTAGGATGACAGAAATGGTGCATGATGCTTTTGGGATGCAACACGGGGGAGACTTTAGAGAAAATGTCAAAGATGTTCCTAAAAGAAAAGCAGGCAAATTCTATGAACAATTGCATGTTGCTAGTCATCCTTTATTTGATGGGTGTTCGCACTCTCTTTTGTCTGTTACTGTTAGAATATTAAGTATTAAATTTGACTGGAATATTGCTGAAGTAGGAATGGACTCAATGATAGGCCTTATTAAAGAGTTAGTTGACCCTGGCTTGGAGGTTTCTGATTCTTTCTATAAGGCAAAAAGATTGGTGTCAAGTTAGGCCTCTTCTTGGTTAGAATTGATTGTTGTGAAAATGGATGCATGTTATACTTTAAGAAAGATGCTAACCTAGAGTCCTGTAAGTTTTGTCATCACCCTCGATATAAGCGTGGTTTTAGTGGAAATCAAATTACTATTGAGGCGATGCATTATTTAACTGTAATACCAAGGTTGAAGAGGTTGTATACTTCAAACAGCTCAGCTCCTCATATGATGGCACAGTGAAAATAGAAGGCCTACTGGGGTTATGTGTCATCCGTCTGATGGAGAGGCTTAGAAGCATTTTGATGCAACTTATCCAGATTTTGCAGCTGAGCCACAAAATATTCGTTTGGGATTATGTACGAATGGCTTCTCTCCTTTTTTAGTTGGTGTTGTGCCATATTCATGTTGGTCTGTATTTACCACCCCGTATAATTTTCCTCCTGAAATGTTGATGACTAGTCCCTATATATTTCTGAATTGTGTTTTTCCTGGCCCGCGTAATCCAAAAAGCGGCGTAGATGTCTACTTGCAACCTTTGATCGATGAACTTCAAATTTTATGGCATGAGGGGGTTGAAACTTGGGACATCTCACTTAAACAAAATTTCAATCTGCGTGCATATCTAATGTGAATTGTTAATGATTTTTCTACTTATGGAATGTTTTCTGGGTGGATGACAGCTGGAAAGCTAGCTTGTCCATATGGCATGGAAAAAATAAAATCATTCACATTGAGACATGGCAGAAAAAATTCATGGTTTGATTGTCATCGTTGTTTCTTGCCACCTGATCATGAATTTAGGAGACTCAAGAATGCATTCAAAAGGAATAAAAGGGAACATGATGGTCCACCTCCAAGGCTATCTGGAGATGACATCTGGGAGATAGTTCAGGATTTGCCTAAAGCCAGCGAGGAACCATTGTACAGGCTTGATGGATATGGCGTTTCGTATAGCTGGGGCCAGATAATTTACTGAAATAATGTTGATGTCATGCATAATGAGAAGAACTATTTTGAAAACTTTTTCAACACAGTTATGGATGTCACCGACAAAATAAAGGATAATCGTAAGGCCAAACTTAACTTACCAGAATATTGCAAACACAGAGAATTACACTTACAGGAGGGGCCCAATGGTAATATTCTTAAGCCCAAGGCTAGTTTTACATTCAAGTTGGACCAAAAGAATTAAATATGTGAGTGGGTCTAAAGTTTGAAGGTGTCCGATGGATATGCCTTAAATTTGGGAAAGAGGGTTGATATGGCACAAGGAATCTTGCATGAAATGAAAAGCCATGATTGTCATGCTTTCATGGAACAATTACTTTCAATTGCTTTTATTGGTTTACCTGAAAAATATGGAAACCAATAGCAGAGATCAGTTTGTTCTTCAAGGACTTATGTGCCACCACATTAAAAGAAGAAAATTTGGCACGAATGGAAAGTAATATTGTAATTATCACAATAAGATGGAGAATATTTTTTTGACAGCGTTCTTCAATGTGATGGAACATCTTCCCATTCACCTTGTGCACGAAGCTCGGCTAGGCGGTCCAGTTCAAACTTGGTAGATGTATCCATTCAAATGGTAAGCAATTGCAACATATTTAAATTCATACTTATCTTTTTTTAATATAGTAAACATCTAATCTTAAGATTGTGCAGGGTAATTGGAAAATTGAAAAGGGGTACCAACAATAAACATAGGATGAAAGGCTCTATAGTTACGACATATCTTGCAAGAGAAACATCTCAATTTTGTCCGTAATACTTTCGTGATGAAGTTGCTTGTTCAAGATACTGAATGAATTACCATCAAGACGATATGAATGAGCCTCATTTGCAACCGATATCAATTTTCAATCAATCTAGTTGTAAGGCTAAAAAGACCATAAGTCACAGGCTCACTCCCACGGATCATAAATCAACATCTTTGTATGTCTTGTTGAATTGATCGAAAGTTGAGCATTTTCTAAAGTAAGTAGATTAAACTTTTAACATATCTTATTTGTTTACTCATTCCCTTAAAAAAGATAATTGTGTTTCACATGTTGGATCTTCAGTTCATTTAAGACTCAATTTCACGAAAATAAAGTATATGCATCCTTTGCAACATGGTTTACATATGAGGTTTGTAAGTGTATTAATATTTCTACAAATTTTAAACATTTACACATTCCTCAACTAACATATAATATATATATATATATATGTATGTATGTATGTATGTATAATTTTGTAGGTACACCAGTCACCAAATGCAGTCGCATATGATCAGCTCTTGAGAGATATTTCTTTAGATCAAGTTGAAGCTCATGCAATGTCCCATTACACAGTAAGTGGGTTTAAATTTTCCACCGAACAATAATCTAGAACAAGGAAAACAAACAATAGTGGTGTTTGGGTTATGGGTGATGATGATGATGATTACTTTGGCATCATACACGAGATCTTAGAATTGGAGTATGTTGGTTTTCTAATCAAAAAACTATCCTCTTTCAATGTAAGTGGTTTGATCCAAGAACAAGAGGCACAAGAGTACATAAGGAGCATAATATCATTGAAGTGAAGCACAATAGGTCGTATCCTGTTTACTATCCATTTGTTCTAGCACAAAATTCTAAACAAGTGTATTATGATCCTTATCCGTTGCACAGTAATAAGTTTGATTGGTGGGATGTAATCAAAACAAAGCCTATAGGACGGGTGGAAGTTCAGAATGTCCTGGAGACTGCGTATCAAAACGAAATGCAAATTGATCACCAGCTAGTGGACGTTGACTTAGTTGATAGTTTGAATCACCCAAAAAATATATTTGAAGAAGTTAATATTGTGAAAGAAGAAGCTAAAAGGGTAGGAGATGAGGAAACTTCCGAAGAGGCTAATTGGTTTAGTGGAGAATCTTCAGAAGAGGAGGATTAGTTATGCAGGTTGTATTTATTATGTATTGATCTCTTTATGCTTTGTACTATATATTTACCTTTATGTCTCTTATTTAAGATGGATATGTAATATACTGTTTAAGATTGTTGTTTTCACTTTTCCATAACTTATATATTAATAAAAATATTCTTGTCTATCTCATGTTGTTGGAGTGATTTGAAATGTGAATTAGTAACTTGAAATTAGTTACTTGGAATGTTTTCTTATATATTCATTTTGTAGGAACTAACTACTTGTTAACTTCACATGATTTAGATGTTAGGTAGAGGTGACAAAGGTAAGGGAGAAGTTGATCCTACGAAAACAACAAAGAAAAACCAACCTCCACCTTATAGACGACCGACAGGTATTCATATATCTGAGGGTTGGTTTGCTGATGTGACAGCACGACCCTCATATTCTAGGTCATCTCAGTATTTGATTCCTGCTCCTACACATGTGGGGACACTACATGAGTCTACACCGACTCATTCTGCTCCTATCACCGTGCCACCATTACCACAGTGCTATCGGACTACCACTGGCACATCCAGATATCTACTATCATAAGTACCCTTCTGTAATAGTCACCCAGGTTCGCACAATGATTGTGTTGGATCTATTGGGTTGTCAGATTTTCATCTTGGCGGCACTCCATCCAGTGCTATATATCCGCCCACGCCAGTTCATCCACCATCCCTTTCTCCACGGCTCGGAGACAGTGATGATTTTGGGAGGCGTTATCTTATTTCATATGGGATAGGGTAAGATTTCTAAATATAATAACATTATTCATTTTTTATTACTATATTATTATGCTCTGTGAAATTATTGTTTGATCTTGTGTTGTAAGTTCAGTGTAGATGCTGGAGTTGGACAAATTACGGGAAAATGTATTTGTCAAAACTTCAATGGCTACTGGACCAGTTGACAAAAGGTTCCAAAAATTGATAGGGAAAGAATGTTTCAAGAATTTTATGTAAGGATTTAACTTATCGACTACTTAGCACATTGTTAGGCAAAAAGATTGAATATTATTTTTTTATTTTTGTTGTAGAAATTTTACTAGTGGAATGATGCAAATGCATGTCTTATAAAGAGAAACTTTTTTAGAAGATGTAGATCCAGATATAATGGTCTGTTGGATTATGCCTGAACCAAATTGGTACGACCTGACTGGATAAGTGAATCCGTATGGCAACATTATATTCTCTATTGGAATAGCGAAGACTACCAATTGTTGAGGGACAAAGGAAAGAAAGACCAAGCATCATTCAAGGGTGGGTCCCTACATACTGTGGGTGCAAAAAGTGTAATTGTCGTGGAGGAAAAATTGGTATGTAAATTTTACAGTTTTAATTATTTGTTTCTTTTAAATTTTTAATTATTTGAAGTTTGATAATTTTTTCATATACAGGAAAAAGAAAAAGGTAGGAAGATACGACACGATGAGCTATTAGAGGAGACACATCTAAAAAAGAAAAAGAACCCGACTGATGAAGATGTCTAAGTTGAACCTCATGCAAAAGCTGCCCATGTAAGAATCAAATTTTTAATTTGTGAATCTTTTTCTCAAAGTTGATATTATTCAAGTATAAGTACTTTAATATTTTTTGACTTTTAATTTTAACTTTACTTTGAATATAGGACAAATATATGCAGCTCATTAGTGAGCATCGTAGTGCTCAGCCTTCTGAAAGTCAGGGTGACCCACTACCCCACCATGTAGAGGAGGAGTTATGGGGAAAAGCTGCGGGTCCAGCAGTTAGAGGCCATTACTACAAATACCACAGAAATTTTTTGGCAAGAATGTTAGGTCTTCATCTGGCCCTACATACTATAACTCTTCCGTTGATAGAGAAACCGTTAAAACACTACAAAATAGGTTTCTAAACTCACTGAAGAGCTTGTTGCAGAGAGAGAGAGGGGGCGCAGAAGAGGGAGGATGATACACATCACCACTCAGGATGCTGCAACAGCAGTTCAGCCCTTTCATTTAGTCTGCAGGGGTTATTCCTCCATGTCCTAGTGATGCAGTTTAGGCTGAAAAAGGTCTAGGCCCACTGGATAATATCAGCTCAGATGAGTATGTGGAAGACGAGGACGAAGACGATGAGTTTTAGTTTTTTGACTTTTGTATGTGTTTTACTTTGGATTTGGATATTTTGTTGTACTTTTTACACTTTTGTATGTATTGTTGTAGTTGTTACACTTTTACACTTTTGTTGGACATTTTGTATGTGTTGTAGTGACATTTTGTATGTTGAGTAGGAATACATTTGGTTTGTTGTTTTTGTTGTTGTATTGTATTGTTTCATTTACTGCTTTTTATTTTTATTTTTAAATTTCCAGAAAAACCGACCACAAGTGGTCGGTTTTGATAATATTAATTAATTAATTAATTTTAAAATAAAACCGACCACTTGTGGTCAGTTTTAGCAAAATTAATTAATTTTTTAAAAAAAACGACCACTTGTGGTCGGTTTATTTTGAAATTTTTTATTCTTAAAATTATTTTTTCCTGTTTTAATAAAATAAATAATAACTTTTAAAAATATATATATTTTTTTAAAAAAACGAACACACATGGTCGATTTTTAAAAAGCTACCACTTATTTACCAACCACGCACTTTGGTCAGTTTTGTGGTCGAAAATTAAAGAAAACCATTTTCTTTAGTAGTGCCACCAAAACGCCCCTTCTCCCTCTTCTTTTTGCCGCTGCCTAGCCGAAATTAATCACCGGCAGGCAAGCTCCGTTTCCTGTCACACACAACCAGCTGATTCAGCCACCACCACCACACTACCACAATGTCCAGCCTTCCCCATCTCATTGCCACCGTCGGGTTTGACCGCCAAACAGCCGGCAAGTTTCAGACAAACACACCAACGGCACCCCCTCTCCCTTTCTCTTTCATTTTCTCTGATCTTTTCTTTGATGTATTGGCCGGATAAGGCTAGATCTGGACGGACTATTAATACTCCGGCGTTGCTCTGGCAAAGGCCGTGGAAGCAACACCACTTTCTTCACTAATTTATGTTGTTGTCTCCATTGAATGGGGTTTTTGATTTTTTTTTATGTTGTTACATTAATGTGCAAATCTGGTTGTAGCCTATATTTTTGACAATGTCTTGGCTATCTGGGCTTATTCCCGATGAATTTCCTTTCCTTTCAGAGACAATATGTTGGTTTTTGCATTGTGTTGTTTTGTTGATTCACCATTGTTATTGGTATACTGTTTAGTTGCTTACACCCGCTTATTATCCCTTCATTTTTCTACTGGTCACTATTGTTTTATGTTGTTAAGAAGCTAGAGTTGATGCGATTCTATTTGGACTTTTGACGTCCAATTTTTTGATTATTTTGAGAAATTTTGTATTTACTGCTTTTGCTTTGAAAATGAACAAGATACTGTACGAATTGGCCAATGAAATTATCTTTCTGTCTGGATATTTGAGGTCACCCCATTACAAAAGACGGACTTTATTTTATCAAAGTTAGTATTTTATATTAAGGGCCGACACATGGCCGATGAAGAAATCTTTTGTCGATTTTCGAGGCCTTCACAAATAAAAGATGGATATTACGTATATAAATAAATTTGGGCGATGACAAAATTTTTATAACAATGCAAAAAGTTTTATGATTCGTATCTTGGCAAGACAATTTAGGACGGCTAATAAATCATCAACCACTTCGTAGCCATGCCGTATTTAAAATTTAATCTGAGCCCATCTTTTAACAAAAATTATATATTTTTATACATATATGCACATATAGGTTCTCAATTTATTTTGATAATTCTTTATTTGTTACTAATATTTTATTAGCAGGTGTTTATACAGGTTATTGGGAATACTCATCGGAAATAGCATTCAAAGAAGACTTTAAGTTTTATACTTTTAAACTTGTACGAATATTAAATTATAGTGAAATCTTTATTTTTGGGATGTTGGGAAGGATATTATTTATTTACGCAATTTTCATCACGCGTTAGGCAAATTTAGACCGTTACTATTTATATAAAAGAATTAAATTGATTTAGATATTTAATAGAATAATTCATATTTTTACACTAAAAACATTACGTAATCTTTTCCCTTGAACAAATTTTTCTTTATTTAATCTTTTCATTTTTTCTTACATATCTCATGTATTTTTGTTTATTTTTATACACATGTTTTTACGATAACAAATGCAATTTACACATTCTTTACATATAAATTGTGTATATTGTTTTAATACGCATTTTTGTATTTGTACTTACAAACATTAATTTTTTCTCTTTCTTTTAATAACCCCAAGTATGGTCAGAAACCGCATTTGTGGATTCTGAAGGGTGTCTAATACCTTTCCTTCAGAGTAATTTGAACCCTTACCTAAGATCTAATTTGGTTCGTAGATTAGAACACAAGTCATACATGTAAATAATTAAATATGTTTCTTATTTTTCCTCAAAACTTTGGTGGCAACTCTGAAAAATTTATTCTTTTTAGAGCCCATAACGTCGTGCTCGTTTTGACCTAAGGTAAAAATAGGGTATGACAAACATTATATGAAATAACTTTATTAAATTTACTAGTAACAAGGGATTGTTGAATGAATGAATGTTATAATGAATTGCGTCGATTCTCAATTTGTCGATATTATATGAAATAACTTTATCAAATTGACTTGCAACAACGGATTGTTGAATTAATGTACGTAATAATGAATTGTGTTGATTCTCAATTTGTCGACATTATATGAAATAACTTTATTAAAATTGAATCGCAACAACGGATTGTCGAATAAATGTACGTAATAATGAACTGCGTCGATTATCAATTTGTCGATATTATATCAAATAACTTTATTAAATTGACTCGCAACAACGGATTGTTGAATTAATGTACGTAATAATGAATTGCGTTAATTCTTAATTTATCGATATTATATGAAATAACGTTATTAAATTGACTAGCAACAAGGGATTGTTGAATGAATGTACATAATAATGAATTGCATCAATTCTCAATTTGTCGAGATTATATGAAATAACTTTATTAAATTAACTCGCAACAACATATTGTCGAATGAATGTACGTAATAATGAATTGCTTCAATTCTCAATTTATCGATATTATATGAAATAACTTTATTAAATTAACTCATGACAATGAATTGTTGAATTAATGTACGTAATAATGAATTGCGTCAATTCTCAATTGCCAACAATATATGAAATAACTTTATTAAATTGACTAGTAACAAGGGATTGTTGAATGAATGTACGTAATAATGAATTGCGTCGATTCCTAATTTGTCGACATTATATGAAATAACTTTATTAAATTGACTTGCAACAATGGATTGTCTAATGAATGTATGTAATAATGAATTGCGTCGATTCTCAATTTATCGACATTATATGAAATAACTTTATAAAATTAACCCGCCACAATGGATTGTCGAATGAAGGATCTAATAATGAATTGCGTCGATTCTCAATTTGTCTACATTATATGCAATAACTTCATTAAATTAACTCATGACAATGGATTGTCGAATTAATGTACGTAATAATTAATTGCGTCGATTCTCAATTTGTCGACATTATATGAAATAACTTTATTAAATTGAATAGCAACAACGGATTGTTGAATTAATGTACGTAATAATGAATTGCGCCGATTCTCAATTTGTTGACATTATATGAAATAACTTTATTAAATTGAATAGCAACAACGAATTTTTGAATGAATGAAAGTAATAATGAATTGCGTCGATTCTCCATTTGTCCACGACATATGCAATAACTTTATTAAATTGACTCGTGACAATGGATTGTCGAATGAATGTACATAATAATGAACTGCGTCGATTCTCAATTTGTCGACATTATATGAAATAACTTCATAAAATTAACTCGTCACAATGGATTGTCTAATGAATAGACATAATAATGAATTGCGTTGATTCTAAATGTTTCCACATTATATGCAATAACTTTATTAAATTAACTCATGATAGTGGATTATCGAATGAATATACGTAATAATGAACTGCATCGATTCTCAATTTGTCAACATTATATGAAATAACTTTATAAAATTAACTTGCCACAATGGATTGTCAAATGAATGGACGTAATAATGAATTGCGTCGATTCTTAATTTGTCCACATTATATTAAATAACTTCATTAAATGAACTTGTGACAATGGATTGTCGAATGAATGTACGTAATAATGAATTGCGTCGATTCTCAATTTGTCAACAGTATATGAAATAACTTTATTAAATTGAATAGCAACAACAGATTGTTGAATTAATGTACGTAATAATGAACTGCGTCGATTCTCAATTTGTCGATATTATATGAAATAACTTTATTAAATTGAATAGAAACAACGAATTGTTGAATGAATAGACGTAATAATAAATTGCGTCGATTCTCAATTTGTCCACATTATATGCAATAACTTTACTAAATTAAATCATGACAATGGATTGTTGAATGAATGTACGTAATAATGAATTGCGTTGATTCTCAATTTGTCGATATTATATGAAATAACTTTATTAAATTTACTCGCAACAATGGATTGTTGAATGAATGGACGTAACAATGAATTGCGTCGATTCTCAATTTGTCAACATTATATGCAATAACTTCATTAAATTAAATTGTGACCATGGATTATCGAATGAATGTACGTAATAATGAACTGCGTCGATTCTCAATTTATCGACATTATATGAAATAACTTTATAAAATTAACTGGTAACAATATGGGAGTTGCAATAGGATTTAAAATCGATTTGTAAAGAAAAGGAAATGGTAAGGTAATCGAACTGGAATCCATAATTCTAACACTTTTGTAATGACCGTTGTTAATCTCCAATCTGTGTTTGTGTCATGCACAGTCGACTAAGGCGATGAACTATAATTGTATCCATATGTAGCTAGGCTAGGCAAGGCTATGGTAAAGAGGGTCAAATCGTTCACACTATTACATGCATCACTCTAGATGCATTTACTAAGAGCAATCAAATCGGATAATGGGAAATCAGTCAGTGATTGTCCTTTTTTGGAGGTAAATTTTTCAACTTTTTAAAACCTACTGAAATGTCAAATGAAATAAAACCAACTTGAAAATATAAGTTTGTTAAAACTTGATTTAGAAAATATTTATGAAAGGTATAGCTGAACATTTTAATTTCGTTATTATTGAACGTTCTTAAAAATGAATATCAAAAAATAACATAATTTTAGACTGGGCGAAGTATTGGGTGGTTTAAGACTTGTGATCTAACAATGGTGCGAGATATGGCATGCTTCACTCAATATTCACATCAAATTAATGATCTTGTATAACAAAAGGAGTTATACAATCCTGCACATCTATTTTACTTACTTTTTTGATCACTCATGACATGGGGTGGAGTGTTGACTGCGTACTGAGAGCATTCATCGGTGCAACGAGGCTGTCAACTTTGCCTATCGACTGTTCCAAAATTTTGAAGTTGGATTTAATTGCCAAAAAAAATCCATGCATCTAAGTGACGTCTTTTTTTTTAGTTTTTTTTAATGGTTTGTAACTTCGTGTTTTCTTATTTAGTTTGTCGTCATTTACAATGTCTCAAGCCTCTGAATCATCCAATGCAACCAACAAGCCTCATTTTTTATGTTATTACGGTAATCCAGCTGTCTTGAGGAAGTCACGCGCCAATTCAAATCTAGGCCGACTGTTCTTTAACTGTGCGGTTGGCCAGGTTGGTGGTTTTATTTACCATATTGTAATTATTTTGTTTTATTAAAATGCAATCTAATTCTTGTAATTTGTTGTAGTATAATGGTGGTTGCTCTTTTTTCGAATAGCTTAAAGAGGATGCACCGGCGAGCAGCCCTTCTACGTGCAATTTGAAAGAACTTGCCAAGTTTGAAGTCCTTCAAAAGTTTTGTGAATCCGAAGAAAATAAGGAGCTTCTTACCTCATTGTTGTTTGAAGCCGAAGGGCGAAGGGATCACTTAAAAGGATTGCTAAAAGAAACCGAACAGGAGAGGGATCAACTAAAACTAAAGTTGATTTTCGCTGAAGAAAAATAGAATACCCTTAAAAATTTACTATATGTTATGGTTCTTGCGTTGTTTTTTTTAAATTTTGTAACGGGTATGTACTAGAATTGAAAAAAAATATATCTTCTCCTAAACTCTTTAATGATTATGTCAGCTTATTGTTAGTAATCAACTATGGGTTTCCGTCTACAATTTCAAGAGTTTGCTCCATTAATCTAGTACAGATAAATCTGTTTGCACTCTAAAAATAAATCTATTACTATTCAATATTTAATAAATTAAAAGGTACTCCATAATATTAAGCATTCCAAATAACCAAATAAATGTAAGAATATGTCAAAATGTGACTGCTTCATTAAGGGAGGGAAAGTCGCAGCAAAGTGTTTAATTTTTTCATGATGAATTGAGAATTATACTATCTCCAATAGTGAATGATTTTAAATTTTTGTTAGGAGCGGGAAAATTTCCAAATTTTTTGTGATTATAATGAAATTTTGGCAATTAAAACTTGGAGGAAAAACCACAAACTTTTAAAATTTTTATTGACCAATTAAAAAGGGTTAACTTTTTACTACTATATAAAGGCATCGTTGCTTGTGATAGTGTTTAACTTGTTACTAATATCCAAAGTTCTGATAGTCTTTACTTGAAAAGGGTATGAATTGGCATAATTCTATTTTTAGGCTTCTTTGTTATCTTTCTTTATATTAAAATAACGACATTTTCTGTTTAATTTTTGTTTGTGCAGACTTAAAATAGAGATTGAACAGATACATTTTCGAGTATAATCTTTAAAGCAAATAATTAAAAGTCTTCCAGATCGTGAAGAATTTGATAAAAGATTATCGATATTGTTCGACCAAATTCAAACTTTGGATATAATGCTAAGAGGTCTACTCAGTCGCATGGGCTGCGATGCTGATGAATGCCTTACTCCTCCATCATCACCCCCTCCTCGATGAATAATGGATGGTAAGTGCTAAGATTATTTTGATCAGCTTCGACTTTTACGGATGTAATTTTAATTTATCGAACCATTACCCAACGCAAATTGGATTATATTTGTCCCAATATATTCACTATGATTTGCGCTAATCAAATTATTTGAATCAAAAGTATGTTGATTAGTACAAAGTAGTATAACAATGGAAGTATTTTCTACTAGCAATATTCAACCTCATAAAATACTTATGCGATGACCCTGGAAAAATTTAAACAAACATAAAAAACAGACAAAACAAAACTAACATAACTAAATGAAACATGAAAATTCATCACAAGTTGTCTTAACTATCCCCACCGTCGATTTCACCCATGTGCCAAAATAAATCCTGCCTCATGTTATGCAGTTGCCATTGAAGTTCATCATTTTCTACTATGAGAGCATCCACAAATCCCCTCAGAAGTTCCATGTCTCTTGTAAGATTTGGTGCAAACTCACAAACCCAAACTGAATGATGGTTATGCGGTTGGCCATTTGCATGACCCATTGGGTGCCCGTTATCATAATTGTTGATGACAAAATTGTCCATTGTTTTCAAAGACTATTTATTTTCTTGAAAAGTTTATTTTATGATGAAGATTGAAGAGTTAGGGTTGCATTATATAGCATCAAACCTATGAAACCCAAAGGACACCATCTGAAAATTGCATCCATTGAACGTGACTCTTCATTTTTTAGAAATCTGAAATGTCTTTGACAAATAGCGAAAATGACCCTTCGATTTTGTGAAAAAAAATTGAACCGTCTGTGGCAATTATTGAACATGACTTTCATTAGGGTTAAGTAATTTGAAAGTTTGATAATTGTTGTTATTTATTCGTTATTTATTGTGTAAAGTCGTGAAAATTATAGAGTTTAACATACATCCATTGTCAAGGTAGGTTTTATTTTACACAAGCCATAAGTTTAAAAAGTAATAGGAAATTCTTACATTGTTCTCCTAAAGTAACATCAGTGATTACTTACTCTTTTTCTCTGTCCACTACTTGTTATTGATCTCGCCTAAGCTTATCATTTCAATCAAAAAATAATAATTATTTCTCTAATATTTGTCATAATAAAAATCTACTTGCATTAGTTTTTTATAATGAATTACAATCACACGCCACATTTAAAAGATATATTATTTTTCATCTCAATTTATTTGATGATGTTTGAATTTTGAGAATAAATTGAGTTAACATTTTATGATATTTTATTATATGCCCTGCTAATTGATTTTAATATATAGAGAGTTAAAATGTTAAAACAAAATCAACAATAGGGATAACCAAAAATCTCCCACTACTAAATCTGGAAAATATGATTAAGACTATCAATTTATAGAAGAGGTAGTGATTACTCTGATTATGTAAGAAGTTGGTTGTTTACACGGGATTGAAGAAACAGAATACAGAATAAGTGATTACACTGTTGGTGAATTATTAGTTAAACTCAAAATTATATATTAAAAAAAGTAATCAGAATACAAAATAAGTTACATAGTTTGCTTCTGAATGGAGAAAATGAATTTTAGTCAACATAACAAAATTTAAAAAAAAAAAAAAAGCAAAATTAGGATAATTAAACTAAACATGACATATCACCGCAGGCCGTCGTTCCAAGCACCGCCATCTATTTCAACCATTGGCTAAAATAACCTCTACCTGATGTAACGCATTTCCTGTCGAATTTCATCATTTTCTCGACTGAGAGCATTCATAAGTCCCGTTAGAAACTTCACATCTCTTCTAAGATCAGCAGCTTTAAGGTTCGCATATGATACCGGTAACAGCAAATTTTGTGATCGTTGGTCGAGAATGGTTATGTGGTTGGCATTTGCATGATTGTTTGCGCAAAAATTGTCCATTTTTTCCAAAGATTATTTAAGTTCTTGAAAAGTTTTATTGAATAATAAGGAAAATTGATGATTCTGGCTTGTGTTATATAGCATCAAGCCTATGAAACCCAAAGGTCACCTAGTGAAAGTTGCATCTAATGAACATGTCTCTTCGGTTTGCTGAATTAAATTTGAAATGTCTTTCATAATTATGAACGCAACTCTTATTTTTTTTGTTAAATAGTTTGAAACGTCAGTGACAATTAGTGATCATGTCGCTTCGTTTTGCCGAATTAACATGAAACATCTTTGACAATTGTTGAAGATAACTCTATATTTTGGTTAACTAATTTGAATGTCTTTGATAATTATGGGTTACCATTTTATTTGAACGCATGTCTTGTTAATACGGTATGTAAATACTTAAAATTGTGCATTTTTCCATTGATTCGTCAGGAAATGTTAACTTCGAGAAAGCCTACACAGACCACACTTAATTTTATTTGGGTTTGGGAGGTGGGACGGAACAACTACCAAGCTGCTTTTGTTGCACCATTCTCTCAATTCTACATGCAGCTGCTTCAATACGCCTGAACATTGCCTCTTGCTTGTCGCCAAAGCTGTCCACGCAGTGCGTTAACACTTCCATCTCCACTCGCATTTCATGGACGTGAGTGTACAACGATTGAAGTGGATTAATCGCAACATACCTGTATTAAGGCAGTGCATGCAAAAGGTGAGATCCATGTGGGTTGTTGGGTGGGTTACTTATTTTCACCTGCAATTTCATAACAAAATTTAAAACTAAGAAGAAAGATGGTAATATAAAAATGAATGGACACATGATCTTTTCTAATCTTATGTTATGTTCTATTGCACGAAGCTGCTAAGATTATACCTATGTTGTTCTATATCCTAGGATAAACACTCAATTTATAGAAAATAAATATCACAGGAAAGTAGCCTTTGTCTTTTGCTGACAATATTGACAGTCAACTTGTATAAACGTCGCACTTAAAAAAGTTTTGTAATATTTGAAGTGTAAATTTTATCTCTAAACTAAACTTAAGGTGGAAAGTAATGAAAAATATTTGAAATTTAAATAAATTTCTTACGCATTCGTCTGTTACTCTATAGTTGTAGATCAAAAAATAAGTTAGTTCCGCGGAATATCACTCCAACTATTAAAGTATGCAACTGAAGTAACATGTCACTAACATAACTCACTACAATCATCGTCACTGAATTACACATATAGTACAACCATTTGAAAACAATGAAAAAGGGTTAAATCTGTATAAGGGTTTTATTGTCAAAAAAATGTATTCCCTCGGTCCTATTTTATTTGTCTAAATTTGCATTTTGTAATTGTTACTTGTCATTTTACCAAGTTAATGTGGGACGAGTACAATGGGACAACCGGAGTAATAGAGAATAGGAGAATTTTAATCCATTTTATTCTTCTTTGACTGTTACTCTAATAAATGGGACATATATTACTATAGTATAACTAAGTAAGTAGTATTTGAAATTGAAAATTTAAATTAGAGTGGTGTAAGTAATGAGTCAAAAGAATGGTTGCAATGCTATTCCATTAGGCATGGGTGACACTCTTTAATGAATGGTGTCTTGGGAAATCACAAGGTTGCATATCCAAAGCAAAAGCAATGATGTCATAGCCGTCGGTTTTAAAAAGGGGCCCTTCGTTTAAGTCATGCATTCACTTCATTAAAAACCCTAACCTAATTTTAATGGTTGTTTGGCTGGAAAAAGAAATTGATGGTTGAACTTGGAATTGGAGTTACTGTTTATAGATATGAATATATATTGAAGTTGTTATTTAATTATCGTGTAAAAAATATAACTAATATAAGTGAAACATCATTTTAATATTTTACAAAAAAAAATAATTTCCCTATAGTGAATTTGTATTTATGGGAAAAAAAAACTATTTTTCACTCACTAAAGTGGAAGTAAGAAGTTTTTGGTGCATCAATTGTTTCCAACGTTTCAACGGGTTGCACCCCATCACATGGATGCAACTATTCATAAATGTCCTTTTACTTGGAAAAAGACCTATTTAAATGACATTAACATTAGCACAAAACAAGTATTTACACACTTCAAAACTTACAAACTTATATTTTTTAATTAGTGTAATCTTGTTTAATCAGGAAAGAATTCAAAAGGTTAATTATAAAACTACCAAACTCTTATATTGTCTCCATTATGTAATGATGTTTAATATTTTATTTTGGATTATTATCACCTCTTCTTAATTAATCTGACTTTTTTGATTCGTACAAAAATGAACAAAAAAATCAATGAGAAGTATGCGAATGCACTGATGGGGAAGCCGATGAAGGACTGTCTAGTTGATCTACACTTTCTTTGCATCGACCTTGTCTCTAAGATGGACGTGATACTAGCCCAGCAAGATCAACTTCATAAAAAATAGATAGTTTGGAGGTGTTATTGAGGGCAACCGCCCGTGCTTCAGGATTAGATGACAATGATATCATCCCCCATCACTTCCCTAGTAAAGTGGGTATCTTAGCACCCTACGCCCATCATGGAATAGTTTGTAGTTTTTGTATGTTTTCCTTTTGACAAGTTAATGACTAATAAAATTATTGTGTTGTAGTTGTAATGTTATGGTTGTTTAATTTCATTTTGTTTGACAAGTATGTTCCGATTGTAGTAAAAAATTTCATTATACGCACGTTAATGCTTAAGTATATGGTTTCATTAAGTAAATTCATAATACTGTGAAATCAAAGATCGAACAAGAAATACTTTTCAATTCGTTGGTAAAAGAAAATTCAAAATGAGGCAGAATATACATAGGTCCATTTTTTAAAGACGATTGACAAGTCTGCAATTTAGGGTCTATGTACGTGACCCTATTTAGTCAAAGGAGGGAAATGGTGATATTTTCAAAATGTTTGGGTGAAACCTATACTTTGCAATATGGAGGAAAATGGTCATCAAAATTTGAATAGAAATCTAATTTGCTTGCGCTATTTAAAGGCAATCTTGCTTTCATTTCAAACGTACCAGTCTATTTTTTATCATCTTCTGAAGAATCTTTACCTAAGGTATCTACTGACATTAATATATTCTATTTCCCCATCTTTGCTGCCCTATCATAATAACTCATCATTAATATATTCTATCTTCCCCATCTTTGTTGCCCTATCATAATAACTCATCATCAAATTTGCTGACTTAATAGTATGGAAATGGACGTTGTTGATCTGATATGCATGAGCCTAGAAGAATTAGAGGAAAGAGTTGAAGATTTACCAGATTGTGAAGAAATTAAAGAAAAATTATCTATTTATCCGATCGAATTCACGTATTAGACAGTTTTCTTCGTTGTTTACTTGTGCGTTTGGGCATTGATATTGATCTATCCATTCATACCCCACCTTCTCCCCCTAGATAATAAATGATCGTTGTAATTTGAAGATTAATGAAGTTATTGTGTTCATCTTATTAGAGCGTGTTCTTTAATTTTCTCCACTGCATTGCCAACATCAAATCGCACTATTAGAAACAAAGGGTCCGGTAGGTTAGGTACAGTCAGGCGCCATATTTCACTACTAATTGAAATCTGATTTAGTACTTAACTAAATTAATTTAGTCATCTCTATCAGCAAGCATTTAGTTTACGTAATAAATACTTGCGATTTACCCAAGCCAAGCACGCTATAGGGGCGGCTTATCATTAATGCAATGTCATGATTTTTTGTTCCACAAAATAAATCGTCAACTGGAAAATTTAAAACATATGAAAGTGCCTTTAATATGGTCTTTTGGTGGTTTGAAATCATTTGATGATATTAAACATCAATTTCCTAAGTTAGTGGTTAAGCATGATAAATTTAAAATAACTTTATTTTATGTTCATGTCCACTAAATTTAAATTTTAATTTATCACAATAACTTTAAAACATGCATGAACATGCACAATTGCAACTTCAACTATATCCCCAACTTCTAATTTTTCACTACCAAACGCGTACTACAATTGCCTCAACTCAACTATCCCTTATCCACTATATAAATAGGGATCACCATTGCACTAAACCACTCACCTTCTCCTCAACAATTGCAGAGAACTCTTTCTAGAAAAAAAAACTTTCTTTCCAACAAACATAACCCTATACGTGAGTTAAAGTAATTTAGTTTTTTTTCTTCTAACATGTCAAGTGTTAAACTGGCTTCCTTTTCTTGTAAACTTTGTATTCTTTTTATTTTTCATTAATAATTGAGGGATATTATTTGAGACATTGTTTTTTCATATTGCATGTCTGATTTAGATTTAAGTTTTGCATTCTAAATATTATTTGGGTAATATTTTATTCGTATTGCATGACTAATTTTGATTTTAGTTTTGCAATTTTTTAATATGTGCTAAAGTTTTTGTTCATCTATTATGTAGCAATGGCAGATCCAGTATGGGACATGACTATATTGATGAACGCAGTCAGGAATCTACAGAGAACAGTGCAAGATTTACACTGGGAGTTGGCCGCCACTAGAGCGAGGCTGATTAGGGAGATGTGTAGAATTGTGTGTCATCTACCCGATGAACCTCTGAAAGATAATGAGAATAATAATAATAATTAAGCGTGTGCTTTTTTAAAAAAATAATATGACGTTTTATGTGGTACTTTTTATCTAGTAGTTTTTATTGTATGTAGTATTATGTAATTAGTTTTCGTTGGCTATAGTCTGGGTACCCCTGTTTTTATTTTATTATTAATGAAGAATATCTATATTTGCTCCTACTGATGTTAGTTGTTTTTTTTTAGAAACTCACCTATGCAAACCAGTATTACTTTGCTTCCGCAAAATCACTGAAGTATGAATATTCACAGTATAAATTGGGTTCCAATGTTATGAGAGTTAGTTTATGTTGTATTAATTTAGGCTTTTAAAAAGCAATACAATTTACAGTCTTTCGAGTGGCACTAGCTATTTGTTAGTCGAATGATGTGAAATAATGCCCGCAAGAGATAACTCGTCCAACGGAAAAGGGTTTCCTAAATAACAAGTGTACTTTCAACAGCTTAGTTTGTTAATTAAAAAAATTGACATTTCACTATCACAAAAGATTATTCCTCTATTTCATTAAAATTACAAATGTCGTATTTTAATGAATTACTCATCTTTTAATTTATTAACATAACTCAAAAATATTTTTCTTAGTGGCACATGTAGAGACAATGAAATTTTGATTGAAATGAAAATAAGGAGAACATTCAAAGAATTTGCATTGGAAAGATAAGAATGTAATTCAAAATAAGGAGAACATTCAAGAATTTGCATTGAAAAGATAAGAATTTAATTAAACCTTGGTCATTGAAAAGGCTTCATCAACATTGAATATCAATTTCAAGTGGGTGAGTTCCTTTTAAAGGTGCTCTAGTGTTAAATAATACTTATGTGTTGCTTAACTAATTTTTATAAATTCAATGGTAAAAATAATTGTCAATAGTTAGTTATTCATTCAATACTTGCTAACATGTTACAACACTAACCTATTATTTTGCTTATTACAAGGACAGAATCGATAGAATTTATGCGAAGCTAATGGATATTGACGGCAAGTAGGATGGTCTTCACCAAGAATTATCTGCACTCATCGATGTGATTCAAGAGAAGCTTGGACTGCTGGAAAACTACCATGCAGAGTTGGATGTCTAAGTCGATGATTTGTATACTAGGATAAGTGTTATATTTGTACGATTAGGCATTGATCCTGGTGTTCTATTTTCCCCACCGTCGGATCCTTCAACGCATACTTCATCACCCTCTCCATCCCCATCACCACCACCACCACCCAGATTTCCCTGCCTCGGTGATGTATTAGTTGTTTTTCATTCATAATTATTATTTAAATGAATGAAATCCTTTAGTATCCAATTTTCGAATGTATTTCTAACATTTTATTATGATGATTTTCTTTTCTACCCAATTGTTGGACGTATTCCTTAACAAAATAAAGCACCTAGGCTTCAAATCTAACTTTAAAAGCAAAATTGTTTCATGAAAAGACTTCACGTCACGTTAAAACGTGTGTAATATGATAGGGACGGTAAAATAACATGTACATTGAGATCCTCACCTTATATTAGGACCTATATAAAGGTTGCCTACAATATCTATATATCGTTATCTTATCCTAAGCTATTTGTGATAATGTATTTCTGTGCTTCTCTAAACATTCTTGGCCATTTCTCGCACTCCTATCTACATCTGCAACTAGAATGGATAGAACCCCAACAAGTTCAACGAGAAAGACTCTATAGCTAACCACATCTCCCAAAGTCCTGAAAAAGCTATACTAAAAAAAAATCAATGCGATGTCTTGGAAGATGAGATGACCAAAATATTCAAACTCCTCATGGACAAGGAGAAAGATGAATGGATTTTGAGTTTTTCCTGCTTTATGAACCGAGGCCCCAAACAAAGGCCTTTGACATCTACCAGAAGGTCCTGAAGGAAGACTGCCTGTAGTGTGTTTGTTAGGGTGGGGGGGTTGGGGGGTTAGGCTTGTGTTTGTGGTTATTACTTGTTACTTTTCTTCCTAGTGGGTGAACAATTAACAGGTCATTTTCTTCATTAAATGTGTTATTTCTTCTCTACTAGTTGTTAAATGTTGTTTCTTTGCGTAATTGATGCTCCTTCCTTTGAAGGTTCCTTTACTTTCACTCTATAGTTTATAGTGGGGCTAACGTTGGTTAAAGTTATGCATTGAACATTTTTTCCTGATTCATTTAGAACTACTCATTAACCTAGGAAACATAGTTGAGACCTAATTCATGAGATGTTCGACTGTTAAGTACAAAACAAACAATAGCATATAGCATTTTAATTTAATTTAATTTAATAAAAATATTTTTGTTACATATGTGTCAATATTTCTAGAACACAAAAAGCCACGACTACTCAACATTACAACAACAACAACAACAAACCCAGTGTATTCCCACTAAGTGGGGTCTGGGGAGGGTAGAATGTACGCAGTCAATACCTCTACCTCCGAAGAAGTAGAGAGGTTGTTTTCGGTATACCCCCGACTCAAGATAAAGAATAGTTAACAAGGTCATAGTAATACATTCTATTACTATTAATAACATAATTAAATAGAGAAGTATTATACGCAACATAATTAAATTCACAAGTTTAGATTTAGAAATTTCTTTATGTCATGTAATTACCAATCCAAAAAAATTTCCTCTACTCATGCTCATTGACATTTACCATGTTGTTTTCGAGTAAAATTTTACCAAGGTTATCATGTAGATTTAGTGTCATTCAAGCAAAACTTAGATTTGTAGGCTCCTTAATCAAACTTGAGAAGGGCAACTTGAACGGGTTTATGTGTCAAATCCGTCTTAATGGACATACAGAGTGATATATTTTGATAAAGAAAGATATAAGGTCATCATTTTTACCTACAAAAGCCAAATTAATTGTATCAAGTACTATGATGCCCCGGAAAATTTTTTCGTTAAGATCTCGGACAAAAATGTGTTGAATTCTGTTCTTTATCATGATTAATAATTTTTCTGTGTGGAATTTCTGTATATGCAACACGTAATCACGTAGAGCATCAAATAAGCTTTCCAAATATATGTGGATCATTCAAAACGGACACTCGAGCGATGAGTTATGACCATTCTGATCTAACCGTGAATAGTGGTGAACAGTAAATGTGCAAGAAAAAAATACTGAGGCCAGGCGAATTTTAGGGTAAAATTCAAACGATCATAACTCTTTTGACATAATGATATGGGTGAGCTACTATATATCAACAGAAAGCTCTGAAAGTCCTCTTTCCAATGAAATTGGTTTCATCCAATTTGGACATCAGAGAAAATGGTTATGGTCGATCTACTTCAGCCTATCAAAACAGTCCACCAAAGGACAGATTTGACATTATTTGATTTTTAAGGGTATTTTTTTCATTCCCACTCCAATCCATCCGGGTAAACCATGGATTTAAGTCCATTAAGACCATTCAATAGCTCATTTTTCTCCAAAATTTCCTAAGGCTCAAACCCCAACCCTACTACTCCAAATTTCATTCTTCTATGTCTCTTGATTGAACCGTAGAAATTTCAAATTGATTTGGGATTCGAGTTGATCATGTTAAGGGCTTCGAGAAGCACCCTTTATTTTTGTGAATAAAGTTCCGGAGTCGGAAGTTCATATTCATCTTCCCATTTTAGGTATGTGGGGCTTTGAACAAGATTATCCTTTCGATCTTGTGCCCAGTATTTTGTTGAATTACATTGACATGAGATTTTACATGTTTTACCATGAATTGGAAACATGGTTTTATATCTTATATTATTGTTCATGAGCTATGGGATTATGTCATCCGATATGTGTATGATGTTGAGATGGAATTATGTCCAAAAAGTATTTGATTATGAGAGTATGATGATTTAATTTGTTAAGCCTTGATTTATACTATCATCCCACTATTTCCTTATTATGAATTTATAATTGATATTGGAAATTCTATAACCCTACTATGGGTTGATGTCTCAAGTACCTTTAAATGAGAGTTGGATGGCAAATTGAGAAATGTTGATATTGAAGTTGCAATGAGTCTTGGTATTTTTCGGATGGTTTTGATGAGTTAAATTGTTAAAATATTATGTATTGAGTCTTCATATCCTTGTCCAAATGTCGAGTCGGTTATGGTTCAACGCATTGATACCTTGTTGATGTTTAGGAAGATTAAAATGTTTTAAGCTAAAATGTGTTGAGTTTGGAATCCACAAATTGATGATTGATGCCCAACAGATTGATTCAGATAAGATAAAGGAAAGAGAAAGAGTAAGAGCGGTTAAGAGAGTCAGATCGGAGCAACAGGGGTCTGGTCAAACTAGATTCTCCGGAGGGAGTCACCCTTAGTTTCAAAGACATCCATTTATACCTGCGCCTTTCTCAGTTAGTGCTCTCATATATCGGGGAAGGCAGGAGCTTAGGAATAGGTTGGTACCTTCCAGGTCTCAAGACAGTATAAGAAACCAGCCTCATCCTCCTTCGTATGCTAAGTGTGGTAAAAACCAATTTGGGGAGTGTTATATGGGGCAGCGGGCATGTTTTGGTTGGGGCAAGTTGGGCCACATACTTAGAGACTGCCTGTATGCCAGACAGCAGAGTCGTGATACCCGTCCCCAGAGTCAGGCTACCAGTCCCCCGCGTCCCACAGCCCGTCCAGTTCCTCCTTAGGATACTTCATCTAGTACTGTTGGCGGTCAACGCCAGAATCATTTCTATGCTATACCACCTCATCAAGAGCAGGAGGACTCTCCCGATGTTGTCACTGGTATGCTCCATGTTTTCTATTTTGATGTCTGACTCCGGTTTGAGTTTTTCTTATGTGACACCTCTGGTTGCTGTAAATTTTGAAACGGATCCTGAACTAATTTTTGAGCCTATTTTAGTTTCTACTCCGGTAGGAGAGTCTGTCATTACTAAGCGGGTGTTTAAGAAATGTCCCATTACTGTCTTTCATTAGGTTATGTATGCTGATTTGATTGAGCTAGATATGGTTGACTTTGATATCATTCTAGATATGGATTGGATTCACTCACGCTATGTGTCTATTGATTGTCATGCCCGTGTGGTCAAGTTTTAGTTTCCTGATAAACCTATCCTCAAATGGTCTGGGAGTTTTGTGATTCCTACGGGTCATTTCATATCCTATCTCAAAGCTAGGAAGTTGATTTCCAAGGGTTGCATCCACCATTTGGTTTGGGTTAAAGACACTAAGTTTGAAACCTCGACCATTCAGTCAATTAATGTTGTTAATGAGTTTCTTGATATCTTTCCGGAAGATCTCCCTGGAGTGATAAAGAGATAGAGTTCGGGATTGACCTTCTTCCTGATACTCAGCCTATTTCCATTCCTCCAAATCACATGGCTCCCGCGGAACTTAAAGAGTTAAAGGAGCAATTGAAAGATCTTTTAGACAAAAGCTTTATCATACCTAGTGTGTCCCCATGGGGTGCACCTATCCTGTTTGTGCGTAAGAAGGATGGTTCTTTGTGGATGTGTATTGATTACCGGCAGCTTAATAGGGTTACTATCAAGAATAAATATTTGCTTCTTTGAATTGATGACTTATTTGATCAATTGCAAGGTGCGAGCTACTTTTCGAAGATAGACCTCAGATCCGACTATCACCAACTTAAGGTTAGGGAATATGATAACCCCAAGACAGTCTTCCAAACCTATTATGGTCATTTTGAATTTCTAGTGATGTCCTTCGGGTTAACTAATGCTCCAGCAGCTTTCATGAATCTTATGAACCGTGTATTTCGGCCATATCTGGATTTATTTGTAATAGTGTTCCTTGATGATATTCTTATTTACTCCCGAAGTGAGGGTGATCATGCAGATCATCTCCAAATCGTGTTGGAAACTCTTCGAACTCATCGATTGTATGCTAAGTTCAGTAAGTGTGAGTTCTGGCTAAACTCTGTAGCCTTCTTGGTTCATGTTGTTTCTTCCGAAGGTATTAGAGTTGATCATCAAAAGATAGAGGCTATAAAGAGTTGGCCTAGACCTATTTCTCCTTCTGATATCCAAAGTTTCTTGGGTCTAGCTGGTTATTATCATCATTTTGTTGAAGGGTTTTCATCTATTGTGTCTCCTATGACCCGTTTGACCCAAAAGAAAGTGAAGTTCATGTGGTTCGAATCTTGCGAGAAGAGTTTTCAGGAGTTGAAGACTCAACTCACTTCCACCCCTGTGTTGACTTTGCCTGACGGTGTTGATGGTTTTGTGGTGTATTGCGATGCTTCCAGAGTCGGTTTGGGTTGTGTATTGATGCAAAATGGCAAGGTTGTAGCTTATGCTTCCAAGCATCTAAAGCCTCACGAGAAGAATTATCCTACGCATGACCTTGAATTAGCTGTCGTAGTTTTTGCTTTGAAAATCTAGAGACATTATTTGTATGGTGTCCTTGTCAATGTCTTCACAGACCATAAGAGCTTGCAGTATGTATTCACCCAAAAAGAGTTGAATCTTAGGCAGAGATGATGGTTAGAACTGTTGAAAGATTATGATATGAGCGTGCTATACCATCCGGGCAAGGCCAATGTAATAGCAGATGCCCTTAGTCGAAAGTCCATGGGTAGCGTAGAACATGTGGAGATTGGTAAGAAGGAGTTGGCCCGTGAGGTACATCGTTTGGCTAGATTAGGGGTTAGGTTGTTTGGTGATGCTGAGGGTAGTATAGGAGTGCAAAGCGGTTCCGAATCCTCTTTACTTTCGGAAGTGAAGGAGAAGCAAGACAGGGATCCTACCTTGGTCAGGTTAAAAAAGTCAGTTAAAGACCAAAAGGTGGAGGTTTTCTCCCAAGGGGGAGATGACGTTTTGAGACTCCAAGAAAGATTATGTGTTCCTGATGTTGATAACTTGAAGCAGAGGATTATGGCAGAAGTGCGGTACGCGATACTCCATCTATCCTGGTACTACCAAGATGTACCATGATTTGCGGGAAATCTATTGATGGAACGGTATGAAGAGAAACATAGCAAAATTTATGGTGAAGTGTTCCATGTGTCCACAGTTTAAAATAGAGCATCAAAGTCCCAGTGGCGTGATGCAAGAGGTTAGCATTCCTACTTGGAAGTGGGAAGAAGTGAATATGGACTTCATAGTTGGTTTGCCTCTTTCTCGTCGCCATCATGATTTGATTTAGGTTGTCGTAGATCGGCTGATGAAATCAACTCATTTCTTGCCTGTGCATTCATCGTATACAGCTGAAGATTATGCTAGAATATATATTCGGGAACTCATCAGACTTCATGAAAACCCTTTGGCTATTATTTCTGACAGAGGTACTTAGTTTACCTCTCAGTTTTGGAAATCTTTCCAGAAGGGTCTCGGTACCCAAATTCGTTTAAGTTTTGCTTTCCATCCGCAAAAAGATAATCAGGCCGAGTGGACCATTCAGACTTTAGAAGATATGTTGAGGGCTTGTGTGCTTGATTTTAAAGGTAGTTGGGATGAGCACTTAGCATTAATCGAGTTTGCTTACAATAACAGTTTTCATGCTACTATTGGAATGGCCCCGTTTGAAGCTTTGTATGGTAGAAGGTGTAGATCACCCATTGGTTGGTTTGAAGTTGGTGAGGCTGCCGCGACTGGACCGGATGCGGTGTTCGGGTCCATGGAGAAGGTTAAGTTAATTCGAGAAAGGTTAAAAATCGCCCAAAGTCGTCAAAAATCATACGCAGATATACAGAGGAAAGACCTTGAATTTGATGTTGGTGATTTAGTGTACTTGAAAGTTTCACCCATGAAAGGGGTGAAGAGATTTGGGAAGAAAGGGAAACTAAGTCCCCGTTACATTGGTCCCTATAAGATTGTGGATCACATTGGGAAGGTAGAGTATAAGGTTGAATTGCCCGTGGAGTTATCTAACGTCCATCCGATTTTCCATGTTTTTTATGCTTAAGAAGTCTATTGGTGATTCTGTTGTGATTGATCCTTCCAAAATCTCGGGTATTCAAGATAGTCTTTCATATGAAGAGATTCCGGTTGAGGTTTTTGACTATCAATTTTGTAGGCTAAGAAACAAGGAAGTTCCTTTGGGAAATCAATCCGTGGAGAGTGCTACTTGGGAAGCCGAAGCGGATATGCGCGCCAAATATCCCCACCTCTTTCCTATGAATCCTGAGCATGTCAAAGGTATCGTTCTCTTTTGATTTAATCCTTATTGTTATGTTTATCATGGCTTGTGTGTTTTCTACGATATCCAAAAAAAATATAGAATGGAGTATATGCTTGGGCAAGATGATTTTTCTCTATATACTCATTTTCATAGTATTTTTGACCTACCTATCAACATTCGAGGATGAATGCTTCCATAGGGGAGATGATCTGATGCCCCAGAAAAATTTTCCGTTAAGATCTCGGATGAAAATGTGTTGAATTCTATTCTTTATTATGATTAATAATTTTTCTGTGTGGAATTTCTGTATATGCAACACGTCATCACGTAGAGCATCAAATAAGCTTTCCAAATATATGTGGATCATCCAAAATGGACACTCGAGCGATGAGTTATGACCATTATGATCTAACCGTGAATAGTGGTGAACAGTAAATGTGCAAGAAAAAAATACTGAGGCCAGGCGAATTTTAGGGTAAAATTCAAACGATCATAACTCTTTTGACATAATGATATGGGTGAGCTACTATATATCAACAGAAAGCTCTAAAAGTCCTCTTTCCAATGAAATTGGTTTCATCCAATTTGGACATCAGAGAAAATGGTTATGGTCGATCTACTTCAGCCTATCAAAACAGTCCACCAAAGGACAGATTTGACATTATTTGATTTTTAAGGGTATTTTGTTCATTCCCACTCCAATCCATCCGGGTAAACCATGGATTTAAGTCCATTAAGACCATTCAATAGCTCATTTTTCTCCAAAATTTCCTAAGGCTCAAACCCCAACCCTACTACTCCAAATTTCATTCTTCTATGTCTCTTGATTGAACCGTAGAAATTTCAAATTGATTTGGGATTCGAGTTGATCATGTTAAGGGCTTCGAGAAGCACCCTTTATTTTTGTGAATAAAGTTCCGGAGTCGGAAGTTCATATTCATCTTCCCATTTTAGGTATGTGGGGCTTTGAACAAGATTATCCTTTCGATCTTGTGCCCGGTATTTTGTTGAATTACATTGACATGAGATTTTACATGTTTTACCATGAATTGGAAACATGGTTTTATATCTTATATTATTGTTCATGAGCTATAGGATTATGTCATCCGATATGTGTATGATGTTGAGATGGAATTATGTCCAAAAAGTATTTGATTATGAGAGTATGATGATTTAATTTGTTAAGCCTTGATTTATACTATCATTCCACTATTTCCTTATTATGAATTTATAATTGATATTGGAAATTCTATAACCCTACTATGGGTTGATGTCTCAAGTACCTTTAAATGAGAGTTGGATGGCAAATTGAGAAATGTTGATATTGAAGTTGCAATGAGTCTTGGTATTTTTCGGATGGTTTTGATGAGTTAAATTGTTAAAATATTATGTATTGAGTCTTCATATCCTTGTCCAAATGTCGAGTCGGTTATGGTTCAACGCATTGATACCTTGTTGATGTTGAGGAAGATTAAAATGTTTTGAGCTAAGATGTGTTGAGTTTGGAATCCACAAATTGATATGATTTGATAAACGAGAAAGAGATTTGATTTGGTCTTTATGATAGACCCTTGTGATTTGTGGTGTATTTCCTACTGCGTTCTGAGCTTGTCGGGGAGTAGTACTTAGCACCGAGAGGGAAATTTGGTATTTCCTCAAACCTATGTGCCACCGTAGGGTTGTTTGATGATGATATTATTGGCTAGAGAGCCCGATTATGATTATTGCAGTTTTAAGGTCATACTACCTAGCAAAGAGTATGACGCTCCCGCCAACAGGGGTTTCAAACGTTGGTATTCCACGTAGCTCATGTGGGGTTGTCGGTTATAGGAAACTCCCCTGTCCATAAGAGTCATGTTTATTGAAATACCGAGTCACTCTGAGTTTTGATGCGGTAAGTCAAGTTTTCTATGATGATCTATAATGATTTATGAGGTTTTTCTCCTACATTTTCTATCTAAGATGTTATGAGTTGCATGATTCAATGTTACTCAAGCCAGGTGTGTCATTATGGTCCGTATGTACGTTTTTACGAAATTTATGATATTATTTATATTTTGCATACGCCCCCACATACTCAGTACGTATGTTGTTCTTACCTACATATTTCTCTATGGGCTACATTCTTACCATGATGTATGTTCAGGTACTCAGTCGCAGCCGCGACAGTGATATCTGAGTGTCGCATCTACGTTCCTTCAGTGGTGAGTCCTCATGGTTCAAGGACCAAGTTGCTAGTTTTGGTGTTGTTGTTTTGTGATCCCTTTGGTCTGTTGAGTCAGTTGGGGGTTTGTCCCAATGGCTCGTTGATTTTTCTGTATAGAGGCTATGTCATACTAGTGTATTGTTAGGTTGGTTTGTGTATAGACATTCCATATATGTATATTCTAACGATATTCGTTCCATGTGCGATGTGATATGATATGTGCTTATATATATATTCTTAGCATAGCGTGTATGTTGTTCTGTTGGAACCCAAGGGTAGTGTTTTGGCTTAAAGGGTTAGCTTGAGGCTACGTGTAGACTTGGGCACCGTGTGGCGTCTCGGGATGATATTTTGGGGCGTTACAAGTACTCACTCAACTACTACCTCTTAAATCTCACTTTCTGTATTTTATTGAGTCACCATTTACTACGCAGATTTTATTAGGGTTGAATAGATAATATGTAATGTTATAGTATATTTATATGATCATTTTAATTACAGATTAGCCTAGTCATATCCTCACTTTTCACTACGGACTTATTTAGCAAGAGTCATTCCGCATAAGAAGAGCTGCATGGAAGATTGATTTGTTTGAGGTCACTTTATATTAATGTATTTGCATTGAAAAAGATTATGTAATCAAGTCACTGTGATTTTTGAGGGGGTAGTCATCATGACATAGGGTCCTCAATGCTTCCCACTACTCACACAACAACTTGCGAATTCTAGTTTTTTTAAAAAAAAAAAGATGCGTACTATTAGTTTTCTTTATACTGATTTCATTCGATCCACTTGGAAAATGTGTAATGGTGTGGTATATTATATGATCATTTTTTTCTACACAGTCATTTACCATTTTGATTTTCGAGCAATTCGACCAAAATTGAGATTATGTAAGCTCCTTGCTCAAACTTGAGAAGAGCAACTTGGACGGGTTTATTTGTCACATCCATAGTGATGGCCTTACAAAGTGATGGGTTTTGACAAGCAACATGTAGGGTTTCATTATGACCTACCAAGTTAATTGTATCCAACTACTCTTTCAACTACTACCTCTTTAACTTTAACTTTTGAGTTACTTTTTCTTATGCACTTTTATCCAGGTCCAATAGAACTTACGAAACGATGTACTAATTTATATGATCATTTTAATTAGTTGAATAATGAAAGATTATGACATCAACTCATCACGTCAATGTTTATATGGAAAATACTGTAATATTGGTTATTAATGTATTGTTAAGCAGCATTAAACCAAATATAAAATGGTTGTTGGGTGCTTTGGCTTTGGTGTGAAAGATAAGCACCTCATGATGCCTTGAGGGATGTAGGTTCGATTCTTGCTTGCAACAAACTTTTTTCTTAAAGGAAGTGAGCACCCACAACCTCCCTCATTCCTGAGGAAACTTTTCTCAATTGAACTAAGAAGAGATAGTTGGAAGATTGAGTTGTTTTGGATCACTTCAACATTAATGCAATGTATTTGCATAGTTAAAATTATGACAACAAGTCATTCTCATTTATAGGGTAGACATCATGAAATAGGTTCGTCAATACTTCCAACTACTCACTCAACGATTTACGATTTAAAGTTAGGATATTTTTAAAGGTTAATTTTTACTGTGCCGATATCGTTCGATTCCAACAGAAAATAGATAATGGAGTGACCCATATTTTCCAAGGTCATAAGGTGTATTTTGAGTCATTGGTGTAATAATAAGATACGCAACACAAAGGCTCAACATTTAGATTCCAATGGCTGACACAGGATTTAAGGATAGTGGGCGCTTACAAATTTTTTAAACTGACAAAAAAATTAAAATTCACCTCAATGAGGTTTGAACCTAGGCTAGGCATTCCTACTAGTGGATTATGCTATAGTCAACCTAAATGCTAATGCACCCAATCAGATTTTGTTTGTTATAGTGGGTGCATTATCCGTATATTATATACCTATTTTCGTATATTTGCTACCTAATTTACCTATTCCGCATCAACTTTACTAGGTGCCAAAGCACCACACAAATTGGATATAGGTCCGCACCTGACTAAGAAGAGATGCTTGGAAGATTGAGTTGTTTTGGGTCACTTCAACATTAATCTATTTGCATGGTTAAAATTATGAAAACAAGTCATTGTGATTTTTTAGGGTAGGCATCATGAATAGGCTCGTCAATACTTCCAACTATTCACTCAACGATTTGCGATTTCAAGTAACGATATTTTTAAAGGTTAATTTTTATTGTGCCGATATCGTTCCATTCCAATAGAAAATACGTGACGATGAGATCCATATTTTTGTATCATCTTTACAATGAAATCATTTAGCAAGCGGGTTTCCATTTCAAAATTTTCCAAGGTCATAAGGTGTATTTTGTGTCATTCATGCAACAGTGAGTTTCACAAAAGGAAACCTCAAGATTAAGATTCCAATGGTGGACATAGGATTTAAGGATAGCGGGTGCTTATAAATTTTTTAAACTAATAAAAGATTCAAATTAACCTCATTGAGGTTCTAACCCTGGGCATTCCTACAAGTGGATTAACCTAGAGTTAACCTAAAAGTCAATGCAACCAACCAGCTTTTGTTATAGTGGTTGTTTTATATATTATATAGCTATTTTTCGTATATTTTGTACGTTATTTAAACTATTCCACGTCGACTTTACTGGTGCCGGAGCAGTAAGCACCACACAAATTGGACGTAGGTCTACACCTGACTAAGAAGAGATGGTTGGAAGATTGAGTTGTTTTGGGTCACTTCAACATTAATGCATTTGCATAGTTAAAATTATGACAACAAGTCATTCTCATTTATAGGGTAGACATCATGAAATAGGCTCATCAATCTTTCCAACTACTCACTCAACGATTTGCGATTTCAGGTCACCATATTATTAAAGGTTATTTTTCATTGTGCCGATATCGTTCCATTCCAATAGAAAATATGTGATGATGTGACCCATATTTTTATATAACATCCGATACATGGTTTATTAAGTTCAACAACTACAATTGCACCACATTATCAATCATAGATCTCAATTATACCGTGTGATTCATATATTTACTGGCAAACATATGAACAACCACGCGAATAAAGTACATTCACTGACTATAATAAATATACACTCATTTAAATGGTTGTTAATGTTGGTGTAATATACCACAAATTACAATAACTATCACAGTTGAAATAAAATGAACAAAAATAATTTAAAGAAAATAAGATCATCTTCTTCTTGGTTGAGGCGCGAATATCTCACTTTCTTTAAGGAGATTCAAGCCCACTGCGGTATAATTTACACCGATCTAGTGGTATATCTCTTGACTTTTCCCCTCCAGGATACAACAACCCTTCAACTATGTACAACTCAAACAACTACGGATTAGTTGAAAAGTCCAAAGCTCCACTATAAGAACACCTTCCTTCAACATATATTTACTCTCTTTGTATAGTGAATATAGTTAAAGACTTAGAATATTTTCTTTGTCTCAACTCTTTATTTCACTACTACATACTATAATCTTTTCCACACTTATCATATTTTCTTGTACATAATAACATGCAAGACCACCTCTATTTATAGGTGAGGAACTCATCCTTGTATTGAATCAGAAGAATGTGGTGTAGTAAAATGAGTACATGAATGGTCTATAGGTTACAAATGTTACAAGAGTTACATGCAACTAATGATCATATAAGTTACAAGAACTAATAGCCTTGAGAGTTACAAGAACTAATGTCCATATGAGTTACAAGAACAAATGGTCATCTTTACAACAATTTGTACCCACTAACTCAAAAAGATAATGTGCTGAGTTACAAGAATAATTACACCACTTTCTCCACTTTATGTTTATAATGTCATGTACTTTAATTTATTTTAATCATAAAATATACGAACAGTTAATGCATGCCAAGCCATCTATATATATGTGTTTAACATCACGTACCAAAACATTCGTTTGTAATCCTCAAATAATAACAAAGGTAAATTAATTCGCAACATGGATAGAACACCCATTAGAGGAACGACTTTCCTAGGCGGTTATGATTCCCCTAGTGTTCAAGAGAAACTTTATGAAGAACACAAAGGGAAATGCGAAGTACTTGAGGATGAGCTCACTGAGCTCATTAAGTGTTTGTTCACATGGAAAGGAGGCCTGTATATTGAAAAGCCCTTGCTTAACGAACAAGAATCCTTGACTAAATCTTTTGACATCTATCAGAAGATAGTTCGTGAATACCGCTTTGCTCTCTCCCTTAGAAGAGACACCGATGTTGCTGAACCACAACATTCAGGGGGGCCAACCAAGGCGAGATAAGCAATGCAGCTTCGCGAACTAGACCAACAAAGAGGTCCTGTTCTAGGGTTCTACTTCTTTAGGTAGCTGCATCATTTTGTATTCTTTAAAGTATTACGAATCTAAGCTTTTTTTAATTGAAATATTAATGCAATGTGAAATATCCTTACTGATGCTAACATTGCGAAAAATAAATGATTTTTAATTACTAATGCCCACAATATATTACAAAATACATCGTTCAAATGCCTAGGCTTTGGTAATTACAATACATAAAAATAAAATAAGACAGACATACTTAAAACAATGTTAGGTTAGCTTCCCCATTTGTTGCTACTGTTATACCTAATCCTCCAGCAAATTTTTTAGTTTCAACGTTTACTATTTCAAAGTAAGAAAGATTTATAATTAAAATCAAATACTGCATCACGACATTCATTCAAAACCCAAAACATAATAGTAACACCAAAAAACATGAAAATGTTTTGATACTAATTTTTGGAAAAGTAACGATTAGCATGCAAAGAGGAGGTTTCAACTACACAGAATATGTCGGTGCTTATTAAGTTGAAGGACAAAGGAAGTTATCTTGATCCTTGCGATATCGATCAAATGTTTCCTTTTGTATCACCTCAATCCTCTCTTCCATAGCATTTACCCGAATCATCATGAACTCTAGACATTCATGCGACCTTCTAATTTGTTCATCTAGCTCAGCCATTGCTTTGAATAGTTGTTTGGTATCACATTGAACATCATCGGAACTTTCTTCAATAGGCTGGACGTAAATACATAAAATAATTGATAGGGTTAAATATACATGCAAAAAATGATAGGAATACAACAATGGATGGTAGTTTCAACTCATACCTTCATATCGTCAACAACTGCAACTACAATAAATTTTTTCTTCAAATTGATATGGTTAACTACATGATTCCTATGTGGTCACACAATTTAAATAAAAGGGAAAGATGTAAACTATCAATGTTGGAATTAATGTGCACGCCTAATCAATTGGTAGATTGTCTTGACAAGTCAAACATTACTTTACAAGTTACAATTAACTTTAATTTTTACTGAAAAGTAAATGTTTACATACCAGATATGATTTAAGTTACCTAACGTATGTTTAATGTTCTAACTTTTCACTCGTTAGGTACTCTTACATAAAAATTCAATCGTCCACGCAAAATATTAATTTTCTTAATAACATTCGGACTTTCGCATTAGAATGGAGGAGAACAATTTTATTCCGCTGCTAAAAAATAAAATATAAAAATTATATAATTATATGACGATGTGAACAAGATCTACAGGTAGTTTAGAGTCCAATGCGTAGGATCTATTGAGGTTAGATGAGTGAGATTTTTTAAGGAGTGTGGAAAAATAATCTGATTTACGATTGGAAATTGTTTAAAGTCATTTTCAAAATTTCAATCTTACACTCATCTTAAAATAACTCAAACGTTAGCATTAATTTCATTCCATTCTTCTAAATTAAAAAATAAATATTAATTAATTGACATGAAATAATCAAATCATTTGTATAAATATGGACAACCATTGAAGCAACCACTCATTATATAAGTAAAGGTAAAAGAACTGTATAACATGTCACATATTCCTACAATTTCCAACATTCAAAGCTTGCCAAAAATGTCTTCCTACCAATCGGCCTCTTCCAACGCCCTAGTATCTTCCAATCCTCAACAAAGTTATGAGGAACTTCGCCTACTTCTTGCATTGTACTCTCAGCTTCATGACATCAAAATAGAGCTTGATGTGTTAACTCAATGCATGGAGAGTTTTGAGCGTAAGCAGGATGCCATGATCAAGATTATTGGAAAAATATTAGACAGAATTATGATGCCTCCTCCAAGATCCTCCCATCCACCTCCAACTTCCTCTGACGCACCCAGCACCGTAGAGAGAAAATAGAAATATTGTAAATAAAATAATAATGTTTTAATGTTATTTTTACTTTTTAGTCTTAATGAAATGTATGCTTATGTTTCAGCTTTATTGACTGGTTACTATAAATACACGATAAGTTATTTATCCCATCCATAGAGGAAGATTATGTAACTTTAAATATAAATATTGACAAATATAAACCAAAATTTTTCTAAAAGGTATGAATTCGCAAAATAAATGAAAATGAAAACTAAATATTTCTAAAAGTCATAAATTCAAAATGCAACACACGATTTAAAAAATGAACGAATTAATATTTTGGTTTGCCCAAGAACGCCTATCCAATGATATTACAGAAAAATATTATTATACCAACAGTCGTCTACAGTGATTACTAAGAAGAAAATAAAATGAAGAGTCATTCAACTATAAATTTCTGATGAATACCCAAAAAGATATGTCCACCCCATTGAGAGCAAATGTTTGAATTATCAACAAATTAACTAGAGAAAATTGCTTAAATTTTCTAACGTATTTTATTCCAAAAGCTTTTCCGTATTAGTAATCCTTTAAAATAACTACAGAGAGTAACTACACAAAAGAATAACTATTATTAACTGAAACGTTTGAGTTTTTTATTTTGATTTATTGAATGTTGAATGTTGGAAATTGTTCAAAGTTGAGATATTTTCGACCTTCCAACTACATTCCTAGGAAATATAATAATTTCTTAAATGCTATGACTATTGGAACATCTACCACATTTATTACCTTAACTTTCACTTTTTTTCTAAGCCTTCTATGCCTTTCTATTTAAATCAGTGAATATGAGATCATCTACAGAATAACAAAACAAGAATTGATACTTAAAATGACCTCCCAAGAAAATAATTCTGCAACTTCCAATCCCGGAGCCCCTTTCACCACCAAATACTTTTCGGCTCCCCATAATCAACTCTTCTCACTGTGTTCTCAGATGACCGAGGTCAGAAAATAGGTTGATGCTATGAGTAAAGGTATGGAGAGTTTTGGTCGCAAGTAGGAGTGCTTATAAGTTACATGAAAACAGTGGTGGATAAAATGACGAAGCCATCGCAACCAACCTCCGTCCCACGAATGACATCAAACAGATAATTGTCAATTTTTTGTTCATATGTTTTTACTTTGTTTATGTTCCAATATTAGTCTTTACAGGAAACCTTTCCATTCAATGTTTTGCAGCATTATTAGTTTAATTTTTACTGAGATGTAAGTGATAATTGAAATCTTCTTAATGATGCTAATAATTCGAAGATCAAAGTATTTTTAATACTGCCTGCAAGATATTAGGAAATAAAACTTCAAACTGACTAGGCTTTGATGAATACTATATATAAAAGTAAAATGAAATAGACATGCTTTAACATATGTGGTTTAGTGTTGAAAAGCATTGAAGTAGGTAACTTCATGTTTAGAGACTATTTTTAATTTCAATCAGACTACGTTGGTTGCATTGTGATACCAATAAGTGTCAACATTAATTGCCAGAAAAATATTAGAAGAGTCATTCTATTAAAGTCTCATCAGCGCAAATTAGAAACAATGCATGATTTTTAGTTAATGTTTGTGGATCATCGTAACATAATATTGGTCAAGACATGTTGTGCCTTTTATTGTTAGAAGATCCCAAATCAGTAGATATAATCATATGCAAGCTAGTAGACAAATTGATTTTTAAATAATTCAAATCAATCAACTTCAAAATAATCGAGAACCACTACGTCGGAACTAGAAATACAAAAATTAGACAAACAAAGATTGGTAAAAATATTTGTAGTGACATATATGGAATGTTATTGAACGTTACAGTAGTATAACTAGAATAGATCTTATGTCTCCAATTTATTAGTATCACATCGGGTTTCTTCATCCCATTGATCCTTGTCTACTTCTCTTAACGAACAGGTCGTCTTTCACCAGTCGCCATGCAAACTCCTGCAAATCGGACCCTCACTATAACTGTTTCCTCTTTCAAAACCACCCCTATTTACGTTGTTCGACCGACAAAAATGGTAGTGAGAAGTATGATGTTTTTGACGGCCGAAAAACATAAACAGAGTTGGTTTTTGAAGAGGAAGTAGCTCCAGTGAAGGATCGGTTTGGAGGACTGAAGTTTGTATGGAGAATGAAGAAAGTCAACCTGTTCGTTAATAGAAGTGACCTAGGATCAATGATATGAAGAAACATGACGTGATACCTATAAATTGGAGACATAAGAACGATACTAGTTATACTACTGTAGCGTTCAATAACATCCATATATATCACTACAAATATTTTTACCACTCTTTCTTTGTCTAATTTTTGCCTTTCTACTACCGCCGTAGTGGTTTTCAATAATTTTAAAGTTGATTGATTTGAATTATTTAACGATCGATTTGTCTATTAGCTTGCACATTATTATTTCTGTTGATTTGGGATCTTCTAACCCCTTCAAATTTGATGGGAAATGACAAGAATCCCCTTGTCATTCTACTTGTTACAAAACAATTAAGCAAGTAAATTGAACATATTTTTGTCATTTATTACGGTGTTTTTTAAAAAAATTTACAACAGCAACAACATATTTCTTTCTTGTATGATGCATGATGAGGCTGAAAATCTTAATCCCATATAGTAAAGTGGACTACGATTTGGGTAAATGGGATTTTCCTATCAAAGATAACATAGTCGTAATATTGAACAACTTCAACACCTACACATAAATAGAGAAGTACTTATGAGTATCATACAATGTCGAGGAATCAAATACAATAAAGATTAAAGAAAGAAAAGGCACATCGTACTACAAAAACTCATGTACTGTGGGATGATTATTGAAGTTTGCATCATCGCATCTACCTTCTCTACTACCACACACCCCACCTCCTCGACGACCACATCTCTCGCCGCCACTCCTACCTAGACTGCTTTGTCCCTTCTCGTATACATCATAGCATCTGGATCCTCATCTCCTAGCATCTCCATAGAATGCGTATTGACACAAAGATCTATTTCTATTGATCTGGGGCCTTCCATATGAATGAACCTCCCTCGGATTTCTTATGATTCTTGCATCAGTATCTGAGTCTGAATCAGGAATGTTAGGGATAGCCATGTCATCTTCCCAGACCATGTATGTTTAGAAATGAACTTTCAAAATATTCTTCAGGTCCCTGCATCTAACGAGATTGTTCAATACGAGGTCGCATTTTCTATCATACCATTTCTTGATTACATTGTATACTCGGTACTCATCTGTCATTGTTAGGTACCCTCTTAGAAAGAATTGACTCAGATGTGGGTGAACTAAGTCTCTTCTCTAGCGGCGAAGTATATATCTATCATGAAACAGACGAACCCTTTTGAAAGTCATCGTCCTCATAATGTGGCAGCACGCAATCCCTTCACTTTTGAAGGTCTTGTAATTGCATTCAATATATTGATTAGCGGGATGGTACTCCATGGTGAAGGAAAAATTATCACCGCAATAATCACTTCATATCGAATAGTCTGTCATGTTATATACCTCAACTCCCTCCACCATATTAAAATCCACATGCCTTTTAATTTCACAACTGTAACGCCCCGAGTCTAGTACTCCAAATGCTACACGGTGCTCATTATCGTGAAGGACCAAAATCTAACCCTTGAATGATATCTGTAACTGAGCACTGAATAATAAACTATAAAAAAATGCAGAAAATTTGCCATAAGGTTCAAAAACTAAAATACAATTGAAAAATTAAATACTAATACAACTGTTTGAACATCTAGTCTAAAAAACCTCTAAACTATCTGAACTGTGGAGTTGATCGGACAATCCCCCAACTAACTTCATCTACTTAAATGCTAAATCTAATACAATAATAAAATAAGGAACATCCTCGAATGATGAGGACTCACTGCTAAGTCTACTACTGCTGGCTGAACCTGAAACGCTAAGAGTACTCTGGATCCCATGCTTCTGAACCTATGGTATAAGACACCATAGCTAAAAGAAAAGTATGCGTCAGTACGTGGGAATGTACTGGCATGCTAGATGAGGTAAGGCTAAATGCAAGGGTTTACAAACATGAACAATACTGACTAAATATCATGTGACTACTGAATAAGGATACATGCATGAGTGCATAAACTATAACTGAAATCGTAGTAATACTAAATACTAAATACTGAATTCTAATAACTGGATTTTTGATTACTAATTCTACTGATATTGATATCTGGTTGACTGAGGTTGAGATCAGTCTTATTTAATGGGTGATCTCTGAATATACTGATAATGAAGATGATTAACTGAATCTAAGATCAGTCTTATCTAGCGAGTGATCTTTGAATCTAATGGTACTTGATACTAATTGACTGTATTTGAGATTAGTCCTATCTAACAGGTGATCTCTAAATTTGTTGGTACTGATACTAATACTGCTTGACTAAATCTGAGATCAGTCCCATCTAGTGGATGATCTCTAAATCCATTGATAATACTATTGAGTGACTATATCTAACAATCCTGAATCTATGCTACTGAGTTGAGTTCTTTTACTGAGACAAATTCTGAAGATGAGACTGTGGGAGGTAGTCATCTAACCGACATGCCCTTTCTATATAAGTTTGGGGTCCAACCTATAACCCCAGTTAGAAGGGTGTCAGTACCGTGCCATGGGTAAAGACAACTTCTGTTGTGGAGTCAGTCCTATCTAACGGGTGACCCTTGGGATCAGTCCTATACTAATGGGTGAACCCTGAGTATGTCAGTCCTATCTAGCGGGTTATATTTCATACCTACACTGGCTACGTAGTTCTGGAACTTAGGGATTGCTTTTAGGGGTCTCAGTCCTATCTAATGGGTGATCCCCCATCCCTAGGCTCGCTCGGTGCTGAATTCTACTCCTAACTGAAAGACTCTGAACTGATTCTTAGACTGTACTAGGCTAAGCTGAATCTGTTACTGATCGTACTAGTTAACTGAGTTCACTGAGTTTCATTGACTGATGGAATACTACTAAGTTCTGAATTGATTACTGAACTAAAGTTAGAATGCTATTGATACTGAGATTACTGAGATTTCCTAAGTTCTGGGACTGTCTGAGTTCTACTGATTATGGCTTGATTGAGAGTATCTTGAAAACTGACACTGTCTTTAGACAAGCAGCTAATTTGTCGAGTATAAATACCCTCAGGAATCGATTACATAAATAATACAAGACAGGACAACTCGTACATAACATGGCAATAGGCTATCATTCACAACACAATCAATAAAGCATCTCTTCAAGCACTTAGAAGTCTTAAACATGTAAACGTAAAGGGATGCATACTATTATCTCATAATTCATTCAATAAGGAATGCACATGAGTAGCAATGCATGCAACATATCATAATTCATTCACTAATGCGTTTCAACAAACACTTGGCATTATTAACTTATACACAATTGGGAATTTCTTGTCAACATGCTATAATGACTATATTTCCTTCACATAAGCATTTTATCAAACATATTGGGAGTATAGTTTATTCAATACACCTAATTAACATGGTTACATCAATCAACATGCATCTTGAAAGGGTTTAGCATGAACATCACATAAACATCACATACTAGGATCAAAACTTGAAACTTTGTAAACAAAACATGAATTAAAACTCAATAACAACATGAACTTCAATTTCAATTTACATGAATCATGAAATCTCAATCTTTGAATTTAGAAAAGGATTCTTTAACTTCTTGGGTGGAAGGAACCCAAGAATCAACATCTAACATACCTGGAAATCTAAATTCTTGAAATTCTTGAAGACTCTTGGAGGGATTCTTGAGATTGATTTGACTTGGGGGCTAGGGTTTTATATCTTTGAGAGAGAATGATTTTATTCTAGAGAAATAGTGAAAATAAATAAGTAATTTTGGCTATTAAGGGTTTAAATCTCATATATAGGCTGATTAGGGGCTTTAGGAAATTACCAATTGGTCCTTGGAATTGAAAAACGGAATCTGAAAATCCCGATTTTTCATGTTGGCGCGATGCGGTGAAATCATGCCATCTCACTGGAAAGTGGACGACTGAAAAACTGGCTAGTGGTGCGACGCGGTGGAAATTGCGTTGCCACCTTGGTTGCGAACTGGAATAGCACCGCGACGTGGTGGAATCGTGTTGGTGCACTGGAATTTGACAATTCTGAAATTGAGCCTTAGCGCGATGTACCCTAATCATAGAGGCTCACTGGATTTTGATGATAGCCATTTTGGCTGACTCCGCGATGCGCTAAAGTACCAGGTGGTACACGACTTACTAAAATGGCTCTAAATCTTTGCTCTATTATCGAATTTGGGTAAATTTGGTATTGATGGAAAGCTTATTCAATTTTTCACATGACAAAACGCCAAAATCTTAAAACTACCACAGGGAATAAAAGGTATTCATCTATGAAGTAAGATCTTTGATGTTCTAGAGACGAATCAAAGTTAGATAGAAATACAGGGTATTATAACAATGTGGAAGCCTTACAACATGCACCCTAAAGAAATCATAAATAGTGTGGATGTAGTGGCCATATATTTGCATATCCCAATCGAATGCGATGGTAAGTCGTACAAGCTGCTTTCTTTCACTAGCTTGGCTCTCCAATTCTTCTCATATTTTAACTTGAGGGCAACCTCATATTGCTCAACAAACTACTTTAGAGAGTTTTAACTGCTAATGTAGCCATCAAAGAAGGCATACATTGACTCACAACTTTGCGTGGATATTATACCAGCCCAAAAAAAGTGCTTGAGAAATATGAGAACCCATTTGGACCACTCCGAGTAGAGACTTTGGAACCAAATCTATCGACCCAGGTTGTATTCTTCAACGAAAGCTTGCCATTTATCCTCAAATTCAGCAATTGTAATGTTGTCAAAGATGATCGCTTTGAAGCAATCCTTGGCAAGCTTATAATTGGTCACCCTCCCAAGCTTTACGGGTAGCTTGGTAAAGATGTGACAAATCATAGGTATTTGGTAGCACCTCATGAATGGGTACCTAAATACTCTCACATTGGTCTATGAGGATAGCCGTTGAAGGGATTTTTCCCATGGCCGTAAGCCAGGTTTTGAATACAAAATCATATGTTTCGATGTCCTCCCTTGTGAGAAAAGTGCATCCCAGAAGTATGGACTGGCTGTGGTGATTAACACCAATGAACGAAGAAAATAGCATGCGCTACTGATTCACGAGGTAGGTTGTATTGAAGCGTATGACGTCACTGAAGTCGCGGTAGGCAGCCTGCAGTATGTGTGCACCCATACAGCATTCCGAAGTATGTCAGTATTGTCGGATTCTATTGAATAAAAAAAAATCATCCTTGGACTGCATATCTACAAAAAAATTGTACAACGTGGCAACATCGCTGGAAAGTGTTCAGAGCCTTCGTTTCTGAAGAATGTAGTGACGATAGTCCTTGGGAGTGCACCTCATTCTTCTGGGGCCTCCAAATTCGACCTCCAAGAGTCTTATGCTCTTTGAACGCCTTAAACCTGCAATGTCGTGCGCTACTAGACTTCTCTTCACAGTCCTGCTCAATTCCCTGTGGCAGGGTAAAAAATGTGACAGTGCAGGTTCTAACTCATGATTGTACTCTAAGATAACCTTTGTCACTATGCACAAACCATCATTCATCACTTGACAGTTCACCCTAGCTTTGCAATCAACCCTCTTACTTTGATTCTTACGCATAGTTTTTTAGTACTTATCACACCGAAATGTCATATACTTTAATTGACCAGCAAGTTTTTTTTGTACTTTTCTTTACAACTACAAAACCAGTCAAACGACTATGTTCTTGATAAAATGCGAAGGTGGTTTGTATACAACGAAAAGACATACCTTCAACAGGGTCTGTCGTATATTGCTCTTCGGTGTAGCTATCATCATGCATTGGTCCTTCCTCTTCTTCAACACCATCCTCCCCATGATGATCTTCTTCGCCGTCGGAAATAGTTAAATCTTCATCTTAAACCAATTGATGAGACCTATTCATCTCCTCATCGGCCAAGTTTTGAAGGTCTTCGTCGTTAGTGTCCAAATATCGATCTGGACCATTAGCATATCCACCATATGAATCTTCATTACCATCCAAACTATCACTATTCCCCAAGCCATAAAGGTCATTTAATGTTGCTCTTAATTAGTTATTAGAGTCATTATGAACTATTATGCCCGAATTAATTAAAGAGGATAGAATAATTAATGACCAAGTGCAATGAAAGGGTAGAAAAATTTAATTGAGTAAAGTAGAATGATTAGTGAAGACAAAATGCAAAAAAGGAAAGTTAAAAGAGTAGATCAGGAGAAGTTTGGTCTAAAAAAAATAAAAAGTGATTTTGTAATTTTGGAGGGAAGAATAGGCGATTTTGGAGTCAAAGGAAAAAACCGTTATTTTACTCTTTTCGGGTAAATCGAGTCAATCGGTCCCGAGTACTTTAGCACTACCCTAATAAAAAAAATCAACAAATTGAAAAGTGCAGCATATTATGAGCTAACGATTATTACTGAATAATTGGCAACCAATTGTGCAGACAAACTTTGAACTTTTTTGTACGTATATAAGTGATGATGAGTAAGCTTGACGTATATGTCATTTATGTGGTCATTTACTTGGCCACTTGCCAAAACCAATAAATTGAAAAGTGCAGCATATTATGAGCTAATGATTATTGCTGAATAATTCGCAATCAATTGTTCAGACAACTTTGAACTTTTTTGTACGTATGTAAGTGATGAGTAAGCTTGACATATATTTCATTTATGTGGTCATTTACTTGGCCACTTGCCATCAATTGATAAATGACTCCATGACTAATCTTTCGAAATATACGTGTCAACTTTTATATTATACCATCTGTGCGCTATTATGGGATGTAGTATAATGACATTGTATAAAATAATAATAATAATAATAATAATAATAATAATATCAACTTCATTAATTCCATGTCACTTAAATATAAAATTCAGCTTGAAATTCTGAATATCATCCATAGCGATGGCCGAACCATGATCCTATTCAATTTGGTTAATTTTCTCCCAATGATGTATCATATAGGGAGGGAATGAAAAATGTCATAGAATATGTGAAGCAATTTTTCTTTACATGTCACATTATGATGAAAAAAATTATGATAGAATTTTGTTGATTGTATGAGACTTGTAATTTCTTGTTATTCAAATTGAAAAAAATGATGTGAAATTAAAAAATGAGTCTGCAAGCGTAATACAAATATGAGACATGAAACTAATTATACTTGATATGATATTATGAATATAGTAGAAGTACTTAGTAGGTACAAGCAAAATCAAATTTATGTACTTGGTATGAAAGATTGTGGTTTGTTTTATGGAAAGATATCCTACTATAGCTTAAAAGCCTTTTATGAATTAGAGGAGAAAATTGGGTGTTTGTTTGGAGAAAAGAAATTATTGTTGCTAACTTTATCATAGAGACTTGAGTTTATTGCTTTAGCTTGATTAATTAAAAAGTGAATTGATTTAGAAATTTGTTATACCACTTTATTTTAAAAGATTACTTTCTCTAATTTTAATTAGTTGTGATAGCATTGATATAACTTAAAATGTATAACAACATTACTACATTGTTAATTTCAAATCCATAAGAAAAAACATAAATATGTTGATCATATTTGACATGTGGTGTCAATAAATAATTATGCCAAGTTTTGTGATAATTTTGCAGATGAACTAATCAAGGCTTTGATAAGATAAAAAGTTTGAAAAATCTAAGAGTACTTAATGAAATTTTGTATCTCGTATGAATGGAATGTTGAAATTATAGGACTACCCTTCACAGATTTCACTTATGTGAATGCAAAAGAAGGTCACTTACTATGAGAATTAAGCTTATTCTCAAATACACATACCTAAATCGGGATAGTATAAGTCCGTGATGTGCTAACTATTAAAGTTTATGTCGATACCTTAATTGTTGTGTGTAAGTAGTGACACTTTATTTTTCTTAAGCAGACATAGTTTAAGTTTGACTATTAACTCCAAAGTAAAAGTTACTATTTTTCTAAGTGGAGGTTTAATGCAGAGCACATTTTCATTATGAATAATAGTCCCCCTTCAATTAATTAAATTGAACTCTCGTATTTGATTATTAAAATGAGTGAAGGATTATTGGGTCTGAGAGCATTTTAATATTCAATAAACTATATTAAAGTGTGATAGTTAAAAGATATAAAGTGGAGAAAGTAATGTCATTAGTTTGTGTAACTTTTGTAACCACATTATATTGTCATGTTATGAACACATGTAACTAATAGGCTCTTGATTTACCCACTTAATATTTTACTATTCCTTCATTTACTAGAAAGAAGAAATACTATATTTATATGAAAAGTGTTTTCTTGCTTGTTTTGTGACATAGATAAAGAAGAGAAAGATGATAAGTGTGAAAAAATATTATTATGTGTAATAGTGAAGAGAGATATTTTAAATCTCCAATTGTATTTACAATAGAAAAGAGAGTAATAATATGTTGTAACAAAGTATTCTTTTAATGAAGTTTTGGATTTAAATTAATTCAAATTTGCTTAAGTTGTTCGAACATTGTTGGATTGTTATATCTAAATGAGACAATTTGATTGTTAATGTTAGGCGTATGTAGTGCCCTGTGATATTCAATTAATGTTAGGCGTATGTAATGCCTGCGATATTCAATTGATCTCATCGCTTTTCACTAGTACAATGCAAAAGATTTTAAAGTAAATGATAATATTTAATGTACTAATTTTTATTGACAATCAAATACAAATAATGTTTGAGTAGTGTTTGATAGTCCTAAATATTATTTCAATAACACGAAATCTTTTTCTAAAAATAAATAATTTTTTTATAAGCGGTGCCGAAACAACATAATTTAAATAATACAAAAATCCACAAAAGTGCACTATATTATGAGCTAATGATTTCTGAATAAGATAACTTTGAACTTTTTTATACGTGCGTAAGTGATGAATAAGCTTGACGTATATTTCATTCATGTAGTCATTTACTTGGCTTGGCCACTTGCCATCAATTGATAAATGACTTCATGACTAATCTTTCGAAATATACGTGTTATATTTTACCAACAGTATATAATGCGCTATTATGGGACGGAGTATATGTTGCAACTTAAAAGCATCTCAAAGATAGTCTCTCCCAATATAATGGCAATAATACTGAAAAGGAAATTAGACAAGTACTGCCTGCTCAAGCACACATATGGAACCACACTTTCAACTTCATCAATTCAATGTCTCTCAAATGTGCCATTCAACTTGGAATTCTGGATATCATCCATAACCATGGCCAACCCATGACCCTATCTGATTTAGTGAAGTCCCTCCCTATTAGCAATATCAATGGTAAAACTCTCAATTATATTTATCGTCTCATGCGTATTCTATGCAGGTTTCTTTGTTCAAACCAATCTGATTAACAAAGAAGAAGAAAAGGCAGAGGAGAAGGAGGAGGAAAAGGAAGAGGAGGGATATTTACTTACTCCGACTTCACGTCTCCTCCTTAAAAATGAACCTTTGAGTCTAGTCCCATTTGTGCAAGTTCAACTAGCTCCAATGATGATGGATCCATGGCAATGTCTAGGCAAATGGTTCAAGAATGGCGAACACTCTAGTAGTACTACTCCATTCGGGGCCGTTCATGGCAAGCCATTTTTCGAATATTCTGTGGATGAACCGAGGTTCAACCGTTTATTTAACGAAGCCATGTCTTGTGATGCCCCATTGGTTACAAGTGTGATAACTGAATATTGTAAGGGAGCTTTTGAAGGATTGAAATCATTGGTAGACATAGGAGGTGGCACGGGAACCTTGGCTAAAGCAATTGCGGATACGTTTCCACAAATAAGTTGCACTGTATTTGATCTGCCACAAGTAATTGAAGGATGTGAAGGGAGCAAGAACATCACCTATGTGAGTGGAGACATGTTTAAGTTCAATCCTTCCGTCGATGTAATATTTCTAAAGGTAATTAATTAACTCGTAATTTTCTTTTTCATTATAGTAAACGTATGTACGTACTTGTATTAATCAATGGTTTATTTTTTTATGAATATTGACAAATAGGGGATATTGCATGATTGGAGCGACGAAGATTGTATCAAAATATTAAAAAAATGTGAAGAAGCAATTCCAATTAAAGAGAATGGAGGAAGAGTGATCATCATTGACATGGTACTAATGGGTCAGAAAGGAGACCACAACGCATATGAGACAACTTTTCATGGATGTGCTCATGATGGTTCACCCTTTTGGAAAGGAAAGAAGTCAACAAGAATGGGCAAAACTCTTTTCTGATTCTGGGTTTAGTGTATGGCTGTCAAGTGGGTCGGGCCGGGCCAACCCGGAATCGGCCCGTATTATTTAACCAAGTTGAGGGACGGGTCCGGGTTGGGGTCTAAGTGGGCTGGGCCGGTCCAGTCCCAACAGTAAAAAAAATTAAAATCAATCCTAACCCGGCCCACTTAACCCAACTCAGTCAAACCCACCAAAATCCGGTCAAATCCGGTCAAAAATATAAAAAAAAACTTTCTTTCAATATACATTACATATACCCACCTATATACATTATAAATACGTTAAATAATATATATACACTATATATATAGTATATACTACATTAGAATTTAAAAAATATATACACATATACACAATTAGTCAATTAGTCATATATACGCACCATTCAATGTATATATACTACTACTTATAAAATATACTACAATATATATACATTACAATATATATAGATATACTTATATACTAATTTATAAAACATATACACATGTATACGTTAAATATACACTTCTATAGAAGATATATACACGTGTATACGCATACATTACAATATATATAGATACACTTATATACTAATTTATAAAACATATACACATGTATACGTTAAATATACACTTCTATAGAAGATATATACACGTGTATATGCACCATTTAATGTATATATACTACTACTTATAAAATATACTACAATATATATACATTTCAATATATATAGATATACTTATATACTAATTTATAAAACATATATACATGTATACATTAAATATACACTTTTATAGAAGATATATACATGTGTATACACACCATTCAATGTATATATACTACTACTTATAAAATATACTACAATATATATACATTACAATATATATAGATATACTTATTTACTAATTTATAAAACATATACACATGTACACGTTAAATATACACTTCTATAGAAGATATATACACGTGTATACGCACCATTCAATGTATATATACTACTACTTATAAAATATTATATACTAATTTATAAAACATGTACACATGTATACGTTAAATATACACTTCTATAGAAGATATATACACATATATATATGCACCATTTAATGTATATATACTACTACTTATAAAATATACTACAATATATATATACATTACAATATATATAGATATACTTATATACTAATTTATAAAACATATACACATGTTTACGTTAAATATACACTTCTATATAAGATATATACACGTGTATACGCACCATTCAATGTATATATACTGCTACTTATAAAATATACTCCATTATATATGCATTACAATATATATAGATATACTTATATACTAATTTATAAAATATATACACATGTATACGTTAAATATACACTTCTTTAGAAGATATATGCACAAATATACAAAACATATGCTACTTAATATAATAAATTAATAATATTTGGTAGTAAATTAATAATATATTAGAAGTAAGTTTTTAATTTAAAGTAGAAAACTAGAAATTCAATTTAAAATTTTAAATCGTTAAATGAAAAAATATAAAAAGCAAGGACTAAGGAGTGAATGAATTTGAAAAATTTTATTGATTGCCAAATGATCCAAAATTTATAATTTACATGAATGAAAAATCTACAAATTATGCATCATTTTTTTCAACTCATTCATGTTAATATTAATGGGAACTTGCATAGGATAGTCGAAGTCAACTGGGGCAAAACCATGCATTGGACTTGATTCTGCTGAGTTCTCCCATGAAGTCATAATTTCTTCAAGTTTCAGCACGTCGCTCGGCTCCGGTTCCATTCCTTGGTTTCTTCTTTCTGCTCTAATCCAATCTCTGAGGCAAACTAGAACATTCATTGCATTGCTTCCCAATGAGTGTCGGTTGTCTTCAAGCTGTTGTCGTCCCTGACTAAAGGCGCTCTCTATTGTAACGGTTGACATTGGAACATTCAAGATATCTCTAGCTAATCTTAAAAGCACAGGATATTGTGTTTCATTACTCCTCCACCAATCTAACGTGTTGATCCGTCGTCTGCGATCCTCTGGTGCCATTCGAAGATAATATTTCAGCTCTTCCCGATAAGTTGATGTGTAAGTTCTCTCATCAACACTGTTCCAACAATTTAAATCATAAAATGAATCAGAAAAACCACTATGTGCCGGCCTTTTAGAAGATGATGGATCCTCGGGAAGATGAGGAGCAACAGTTGGAGTGATATTTGTAGGTACGGCTAAATCAAATAAATCAGTATAGTGATTATTTAATTTTTCTATGTAATCCTTTGCATCAGCCGTAGCCGTCCACAAATCAGGTTGTACTTGTTCAGAATCATGGTCAGTATTTATTTCTACGTTAGTATAAATAAGAGTACTAAAGTGGCACATATTATTATATTTCATGCACGTATTTAGCATAGCACCAACCAAGTAAATAGGGGGAATCGGAAAAAAATATTTTTAAAATTTCGTAAACATGACGCCAACAACTTCTTTATAACCTTCTTTATTTTTATATTCTTTGAGAAAACCAGAAATATCGGCTATATATGGCAAAATATTACAAACAGTAGGATAATAAGCACCGGAAAATTCAACCGTAGCTATATAAAATTTTTCTAAAAACTTAACAAGATCATTAATTACAACCCAATCAGAATTATGTAGCATGCAATCAGCAGAATCAGTAAATGAACCGCAATGTTAGTTAAAAGCTAGTGTAATAGGAATTCTATATTTATAACAAGTTTTTAAAAATTCATACGTAGAATTCCATCTAGTATCAATTTCCTCAGGCATCAAAATCGGTGTAAGTTCATTTTCTTGATATTTAACTTTAAATTCTCTAATTCTCGATCTACGATTCTTTCCTTGAATAAAACCAATGGCAAGACGAATTTTTTCAATATAAAGCTCAAAAAACACAAGACCATCTTTTACAATTAAATTATATATATGACATGCACACTTAATATGAAAAATTTCAGGCAAGTGCGGAGATAGCGTGGATTTTATTTTTATTATAGCAGTCTTGTTGTTAGAAGCATTATCAAAAGCAATACATAAAATTTTATTTTTGATACCATAATATCCAACAATTTTAACAATAGAATCAGCAATAAATTGTCCAGTATGTTTACAATCTTCATCATATAAAAAAGTAAGAATACGTTTTTGCATCACGAAATTACTATCCATCCAATGACAAGTAACAGTTAAATAATTATTTTTATTTACAGCACGACCAAGATCAAAAGTTAGGGACAATCTACATTGAATATTTGTTAACAATGTTGATAAATAAAAATAATATTGCGAATGGAGTCTAAAAATATCAGACCGACAAGTAGTTCTAGGAATACCGTTAAACATAGGATTATAAATTGCTTGTATATAACGAATAAAGGCATCAGAAGAAGAAAAAAGGCAAACAACCCACAGCTAGCATTTTAGCTATTTCTTCCCGGTCACTCAATTTATTATACTTCTTCGCTACGTGACCGGTTGCTGGGTCCATTCTAGTTTGCGTTGGCCCACCAACATCCCCACCACCTTGTGCAATATTTAACTCTCTTTTGTGATCTTCAGCTATATGTCTCATTAACGTACCCATACCCCCTTGCTTGCCTCCACTTCTATGCTTATATATTTGTTGACAAATAAATATTGCATTGCACCTCAATATCTGATATACATTCAAAAAATTGTCATGCAACACTAGTTCTTTTACAAGGTCTTGGGGCACTGGGAGGACGGGGAGGAAGATTAACCGATTCATATCTAACGTTAGCATCTCCTACTGCGGGTGTCTCAGCAATATTTTCATTATCTTCGTCTAAATTAACCGCATCTACTTCATTTTCTTCTTCTATACCGTAATTTTTCTGAGCTTCTACATAATCCATACGTGAGCACCTACACCTATTTCTTCCTCAAAAGGTGTACCAAGCGGTACCGGAGGCGAAGTTACACGGGTATATCTACTACTTGAACTACCTCTACCGCTAGTAATTCGCTTTTTACTACCACTACCGCTTCCGGGACAAAAAATTTTAACACCTTTAGTAGCAAGGTTTCTTAATTTATCCATAATATAAATTAAATTAAACTAAAAATATTCAAAATACACAAATATAATAAAATTAAATATTAAACAATTAATACAATAAATAAAAATTAAACGTAAGAGATGGAACGACAATACCAAATTTTGGAAGTATCCGAAGGTTGCGACTTTAGAAACTTCCGCTCGTACTTTGTAAACGAAAAATTAAAAAATTAAAGTGAACACTTTATGAAATTAAATATATTGAATATTTGAGAATTGAGAATTGAGATTTGAGAGAGAATGAGATTTGAGAGAGTAAAAAATTATGTGAAAAATAATTTGAAGTTGTAGGGTATTTATAGAATTTTTTTGGGATTAAAAAATATTTTTTAAAGTTAATTTTTTTTTAAATAAACGGGCCCAAACTAGCCATTTGGACCAAAAACGGCTATATAGTCGTTGGGTCAACGGCTAGTTTGGCCCAAAATTCTTTTTTTTCTTTAAACAAAAAAACAAAAGTATCTGGACCGGGTTTGGTTCGGGCCGGGTTAGCCGGGCCCATTTTAAAAAATAACCAGCCCAGGATCCGGAACCCTAAAGCCCTAGGGCTTACCGTGCTGGGTCAAATCGGACCAGGTTAGTTACAAGGGCCAGGTCGGGCCGGGTCGGCCCGGCCCACTTGACACCCTTAGTTTAGTGACTATAAAATCATTCCTATATTAGTATTGAGATCTATTATTGAGATTTATCCTTAAATAATCTACTCTTGCCACTATAATATAACTAAAGAAGATATGTCCTAGATATAGTGGCTAAATAGCAAATCCCATTTCAGATTGTAAAAGTTTTTTTGGTTGTTACTTTGGAGGTGAAGAAAAACAACAATTGAGAAGGAAAATCTTCTTTTGTATTTCACTGTGTATCCATAAATCTGTACATAGTAGTATAAATAGGTGAAAAACTCTAACAGACTCTAATAAAATTGTACACTTGGCCTAATGTTATTGGTTGTTGTCTGTACAAATTTATTTTGTGCAATCTTTTTGTGCAAGGAAAAAATATACATACAAGGAAAGAATATATATAAGGAATTCTTAAGAGGATTTTGTGATAATCACTTGATTTGAGAAAAGTATGCCAGCTATTCTCTTGCAAAGCAATAAATATCCAGGGCAATTTAGTCTTTTGCTAAATCTTTTCATTTTCTTTCATCCTCTTTATTCTTAGCCCTTGTTTGTTGATGGTAATCGAAAAAGCAATTGGACAAATTATTTTCACCACCAACACCCCCTCTCAAGTTGGAAGGGACGGTACGGACTCCCAACTTACCCAAAATAGACTGGTGTAAAGGTCCAGAGAGTGGGCTCGTGAATAAGTCAGCAAGTTGAGATGAAGAAGGCACAAACGAGAGAGATATTAGACCGTCTATGAGCTGTTGTCCAACGAAATGACAGTCCAAATCCACATGCTTTATTCGTTCATGAAAGACCGGATTTTTTGCAATGTGGATGAAGGCTTGTCTATCTAAATTTAATGGAATTAGAAGGCATGGTGGAACCGATAGATCTTCAAGAACCCGAACAAGCCAGGTGATTTCGGCAACAACCCATCGCATAGATCTGTATTAAGCCTCTGCAGAAGAAAGCGACACAGATGGTTGTTTCTTTGATTTCCATGAAAGTGGACTTTCACCAATGCCTATAAAAAATTCGTTGATGGAACGACGACTATCTGGGCAAGTCGCTCAGTCTACATCGCAAAAGCTACGAGCTTTAGTGAAGGAGATGAAGTCATAAAAAGTCCTAATCCAGGATTACGAAGCAAATAATGAAGGACATGAATAGTTGCATCAAGATGTGGCTTTCGAGGATGTTGCATATATTGACTCAAATGTTGGACGGAGAAAGCCAGATCAAGCCATGTGTGAGTCATATAGTTTAATTGGCCCATTAATCTCCAATATAAGGTAGGATCTAGAAGAGGATCTCCTTCATCTACTTTCAATCTCAAAGATGGGTCTAAAGGAGAGTTTTTTTAAAACTTTTGAGTTTTTAAATTGAGTAATTTGTAACCTTTTTTCCTAAAGAGATAACCAAGAAAAATGGATCTGATCTAGGCTCTAGTTTATGTCTTTCTCGAGTTAAAGTAGATGCAAAACATAAGCATCCAAAGCTCTTTAGATGAGTATAATAAGGAGTTGTCCTGAATAAATTATGATAGGGTGTTTTGAACTTTAGAACCATAAAAGGACATCTGTTGATGAGGTATGCCACTGTCATAACACAATCACCCCAAAATTTTTAGGGTAGATGCGACTGAAACAGTAAAGCTCTAGACATCTCAAGTAGATGTTTATGCTTTGTTTCTACCACACCATTTTGTTGTGGTGTGTCTACACAAGATGTTTGGTGAATGATACCTTGAGAAGAAAGAAAAAAAGAAGTTTCTACACTAGATCCAAGTTCCCAGGAATTGTCAGATCTTATTATTTTCACCCTTTTATCAAATTATCTTTCCACCATTGCTAAGAAACATTTTAAAACTGAACAAGCATTGCTTTTAGTGGATAACAGATATATCCAAGTCCCTCTACTAAAATTATCAACTATTGTAAAAAAATACTTATCACCATCATATGTGGGAATGTGAAAAGGACCCTAACTGTCAATATGAATAAGATCAAAAATTTGTTTAGAAGTAATGTTACCCATAGAAAAAGGGAGCTTGGATTGTCTAGCAAGGGGACAAATTTCACAAGGCACATCAAACTTTGAATAAACGGAAATAGAAATTTCGTTGATATTTCTCATATTGGATAAAGGCATATGTCCTAATATAATATGCCATAACTTTTTATTTACATCAGAGAAAGAAAGACTTGAGAAAGCAATAGAATTGCTACTCTTTGATTGAAAGACTGAACTAGAAAAATTACTACTAGGTTTACTAGATTTGGAAACACAAGGTTGATTACTCTGTAACACATAACAACCATTTCTGGATTCACCAAGCATCATTAGGCTCTTCATTGAAGGATCCTGCATAAAACAGAGAGATGAAGAGAAGATTAATAAATGATGAAATTGTTCACATAACTTTTGAACAGATAACAAATTGAAATGGAAACTTGGGACAAACAAAACATTAGTGATAATGAAATTTGGAAATAGTCTCATAGAACCTGCATGTGTTACTCTGACCCTATGAGAGTTAAGAAGTTTGACAAAGGATGCTCTAGGCAATAACTTGAGGGAATTAAAGTAATCTTTGTGAAAAGTCATGTGTTGACTTTCCCCTGAATCTATGATCCATGAATTAGGACAGATTTCTTTGTGAGAAATTTTAGAATGAAAAGAAAAAGGTATAGGACTTATACCACCACAATTAACATTAGTTATGGCCTCAGTTTCAGTGTTTTGATCACCAATTTTTCCTTGGTTAAGCATGTGTTTGATTTGATTCAGTTGTTCTTGAGTGAATAGTTTTTCTATCTCTGTAGGGTCAACATTGTAGTAAAACTGATTCCCTACACCTTGTTCTGAAGAAACTGCATTGCCTTGTCTTGTGTGTGTATTGTTCTTTGTCCTGGTAAACTTTAAATCGACTGAAAAACCATGAATCTTGTAACAATGATCAATGATAGGTCCTGGTTTCCTGCAATATTTGCAAACAAGGTTAGACTTTTTATTATCATTATAAAACTTCATTCCTTTATTGGCCGGAGGAGGGGGTCTTCTGTTAAAATTATTCTTTCCAGTAGCTACAAAAGCAGATCCATTTCTAGGATATTTTTGGTGGTTGTAAGAACTTCCCTTTGTTTTTCTTTTTGCATGAGTAGTGCATAAGCATTAGCGATAGATGGCAAAGGAGAAATCAGTAAGATATTACCTCTAGCACTATAATAAGACTCATTCAAACCCATGAGGAATTGTACCAGCCTCAGATCCTGCTTTCCCTTATTATTCTTGTCTTTTGATCTACAGGTACAGTCACAACTACGCATGATGAAGGTATCCAAACATCAAGCTCATCCCATAATCGCTTGATCTTTGTGTAGTAAGTTGCAATGTCACAAGTACCCTGTGAAAGGTCACTCAGTTTCTTTTGAAGTTGAAAAAGCTTAGCTCCGCTGCTTTGGCCAAACCTTGCTTCTAAATCATTCCACAACTCCTTAGTTGGGGATGAGTAGATGACACTGTCCGAAATCTCCCGAGAAAGAGAGTTTAAAAGCCAGGAGATCACCATGTTGTTGGCCCTGCTCCAAGCCTTGTACAGATCTTTGTTTTCAGTTGGTGCAATGGTCTATCCATCAATGAAACCTATCGTATTTTTGGCAGTCAACGCAATCAGCATTCTCCTATTCCATCCTACAAAACTTTTTCCATCAAAAGAAGTATTCACCAGCAAAGTACCCGGTGAATCAGACAGAGAGATGAAATAAGGATGGGAGGATGAAGTAAAATCAGTAGCAGCAGCTACTGTAGTTCTTGTTGAATTATCACTCATGATTGAAAAGAAGTGAGTCACGGTGTGGGAATTCGAAAAAAAAAGATAGAATAAGTATTCAAAGCCCTTGCTCTAATACCATGAAGAAAAACAATAATTGAGAAGAAAAATTTTCTTTTGTATTTCACTGTGTATCCATAAATCTGTACATGGTAGTATAAATAAGTAAAAAACTCTAACCGACTCTAATAAAATTGTACACTTGGCCTAATGTTATTGGTTGTTGCATGTACAAATTTATTTTGTGTAATCTTTTTGTGCAAGGAAAAAATATATATAAGAAATTCTTAAGAGGATTTTGTGATAATCACTTGATTTAAGAAAATTATGACAATTATTCTCTTGCAAAGCAATAAATGTCCAGGGTAATTTAGTCTTTTGCTAAATCTTCTTCATTTTCTTTCATCCTCTTTCTTCTTAGCTCTTGTTTGTTGATGGTAATCGAAAAAGCAATCGGACAAATTATTTTCACCACCAACACGAGGCAAGGCAGTCAACCTCCTTTGTACGTTTTTTGCTAATGAATAAACGAGGTAGGGGAATATACCTAATCCCCCATCACTATAGGAAAACTGTGTGGATGGTGTGTATATATATATATATTAGAAAAATATATGCTCAGTTTTGAAGTTCAATCTTTCTTTCATCTCAATAGTTTCTAAGCACGTGTTTCGTACGTACGTGTGTTTTATGTGAATAAGTATATAATCTTATGAAATTACATATAGTAGTGGGGGGTTTGACATAGACTAGGCCATATTAATTTAATAAAAAAACTAAACAAGGAGGGAGACATAAAACCAAAACCTCCGAAAAACGTAAAGTTTTAACATATTAAAAGTAAAGTTTGAAATGCAATGCCTGTTTTGAACTAGAATTAAAAACACGACTAAAATTCAATCACTACTACTAAAAACAGGTCGAAAATCAAGGCTCAAAACCAACTAAGGCCCTCGATTATAGTATAAAATTGACGCAAAATCAATAGATTATAACATCGAACAAATGATTGGTCAGTTTACCCATAATGATGCAAAGTCTACGGTAGACCAAACGAATCGATCGATCCTCAAAGCACAAGTATATTTTTTACATGGATTTGACATGGGTCAACATCGATTGCAGTCTATTAAGCGTCACCAACAGCTCAAAATTGTTTATTTAACCACCCCCAAATCATGTGATTATGTGTTTAAACTTTTTTTAATTTAATTATTTCCTTTTCACCACCCCAAATCATGTGATTATGTCCTTTAATTTTTTTTAATTTAATTAATTTTCTTTAACCCACCCCAAATCATGTGATTATGTTTTAAAAAAAATTAATTTAATTATTTTCTTTCACCAATCCCAAAACATGTGATTATCTATTTAAATCTTTTTTTAACTAATTATTTTCTTTCACCAGTCCCAAAATAAGTTATTATATTTTAAAATCTTTTTCAATTTAATATTTTCTTTCACCAGCCCCAAATCATGTGATTATCTGTTTAAACTTTTTTTAATTTAATTATTTTCTTTCAAACGACAAGCTACTGATGGTCCATCGATTCATATGGTCTACAATCGACTTATATGTTTGATCGAGGAGTGGCTACAGCTAAGATCGATGATAGACTACATATCATTTTTTACTCTTCGTGAATTTAATCAAGTCATTGTACAATTGTGTTCGTTGAAAAAGGAATAAATATTTGAAAAGTTGGTTGTACAGAAGAATAACCAACACAAAAAGCAACAACCCAAAAAAGCCTTTGTAACATTTATTGGCCATGCTACAAGTGGTTCTTTTGTTCCCGGATTTCTTGCATATTGAACACTTATTCCTCCTTTTGGACTTGAATGTTTCATCGATGCCCTTAACACGTTTGACTTTCTTCTTTCCGAGTTTGGGACCATAGGGGGTGGAAAAATCTTAGTGTCTTGCAATTCCTGTGGCACAGACTATTCGAACTCTGGAGGGACAACGTTAATAACTTCGGAGTATGTGAGGAGGTAAGTTTCAACTTTATAAATTGACGAAGAGTACTCGTAGATGGAGTTACCATAACCTTCGCCATCACCATACTTTGCTCGCAAAGCGGCCATCGCATTTTCACATGGCATTTTCACCAAGTCATATTTCCTACAAGAATAACTCATCTCCAAGAGATTGGCCTTGGCAGTAACACCGTTGCCGAACATGATGAATTGATCGAGATCCCCATTTATATTAGTCACATACAAGGAATCGCTCGCACTCTTATTATCCCTTAGAATCATTTCTGCACAAGGCACAAATTTGTTGTTTGTACTGTCGACAAAGGCATGCCGCTCCCTATACTTTTCACCAAATTTTTTAGTAATTGAATTGAATATGTATGACACGGGCTACTCCCATTCATCCGTCAACACTGACTTGGGCGACTCGACGATGTTTGTGGTCATCACATCGTACCTATTATCCGAGAAGTATGCTCTACTCCATTTCTCAAAATCAAGCACATTTTCAAGGACATGTGTTGCCTTGGGGAAATTATTCATCAATTCCGCAAAATGATCGCTAAACTCATCAAGAGATAAGCCTTTTCCGCGGTGTAGAATACATAAAGATGTTCTCCACAGTGTTGATTTACATGAAAACTTTCAGCGAGGTGCCTCATGCAAGTCCATGATGCGCACGACTGTAAACATGGGAGAAGGGATTGGCAATGCTAATGTGCCTATTGGAGATGACACATAGATCTGGTTCATCTTTTACTATAGACTTCAACTTCTCAAAGAAGAAGGTCCAAGAATCATCGTTCTCTTTATCCACAACAAAAAAGGTAATTGGAAAGATATGATTTTTGATGTCCTTTACAACGACACTCAGTAACACACACCCATACTTGCCATATAAATATGTGCCATCAACGGCAATTACCTTTATCATGTAACATATACCCATTTGCAAGCTCCGAATGCTAAAAAGTAGTAAACGAATGATTCATCCGTCCTGTTTACCATGATAGAGTAAGAAGACCCGATATTCAATAACTCCACCATGTGGTAAAAAGCCATCAAGCAGGCATATTCATGCTCCGATATCCTGCGAATGATGTTCTTCGCCATTACACTTCCTTTCCAACACATCTAATAGTTTTCTTTGAAATGCATCTCCCTAAACACAATCCTCTAAATTTCTCTTATTCTTAGACCCTTACCATCCTGAAAATAATTTACGCATAGTGAAGCAATCATCTCGGATGAGATTCTCTTATGCCTGCCTGTGGCATGTTCAACACCGCACATATGGAACCTAGTATACTTGTATATGCGAAATCTGTTCAAGGATTCGTACTTCTTTGCCGCGATAACCAGACTCAACCACGAGGTACATATTTCACCTTCAACAATTTGGTACAGCTCTTCTCCATAAAATAATTAAAAGACTGCCTCACCACTACTTCGTCTAGTAGCATTTTGAGCTCTTTCTTGTCATTAAATGTTTTATCACAATAGAAATTGGTTCCATTGGCGAAGGAATGTCTTGGTTGTAATCCCGTTCCACAATCTTCTTCTGCATCTTGCGAGTCCAATGAAACATCTTCCATATGCATAGAATCACCTTCCATATTAATTGGATGATCACTATCATTCTCATAATCATTCAAATTGTCGTCAACTTTGGGGAGTCGAGGTAGAGGTGGTAATGAATTCAACGGTCCTTCAAAGGGCCACTCAACTACATTTATCCTTAAAATAGGCCTAAAGCCATTTGCATCAACATCCACATGTACAATGACACACGTATATCATTATTTATGATCGTAGAATTGTAATGACCCTTCAGGCTATTAGCCGTGCTCTTGCTTATTTTCACCGATACAGATCCTCCATAGTCGTCTCAATTCATTAGTAATTTTTTGAAATCGATAGTTCGGTTACCTGATAGTTTGTATGATTTTTAGAACCGCTTTTCTAATTTAAAGTCTTCGTTGATTCCAAATGGCTTCCGAGCAAAAACAACAACAACAGCAACAAACCCAGTTTATTCCCATATAGTGGGGTCTGGGGAGGGTAAAATGTACGCAGTCCATACCACTACCCCCGAAGGAGCAAAAGATTCAGTAAAATAATTTTGGATGCAAATTTTAACTGTGCCAGTAGCTATGTAATATTAATTTTAGGATAGATAGACCCTTGGTTCGGATCCCACAACACTCTAGCTCATTTTGATCCATTAGTTGAAAAGTCAAAAATTGAAATATATGGGTGTGGGACCCACAGTGACCTAAATGACCTTGGATGGAAAATATGACTTCACCAATGCGTCTGGAATGTCGAATTTAGTGAGGTTACATAGTTCATTTGCGAAAAATAGAGTCTGAATAAGTCTGGAAGGTCAAAAACAAGTTTTGACCTTACGGGCCCATCTAAAATCATATAAAAGGGTCTTTTGGGTAGATTTTGGGGTATTCTTCATTTCTATTTGTAGACACCTAATTTTGTCCCTCCCGAAGACCCGAGTTATCCATTTTTACCCTCGTCTTACCATGTGTACTACCCCATATAATAACCTCCGTACAAAAGGACAAAATAACCAACTCTAAGAAAATTGATAACAAATTTTATCCATTCCAACAACCCATACCCATCACCTACCTCACCCAACCCCCTACCCCACGTCACCCTACCCCCCCTCTTTTCTTGTCAACAAAGAAAAGACTCAAAAAAAAAAATAATATACACACTCACATACACACAATTAAAGGGGGAACCAAAAAAAAAGAGGAGAAAAAAACCCATCAGCATTTCTTTTATTTTGCTCTCTCTCTCTAAAAACCTTTCTCACTCTCTCTAAACGTCGCCGGTGACCGACCGAAGCTCCGGCCACCATAATACCACCATCTTTCCCTCCTCTCTACCATCTCTCACTCCCTAAAATTTAAAAAAAAAAAAAGGGAGAAACAACGGCGCCGGCGGGTGGGTCTCCGACGCCGTTCTCAGCGTCACCCGACTGGACCCGAGCTCCTACAGCCGCGGCGCGTCGGCCAGACCCGACCAGCTTCGGCCGCGGCACGCCGATCCGAGATCCGACCAGATCTATCACCAGATTCCGCCAGCGGCTTTTCGACCAAACCGCGACCAGCTCGTCACGCCCGTCGCCATCCACCGTCACCAAGAGTCGTAACTCAGTTCCGGAGAAACGTCCGGCGAAACAGCCGGAACTGACCGGCGCCGCCGTCGGGAAACAAGCGTTGCCGCCGTTCTGTCCGTCGCCGTGAGCTCACCGTCTCGATCTGTTTGGTTTTTGGTTTCCATTGTCTTTGGTTGATTTTGGTTTCGACTATTTCATGTTTCGACGTCGATAGTGGGTTTCGAGTTGCTTTTATTGAATCTCGTCGTCGTTCTTGGTGGGGTTTCGTATAGTAAAGTTTTTATTCACGGGTTTTGGAGCTTTTCGGTTATTATTCTAATACCGAGTTTGGTTTGCTCGTGGTGAGGTTCTCCGGTCGAGTATTTTGGTCTTCGAATTTCTTTATTATCGACAAGGATCAATTTCATCGAGGTTCATTTCTTTTAACCGAATCTTTAATTCATTTCGACTTCTTATTGATGTTGTGGGTGTGAATGATTTATTTGTGGTGTGTTTGGTTTGAATCCTCGTTATGTGTGTTGTGTTTGATGTTGTTTCCGATTATGAGATGTGATTGAAAAATCAAAGCATGCATTAATCATGTGGTTTAAATGAAATTTGGGGCGCAAGTTTAAAAATCGTTAAAGTGAATTAGGATTAATTTTGATTTGTTGTTGTTTTGATTCGTCGTTATTGTTACTTTCACGTGTAATTATCAATTTCGTGATAGTATCATGGTTAGTCGAGAACGCATAGGCAAACGTAGGTCAGGTAGGCAAATTTAGGAATAACAATTTGTTGAAGTATTTTGAATATGTACTTGAATGATAATTTCTACTTTATTGCACGAAAGTTCAAATTGTACTCATTTGGCCGGGGAATGCCCCGAAGGATTTGTATAGATTTATCCGGGGAATGCCCCGAAGTACCTTGTACCCGGAGGACGTTCGCGATGAAGGCCCGAGGCGTCGGGTAAAGTATTAGTTTAGGATTAGCGTAGGTTTATTTTTAGTTCTTTTCTATTTTCGGACTGTATAATTGGACTAAATTTTTTACGTTTTTGGATTGTCTTGTTTTGTTATTTTGTGTTCTTTTGTGTGATTTATACATTTCATAATGCCAAAATAGTCGATACACTTCACCAAGCGACCGTGGTCGAACCACGGGATTGAGGGGTGCCTAACACCTTCCCCTCGGTCAACAGAATTCCTTAGCCAGAATCTCTGTTCGCAAACCGGTTTAAGAGTCAAATGATTTTCGAAAAGGATTTTCCAAAGGTGACTTGGCACACCGGATTATGCCAAGTGGCGACTCTGAATAAAAAATGCAAATAATCCTTTTCGAAATAAATTTTCATTTTCTTGTCACTCAAATAATAAAACCCTTTCGAACTTTAAAAATATTCCATTTTTGGAGTACGCGTTAAAAAAGGGGTGTGACATCTTCTGGCGACTCTGCTGGGGACAAGTATGAGAATTCGAGCTTATTTTTGAGTCGTATCGGCTTTGTTTGGCATTATGAGTGTATATGCATTGTTTGTGATTATTGTTGATGTTATTTTCACTTTTGTGTGTTTTTCGTGCTCTTTGTTTATAGTATTTACCCTATTTGTTACCTCTTTTATATCTGTCATCATGAGTCCACCCCCCGGCCTTCTTTCTGCAACAAGTCCGTAGTACACGTGTTGTACACGACCTCTAGTTGAGTCACCCTTATTCTAGGAGGGGAGCCGTCGGTGTTATGGAGTAGGTGGAAAGCAAAGCAGCCACTATCGACCATATGCTCCCCCGAACAACCTTGTTAGTAAACCACAACGTAGGTCAGCCTTTAGGTCATGCTTATGTGCATCATGCGGAGACCTAGCGGGACCCACATGGCCCTTTGTAGGAGACTCCCCTTTAAAGTATTCCTACGTGCTAATTGTTGCATTTTTTAGGGTAAAGTGGTTATTTGACGGACTGATGTTTGAAAAAAAAAAAGGGAAGTTTTTTTTTTTTTCTGCTAAAAAAATACCAAAAAGATTTTTCTATATAATTGGGGTGTCAGTCTTGGTTAAAGAGTCTAGTTGAAAAAAAAAAGTTTTATTCGTTTGTTTTTTATTGTGTCTCTTAAGTTAGGGTCAATTTATTAGTTAATCGTTAATTATCCAATCTGGACGAACTACGCACCCCTGATTCTCCTCTTTCGGGATGTGAGATACGTAGGCAGCCTATTGTTGGTTCGGGGATCTTATTTAAAAAATTCAAAAAAAAAGATTTTCTTCACTTTTTATTTAGAGTAGATGTTTCATACATATCTTGAAAAGAAAAAAAAGAAGAAGAAAAAAAAAGAAAAGAAGAGTTTCCTCAATAGTCGTAGGTTCATTTTTGGTTGATCTTATTTCAAAAATTCAAAAAGATTTTCTTCACTCTTCATTTAGAGTAGGTGTTTCATGTACATCTTTAAAAGAATACAACAACAAAAAATATTTTCCTTTAACAGGTTCAGGTTTCATTTTTCGCATGAAATTCAAAATAAAAAAAAAATCCAAAAATATTTTTTCGGTAATCATAGATTTGATTTTTGTACAGAAATCTGAAAATTCAAAAAGATTTTCTTCACTCTTCATTTAGAGTAGGTGTTTCATAGACATCTCTTAAAGAAAATTACAAAAAGATTTTTCTCTAATAGTTTCAAGTTTCATTTTCATATGAAATTCAAAAAAAAAAAAAAAAAGATTTTTCTTTGTTAATCATAGTTTTCATTTTGTAAGAGGATGTTAAGTCTAAAAAAAAATGCAAAAAAAAAGATGTTCGTCAGTTCTTTTTGACAATTTGTTATTTTCTTTTCTTCTTAAAGTTTCAAAAAAAAAAAACAAAGAGTTCAATTGGTCATTTTGGCACGACTTCACGAACTACGCACACCTGATTCTCCCCTTTCAGGGGTGAGATACGTAGGCGCCCTTCTTGGGTTCGGTGATCTTTTAAAAAAAAATAAAAAATAAAAAATAAAAAAATAGAGAGGTTTTGAAAAACTGTTGAACTCTAACCATTTGCTATCTCTTGTCCAGAGTTAGTTTAAGGTGGTTGGTTTGTGGCATTTTGGCTGGTCCTCCATATTGCTCCAAGTCACAGAGGAAGTTATGGCCAACAAGGATACCGAGTTAGTTGTCACTAATCAGATAGGGAGTTCGGGGAATGAGAATGTAGGAGATAATGAAGAGATTCGGAAATTGAGGCGACAAATAATAGAAATGCATCGAGCTTGGGCTAATGGGTTGCCGCCTCCTCCGGTTCCCACTGATAATCTGGAATATCTGTCTAGCTTGCCTCCCGTGTCACATGCACAATTTCCCATTTTTGTTGATATGCCACAACATGCATCAGGATCGACTCCGGGGCAACAATATCCAACCACTTCTAATATTCATTTCCTTACTCCTCAATACAAAATTACCACATGCTCGGCTCTGCCTACTATTCATGCTTTTGCAGCCCCACTTCCGTCTGAAGCTCCTGCTTTTAATGCCAATCCAACGGTTGTGATTCCTCACTCTACAAGCGATCCAGTATTGAATATTTTTAGTGATCAATATTACGTTCCCGAGCCGACATTTAAGTCGACTGGTCCTTACATTTTTCCTCAACCGCCTGAATTTCCTCCTAACACTGAGAAAGCTGTTATGACAGAAAAACAAGAGGAAATAGCTAGAAAATTGAGAAGTTTGGAACTGACTATGAAAACTTTGCAAGGACTTGGGGGGTACAAAAGTGTCTCATATAAAGATCTGTGCATGTTTCCAGGTGTACATCTTCCTCTTGGTTTTAAAATTCTGAAGTTTGAGAAGTATGATGGACATGGCGATCCTATAGCACATTTGAGACGCTATTGCAACCAGTTAAGGGGCGCTGGAGGGAAGGAAGAGTTGCTCATGGCATATTTTGGTGAGAGTCTTTCAGGTCTAGCTTCAGAATGGTTTGTTGACCTAGACATCGACAAGTGGAATAGCTGGGATGACCTGGCTAATGAATTTGTGCAACAATTTCAATACAATATGGAGTTGATTCCTGACGAGAAATCCTTAACTAATATGAATAAAAAGAGTACTGAAACTTTCAGAGAGTATGCGATTAGATGGCGTGAACAAGCTGCTAGGGTGAAACCGCCAATGAAAGAAAGTAATATAGTGGAGGCATTTATTCAAGTGCAGGATGAAACATATTATCAATACTTGTTACCTGCATTAGGCAAGCCATTTGTTGAGGTCCTCAAAACGGGGGAGATGATAGAGGATGGAATTAAGACTGGTCGCATTGTGAGTTTTGCAACATTAAAAGCGACTACTCAAGAAATTCATAAAGGTTTGGGAAGTATGGGAGGAAGGAAGAATGTGGAAGATGCATCTGCCATTGCAGTTGGTCAAGAGGCATGGGCAAGAGGACCACACCATCGTTACCCACGGGCTCGAACCCAAGTTTATGCCCAAGCTCCACAAAATCTTTATCAAAATCCATTATATCTCATTCCCCCACCTCTATATCAAGTGTATAATGCGCAACCTTATGTTCAACCTTCATCTTACCCACACTGGCGTGCGCCAACTCTGCCGAGTCATCCTCCAACTCCACATACATACCAAAACCCTTCTAGGCCTGGTTTTCAATTTAAGCCAAATAACGAAATGAGACAGAAGTCGAGAGATAACTTCACACCCATTGGAGAGTCGTATGCAAGTTTATTCCATCGATTAGTACAGCAGGATATGATCACTCCTCTCCTCGGGTATACTCCCAACCCACATTCAAGAAGTTTTGACCCTAATGTACGATGTGCATATCATTCTGATGTTCAGGGTCACAGTACTGAAGATTGTCGTGCTTTGAAAAGAGAAATTAAAAAGATGATTCAAGATAAATCAATCATGGTAAAGAACATTGACAGTGAGGAAACCTCTAGTCATGCTGATATGCAAACCAGTGGCTAAGATGTCAGGCTGAGCAATTGAGAAGTCACCCCTCTCCCTACTAGGAAGAGGCCTGGTAGCTTGTTTTGTTTTATTTTCCGCTATCCGAACTATTTCAGGGTTGTAGTTCGGGATCTATCTTGTTTTGTCCTTTTGTTGTTTATGTTCAAACCCTTCTATCTTTTGTTTCAACTAAATGAAGTGTATCATTTTTTTCCTTGTGTTTTAAATATGTGTTATTTGTTTGTTTTCTTTACATAGTACATTTTGTGTTAACTCTAGTGATATGACATGCAGTGAAATTTTCAGCCATATCTTAAAATCCAGTTTAAGCATGAACATTGATTCAGAGGGTTAAGAGCATATGAGAAAATAGATGGAGTGCTGAGACATTTGGTAATAGGTTAAGGTAATTATTTTGAGAATCACAAGAATAACTTGGCTATCGATCGAAAGACAGGTCCCAATTAGGTCAAATAGTGGACGTGTGATCCCTATATCAAGGTTAAGGAGAAGATAATCAGCTCCACAGAAGCATGAATCACTCGATGTGAGGGATGCACAACAAAGGTAGAGTTGTATCTTTGACAAGTATATAAAAAGAGGTGAAACACATGTTCAAGGCAAATTAGTGTTGTAAAGCATTTCCTAAGCGATATTGGTCATGTACTTTCACATTCCATGCTATATGCTTGCATTCTCAAGAATTGATATGATGAAGGCATTTCATTCTGCTATCCAAACATTGTGTCATCCTTTGTTTACCCCATTTGAGCCTTAGTGTTATTTTCTTTCATACCCCTCTTTTGGAATCAAGATAGAGTAAGCAAAGTTCAAAGAATGGTGTCAAGTAAGAAGATAAAGTCAAAAGTTACAAAAAAGAGACAAAATTGTTTCCAAAAAAGTGTGTGAAGAAAATAGAGCTAGAAAAAAAATCGCGAAGTGAAAAGAGCGAATAAAAGAAAAAAAAAGAAGAGAAAAATCAGATCAAAGCAAAAGGACAAGCTGCCAGAACTACGCATGACCTGATTTTCCTCTCTCGGGGGTGAGATACGTAGGCTGCCCTACTAAGGGCTCGGTCCAACCAAACAAATAATTTAGAATCACCCAGTCAAAAGAAACTGGGGCATGAGTAAATCCTCATTGTTTGAGTCGATTCCAAAAGTTGTAAGTCCCAACCTACTTCAAGTGTCGTTTGGGCCTCACGCTATCCTTTTTTTCTAACCCTAGCCAAAAGCCAGGTTACAACCAAAGAAAAGACCTTCAGATCAATCTTTGGGGATGTTAAGGCAAAGCATGCAAGGGATATGCTGATGTATTTGGGAACTACCTGTCTTCCTCAGCCCAAGGAATCAAGAGAGAAATAAAAATGAGAGAGTCTTATTGGTGAAAACCCGCACGGGCACCGTAAGGCGATAGTAAGTTGAGAGAGATAAAAAAGAGAGAGTTTTATTGGTGAAAAACCTCACGGGCACCGTGAGACGATTGTGAGTTGAGAGAAAAGAGAATAAGAGAGTCTTATTTATAAAAACCCTCACAGACACCATAAGACAAGGGTGAGCTGAGGAAAAGACCCTTAAAAGCGTCACTAGCCGAATGAGGTCTGAATGCAATTGGTCTAAGGAAACAACTCATCTTTAAGGTCATTAACTCAGCAATAATTGGTAGAGAGGTTGGATGGAATGATCAGGTAGCTTAATCCAAAAGGCATGGCATAATCATTAGAGTTGACTGTCATTTTTAGAAAGTTTGTCATTTCTTTGTTTCAAATGGGGACACTCATTGTCTTTTCTTTCTTCTCTTTATTTTATTTTGTTTTCTTGAGTCAGTGGTCCAAATAAAAGTCATTGTCATTTTTCTCTTGTTTTTGAGTCAAGTCCACATCAAAACAAGTGAGAAAAGAATTCAAAATTGGCCACCAACTTCTTCAATTGCACAATGCAAGACAAAGTCAGCATATGAAAGAGACATAATTGTGAACTATTTGAAAATACCCAGGTTTAAAGGATTTATCTGAGAAGCATGACAAAACAGAGATACTGTGGTTATTTTGGAGTCACTCTTAATGATCTGAGTTTGGGTCAATGACACGACAAAGCAGGGGCAAATGTCAGCAATTTGAAACAAAATGAAGGGAATGAACACTAGAGCAAATGCCTGGAAAGCCAAGTGCTGCAAACTACCACTAAGTTTTTAACTAACGAATTTTCTTTATTGAAATAGGGGCAAATTCGTTTCACTTGATTCAGCTACCATTGGAAATGCACATCCATGGGAATTTACTTTCTGTTCAGGACCCTCCTGCAAAATGGGATTTTACTTTCTGTTCAGGACCCTCCTGCAAAATGGGATTTTACTTTCTGTTCAGGGCCCTCCTACAAAATGGGATTTTATTTTCTGTTCAGGACCCTCCTGCAAAATGGGATTTTACTTTCTGTTCAAGACCCTCCTGGAAAATGGGATTTTATTTTCTGTTCAGGACCCTCCTGCAAAATGGGATTTTACTTTCTGTTCAGGACCCTCCTGGAAAATGGGATTTTACTTTCTGTTCAGGACCCTCCTGCAAAATGGGATTTTATTTTCTGTTCAGGACCCTCCTGCAAAATGGGATTTTACTTTCTGTTCAGGACCCTCCTGCAAAATGGGATTTTACTTTCTGCTCAGGACCCTCCTGCAAAATGGGATTTTACTTTCTGCTCAGGACCCTCCTGCAAAATGGGATTTTACTTTCTGTTCAGGACCCTCCTGCAAAATGGGATTTTACTTTCTGCTCAGGACCCTCCTGCAAAATGGGATTTTTACTTTCAGTTCAGGACCCTCCTGAAAAATGGGACTTTACTTTATGTTCAAGACCCCTCTGAAAAATGGGATTTTTACTTTCTGTTCAGGACCCTCCTGAAAAATGGGACCACGCTTTCAAAATGAAATACTGCCTTATAATAATCCTGGTGTGGGAAATCCCAGCAACATTTGTAAGGACACACATTTCCTTATTCGGGTAATCCCAGCAACATTTGTAAGGAGACGCACTTCCTTGTTCGGGTAATCCCAGCAACATTTGTAAGGAAACACACTTCCTTATTTGGTGAATCCAGCAACAATTGTAAGGAGACGCACTTCCTTATTTCGTAAATCCAACAACATTTGTAAGGAGACGCACTTCCTTGTTCGGGTAATCCCAGCAACATTTGTAAGGAGACGCACTTCCTTGTTCGGGTAATCCCAGCAGCATTTGTAAGGAGACGCACTTCCTTGTTCGGGTAATCCCAGCAGCATTTGTAAGGAGACGCACTTCCTTATTCGGGTAATCCCAGCAGAATTTGTAAGGAGACGCACTTCCTTGTTCGGGTAATCCCAGCAACATTTGTAAGGAGACGCACTTCCTTGTTCGGGTAATTCCAGCAACATTGGTACGGAGATACACTTCCTTGTTTGGGCAATTCAAGAAACGTTTGTAAGGAGACACACTTTCTTGTTTGGGCAATTTAAGAAACATTTGTAAGGAGACGCACTTCCTTGTTTGAGCAATTCAAGAGACATTTGTGAGGAGACGCACTTCCTTGTTTGAGTAATTCAAGAGACATTTGTGAGGAGATGCACTTCCTTATTTGAGTAATTCAAGCGGCATTGGTAAGGAGACGCACTTCCTTGTTTTGGTAATTCAAGCGGCATTGGTAAGGAAACACACTTCTTTGTTCTGATAATTCAAGCAACATTGGCAAGGAGATGCACTTGGGTATAAATGTTGCTGGGATTACCCGAACAAGGAAACATTTGCAGAACAGGGTGAAGAAGTTGAAAGCATAGAAACAAAGTGATGAAATTGCAAGTCAGGAGCCCGCCTGAAGAACAGGATGATGAAATAGCAAGTCAGGAGCCCGCCTGAAGAACAGGGTGATGAAATAGCAAGTCAGGAACCCGCCTGAAGAACAGGGTAATGAAATAACAAGTCAGGAGCCCGCCTGGAGAATAGGGTGAAGAAACGAAAGTCAAGCAACAAGTTGGAAGAAATAACAAGTCAGGAGCCCGCCTGAAGAATAGGGTGATAAAAGTCGAGTCAAGAGCCAACAAAAGCTGTATAGATAGGATTTTTGTAATTTCCTTTATGTTTTAGCTTTTAATTTTCATTTTGATGTAATGACAGAGCCACGGACCGGAATCTCGATGGAACCTCACTCGACTTTCCAACTCGGTATAGTCCATCTCCGTCCAATCCCCGGAAATACTTGTCACTCGATCCCTTCATAACTTAGGTGGGTAGGCTGTCTTAATTCAAGACCCGATAGTCCTTTTTTCTTCTGTCTCTCCCTTTGAATAATGGTCGGGACAAAATTCTGTCTCGTTGTCTACTTCTTTGTCTGAAAACACTGCGTGTTTGCATTCAAAGGGGGCATGATGTAGACACCTAATTTTGTCCCTCCCGAAGACCCGAGTTATCCATTTTTACCCTCGTCTTACCATGTGTACTACCCCATATAATAACCTCCGTACAAAAGGACAAAATAACCAACTCTAAGAAAATTGATAACAAATTTTATCCATTCCAACAACCCATACCCATCACCTACCTCACCCAACCCCCTATCCCACGTCACCCTACCCCCCCTCTTTTCTTGTCAACAAAGAAAAGACTCAAAAAAAAAATAATATACACACTCACATACACACAATTAAAGGGGGAACCAAAAAAAAAGAGGAGAAAAAAACCCATCAGCATTTCTTTTATTTTGCTCTCTCTCTCTAAAAACCTTTCTCTCTCTCTCTAAATGTCACCGGCGACCGACCGAAGCTCCGGCCACCATAATACCACCATCTTTCCCTCCTCTCTACCATCTCTCACTCCCTAAAATTTAAAAAAAAACAAAAAAAAGGAGAAACAGCGGCGCCGGCGGGTGGGTCTCCAACGCCGTTCTCAGCGTCACCCGACCGGACCCGAGCTCCTACAGCCGCGGCGCGTTGGCCAGACCCGACCAGCTTCGGCCGCGGCACGCCGATCCGAGATCCGACCAGATCTGTCACCAGATTCCGCCAGCGGCTTTTCGACCAAACCGCGACCAGCTCGTCACGCCCATCGCCGTCCACCGTCACCAAGAGTCGTAACTCGGTTCCGGCGAAACGTCCAGCAAAACAGCCGGAACTGACCGGCGCCGCCGTCGGGAAACAGGCGTTGCCGTCGTTCTGTCCGTCGTCGTGAGCTCACCGTCTCGATCTGTTTGGTTTTTGGTTTCCGTTGTCTTTGGTTGATTTTGGTTTCGACTATTTCATGTTTCGACGTCGATAGTGGGTTTCGAGTTGCTTTTATTGAATCTCATCGTCGTTCTTGGTGGGGTTTCGTATAGTAAAGTTTTTATTCACGGGTTTTGGAGCTGTCCGGTTATTATTCTAATACCAAGTTTGGTTTGCTCGTGGTGAGGTTCTCCGATCGAGTATTTTGGTCTTCGGATTTCTTTATTATCGACAAGGATCAATTTCATCGAGGTCCATTTCTTCTAACCGAATCTATAATTCATTTCGACTTCTTATTGATGTTGTGGGTGTGAATGATTTATTTGTGGTGTGTTTGGTTTGAATCCTCGTTATGTGTGTTGTGTTTGATGTTGTTTCCGATTATGAGATGTGATTGAAAAATCAAAGCATGCATTAATCATGTGGTTTAAATGGAATTCGGGGCGCGAGTTTAAAAATTGTAAAAGTGAATTAGGATTAATTTTGATTTGTTGTTGTTTTGATTCGTCGTTATTGTTACTTTCACGTGTAATTATCAATTTCGTGATAGTATCATGGTTAGTCGAGAACGCATAGGCAAACGTAGGTCGGGTAGGCAAATTTAGGAATAACAATTATTGAAGTATTTTGAATATGTACTTGAATGATAATTTCTACTTTATTGCACGAAAGTTCAAATTGTACTCATTTGGCCGGGGAATGCCCCGAAGGATTTGTATAGATTTATTCGGGGAATGCCCCGAAGTACCTTGTACCCGGAGGACGTTCGCGATGAAGGCCCGAGGCGTCGGGTAAAGCATTAGTTTAGGATTAGCGTAGGTTTATTTTTAGTTCTTTTCTATTTTCGGACTGTATAATTGGACTAAATTTTTTACGTTTTTGGATTGTCTTGTTTTGTTATTTTGTGTTCTTTTGTGTGATTTATACATTTCATAATGCCAAAATAGTCGATACACTTCACCAAGCGACCGTGGTCGAACCACGGGATTGAGGGGTGCCTAACATCTTCCCCTCGGTCAACAGAATTCCTTAGCCAGAATCTCTGTTCGCAAACCGGTTTAAGAGTCAAATGATTTTCGAAAAGGATTTTCCAAAGATGACTTGGCACACCGGATTATGCCAAGTGGCGACTCTGAATAAAAAATGCAAATAATCCTTTTCGAAATAAATTTTTATTTTCTTGTCACTCAAATAATAAAACCCTTTCAAACTTTAAAAATATTCCATTTTTGGAGTACGCGTTAAAAAAGGGGTGTGACACTATTAAAGCCCTAGCATCCATAAGATATTGGTGACTTAAAAGATGGGTCTTGTGGGTTGATTAGGAGCTTAGTAAGTTGTGTAATCCATCCTTTTGCTATAAATCTAAGTAAGAATTCCCCTAATTTGATATTGATTTCATGATTTCTTGACTCAAAACCCCTAAATCATTGTGGGTCAATTGTATCCCCAAAATTGAGTGATTCACTCAAATTACTTGAGAGTTTTAACTTTCTAAAGATAATTAGGCTATGGTTGGCCTTGAAAACTCCTTTCCAAGGATGAAACCCAATTGTGGTTTTGGTGTCCATTTGAAACCCATGTCACAATGGTACTATAATGGGTATTTTGATGATAGGCGAATTTACGTGCCTATATCAATATATTTTGCCCATATTTTAGCCTAGTTTTGAGAACTAATTATCTATTTCATGCACTTTTAGTCCTTTTTCCTATAAATGAGCTAACAAACATGATTAGCAAAGTTTCAGGTATAAATGATGCAAAATACAGCATTTTACGGCTTACTTGACGCAAAAGAAAGCTCACAAACGAAGCAAAAGGGAGCTGGACGCCTAAAAGGACCAAATCTGCTGCATGGAAAATCTGTCCCGGGCTAAAACAGCATTTCTGAAGACTTTGGGGACTTACAGACACAAAGCTGAAATTTTACCAAGATACATTAACCTAGTATAATTAGGTTATGTGTTTCACTAATCTATTTGGATTATGATATTGTAACCTTACCCTAGTACATTTGGGTCAAGGATTTCATTAGTATATTAGGATTTGGTTATTTATTTCATTAGCTTAGTAGGAGTAGGATAGGAGTATTATAAATACCCTATCATGCTAGAGATTTTTAATCATCTCCTTACAATTAAGACATCTTCTTACAATACATTCTTAATTCTTCATTCTTCACTTAATTAATTTTCTTCCATCCTTCTCATCTTCCACTACAAACACTTCTAATCTATTCTTCTATTCTTAAATTCCACAACAAGAGAATCGTTACTTGCTACGGAATCACCAAAACCACACGCCTAACACCTCTTTTACACGCCATCCACCATGCAAAACGTGATATCCTTCGCATTCATGGGTAACTAAACCTCTTAGTTGGGGTTATGGAAGCCGAATGAGTTACTATCTATAGCTATGAGTTTGTGAGTTCAAGACAAGTATATTGCTTATATCATTACGCTCTTCATCTTAATCTACATTCTTTGCGGTTGCAAACGCAAGAATACGCCAGTCTAACATTTAACCTGTTCGAGAGAAAGGTTATTTGTCTGGAAAAGAGATAATGTCAAGGTAGTAGGACACCCTTTCCTATTAAAAAGCTAGTGCCGTAACTGGACTAACCTCTTGGAGAATTTGTACCGCTAGACACACTTTAAGCTCGAGAGAGTTAAAGTGAAATAGTCCTTGTTGAGGTCGAGAGACGCTTGGATTTACCATCGACTACAATTCTCTATAAGCAATTGCATGTCAAGACTCTACACTCATAGCCAATAGAGACGTATACCTCAGAAGGTGGACATAACCCCAACGCTTCAATTCTCATTGTTTACAACCAACGTGACAATCTTTCTCTTTTTACTTTGCTATTTTCAGCTTTTACTTTATTGTTTTGGTTACATATTACAATCCCCCCTTCTTACGAGACTTGCACCAAAAGTTTAGTAATTTTGCTTACTTGTTGGCCAAGCTATTCCCTGTGGGATCGACACCCAACCCAGGTTGGGTTCTATATTTGCTAACGACCGCTTTACACTCCCACGAGAGCTGTAGATTGAGCGTTATCAAAAATTGGCGCCGTTGCCGGGGAATACGAGTGTCAATCAAGTTCGTGATAATTGCTAGACCCTTTGGTCAAAGATTCTCGTACTTTTACATTTAGTTTTTGTTTTTGTTTATTGCAGGTTTTTCTTTTAGTGCATGCCCCATACTAGAAGTTCTGGTCAACCGTTATTACCAATCAATCCTGAACCGCAACGAATTAGAAGAATGGAAGCACAAGCTGAAATCGACAGGATGGTTGCTCAACACGAGCAAGCAAGATTAGCTGCTCTTGCCGCTGCTCAAGTCCAACAACAAAACATTGATAATCCTGGACGAGCAACAAATCCTGACGATGAAGATTTAGGAGATGACGAGTTGATAAACCCAAGGCATGGCGCTGAAATTGCAACACCTGCCAATCGAAGAGGTCGACAAGCTCGGTATAGATATGATCGCCAACCTTTGCAGCCAGCTTTCGACGATGATGATGATGATCTTGATGGTGCCGGAGCCACTGGAGCTATAATTCCACCACCTTTAGCGCCCGGAGCCAAATTCAATATCACAAGCACCATGATTCAGTTATTGCAACTCAAGGGATTATTTGGTGGACTAGCAGGCGATGATCCGAATATGCATCTCATCAACTTTATTTCTACATGCAAGTCTTTTGACAATCCTGGTGTTGGTCAGAATGCTATTCGATTACGTCTATTTCCATTGTCTCTGTCTGGGGAGGCAACATTATGGTTGAATGGGCTGACTCCTGATTCTATTACAAATTGGAGGCAATTGAGAGACGCTTTCCTAGAAAGATTCTTTCCGCCATCCAAGAGGGCTCAGTTAAGAGATGAAATCAGCAACTTTCGTCAGCTTCCCTCTGAAGCTCTTCACGAAACATGGGAGAGGTTCAAGACAAAACTAACGAGATGCCCAAACCATCACATGACTAATGTTCACCTCATGGAGATCTTGTATAGAGCCCTGAATTCAGTAACTAAACCAGTGGTGGACAACGCAGCTGGAGGTTCTTTTATGGACCTTACCTTTGGTCAAGCAAGCAACATGCTAGATCGTATGACGAAACAAAGTAGAGCTTGGCATACCAGGGATTCTGAGGTAGCAAGCCCCACTTTATCTATTGGCATGTCTGCAGACCAAAGAAGAAGAGAAGAAGAACGTGATCAAGATATGGCGCACATGAAAACCCAAATGGATCTTCTTACAAAGCATCTATTAGGGAAGACTGAAAAAGTGAAAGCTATTGCGTCAAAAGGAAGAGACGAATCTGATTCGGAAGAGGAGGCCAACTACTTGAACAATCAGGGGGGTTTCCGTGGGAATGCCCAAGGAAACCAAGGTCGGAACTATTATGATAAATCTGGAGGTAAAGACCAAGGTAGTTGGAAGAAAAATAATGAAAATAGTGGTTTGTACGTTCCCCCTGGTAGACGTGATACCACCACATCTAATTCTATGGAAGACATGATGGCTAAGTTATTGAAAGGAGTGGAAGCAACGAGCGCGGGAGTTAAGGAGGTAATCGACGATTTAGCCTCCATGAAGAAACTAGTTGATTCTCATTCCACTTCTATCAAGCAAATAGAGCAGCAATTAAGCCAACTTTCAGCAGCATTCAATCAAAGAAAGGTTGGCACCTTACCGAGCGATACAGTCCAAAACCCAAGGAATGATGGGTCATGTATGGCCATCACTACCAGAAGTGGTAAGGTGCTGGAAAATTCAGAAAAAGGCAAGCAAGTGGTTGACGGAACAGCAGATATGGACGCCACACCTAGTGACGCCACTAGAGAAGATTCCGCAATATCTACTTCCAACATCAAGGACATTTTACCTAGTGATGTGCAGCCTGAAAAAAATGATAAACGGAAGCAAGAGGAGAAGAAAGCCATGGAGAGAACACTTCCATACCCACCACCACCTTTTCCACAAAGATTGAAGAAGGTGGCCGATGACACTAAGCTCAGCAAATTTATGACCATGTTGAAGCAGCTGACTATTAATGTCCCATTGGTAGAGGCACTGGAACAAATGCCTGGGTATGCGAAGTTTATGAAAGATCTTTTGACTAAGAAAGAGGGCAGCAAGCTATGAGCTGAAAGATGATGTGCATCATTGTAGTGCAATTGCTACCCGATCCATAGTTCAGAAGAAGGCCGACCCCGGAGCTTTCACTATTCCTTGCACCGTCGGATCTTTGGACTTTGCTAAAGCATTGTGTGACATAGGAGCTAGCATCAACTTGATGCCGTTATCAATCTATAAGAAGTTGGGGTTAGGAGATCCTACACCAACTAATATGAGGCTTGTGATGGCGGATAGGTCGGTAAAACGACCGGTTGGTATTCTATGCGATGTCTTGGTAAAGGTTTCTTCATTTATCTTTCCAGCAGACTTTGTCATCTTGGATTGCGAAGCAGATTCAGAGGTTCCCATAATCTTGGGACGCCCTTTCCTTGCTACGGGAAGTGTGCTCATAGATTTGAGAGCTAATGAGCTTTCATTCTGAATAAATGATGAAGTGGTTCGCTTTGATGTTTGCAAATCAATGAAGCAACCCAAAGATCTAAGTGTATTTTCTGTGGCTGATGTTGTCTTTGATGATGAGAAAGAGTTACTTGCTGAAGAGCAAATTCTTGATGATCCTTTGGAGGTTTTTCTCATGAAAGAAGAGAATGATGATGCTGAAATTTCTGAAGATGATATTTGTGCTCTATCGGGATTAGGAACATATCGTTATACTCCCAAGAAGCTGGATCTTGATCTCAAGAATCGACCCACACCACCAGCTAAGCCATCTATTGAAGAACCACCCACGTTAGAATTGAAGGAGCTGCCAAGCCATTTAAAGTACGCATTCTTAGGAAGCGGAAACACTCTTCCAGTCATTGTAGCAGCCGATTTGGGTGAGCAACAAGTTGCAGCTCTTATTGCAATCCTACGCAAGTATATTAGAGCTATTGGATGGACCATTGCGGATATCATTGGTATTCCACCTGGGATTTGCACACATAAAATTCAGCTTCAAGAAAAGTGCACACCCACCATTGAACATCAAAGACGTCTAAACCCACCAATGCAAGAAGTGGTGAAAAAGGAAATTATTAAGTGGTTAGACGCAGGAGTCGTGTACCCTATTTCTGACAGTACATGGGTAAGCCCAGTACAATGTGTTCCCAAGAAAGGAGGTATGACGGTGGTTGCGAATACAAAGAATGAGCTTATTCCACTCAGGCCCGTTACTGGATGGAGAGTATGCATGGACTACCGCAAGCTGAATTCTTGGACGCTCAAGGATCACTTCCCCATGCCATTTATGGACCAAATGCTAGATCGATTAGCGGGGAAAAGATGGTTTTGCTTTCTTGATGGTTATTCAGGTTATAATCAGATTTGTATTGCACCAGAAGACCAAGAGAAGACAACGTTTACATGCCCATATGGTACGTTTGCCTTCAAACGTATGCCATTCGGGTTATGTAACTCACCAGCCACCTTTCAGCGATGTATGATGTCTATTTTCTCTGATATGGTAGAAGACACTTTGGAGGTATTTATGGACGACTTTTCAGTTGTTGGTGAGTCTTTTGAAGCGTGTTTGGTAAACTTGAGCATGGCATTACAAAGATGTTTAGAGTTCAACCTTGTGCTGAATTGGGAGAAGTGCCACTTCATGGTAAAAGAAGGAATTGTTCTTGGGCACAAGATCTCCGAAAGAGGAATAGAGGTTGATCGCGCCAAAATAGAGGTAATTGAGAAGCTACCACCTCCAATTTCGGTGAAGGGAGTTCGTAGTTTTCTTGGCCATGCTGGGTTTTATCGTAGATTCATCAAAGACTTCTCTAAAATTTCTAGTCCATTGTGCAAACTATTGGAGAAAGATGCGAAGTTTGACTTTAATGATGATTGCTTAAAGGCATTTGAATGCCTTAAAGAAAAACTCATTGAAGCCCCTATCATGGTAGCACCAGATTGGACGCTCCCGTTCGAAGTCATGTGTGATGCTAGTGGTGTAGCCGTTGGTGCTGTTCTTGGACAGAGAAAGGAGAAATTATTTCATCCTATCTACTATGCGAGTAAGGTCCTCAATGAAGCCCAAAGGAACTACACTGTCACTGAACAAGAGCTCTTAGCGGTTGTGTATGCGTTTGAGAAGTTTCGTGCCTATCTATTGGGTACTAAAGTGATCGTTCATACAGACCATGCAGCTCTTAGGTATCTAATGACAAAGAAGGATGCAAAACCAAGGCTGATTCGATGGGTATTGCTGCTGCAAGAGTTCGATTTCGAAGTCAAAGATAGAAGAGGTTGCGAGAACCAAGTGGCTGATCACCTATCTAGACTTGAGAATGAGTATGTGGCGCAACCAGAAAATCAGATTGATGATGCATTCCCTGACGAGGAGATACTAGCGACAACAATGGAGAACTTACCATGGTATGCCGACTTTGCAAATTTCGTGGTGAGTAATGTGTTACCTTCCAATTTATCTTACCACCAGAGGAGGAAGTTTATGCATGACGTTCAGCACTACTATTGGGATGAGCCTTATTTGTTTCGAAGATGCGCGGATGGTATCATTCGACGATGTATATCCCATGAAGAAGTGCCTACTATATTGGAAGCATGCCACACTTCGCAAGTTGGAGGACATCATGCAGGGAATCGAACGGCGAGGAAAGTCTTGCAAAGTGGTTATTATTGGCCTACAATATTTAGAGATGCACACGACTATGTGAGAAGGTGTGACCAATGCCAACGTCAAGGTGCTATTTCAAAACACCATGAAATGCCCATGTCCAAAATTCTGGAGGTAGAACTCTTTGATGTGTGGGGTATTGATTTCATGGGACCATTCGTGAATTCGTTTGGAATGAAGTACATCTTGGTTGCTGTGGATTATGTGTCGAAATGGGTTGAAGCTGTAGCATTGGCCGATAACGAAGGAAAGCGTGTGGTAGCGTTTTTAAAGAAGAATATCTTCTCTCGCTTTGGAGTACCTCGTACTATCATAAGTGATGGAGGATCTCACTTTTGCAACAAGCTATTCAAATCTGTATTGACCAAGTATGGAGTCAAGCAACACAAGGTAGCTACGCCTTACCATCCCCAAACTAGTGGACAAGTAGAGGTTTCCAATCGTGAGATCAAGCAAATCCTTGCCAAGACGGTTAATGCGAATCGGAAGGATTGGTCTCGAAAGCTAGATGATGCACTATGGGCGTATAGGACTGCATTCAAGACACCCATTGGCATGTCACCTTATCAGCTAGTTTATGGGAAGGCTTGTCATCTACCCATCGAGCTTGAATACAAGGCATTATGGGCATTGAAGCACTTGAATCTGAATTGGGATGATGTGAAGAACCTGAGGTTGGAGCAGCTGAACGAACTGGATGAATTTCGTCTCCATGCATATGAAAGATCAGATTTATACAAGGAGCGGATGAAGAAGTATCATGATCAGCGGATTGTTCGACGAAACTTCCAAAAAGGTGACATGGTACTACTCTTTAATTCCAGACTCAAGCTCTTCCCAGGTAAGTTAAAATCAAAGTGGTCTGGTCCATTTAAAGTCATTCAAGTCTACTCGTCGGGAGTAGTCGAATTGGAAAACAATGAGGGTGTTATCTTCAAAGTGAATGGCCAACGTGTCAAGCCATATATCGGTCCTCTTGACTCGATGAATGACATGGCCATCACTTATCTCGACGAAGTCTAAGTACTCGAGATTACTACGTCGAGCCACGACAATAAATAAGGCGCTAGATGGGAGGCAACCCATCGTTTTATTGTTTTATCGTTTTGTCGTTTTATCGTTTTAAGTATTTTTCTTTTTGATAAATGAAAATCCAAAAATAAGAGTCGTGCCACGACCAAAACTAAGGCGCTTGGTGGGAGGCAACCCATCGTACTAATTGTTTTCATTGTGTTTTGAGCAAATATAGGTGCAAGAAGTATGCAACGAGGAGATTGATTTCAATTGACGATTTGGTCGCATTGTATGGTAAAGTCGGTAAGTTAGGAATGGTGATGCATAAGGCTATGAATTGAGCCTTTCTCACGTCATAATAGGCTTCGAGGAAGGCTAGGCCTTGGTAAAAATAGGCCACGAACGATGCACAACCTATTCTATAGCCTAAGGACTCGGAATCTAGTGTGCTATACACTATGCGCCGCCTATTCCTAGGTGTGCTTTTGACTATGCGCCGCCTATGCTATGGCATTTGAGATACTGAGACCAAATGCCATAGACTATGCGGCGCATATGTCTAGAAATGCCATAGACTATGCGGCGCATATGTCCCATTATGCCATGGACAATGCGCCGCATATGTAAGTGATATGCCGAGGGATATGCGTCGCATATGTGGTGATTTTGTCCCCAAATCCGATTGTAAATGGGTCATAACCCGACCCATACTCCTCCTATATAAAGGGGACTTGTTTTTATGTCACAAACACATTAGAAGCAACCCTAAAGGCGCCGCATATCATCCCAAATCCTCTCAAATTTTTCTTCCTTTGTTCTTCCAATCCACAACAACTTCTCCACAATCTTCAAGCAAGTAAGTTCTCTCTTATTCTTCATCTATTTATCGTAAGTACTACGTTGCTATGCTTATTATAATTTGCTAAATCATGTGAGATTGGTGGTGATGTTCATGTGTTTGGATAATTGTTGCAAAATCGTGTGATTGAATATATACGTATGGAATTCTTGACTTGTTTCCGACTTGACTTTTGTTTCAATGGCATTGTTATGATACTTGCTGAACATATGTGGCTATGAATATTGCTTGAGAGTGTTGTTTGGATGCTTGCATGATTAACCATCCCGGCCATCGGGATAAGGTTATAGTGACTATCGACGTAGGAGGTAGTGTTTGTTGTACGAATAGCAATTCCATGTGGTAACCCCTATGTTGTAGTGTCGCTATATGCACCATGAAAGTCGTCCAAATGGCTGCACATAAGTGATGTAATGCTGATTTTCTTGTCGGAATACAATCCTAAGACGTATGTCGACGAAGTCTGAGTACTCGACCACTTTCACTTCACTGATTTGTGCTAACAAGATTAAGTGTGGGGTGGTACCCCTAGTGCTTGCATGTAGATTGTATAAAGTGAGATTGTGCTGCAACTAACATTATTTCTAGTCTCAGGTACAATGGCACCCAAAGCAAAGCTAGGCAAGGAGAAGGCTACCACGACCCGAAAGGATAAAAAGAGAAGCCGAAAAGACCAAGGAGAATCATCTTCAGCACACCTACCACGCAGAATGTTCGGAATCAAATGGGTTCTTGAGGAAGAAGCCAAGGCATGGTACAGCAGCAACAAAGAAAAGACATATGTGCACGTCGACTTAATCAACAAGGAGACCTTAGCAAAGAAGGAGCCGCAAATGTTGGCTAAAATAATGGCTTTAAAGCTGGATTTCATCTTCCGTGACATGGGAGAGTGCAATCTTGACTTGACAAGAGAGTTTTATGCCAACTGGTCGCCAAACACAACAGGAAACGAAGTCAAAATTCGGGGCCAAGTGTTACAGCTTACAGCAGATTGGATCAACTCTTTTCTAGGCCTACCTTCGGTCGACACTGCACCATACAAAGAGCTGTACAGCAGGCCTCCTTACAGAGCAATAAGACACACGCTTTGTGGAAGCAGATCAATGGCAAGATGGGGCAGACATAAGGAAACAGGCCGTCACAACACATTCCCCTATGCTCCACTAAATAGGGAAGCAAGAATCTGGATGCGCATTGTCAACTCATGCCTTATTCCTGGGACGCAATACATAAAGATATCGAGAGATAGAGTGTGTTTGGTTTATGCGTTGATGACGAATGTCCCTATCAACTTTGGGGCAATCATCCGATCTACCATGAGGAAGGCCAGACTCCACAGAAGGTCCCATTTCACATTCGGCAATTTGTTGACAGCAATGTTGCGGAAGGAGGATATAGAAGAGGAACCAGCTGACCACAAACTCCCACATAACCCAAAGAAGGTTGACCTCACCAAGGTCAAAGATGCTGAAACAACGCATGGAGTCAACCTTACTACTGCGGAGAGACATGCTCGTGACGAGAGTTTCTTCCGTCATCTCTATGGCATCACACGATTCACTATGATGAGTGGTGGACGTATTCCAACTGCTGAAGAGCTCCAACAGCTGGACCACGACTACCCAATGAACAGACATGCCCGGGAGATGTGTGGAGTGGGCGTATATTTTGAGGAACCTCTTGACGATGACGTGCCAACTGATGATAATAGACGCTTGCCTGATTCTGATGCTGAGGAGGACTCTGACGATGACTCTTATGATGATTCTGACGAAGGGGGTATGACCCCCGACATTGATGAGGAGTCCGACTAATCAGGTTCTTCGACTTTATTTTCCACTGAGGGCAGTGTCTAGTCTAAGTGTGGGGTGGCAGAATCTGCATGCTATACTTCTTTGTTTGCACCTATGTTTGTATGTTTGCTTGTTTTACTTTGTTTTAGTCCATTTTTTTTGTTTTTTTTTCGTTTGACGTTTTTTTAGTTTTTAGGAGTAAAATTTTTCTAGCTACGCATGAAATTATTTTGATAGGCAGCATGAAAATAGAACAAGAGTATGTGCTACAATTGTGACTATTGAGACATTTAGGCTCTAGTTGTGACTTATTATGTGATATTGTGTGATTCAATTCCTTCACTTGTTGGGTTGAGAGTCTATATTACTTCCAACCAAGTCGACCATGTGCCTTGTGTGTGAGAGATAATAAGTATATTCTATGTATGTGGCTGATGCTAGAACTTGCCTAGTATGTATGCAAAGCGAAAATAAGGAGTGTAAGTTTAGGATATGATTTAGGCATTTCTTTGGCAACCTATACATGTTTACCTTCAGTTTTTCCTACCCATGTAAATCATCCTAGTTAAACCCTTTTGAGCCTTTAGCCTATTTCTTTGACAACCTTGTATGAAAGCCTAATCCATTTTTTTCAAGACCATAATTTGATCCAAATTCCTAAGTGCTTTAAAGTGAAAAAGTCATGTGACAACATAAGAGGAAATTGGGCGAGTATGATGCTTTAAATTGTAATGGTGCTTGAATGCGTTATGAAAAAGGAAGAAAGTGCTATCATAAGAGGTATGTTGTGAAAAGAAAAAGGAAAAGAAAGCTGAAAAGTGAGTTGTGCTTAAAATTGAAAAACAAAATAGGAGAACAAGGGTGGTAGAATAAAAGAGTAAAGAAAGGTTGAAAGAAAAAAGTGTCATTGATACAAAGTGATGTATTAAAGTGCTTAGGAACCTAGTCACTATTCTTGGCCAAAATAGTCCTACCCGTCCCTTAGCCTACATTACAACCATCTAAAGACCTACTTGATCCTAATCTTAACATTCCGACATTTAGTGGAGTACTACACTAAGGGCAAGCCTATGGTCATCAGTTGCTACATATGAATTCTTTGTGAGAGTGAGTGCAAGGACATTTCGATACCCATGTTTGAAAAATATGCTATATTTGTGAGTAATTATGGGTACTATATTGTGAGACACACATGGTTGATGAGTTTTGGATAGTTGTATATGATTCTATGTACCTTAACGTTTGCATGCGAGTTGATCACCATCACGAGTCTATGCTTGAGGTCAAATTGTTTCTACTTATAATCAGAAAGCTACTCTTTGTTGATAATTGTTGTGCTTGTCTTGAAGAATGTTTTGTGTTGTTGCTGTAAAAACCTTAAGTCGATGCTTAGAAGGACATGATATGTTGTTCGAGGACGAACAAAGCTCTAAGTGTGGGGTGTTGATGATAGGCGAATTTATGTGCCTATATCAATATATTTTGCCCATATTTTAGCCTAGTTTTGAGAACTAATTATCTATTTCATGCACTTTTAGTCCTTTTTCCTATAAATGAGCTAACAAACATGATTAGCAAAGTTTCAGGTATAAATGATGCAAAATACAGCATTTTACGGCTTACTTGACGCAAAAGAAAGCTCACAAACGAAGCAAAAGGGAGCTGGACGCCTAAAAGGACCAAATCTGCTGCATGGAAAATCTGTCCCGGGCTAAAACAGCATTTCTGAAGACTTTGGGGACTTACAGACACAAAGCTGAAATTTTACCAAGATACATTAACCTAGTATAATTAGGTTATGTGTTTCACTAATCTATTTGGATTATGATATTGTAACCTTACCCTAGTACATTTGGGTCAAGGATTTCATTAGTATATTAGGATTTGGTTATTTATTTCATTAGCTTAGTAGGAGTAGGATAGGAGTATTATAAATACCCTATCATGCTAGAGATTTTTAATCATCTCCTTACAATTAAGACATCTTCTTACAATACATTCTTAATTCTTCATTCTTCACTTAATTAATTTTCTTCCATCCTTATCATCTTCCACTACAAACACTTCTAATCTATTCTTCTATTCTTAAATTCCACAACAAGAGAATCGTTACTTGCTACGGAATCACCAAAACCACACGCCTAACACCTCTTTTACACGCCATCCACCATGCAAAACGTGATATCCTTCGCATTCATGGGTAACTAAACCTCTTAGTTGGGGTTATGGAAGCCGAATGAGTTACTATCTATAGCTATGAGTTTGTGAGTTCAAGACAAGTATATTGCTTATATCATTACGCTCTTCATCTTAATCTACATTCTTTGCGGTTGCAAACGCAAGAATACGCCAGTCTAACATTTAACCTGTTCGAGAGAAAGGTTATTTGTCTGGAAAAGAGATAATGTCAAGGTAGTAGGACACCCTTTCCTATTAAAAAGCTAGTGCCGTAACTGGACTAACCTCTTGGAGAATTTGTACCGCTAGACACACTTTAAGCTCGAGAGAGTTAAAGTGAAATAGTCCTTGTTGAGGTCGAGAGACGCTTGGATTTACCATCGACTACAATTCTCTATAAGCAATTGCATGTCAAGACTCTACACACTCATAGCCAATAGAGACGTATACCTCAGAAGGTGGACATAACCCCAACGCTTCAATTCTCATTGTTTACAACCAACGTGACAATCTTTCTCTTTTTACTTTGCTATTTTCAGCTTTTACTTTATTGTTTTTGTTACATATTACAATCCCCCCTTCTTACGAGACTTGCACCAAAAGTTTAGTAATTTTGCTTACTTGTTGGCCAAGCTATTCCCTGTGGGATCGACACCCAACCCAGGTTGGGTTCTATATTTGCTATCGACCGCTTTACACTCCCACGAGAGCTGTAGATTGAGCGTTATCATATTTTCATTCTTGTTGTAATGCTTATATTGTATTATATATAGCATTGCTTATGGAAGGAGAAGTTTCTCGGAAAGGAAAGAAAAGGAAAATCTCATTGGTTCGTGAGTTGCTTGGATTCAACGTATGTTAGGTTTACCCATAGTATAGATTGAGCGTGTTTATAATGTAATCATTGATATCTTGTGAGATTAGGTGGAGAATTTAGATGATAGTTGATTAAATGGTGAACTTAGAATTCATTAATTGCTATAGGCCATGGATTTATAAGGTATGATATTTCACCCTTAGTCTAGGACCTTGGTTAGCTTAATTGTGGTCTCATGACTATTATTTTAAGTAGACGTGAATGGTATACTTCTCTATCCTTAGGAGTGTATTGACCTATATAATGCCTATATAGGAGATGACCTTGGTGTTGGGTTGACTTAGGAAGGATTCTTGAAGAGACTTTGCCTATAGACCTAGAAAGGATTGGTAAGCCCTTATGGTGAGGTATGGATGACTTATCCTAATTTCAGGTAGAAGCTAGACATGTGTTAGTAAGCTTGGCATTCTCGGGATTTAGAAGTGGGAATTGACCCACCTCAAGATTGAACTAAGTAAATGCTTAGCGACCTAGATACGTGGTGATTTTTTAAGCTATATACATATGTGTAGGAGTTGTGATGGTTGCACTCGATTATCAGATTATCTTGTGATCATGAGTTGAATACCCTTGTAAAGTAATTACTGTGCATGTTTGGTAAATACTCATGCTCTTGTTGATGCTCATATCATGTGTGAAGCTTATTAGTAAGGTAAAATGGCAAGTGTTATCCCACATCCCTACTTTTTTATATATTGTGATCTTTTGTGTATGCTTATTGGTTTGGCCATGCATGTGGATGTATGTTGTTGTATCTGGAGAAATATATGATATTATGATGATTCCTGATTCGAGTCTGGAGGAATATGTGATATTATGATGATGCCCCGGTTCGAGTTCGGAGGAATGTGTGATATTATGATGATGCCGAATGAATTCGGAGGAATACTTGATATTATGATGATGCCCGGTTAAAGATCAGAGGACTATGTGATATTATGATGATGCCCGGTTCGAGTCCGAAGAAATGTGTAATATTATGATGATGCCCGATGAATTCAATGGAATACGTGAGATTATGATGATGCCCGGTTCGAGTTCGGTGGAATGTGTGATATTATGATAATGCCCGATGAATTCGGAGGAATATGTTGATATTATAATGATGCCTGGTGAATCCGGAAGAGGTAAGAACATTATGATGCCGTGTGGGGCAAATTTACTTATATGTATTGAAATTTGTAAGGTTAGGCCATGTGGGGCCAACCGTCTATGTGCTTGAATTATGAGGTCTCTCTTGGTAAATTGTTATTCGTTTCTTGTTCCAAATCACTATATAAGAGGTGTGACCTTTGTTGATGATAAATTAGCTACTAGAGGAAATTTGTGTCTAATATTTAGTTAAGGCTTAGCGTTATGTATAAACTTTCATAAAAATTCAAGGGCTAACCTAATATATATACTTGACTTGAATAAGAGGTTATATTATGAAATCTTGCCTAATAAGGTGGTTTATGTGATAACTAGCTACTTTTAAAAGATATGATTATTATTTGGAACCTAGAAATCTAATAAACTAGTTGGTGGATTTTACTTGATTAGAATATGTAAACTAGTCCTTAAGGTTGTGACATGCTTAGTGATGATGGATCTAGTATTGCGTGATGGTTATTTAAATTATCTTCTAACATGTGAAGTTGAGATGGCTTATTTGATAACTCATGTCATGATGATGCTAGTTAAAGAATGGCCTTATGATACTTTAATAACCTATACTATGGGTGACTTGTAGTTTTTCCCCACTTTGATGACTAGTGATTTTAAGATTTGTAATCTTTTGACTTATGAAAAAAAATAAGGTTAATTAGTATGGACTTTGCTGTATTTATCAATGAATTATAGAATTAATGATTACATGCCTATGCTATGACAATGTTGCTTTCTTTATGTTGAATTACGGTATGGGTGTTTGGAAGTGGATTTCGATAATGAGTCATGGCAGGGTTGTGCTACCTGCGGTTTTCGGTAAATTGATGGAGCAGCTGTGCTTTATGGTATTATTGGTTATATTCTTTTGTGTACTCTCCGGTGGTATGGGACGCCATGGTGAGTTCTTTATTGTGCTCTCTTTCGTGTACTTTCCGGCGGTATGGGACATCGTGGTAAGTTCTTGTGTGTATGTTATAAAGATGGTTGATGATGATTATGGCAAGTAGATGTTTTTCTATTGTGTATATGGATGTACACTTTCGAAATGATACTCAATTGTTATGGTGATTATGGAGTATATTGAAATAGTATGTCATGTTAGGGGTTTAGTAGTAAAGATGTTATTACAGTGGTTTCAAAGCAAATTCAGGTTCGATCCTACCCCTTGACTTTAAGATCATTGTCTTTACATTATATTTGAGCTCAGTCGGCCGATGATGCCTACTGAGTACCCGTGTTTTGGTACTCATACCACACTTCTGTACTTTTTGGTGCAGACCCAGGTTCTAGTTGCCGTCGTTGAGCTAGTTCGTGTGAGTTGACTATTCGGAGATAGGGTTAGCTCTTGGAGATTGAGTTTCCCTCTTTCCCCTCTATTCTTATTTGTCTTTTGCTTTCGAGACAAATGTATGAGATTATTTAAGACATTTTAGATTCTGGGATTGTAAATTCCTCTTGTCAAGTTTAGAAGCTCTTGTGTTAATACTATCAGGTCGTAGGATTTGTGTTTGAATATTGGTTGTCGTTAGTTGTGAAATGTTGCTGTTATATATTGTGTTCATAAATAGAGTCCATGTTGGACGTTCTTACCAAGGTAACGCATTGCCATAACTCCGGATTACGATATCGGCTTACCCGGTGGAATATGATAGGTTCCATCATGACTCCAAACGGGGTTGTGACAAGGATGCACCTATTCGGTGGGGCTTTATATTCCCACCACTTCATATCCTTCAGATAGATATGACTGATCCATTTCACCCACTTGTCATCAAGTTTGTTTGCATTGTTCCATACATATTTTCCCACTGCAGCTTCATTCTAGCTAATAGAATCAATTATACCAAACCCTCCTTCATGTTTAGGTCTACACACTAAGTCCCGCCAGGTTATGGGAGGGGGCTTATTTGAGTAAGCTTGTCCAATCAATAAGAAATTCCTGCATAATACCACTATTTGCTTCATAACCCTTTTTATTAGAATAAACATAGATGAATGTGCAGTAACACTGAATTAATGTTTAGACCCCAAGTCTTGATTCTGCTAACCATTTTTTCAATCAACATTTCGCATGATTCTTTGAAGAGAGGGGGATACCCAAATATCTGAATGGCATTGTACCTTTCTCATAGCATGTTGGTTCACTTAGATCCTCAAATACTTGATGATCCATGTTTGCACTAAATATACATGACTTGACTATATTTGTATTAAATTTTGAGGTCATAGAGAAGGTGTGCAATCCTCTAATTATCAGTATTACTGATTGAAAGATTCCTTTGCTAAAAATTAGCATGTCATCTGCATATGCATGTACAAGTGATTCAAACTCAAACTTCTGCATTTGTGTGAAATTCAAATCCCGATTGGCCTGCCACCCATGTCTTAACCCCCTTTTCCCTACTATGTTCCCATACAAATCATCAGTTTTTTTTCATATAACGTGCATAAAATTTGCATCATTACTGTATAAAATATGTATAAGATGCATATAGAAAATTATATTTTTATTGTATAAAATATATATATATATATATATATATATATATATGTATAAGATATATATCGAATTTATATCAGTATTGTATAAAGCTGCCAGCAAATGGCTAGAAAATGAAATTAAAATTTAATGGTCATTTCCATGTCAATAATTTCAGCGGAAGTGATATTTATGTCCTTTTCCCTAATTATAACACGATATCTATATATTTTTTATCCATATTTACACTCAATATCTACTATCAATCTATCATTATACTACATGTCAAGTTTAGATATCTTATTAATTGCACATTAAATTCAAATAATCTAATGTTAGATTAGCTCAATAGACTATTACTTCAGCCTTTATCATTTAATTTCTTACTATTTAGTATATATTATGTTGACTAATCCCGGATAACTGAAAAAAGGTAAATCAGAAATTACAATAGGACAATTTCTCTTTTATTTTTTATTTAAAATAACTTAGACACTATCATTTAGTAATATGTAATTTCATAAAATTACACCAAATGATACGTAAGGTACACGTGTAAAGCGTGTGCCCAAAAACTTATAGGACTAAAGAAAAAAAAAGGAAAAACAAGAACCAAGAGCAGCTTCTAATGCTCTGAACCTATACTTGGCATATCTTCCATCATAAGTACTTATAGTGAGATGAGTTCTATTTAAGGATAAACCTCAATAATAGATCTCAATTCTGATATAGGAATTTTGTAATCACTAAAATCAAAATCATAGAACAACCTTTCCCATTGTTGTTGACTTCTTTCCTTTCCAGAAGTGAAAAGTGAGCCTGCGATCAAAGTATGTCACCTATTTAAAAAAAGTATCAAAATATATCATAGTTTTAGAATGGTACCAAATATGCTTAACTGACTTTTTTAGTGAATTATGTCAATATATAACTCACTTTTTAAGTGAGTTATCCTTTTTATTTGTACATAACTCACAAAAAAAGTGAGTTATATAGATAACTTACTTTTTTTATGAACTATTTATTAAAAATTATATAACTCACATTTTTAGCGAGTTATGTACAAATAAAAAGGATATAAAACTCACATATTATATGGGCTTTCTATTTTTCTTTTGTAATTTTTATTTTATAAAACTCATATATTTATTTATTTTTTAATCTATTTTTATTTTATTGTGCTTACTAATTATTTGAGTTATGCAGTCTCCTTTTGTCTTTTAACTCACATAATTAGTGAGCTTTATAAATAAAAATAGTTTATAAACAGTGAGCTCTATATAACTTACATAAAATGTGAATTTATAGAAATAAGAAGGATAACTCATTATTTTGTGAGTTTTACACTTTTTTCTAATGGTTATACGTTTTTTTTCATTGACTGATATTTTTGATGGATAACTCAACTTTGTACGATATATTCTGAAAGTAGGTGTAACAATTTTCTCTATGTTTTTCCTTTTTTAAAAGAAAAAAAGATTTTAATTGTATAGTATATAGCCATTAATTTGTATATACTCCATTCTCACATCTAGTTATATAGTATATAATTTGTTTTGCATAACTCATATATTTTTAGCAACATATTCATATTTCACATCACTGATAAGTTGTGCACATAACTCACATATTTTAGAGCTACATCAAATGAATAACTCACTTTTTAAGTGAGTTACTTATTTTATATTTGAATAACTCACATAATTAGTGAGTTTTATATGACAAAAACAGAGGCATTATAAGATAAAGAAAAGGTTTCATAACTCACATAATTAGTAAGGTTAATAAAATAAAAATAGATTAAAAAATAAATAAATATGAGTTTTACAAAATAAAAATTACAAAAAAAATAGAAAGCTCACATAATATGTGAGTTTTATAAAAAATTCACATAAATTATAAAAATAAATATAACTCACTTTTGTAAAAACAGAAAAGGATAATTTACTAAAAAAGTGAGTTATATAACTTTCAATATATAGCTCACTGTTATAAATATATTACCAAATATAGTGAATGTCTATTTTTCCATATATAGTGAATGTCTACTTTACCATATATAGTAAATGTTTATTTATGAAAAAGTTAGAAACTACAAGGTTAGTTTTCCCCTATAAAGGGATTTTCTTTCATGGTAATTGACCCATCAAGAAACTTCTCAAGAGAAATAAGAATTACACTCTCTCTTCTCTCTCCATTCTTCTTGTTCTTATTTTATATTTCATAACACGTTATCAACACGAGACTCTGTCAAACTAGGTGGGATTATAAATCTAAAGGTAATTTCAAGGTTAGTATTTTCTTATTTTATTTGTCTTTTGCTACCAATGATATAATTATTATTGGATTGACGAAAAATAATTGGTTCGGAACCACTTATGCTTTAAATTTGTTCATGAAGAACAATATTGTTAAAAAATATGATGATGAATTTAAGTTTCATCTTATTAAGAGGACAAGACTTTGGCTTAAAAGTTTCAATGCACCATGATGATAAGATGTTGGGTTCAACTCCCATCGAGTTATAGCCTAAGACGCTTTTATATGGATAAGATATTGAGTTTGATTCTCAATACACTATATTGATGATAATATGATGGTTAAAGCAAAATAATGGGTGTTTGGTGAAAGTCATGAAATATATCCCATTGATATGCTCTATTTCATGAAGTGAATATGGTAGTAATATATTATGAATTAAAAAGTTGGCAACTTGCTTCATTCTTGAAAGGAATGTGGTAGCAGTGCATAATATGTCTGAAAGAAGACAAGTGATTAAATGCACGGATATAAGCGTGGAGGAACACTATGATAATAATCATCAAAAGTGATAATGTTTTCACATGCTTATTATGATTATACGATATGTTATATAAAAATTCTCTACATTATATGCCTATCTTGATTTGCTCTTGAATTAGTAATATTTTGGAAAAGGTTATAAGCTATCATAATTTGATAGGTTTAAGGCACGATTATATTTCATTCCCGAGAATGAGAATTTTGATTGTTATAAGAACAGATCCATTCCCTAGGGTGAATGTGGTAATATTTAGTAAAACTTATCAATACAAACGTGCACTTGGTTGTAAAGATATCACAATCTACTTCCAGAAGAGGTAGAATAATTGAAAGATTAAATATTTTCAAGTTACTGTGGTAAGAAACACGAATGTGAAAAGTTATCCAAGCATGATGAAATCACATTTCATAATAAACTAAGAGTTTATTTTTTATTGGTACAAAATTCACGTCACAGTAAACAAGAAGTTTACTAAAGTAAAAGGCACAAGTCATGATAAACTTGGAGTTTACTGGTACAAATAAGTTCATAAGTTGACATAAGCGATTATGACATTCCAAAGATATGCATATTAAGTATTAAATAGATATTGAAGGATTAAAAAATTATTCATGAACTTTTAATGTTGTGTGTTCTCATGATAAGTTAGTTGGACCAACTAATGTTGGGATTAGATCCCTTTAAAATCTGAAAATTGTAAAAGGTGAATATGGATCCGTTCACTTATCATGTGATATGTTGAAAATATGCTTTAATAAGATGATCACATGTACATTTATTGTCAACCTGCAGTTTGACATTCATAAAGTTGTTTGCTCAATAAAATTGAGTTAAGAGCATAATTTTCAGATTGTGTAATCAAAATAATTCATCTTGATAATAGTGATTTGGCACAGAATGTCTTTGATAAATAGATGAACCATTGCTAATGAGAATAAAAGCTTCATGTATTGATTTGAAATATTATATACAAAATTACTTGTATGCATTTAACCAATAAATTATGATTAACTCCTTCTCAAAGTTGGTGTTGAGTTAGGACCACACGTTGTCTATCTAATAGTTTTGATGTGTGGTATACGATTAATGAATATACCATAATACACAAAGATGAATTCTTCAAAGAAGACGGAGGATGTATATTAGTTTTCCTAACAAAAGGGAGAGATTATAAGCAGCTATGAAATATGTTAGGAATTATCAGCAGACCCTTATTCAAAAGATAATTCAAGTCAAATGTTGAAAGTATTTACTGACTCAAATTTAATCTCATATTTAAGCTGCAAGTGCTCCTATTTTGTGTCCCTAAAGTACAAAGTCTACTAATACGTAAAGCTAGTAGACCAATCGAATCCAAATGAAATAATTCTTGAAAAGAATAAGTAGCAAATAATCATAATAAGAAGGCAATGTAGTCTTGAAGAGCCTACGACATAACACTTCATGAAACCTTATGAGAGGTTCATGTACCTAAAAATAATGAAGTGATGAGATCTCAAAATGTTAGGTCACATTGTGAACCGATACAAAATGATATATCGTTAATAATATCTTAAATATAATATTGGTGCAATATTGTAAAAGATTACGAGGATTTGAATTCAACGTTTATTTAAGCATGCCGGCGTAGAAACATTTATCAAGTGACATGAATTGATGCAACTTACTAAGCATAAAAATTATTTGATTTGCAATCCATACACTTGAAAATGATGAAATATTGAATATTTTCAGTTGGCAAAATTTATATGAAAACTTTTAAGGATTCAAAATATTTGAAACATATAAAAGTTTCTGGAAAACTTATCTATAATTCTTATATTTTATAAATTTATAACTGAAAGTTATTGAAACTCTTGGGGAGTTTTCAAAAGCAATAGATTATTTTGCTGGAATGAGAAATATATCAAATTGGATTGGTGTACTAATGTATCTTGTAACTACTACAAGACTCGATATACCCTTTCTAGCAATTTGTTAGCAAGGTATAATTCTGCTCCTACTAGGAGAAACATATGGGCTTATTTTATTCAAAATATTGTAGTCCCGATCTTGTTGGTTATGCTGATGTTCGGTACTTATTTGACCTGTATAAAGCTCGATCTCAAATAAATTATGTGTTCATATGTGGGGGTACTGCCATATATTTGAGATATACAAAGTAGTCTATCGTAGCCACTCCATCGAACTATGTTGAGATAACAGCTATTCATGAAGCAAACCATGAGTGTGTGTTGTTGAGGTCCACAATACATCTCATTCGCGAAAAATGTGGTTTGAAATGTGACAAAGTATCCATGACTTTTTTATGAGGATAATGTAACATGCACAACACAACTTAAGGGTGGATTCAAGGAGATAAAGTGAAACACATTTCAGCAAAGATTTTCTATACACATGAGCTACAAAAGAATGGTGATATTAACGTGCAAAAGATTCGTTCAAATAACAATGTGGCTGATTTATTCATCAAATATCCTCCAGTTGCAACTTTCAAGAAGATGGTGCACAAGATCGAAATGCAAAAGTTCAATAATGTTATCAGTAGCGGGAGTTAATATGCGTTGTACTTTTTTTTACGAGGTTTTATCCCACTAGGTTTTTAACATAACCCAAACCAGGGCATAGTCGTGTCGGATGCCTCAAGCCTAACTGGGATCGGAGGCCACCCCCAATACCCCATCATAACCGCCCTACATCCCATATCAGATGAGTTTCAAATATTTATATATATTTATAATCCAAAATAAAATGGAACAATCATAAATCAAATACAGTCAACTGGTGTCAGCCCTAATACCAGTACCAATGCCAAGGCTGACACCAATACCATCCCATAATAGTCCCGCAAAGCCTCTATCCAAAAGTAAAACAAGATGTTATTGGGACATGCCCCTGACCATAGCCAAAACCAAAGTCTATGAAATGTTCAATGTGTGTAAAGAAATCCATGACATGAAATGGAGTCTTCCGGAGTATGGAATCTCTCCACTTAAATCCAACATAAGTTGATCCCGAATTCGATTAATAAGCAGGTGGAGTAGAACGGTTGCTTCTTGCATCGCGTGGGGATATAGATGACCAAAGATGGGTTAGCGGGTGAACTCTAGCAAGCACTTAGGGTAAGGATTAAATAATTCCAACCTTTAAAATCAAGTAAACAACCATATATATATATATAAATCCATGCCGGAAAAGAGAATCGGTAGCATGCCTTTAAAATCATTTACTAAGGTATGTGTAGCTTAACCGTCCTAGAACCACCCATGGGCTATATGGGTCCATTGTTACTCTTTGAACGGGCCCCAATGCATGTAGCCGCAAGAACTGGAGATACCATAAGAGTAGGGGGTTCCTACGTACCCTTCGCTCTCCATGATACATATATACAAGTGTTATTTAGGGGATTCCCGCATACCTATAAGTTTAGTCCATGGTCTCCATGACCAATCCTCATGTCGGCAAACTTGAGTTTTTAGTGTCTGTCTATTAGACTCACACCTTCACGGGTAGGTATCACAACCCGTCATTATTGCCCAATTCAAACCATTGTCACACAACCAAACCACCAATCATTTATTATGAACAAGGGTTATAAGAAGTGGTATCGTCATACCAACTATAGCTTGCAAGCAATGTCGTTAGCCAACCTTTTTAAAGAAATGGGATTCCCATGTACTCGGATATTTCATTATCATTAAGTTTACTTAGGGATCCCCATGTACCCCACAAGTAGTTCATTATTATGTTTGCTTGGGGGATTCCTATGTACCCTGCAAGGCTTTAAACCATAACCATGACTACTAAGACCTTACCATTTAACCATTTAAAACCATCCAAGCTAATTTAGGGTTCCATTACCACTTCATACTATGCAGGGTTTTCAATAGAAGTTCCACAATGTAACAAACCATTCTCATAAGTATTTTATCAAACATGTTAAGGGCATATAGTTTCCAAAACTGAAGCCAGGTACTAATTAACCATTCCCATAAAACCACATGTTCAAACCACTATTAAAAAATGAAAAACTATAATTAAGACATGCAAAAACCATAACCAACCATTCATAACCAAAAAACCCAACATATAATTCAAAACCCAAAACCATACCACAATTATGCCATGAAAACCATACATTAAATCATGCCTTTAGTTGAACTACCAATGAGAGAGGAGTAACATACCTAGATTACGAAGAAGACAGAGAGAAATCACCCTTGTAAGCCCCAAATTGATCTTATTGAAGAAACCCTAGCCTTCCTTGACCCAAGTTCCTTGAGAGAATTTTAAGAGTGTTTAGAGTGTTTGATTGATTGCAAATAGGTTAATGAATCCCTAAAAAGGTGTTTTATGTCTTGGGGTTATGAGAGGTTAAGAGGGAAAAATTCCATACTAACCCCAACTTAAACTATATAAAATTCCCACAGGAAGGTACAACTATACCCCCTCCAACCGTACCCTACCATATGAGTGGTACCCATCACTCATACACTAGGCATCCCTTGGACCCCAAAACTGTCTAACATACGACCACCAAGGATATCTCGTACCCGAACATACGACAAGTACTCTAGAACCGTACCTTAGGCAGAATAAAATCCTCTAGGCTAGACTTAGGGCATTATATGGTTTGACATCATACCACTAGTACCCTAACATATGACTAGTATGATCCATTCGTACCTTGGAAAAACACTATCCAAATCACACTAATTTACATACGACCAGGACCCCCTAAACCATACTCTATCATACGACAAGTACCCCTAATCATATGATATCCAGAGAGTTCAAAACTCAGAAAAATTCTAAGGAGCAAAACCCAAGGTATTTTAATTCTCCCTCACTTGGATTATTCGTCCTCGAATGATGGACAAGGAAGTATAAGCACAATTTATATCCCAACACCTCCATTCCAATCTTTAACTAAGTTAGAAAACAAAATGCAAAGAAATCAATCTTTTCTTTAATCAAAACTAAAAAACAAGGACGTTGTGAAGAACATATACCTTAAGTACGAATATCCACATTGGAAAACAAATGCGGATACTTGGACTTCATGTCCTCTTCTGCTTCCCAAGTATCCTCTTCCACCTTGTAGTTTCTCAATGTAACCTTTACTGAGGCCATATCCTTGGTCTGCAACTGATGAACCTAACGATCTAAGATCTCGATCGGGATCTACTCATAGGACAGAGAGTCCAAAATACCAATATCCTTGATAGGCACCACTTGAGACGGATCACCAACGCACTTCCTCGACATAGATACATGGGACACTTGATGAATGGATCTTAAACTAGAAGGCAACTCCAATTCATACGCAACATTACCAACCCTTCTCAAAATCACATAAAGACCAACATACCGAAGACTGAGCTTCACTTTCTTCCCAAACCACATCACTCCCTTTATGGGAGACACCTTTAGGAACACTCTATCCCCAACCTCAAACTACAAGTCCCTATGTCTTACATCCGCATAGAACTTTTGGCAACTTTGGGTAGCCTTAAGCCTATCCTGAATCACTTTACCTTCTCCATAGCCTGATAAACCAAGTTTGAATCAAATATATCCACATCACCAATCTCAAACCACCTAATAATAGATCTACACCTCCTACCATACAATATCTTAAAAGGGGTCATCCTAATACTAGGATGGTAATTTTTATTGTAAGCAAACTCTACAAGAGGTAAGTGCTCAACCTAACTACCATCATAATCAATCACATATGCACGAAGTATATCCCCCAATATCTGAATAGTCCTCTCTACTTTCCCATCTGTCTACGGGTTGAAAAGCAGTACTTAAACTAACCTTAGTCCCCAACCCTTTCTAAAACGACTGCCAAAAGTGAGATGAAAACTACATACCACGATTAGAGATAATAGAAATAGGTACCCCATGCAACTTCACAATCTCTTGGAGGTATAACCTCACATAATCCCCAGCCAAAAAGTAAGTCCTCTCTGGTAAGAAGTGATTCGACTTTGTCATCCTATCCACTATGACCCAAATTAAATCAAATTGATTTAGAGATCGAGGAAGAATGATAACGAAATTCTTGTTGATTACTTCCTATTTTCATTCAGGCAATTCAATTTCTTGGTACAACCCTCTGAGCCTCATGTGCTCAACTTTCACTTGTTGACACACTATGCATTTGGCCACAAAATTAACCTCATCCTTCTTCATACCATTCCACCAATACATCTCCTTAAGGTCATGATACATTTTTGTCGAACCAGGATGAATAACATAGTGCAATTCATGTGTCTCAGCCAAGATCCTCTCGCACTAACCATCGATGTTGGAAACACATAACCTCCCTTGGTACCGAAAGGTACGATCACCACTAACCTTAAATACCATTACCTTTTACCCACCTACATCACCCTTGATTTTAAGACATGATCTAGCATTTGTTTCTCCTTGATCTCTACATCAAGAGATGACTATACCACTTCCTGTACCAATACACCACCATCCTCGGAGTCTAAGAGGTGAACTTCAAGGTTAGACAAGAGGTGAATATCCTTTACCAACTCCCGTTTCTTATTTTCCACATGCGCTAAACTCCCCATGGACAATTTTCTAAGAGCATTAGTAACCACGTTAGCTTTACCTGGGTGGTAGTGAAGACTTATGTAATAATCCTTGGGAAGATCAAGCCATCTTCTTTGCCTAACATTAAGCGCTTTCTGAGTGAACACATACTGCAGACTCTTATAATTTAAGAAGATGTCCACGTCCACTCCATCTAAATAGTGTCACTAGATTTTCAATGTAAACACCACAGCTAATAATTCCAAGTCATGAGTAGGATAATTCCTCTCATGCACCTTTAACTGTCTATAAACATAAGTTATCACCTTTCCATACTGCATCGGACCACAACCAAGTCCCACCCGAGATGCATCATAGTAAACTATAAACTCTTCAGTGCCTTCTGACAAAGTCAAAACTGGAGCCGAAGTTAGCTTATTCTTCATCTTCTTGAAACTACCCTCACAAGCATCTAACCAAGAGAACTTTACCTTTTTCTGGGTCAACTTAGTCAATGGGGCAGCTATAGTCGAGAAACTTTCAACAAACCTCCTATAGTAGCCAGCCAAACCCAAAAAGCTTCGAATGTCGGTTGGAGTTATGGGTCTAGGCCACTTCTTAACCACTGCAACCTTTTCCGAATCCACCATGATCCCCTCACTAGAAATAATATGACCCAGAAAAGTGATAGCGTTCAACCAGAATTCACATTACGAGAATTAGGCATGCAACTACTGCTCCTTTAATGTCTGCAACATAATACGAAGATGATTGACATGATCCACCTCACTCTTAGAATATACCAGGATGTCATCTATGAACATAATAATAAATAGATCTAGAAACTGATGGAAGACCTTATTTATCAAATCCATGAACGTTGTCGGAGTGTTGGTCAACCCATATGACATCACCATGAATTTAAAGTACTCATACCGAGTACGGAAGGTAGTCTTAGGGATATCCACCTCTCTAATCTTAAGTTGATGATACCCGAATCAATGATCAATCTTTGAAAAGAATTTGGCACCTTGCAACTGATCAAACAAGTCATGTATCCTTAGAAAAGGATATTTGTTCTTAATCATTACCTTATTCAACTGTCAATAGTCTATACACATCCAAAGGGAACTATTCTTTTTACGCATGAATAAGATCGGAGCGCCTCATGAGGACACACTAGGATGGATGAAACCCTTATCCAAAAGATCCTTAAGTTGCTCCTTAAGCTCTTTCAATTCAGTCGGAGCCATTTTATAAGGGGGAATAAAAATTGGACGAGTGTCTAGAACCAGGCCAATCCCAAACTCAATCTCCCTATCAGAAGGAACACTAGGAAGGTCGTCAAGGAAGACCTCAGGAAATTCATTCACCACCGGAACCAAATGCAAGGAAGGACATTTCGAGTTAGAATCTTTAACCCAGACTAAATGATAGAGACACCCCTTGGAGATTAATCTTTTATCTCTAAGATATGATATAAACTTCCCCTTAGGAGCTAGGGAACCACCCTTCCATTCAATAATCGGCTCACTAGGGAAACTAAATACAACCTTACGGGTCCGACAGTTTAAGGACTTGTAGCATGAGTGTAACCAATCCATACCCAGAATAACATCAAAATCTATCATATTTAATTCATACAAGTCCACCAAAGTCTCCTTACTCCCAACAGATACCATCCCCCCTATAGACTCTTTTAGTAACCATAGAGTCACCTACAGGGGTAGAAACAGAAAAAGGGTCCGAAATAACCTCGGGACCAAAACCAAAATACACAACCACAAATAGGGTCACATAAGAAAGAGTGGACCCCGGATCAAGTAAACAATAAACATCCCGAGAAAAGAGTTTCAACATACCAGTCACGACATTAGGCGATGTCGCAGACTACTGCCGAGTAGTGAGTGCATATAGACGGTTTCAACCAGTGTCAGAATTAGATGATGCACCCTTTGGTGTTGGAGCTGATGATGAAGCAACTTGAACCTTATTCGCCCCAAAGCAACCTTACCAATTGGACAATTTCTAAGCATATGGCCTAACTGACCATATTTGAAGCACCTCTCCCTCCCTTCATAACAAAAACTTTGATGCAACCGACCACAAAACCTACAAGGAGGATATGATGACACAGTACCAAGCTAACTCTAGCTTTAATGTCAACTAACTCTAGATGAAATGGTCAATAATGAGAACACACCTACTATTAAAGAACAAGAGAAGTAAGCTAAATGTTTACAAACCACGAAACAAAGACTCAAATACAACAAGAGCTTGAGACACCAATGACAACTGAGCAGGTCCTTGTTATAAGTGAGGATTTAGATGATGAGTTGCTTCAAGAGAGATGTGATGTTGTTTGTATATGGAAGCTTAGGTTTTCTTGTTGTAACATTTTTCATATATATGAGACAAGAAAACCTAAGACTCTTCTCATTGGCTGGAACAAAAATGTTATAGCTTTTGCCACTAACTTTCTGTTAAATGGTACTTTTTCTAACTGTATGTTCACTGGGTGAAATAGACGTGGACTTGTTGAACTTGGTTCCTGAGCAGTAGCAATTTTGATCTCCTTGAACCAGGTCCCACGGTTTATGGCTTGTCAATCATCAAAACTAAGGACTTAATTATTTTCCCCATTTTGATGCTGACAAACCCACACTCCATTCTACTACTTGTAAATCAAGAATTTGTCTAAGGTACAATTAGACCTCTCTATAACAGTCATCATTTATAATAACATTTTAGATAACGATACTCAAATTTTCATTTGGAACCAATATTTAATATTATATCATACGTTGCCTACCACATTATTTCATTATATATGACATCCAAAAGATACATACATTCAGACAAACAAAACCGTCACAAAGAGGTTTGACCGTACAAATTGAAGAGAGGGGGGAAAAGAAGCCAAGTCAACCATCATAACCAGGGGCGAAGCCATGTTGTAGCAAGGATGGTTAGATGAACACCCTTCGCCAAAAGATTTTACCGTATATATAAATAAAATATTATTTTTAATGAGTGAAATGTATAATCTGAACAAGCTAGAACTGTGAAGTTGCTCTAGTCCACTGGTGCTAAGTTCTTAGGGAATGCACATCCTTACTTAGTCCGCGGATTCTAACCCCTGCCAATACTAAAAAAAAGACGAATTTTCGACCACCAAATGTGGTCGGAAAAAAACCACTACTAGTGGTCGGTTTTTTATTAAAAAAAAAATTAAAAAAAAAAGTGACCACAAGTAGTCTCTTTTGTATTTTAAAATTTCAATATAATAATTTTTATATTTATTACTATTTCCTTTACAAATTAAAAATTAAAAAAAATAAAAAAATTAACCACTTGTGGTCGGTTTTGATTAAAAAAAATATAATTAAAAATATTTTTAAAAACCAACCACAAGTGGTCGGTTTTAAAAAAAAAATTAATAAAACCGACCACTAGTAGTCGTTTCTTAATTAAAAAAAAAAAAGAAAACAGTTTTACAAAACCGACCACTAATGGTCGATTTTTAATTAAATTTAAAAAATAATTATTAAAAACCGACCACTAGTGGTCGATATTTAATTAAAAAAAAAAAAATAATTTTAAAAAACCGACAACTTGTGGACAGTTTTTAATTATACTAATGAAGAAAATTAATTTTAAAAAAATAACCAATATAATAATAAAAAATAATTAAAAAGTAATTATTAGGAATTAAAAAAAAAGTAAATCATTATATATATAATCTAATATATTATTTTTGAAATTACACTAATCACACATAGTCAATAACTAATATAATAATAACAAGAATCAATCAATTTTAGATTTTGTGAAAAAATTACACTAAAAAATATATCAAATAAAATAACCAAATGACGATAAACATAATCTTTATATTTTACTTAAGTTTCAATTTATAAAATAAATATTTTTCTTTGTATATACGTTAAATTGCGTTAAACATGCATAATCGTTGTATAATGAATATGTGTGTGTATATATCATATCGTTGGGATAATGATATTATACTACTATTGCAGTCATAATAATGTAATATATAACTGATAATTCCTCAGAATATAATGAACGTTCTATTATAAGATAATATACATGTGGATGTGATGTATATAGTACGCATTCAAGTGTTCATATATATAAATATCTTTATATATATGTATATATATATATATATATATATAGGATGTAGTGATCGATTGATTAACGATGTAGTCAAAACCTAGTAGAATCTATGCAAACACACTGAATACCTCAATTTAAAACGACAGAAGTAATAATATATACTATACATTGAAGTTATATTAATGAAAGCTAATCAAATTATCACTCATCAGAGTATTTATATGATGTACGCCGCATTATAGTATTGGATAATATTCTCATATACGTATGTGATGTATATAATATGTATTTAGAACATGATATAGTCAATATAGTGTGTGTATATGTGTGTATGTGTATAGGTATATATATATATAGTACGTATATACATATTATATAGTGAAGGTATATTAATGACATAAGATAAACTAACCGATAATTCATCTGAGTATATGTGAAATACGTTGTATATTATTTTGGGGTAGTAAGATTGTGTATTGATGCTTATAGTACGTATTTGAAAGATGATAGACAATTGAATATATGCATATATATACGTATATCTCGTGTAGTGATCTATGCAGTAATCGAAAGCTAGATAACTACTGAATCTATATATCAAAATATTTTGAATGATATACGTTGATATATATCATACTACTGAGGAAATAGATATACTATTCTGTGTTAATGTAGACAAGCGTATGTTGTTGAAGTTGTAATAACGTAAGACAAGTTTTATATATATACATATATATATATATACTACTCCTTTTAATGTGTTGATAAAATAATCAGCTATCTGATTTGTACATATACACATTGCGTTAATATGAAGATAAAATAACTAATTATATGATTTAATTTTTTTATTAAAATTGAGCACATGTGATCATTTTTCGATAATAACTATTTTAAAACTAAATCAAATACTTATATTTTATTTTGTGAATAATTTTGTAAAATTTTAATTAATTTAATTAATTTATTTATTAAAAAAATATAACTAATTTATATAAAACCGACCACAAGTGGTTGGTTTTTTATAAATTAGTTAAAAAATATTTTAATAAAACCTACCCGACCCCACCCCACAAAACCTGACCCGACCCGACCGGTGTTTAACCGAACAACATAAACAAATCCCCAAATCAAACACACACACAAAAAAAAATATTCGACCAACACATACACAAAATCCCCAAACCCAACCCACACACAAAATCCCCAAATTTGCCACCATTTGCCGCCGATCCCAAGCTTTGGTTAGTCCAAAAAACATCAAGTCTTTGTTTTTCTTGTTAGATTCTAGCTAAAGGGTCAAGATTATTATGCATCTTTATTTTTCAACTTCAATTTGGTACTAAAGCATTTGTTCTAGTTATTATTCTTCATTACATAATTTTAGTTAGTTCAAAGTAAAAAAAAAGTAATGGAAATTGCCTTTTAGTTTGTTCAAGATTCAATTTATTTCTTCATTTTGATATTTTGTGTATTTGTGTGTGTTTTTGGTCACTTGGGGTTTATCAAGATTCCATTTGTTTCTTCATTTTGATACTCTATGTGTGTATTTTTTTCAAGTGAAGCTTATCAAGATCCCCTCTGTGTGTGTTTTTGCAAGTAAATTAGGGTTTACTTTTGTTGATACTCCATTATAGTTTTAGTATTTTGGTGGTTTGTTTATGGTGATTTTAAGCTAAGAATATGAGAAAATAAGGATGCCAAGATTTTTGTTATTTTGACTAATGGTCAAGATTTTTTTATTCTACTTGCCTAATGGGTTGCTTGGAATTTAATGTTACCGTTTGACAAAATCCGAATTCAGAAAAAGGATTTCTTTGCTATTTTTCCAGTGATCGTTTATCTCTCTCTCTCTCTCTTTAATTTAGGTGAAAGAAAGGTACGTTGATTTCTCTCTATTTGTTTATAATGAGGTCTTTAAATGTAGTTTAGTTTGGGATTGTTCACTGTAGAAGGCTTTGAAAGCCATAGGAAGTTTGTGATGATTATATGGTGTGAGAGGGACATGCGACGCCTCTATTTATCTGCTTTGTTATACTTGTTCATTTGTTTGACTTATTATACAATAAATAATAAATATGTTACTTGAAAGTGAATAAATGTAGTTACTTAGCTTGAAGGTGAACTTTTCTTGTGAATTTTGTTGAAGCGCACTTGAAATGTGAACTTTTTATTGTGATTTTTGTTGTGCTTGATAATTTTGAATGTGGTTTAGTTTGGTGACTTGGGTGGTTACTTAGTGAGTTGAAATTTACTAAGCGTAGGTACTTTAAAGGTGAATTTTTGTTTTGAATATAGATTAGTTTGGTGATGTGGGTGATGACTTAGTGAGTTGAAATTTACTAAGTGTAGATACTTTAAAGGTGAATTTTTGTTTTGAATATAGTTAAGTTTGGTGACTTAGTCACTTAAAATTGATAAAGTGTAGTTACTTTAAAGGTGAATTTTTTATTTTGAATGTTGTTTAGTTTGGTGACTTGGATAGTTAGTTAAAATTTACCAAGTGTAGGTACTTTAAAGGTGAATTTTTGTTTTGAATGTGGTTTAGTTTGGTGACTTGGGTGATGACTTAGTGAGTTGAAATTTACTAATTGAAGATACTTTAAAGGTGAATTTTTGTTTTGAATGTAATTAATTTTGGTGACTTGGGTGATGACTTAGTGAGTTGAAATGTTGAAGTTTAGGTACTTTAAAGGTGAATTTTTTGTTTTGAATGTAGTTAAGTTTGGTGACTTGGTAGGTGACTTAGTCACTTGAAATTGATAAAGTGTAGGTACTTTAAAGGTGAATTTTTTGTTTTGAATGGGGTTTAGTTTGGTGACTTGGGAAGTTACTTAGTGAGTTGAAATTTACTAAGTGTAGGTACTTTAAAGGTGAATTTTTATTTTGAATGTGGTTTAGTTTGGTGACTTGGGTGATGACTTAGTGAGTTAAATTTACTAAGTGTAGGTAATTTAAAGGTGAATTTTTGTTTTGAGTGTAATTAAGTTTGGTGACTTGGGTGATGACTTAGTGAGTTGAAATGTTGAAGAGGTACTTTAAAGGTGAATTTTTTGTTTTGACTGTAGTTAAGTTTGGTGACTTGGATAATGACTTAGTGAATTGAAATTGATAAAGTTTAGGTACTTTAAAGGTGAATTTTTTTGTTTTGAATGTAGTTAAGTTTAGTGACTTGGTAGGTGACTTAGTCACTTGAAATTGATAAAGTGCAGGTACTTTGAAGGTGAATTTTTTATTTTGATAAAGTGTAGTCATCACTTGCTGAACTTTTTATGAATTAATCAAATTAGTTGAATATGATTTATTGTGTAGATGGAACCTGATTATAGCTGGATATATCAACGAAATAGTGAAAATAGAATGGGTCTTAGGGAGGAATTTGTTGAAGGTGCCAGACGATTTGTTGAACATGCTAAGACACTTGATATTTGGTCACGTTTTGGGGATATTCGCTGTCCTTATATTAGATGTGATGGTATAAATCTTTTAAAAGAAGAAGTTGTGAAGGAACACCTTTATAGAAAGGGGTTTCATGAGGACTTTTTAAGATTGTGTGCTATTGATGGTGACGTTGGGCAAAATAACTTTGTTGTTGGAGAAAGTAGTAGGTCTGTAGGGCATAATAAATATCAAGATACTAGGATAAAAGAAATGGTGCACGATGCTTTTGGGATGCAATACAGGGGCGACTTTAGGAAAAATGTTGAAGATGTTCCTATTAGTGAAGTGGGCAAATTCTATGAACAATCGCATGCTGCTAGTCATCCTTTGTTTGACGGGTGTTCACACTCTCATTTATCTGTTGCTGTTGGATTATTAAGTATCAAATCTGACTGGAATATTGCTTAAGGAGGAATGGACTCAATGATAGACCTTATTAAAGAGTTAGTTGACCCCGACTTGGAGGTTCCTGGTTCTTTCTATAAGGCAAAAAAATTGGGTCAAAGTTAGGTCTCTCCTCGATTAGAATTGATTGTTGTAAAAATGGTTGCATGTTATACTTTAAGGAAGATGTTAACCTAGAGTCCTGTAAGTTTTTTCAGCACCCTCGATATAAGTGTGGTTGTCAAGAAAATAAAATTGCTATTAAGGCAATGCATTATTTACCTCTAATACCAAGGTTGAAGAGGTTGTATGCTTCTAAAAGCTCAGCTACTTATATGAGATAGCACAGGGAAAATAGAAGGCACACTGGTGTTATGTATCACCCATCTGATGGAGAGTCTTGGAAGCATTTTGATGCAACTTATTCAGATTTTGCAGCTGAGCCACAAAATATTCGTTTGGGATTATGTGTGGATGGCTTCTCTCCTTTTTCAGTTGATGATGCGCCATATTCATGTCGGCCTGTATTTATCACCCCGTATAATCTTCCTCCTAAAATGTTGATGACTAGTCCCTAAATATTTTTGAATTGTGATGTTCCTGGCCCGTGTAATCCAAAAAGCAAAATAGATGTCTACTTGCAACCTTTGATCAATTAACTTCAAATTTTATTGCATGAGGGGGTTGAAACTTGGGACATCTCACTTAAACAGAATTTCAATCTGTCTGCATATCTAATATGGACTGTTAATGATTTTTCTGCTTATGGAATGTTGTCTGGGTGGATGACAGCTGGAAAGTTGGCATCTCCATACTGCATGGAAAAAACAAAATCTTTCACATTAAGACATGGCAGGAAAAATCCATGGTTTGATTGTCATCGTTGTTTCTTGCCACCTGATCATGAATGTAGGAGACTCAAGAATGCATTCGGAAGGAATAGAAGGGATCATGATGGTCCACCTCCAAGGCTGTTTGGTCATGACATCTGGGAGATAGTTCAGGATTTGCCTAAAGTTAGCGAGGAACCATTGTGCAGGCTTGATGGATATGGCGTTTTGCATAACTAGACTATGCAAAGTATATTTTGGGAGTTAGAATATTGGCCAGATAATTTACTTAGAAATAATGTTGATGTCATGCATACTGAGAAGAACTATTTTGACAACTTGTTCAATACAGTTATGGATGTCACAGGCAAAACAAAGGATAATTCTAAGGCCAGACTTGACTTACCAAAATATTACAAACATAGAGAATTACACTTACAGGAGGGGTCCAATGGCAATGTTCTTAAGACCAAGGCTAGTTTTACATTCAAGTTGAACCAAAAGCGTCAAATATGTGAGTGGGTCTAAAGTTTGAAGATGCTCGATGGATATGCCTCAATTTTGGAAAAGATTGTTGATATGGTACAAGGAATTTTGCATGGAATGAAAAGCCATAATTGTCATATTTTCATGGAACAAGTACTTCCACTTTCTTTTATTGGTTTACCTAAAAACATATGGAAACTAATAACAGAGATCTGTTTGTTCTTCAAAGACTTATGTGCCACCTCATTAAAAGAAGAAAATCTGGCTCGAATGGAAAGTAATATTGTTGTTATCACCAACAAGTTGGAGAAGATTTTTCCTCCAGTGTTCTTCGATGTGATGGAACATCTTCCTGTTCACCTTATGCACGAAGCTCGGCTAGGCGGTCCAGTTCAAACTAGGTAGATGTATGCATTCGAACGGTAAGCAATTGCAACATATTTAAATTCATACATATCTTTTTTTTAATATAGTAAACATCTAATCTTAAGATAGTGCAGGGTAATTGAAAAATTGAAAAGGGGTCCCAAAAACAAACACAAGGTGGAAGGCTCTATAGTGCAGGCATATCTTCTAAGAGAAATGTCTCAATTTTGTTCATACTACTTACGTGATAAAGTTGCTTGCTCAAGAAACCGACCAAATCATCATTAGGACGATGTGAATGAGCCTCATTTGCAACGATATCAATTTTTAATCAATCTGGTTGTAAGTCTAAAAAGACCATACGTCGCCATCCCACTCCCATGGAGCGCAAATCAGCAACTTTGTATGTCTTGCTGAATTGCCCGAAAGTTGAGCCCTTTCTGAAGTAAGGAGATTAAAATTTTAACATATCTCATTTGTTTACTCATTCCCTTACAGAAACTAATTGTGTTTTGTATGTTGGATCTTCAGTTCATTTAAGACTCAATTCCATGAAAATCAAGTGTATGCATCCTTTGCAGCATGGTTTACATATAAGGTTCGTAAGTGTATTAATATTTCTACAAATTTTAAACATTTAAACATTTCTCAACTAACATATATATATATATATATATATATATGTATGTATATATGTATAATTTTTGTAGGTACACCAGCCACCAAATGCAGTCGCATACGAGCAGCTCTTGAGAGATATTTCTTTGGGTCTATTGAAGCTCATGCAATGTCCCATTACATAGTAAATGAGTTTAAAATTTCCACCGAAGAACACTCCAAAACAAGGAAAACAAAAAATAGTGGTGTTTGGGTTAAGGGTGATGATGATGTTGATTACTTTGGCATCATACACGAGATCTTAGAACTGGAGTATGCTGGTTTCTCAAAAAAAAAATTATCCTCTTTCGATGTAAGTGGTTTGATCAAAGAACAAGAGTACATAAAGAGCATAACATCATAGATACGAGGAAAATAAGGAAGCATGAAAACACACTCCAAATCGGTCCACTAATCTTAAGGATCCGAGGACCGTTATGGAGACCACTCTCGAATTCACTACAACAACAATAATATGAGATAAAAATGGTGTATTTGACACCAAAAAAGCCACCACAAACTAACAAAGAGGGTATCAAGATAACAAGATGAAGAACAAGATGAACAATGACACAATGGAAACAACAACACACGGTTTTGACTAGAACAACAACAAAGAGTACAAGAAATGTAAAGATAGATATATAGACAAAGTGAAGGTATAATCTTAAGAACCCAAGAGCCTATTCCACTTTTGGACCCTTAACACTACACACTATAAATACCTATCTCTTCGGTGAGCCAAAAGATACCTCAACCTCCTCTAGCACTCAACGTTTCAAGTATGAATCCAACATGAATGATTCCACACTTAAGTTGGAAATCCTAGTTACAATGTTTCGGTTGTAGGCCTTTATCACAAGAGAGAAATGTTCTTCAAAGCGTTATAACTTTCAATATCAATAAAACATCTAAGACTAAAAACCCTAAGAGGTTCTATATATAGTGTATAAAAAAATAGAATACAAAATGACCAAAATACCCCTCACGGGTGAGGTTCCCACCAAGTGTAACTTAGGGGCTATTTTTAGTGAATTTAGGCCCTCTTTTACACTTTACTTATGCACTTCCTTGGACGGATTCAATACACACTCGTTTTCGTCCAACCTCGTGGTCATACTCGTATCAATCATTGAAGTGAAGCACAATAGGTCGTATCTTGTTTACGATCCATTTTTTCTAGCGCAAAATGCTAAACAAGTGTATTAGGCTCTTTATCTATTGCTTAGTGATAAGTCTGATTGGTAGGCTATAATCAAAACAAAGCCTATATGACGGGTGAAAGTTGAGAATGTGTTGGAGACTGCGTATCAAATGAAATACAGATTGATCACCAGCTAGTGGACATTGACTTAGTGGATAGTTTGAATAACCCAAAAATATACTTGAAGAATTTAATATTGTGGAAGAAGAGGTTGAGTGGGTAGGAGATGAGGAAACTTCTGAAGAGGGTGAATGGTTTAGTGGAGAGTCTTCAGAAGAGGAGGATTAGTTTGTGTAGTTTGTATTTATTATGTATTGATGTCTTTATGCTTTGTACTATATATTTACCTTTATGTTTCTTGTTTAAGATTGATATGTAATATACTGTTTAATATTATTGTTTTACTTTTTCATAATTTATATAGTAATAAAAATATTCTTGTCTATCTCGTGTTGTTGGAGCGATTTGAAATATGAATTAGTAACTTGAAATTAGTTACTTGGAATGTTTACTTATATATTCATTTTGTAGGAACTAACTACTTATTAACTTTACATAATTTAGATGTCAGGTAGAGGTGAAAAAGGTAAGGGAAAATTTGATCCTACGAAAACAAAAAAGAAAAAACAACCTCCACCTTATAGATGACCGACATGTATTCATATATCTGAGGGTCGGTTTGCTGACGCACCGGCACGACCCTCATATTCTAGGTCATCTCATCATTTGGTTCCTGCTCCTACGTATGTGGGCCATTTCATGGGTCTACACCGACTCATTCTGCTCTTATCACCGTGCCACCGCCACTAAAGTGCTATCGAACGACCGCTAGCACATCCGGACATCTACCTTCGTCAGTACCCTCCTGTAGTAGTCACCCAAGTTCGCACAGTGATTCTGCTGGATCTATTGGGTTGTCGGGTCTTCATTTTGAAGGCACTCCATGCGGTGCTTCAGATCCACCCATACCAGTGCATCCACCAGCACTTGCTTCGTAGTCTGGAGACAGAGATGATTATGGGAGGTGTTATCTTATTCATTATGGAATAGGGTAAGATTTCTAAATATAATAACATTGTTCATTTTTCATTACTATATTATTATGCTCTATGAAATTACTGTTTGATCTTGTGTTGTATGTTTAAGTCGGATGCTGGAGTTGAAACAATTATGAGGAAATTCATTTATCGGCACCTTAACGGCTACTAGACCAGTTGGCAAAAGGTTCCAAAAAATGACAGAGAAAGAATGTTTAACGAATTTCATGTAAGGATTTAACTTATCGACTACTTAACACATTGTTAGAACAAAAAGATTGAATATTATATTTTTATTTTTTTTGTAGAAATATTATTGGTAGGATGATGCAAATGAATATGCTATAAAGAGAAATTATTACAGAAGAGCTAGATCCAAATTTAACGGTCTGTTGTATTATGCCAGAATCAACTTGGTCTGACCTAACTGGATAAGTAAATCCTTATGGCAATAGTATATTCGCTATTGGAATAGCGAAGAATACCAATTGTTGAGGAAAAAAGGAAAGAAAGCTCAGGCATCATCCAAGGGTGGCTCCCTACATACTGCGGGCGCAATTAGTATGACTGTTGTGGAGAAAAAAAATGGTATGTAACTTTTACAGTTTTAATTGTTTGTTTCTATTTAAATTTTTAATTATTTGAAGAACAATAATTTTTTCAAAGGCAGGAAAAAAAAGGGGTAGGAAGATACCCTTCGATGAGGTATTCGAGGAGACACATGTGAGGAAAAAAAAGAACCCGACTGATGAAGATGTCTAGGTTGAGCCTCTTGCAAAAGCTACCCATGTAAGAATCAAATTTTGAATTTATGAATTTTTTTCTCAAAGTTGATATTATTCAAGTATAAGTACTTTAATATTTTTTGACTATTAATTTTAACTTTACTTTGAATATAGGACAAATATAAGCAGCTCCTTACTAAGTTTCGTAGTAGTCAGCCTCTTGAAAGTCAGGGTGACCCAATACCCCAACATGTAGAGGAGGAGTTATGGGAATAAACTGTGGGTCTGCAGTTAGAGGCCATTTCTACAGATACTACAGAAATTATTTTGGCGAGAATGTTAGGTCTTCGTCAAGTCCTACATCCTATACCTCTTCAGTTGATAGAGAAACCATTGAATCACTAAAAAATATAATTTCTAAACTCACTGAAGAGCTTGCTGAACAGAGAGAGAGGGTGTAGAAGAAGGAGGAAACATCATCACAAATTAGGATGTTGTCGGAGTAGTTCTGCTCTTTTATTCAGACTGCAGGGATTATTCCTCCATGTCCTGGTGATGCAGTTCGGGCTGCAAAAGGTCTTTGCCCACTAGATGATATCAGCACAGATGAGGATGCGGAAGATAAAGACGATAACGATGAAGATGATTGGTATTTTTTTACTTTTGTATGTGTTGTACTTTGGATTTGAACATTTTGTTGTAGTTTTTACACTTTTGTATGTTTTGTTGTAGTTTTTATACTTTGATTTGTTGTTCTTGTTGTTGTATGGATTTGAACATTTTGTTGTAGTTTGTACTTTGGTTTGTTGTTGTTGTTGTTGTATTGTATGATGTTTCATTTGTTGCTTTTTATTTTTTATAAAAAAATCCAGAAAAACCAACTTTAAAAAAAATTTGCATAATTACAAAAAAACCAACCACTTATAAAATTAATTTATTAATTTAAAAAAAAAACGACCACATGTGGTCGGTTTTAATAAAATTAATTAATTAATTAATTTTAAAATATAACCGACCACTTATTGTCGGTTTATTTTAAATTTTTTATTTTTAAACTTATTTTTTTCTATTTTAATAAAAAACTAATGAATTTTAAAAATATATATATATATTTAAAAAAAAATGACACACGTGGTAGATTTTTAAAAAGCTACAATAATTTTATCGACCATGCACTTTGGTCTGTTTTGTGGTCGGAAATTGAGAAAAATGGATCACTTGTGATCGTTTTTCCTTTTTTTTTAGTAGTGTGAGGGCTAAACATTTTTAAACGCCTTTTAAAAAAAAAACGCATGCATTCCTTTAAAGCCTTATTTAGGATTAGTAAACAATTGGATTTGAGCCGATTTGACTTTGGGTTCACTTTTCTTTTATGAAAAATTTAAAAGTAATTATTTAATTTAAAATTAATAAGCAAATGTTAAAAATTCTCTATAGTTTTGTTAAAAGCGAAAAAGCTCTATATTGATTTTCTTTTAAAAAAAGATCTCATTTGATTCTCCTCTTCATTTCTCATGGTTAGTTGTTATTATTATTGTGACCATAATATTAATTAGGATATCATTTTGGGATTTAGTTAACTAATTGCATGTCTATCCAAAATCTATCCAAGCTCAACCAGAATTATCTATAAATAGCTTAGTTTCATCTAGGAGTGTACAAATCGAACGTTAAGTCAAACTAAACCGATGAATCAAATCAAATCGAGGAAAAAGACCGATTTATGGTTTGATTTGATTTGTTTGGTGTTGGCAAAAAAGCTCGATCATTCTTGGTTTGGTTTAGTATTAGCAAAAATAAAATCAAACCGAATCCAAATCGAATCGACATAATATATATATATATATATATATATATATATATATATATATATATATATATATATATATATAATTTTAATTTTTTATACGTAAAAAAATATTACTTATAATCTGCTTTCCAATTATTTTTATTACTTTTTTATATTTAGAAAATAGATATATATTCTTGGGCCTTTAATTATAATATTTGTCCATTAGTAACAAATTAATATAAAGCCCAATATTAATATAAAAAGGAAAAATTATATATTATAGACAAAATACTATATTAATTACATGGTATGGTTAATATTTTAAAAAATTATAATTCATAGTTATTTGGTAGTTTAAAATTATTTTTTCTGTTCTATTGGCAAAAGAAAAGGCAACAATGGGAACATCAAAACGCATGATTATTGAAGATATCTTCTTCAACTTTTTTTTTCTTATTTTTCTCTCAAAATCACTCTAATATCCTTGATTTTACATTGAAGAAACAACAACATTGGCAACATCATAATAGTGTTCTTTAAGAGACTTTCTTCAACTTTTTTTCTCCTAATTTTTCTCTCAAAATCACTTTAATATCACAAAATATCATCCTTGATTTTACTTTGGAGAACCTTTTTTGCGGATTTGCCACCACATAAAATCCATTTAGAATATTTATTGAAGATTTGAGGTAATTTTCAGTACTTTTGATATTGGATTTAATTTTTTTTATATTTTTTATATTTTGCAATCCTTTCTATCATAAATTTTGATTGAGATAACTTAGTTCAATCATTATTTTCTCAATTCAACTAAATTGTTATCAATTATATATTATGTGTCAATTATATATGCGTATATGTATAAGTTGTATATTAATTGTGTATATGATATACTTGTGTAAGTAGTATATGTGTAAGTCAATTGTATAAGTCATATATGTCAATTGTATATATCAATTATATAAGTCATATATGTATAAGTTGTTAATTGTATATGTATATATATGCGCATATGTATAAATTGTATATTAATTGTATATATGATAATAATTGTATAAGTCGTATATGTATAAGTCAATTGAATAAGTCGTGTATGTATAAGCCATATATGTCAATTATATAAGTCATATATGTATAAGTTGTTAATTGTATATGTACATTTGTTTATTTTTTCAATTGTATATCTAAATGTTTGTATATTATTATAGTGTATATTAAATAACTATACATCTGTATATATACAGTTTACAGAATTTATATTGAGTGTGTACATATACATTTTGCAAAGTTTATATACAAATATACAATTCTTGAAATTATAAAAAATAAAAGAATGAGAAAGAGGGGGGGACCAATAGAGGGACAGGAATGAAGGAGGGGAGAGAGAAGGAGGAGAGAGGTGAGAAAAAGTGAGAGAAAGAGAGGAATTTAAGGTATATCTATGTTTTGTAACTATGCAAACATTAACCATGTCTTGTAATTATGGACTAAAAGTTACCTATGTCTGGATTTTTGCCATATAAAAAACTAAAACTCTTCATTGCTTCACTTTACAATTTGTTCATTCGTTTGTCAAATTGTGATTTAGGTTTGTTTCTCTTCTTTCTCTTTTTTTTTTATGGAATTATGTTATAGTTAATTACTTTATGGAGTTAAGTTTTTAATAAGTTGTCTCCAATTCTTCATTCTTTTGTATGCTCACATTTTATGTGAAGGAAACTTTCAGATAAGCTACTGTGACTAGTGACTAAGAAATTGAACCACTGGGTATCCACATAATATTACTTTGAGAGATAGTAGTTTAGACGTCTTAGTAATTTGCCAACTTAATTTTAATTGAAACTACTCTATGACCATTTTTTTTCATCTTTTTAGTGAAAACATTTAATTTTTTTCTTCAATCACAGTATAATTGTAAAAAACTAAGAAAACCAAAAAACCAAGAAAATCAAAAAAATCCAACTAAAACCAAAATTTAAAAACCGATTGTATATTGGTTTGATTTGGTTTATAGATTTAGCAAACCGAAATTATTGGTTTGGTTATATTTTAATGAAAAATCGAACCAACCCGACCTATATACACTCCTAGTTTCATCTAAGCTATTCATCAAGTACGTCGTAGGGTTTTAGAGGAATCACAATTACATAATTTTTTTTTGTGTGTTGCTTATGGCATCTCATCATCAAGCTAAGGACATGATGAGATACAGATTTACCCCAAGGCAAAACCCATCGGTAGACTCTTTAAGTACGCACGATGTTTCACTTAGGCACCTCAACTGGACGTTATTCATTTTTGGCACCTCAAGTAGCTATTAACTCGGTCATTTTGACACTTTTTGCATAGGTGGGAGCTCGCGTGTTTTGCACTCATTTCAGGCACGTGATTACTGTTTTTTATCTAATATGGCGTCCAACTTGGTCATAATAATAATATTTAATTGCTTCCATTTGATTATACCCTTTCTTTTATTTCTAAACATCAATTTTGTCCATTTATCAACTTCTTTTTTTTTTTTTTTTGTTAGAAAATTTCCAGTGAAATAAATGAAACATATCTGCCATCTTCATTTTTGAGTCTTCATCTTCTTCATCATTCTTTCTCCCCCCACCATCTTTCAAACTTTTGATAAATTCTAACATTTTTTTATTAGTTATATTATAATTTCATTTCTTTCCAATTTAATATCTCTCAATTTGATCCAATACATCACTTTTACAATTGAATTTTGCACAAAATTTAATTGAAGAATCCATTTTCGTAATTGAATTTTGTTCAATTTCAACTGGGTGTCTTTCAAGTTGATTGAAAATTCTATTTTTTTCACATATACATACACTGAGAGTAGAAGAGAGAACAGAAAAAATGCACTCATACACAGTGCAACATACACACGCAAAAATGAAGAAAAAAATCAACTACTGTCTCGACCTTACCGAAAACAACCATCTCAATAATGTGTTTGGGCTTTCCATTATCACCATTGCATCATCGCCATTGATTATCCTTATCAATGTTAGAAGTTTTTCATTAACTCGAGAGTAATCGTCTTTGATAAGTTAAAAATTGGTTAAAATTAATTAAGATGGTGAGAATAAATTTATTAAATTCAACCTCCATTGATGTGAAGAAGAAGATTTGGAGGTGGGAGTGGGGTTGTTGTGGTGTTTTCGGGCTGGGTGTTTGGTGATAGTGATTTGAGTGGGGTAAGAGGGGGGCTGGGGTGTTTGGGGAAGGTGATTCGGGGGAGGGGGGGAGGGGGAAATGCCACGTGTTCTTTTTTAATTGGTCGCATGCCATGTCAGCAGCGTGTGTATTACACACTCTTTATAATTTTAGCTGATTGTAAAAAAACGTGTCAAAATAACCAAGATAATAGTTACTTGAGGAGTCAAAAGTGAATAACGTTCAGTTGAAGTGCCTAAGTGAAAGATCGTGCATACTTAAGGGAGCTGGCGATGGGTTTGGCCTTCACCCAATGAACAAAGATCTGCTGAAATATCTGTTAGGGTTTGCGATAAATAAGCCACTTCCACAACAATGTCAATTCATGCAGCTTGTAAATCTCTACGCAGACAAGGAGCCATGGGAACTTTTTGACGGCACCAAGAACAACACTGGTTACTTCATCACTCAACACAATAAAGAGAAGGAGCAACATATAAGAGTTAAATGAACAGTGTGGATCAATGGAACATGGAAGCTACAAGGCAAAGTGAATGAGGTGTTTGACGATAAAGGGAAACTCATGGGGTACGTCAAGAATTTGAAGTACAAACCCCACCATAAAAAATCTTCAAACAATCCTAACGGCGAATGGTTGATGACCGAGTATTCATTGTATTATCGTTATGTGGATCCTAAGAAAATTAAGAATAAGGGTTTTGTAGTTTGTAAGATCAAGAAGGAAGAAAAAACTGGTGATAAGAAGAAAAATGGAGTTAATAGCGACGCGGACGCTGATGAATATATTGATTCAGTTCTACAAGATCACGAAGAAGACAGTATTATTGATGAGAATAATGAATATCAAGAGGGTTAGGGTCGAGACTGATGCGACAGTTGAAGAACATTTAGGTTAGGGTCCAAGAACGATGCTATCAATCTTGATGTGATTTACTATGGTAGATGTCATATTAGTAGGTTTACAATGTCATGTTTTGTTCTCTTCTTTGGAGGAGAAATATCCTCGAGTTTATTATGTGGGTCGTCTTATGTAAATAGAATAAAGGTACTTGTGATTTGGGTATACAAACCAAACCGTCAAGTCAAACCGAACCGACGAATCAAACCAAATCGAGAAAAAAAATTAACTTATGATTTGATTTGATTGGTTTGGCATTGGAAAAAAAAAATCGACCATTCTTGGTTTGGTTTGGTGTTAACAAAAAAAAAAGTCAAATCGAATCCGAATTAAACCGACATAATATATATATATATATATATATATATATATATTCGAACTTTTTTATACATAAAATATTAATTATAATCTACTTGTTAAATACTTTTTCAACTAGTTTTAGTAATTTTCAATAACTTGAAAGTAGATGTAGATATATATTTAGATTTGGGCCTTTAAGTTGTAATATTTGTCCATTAATTGCTAATTAAATAATGTGAAAAATTATGCTAGATATACTTATTAGATTATTTATTGCAATATATAACACTATTTTTATGTAACTATTGAATTGTGTTTTTAATTGCAAGTTGTAGCAGTTTTCATAAAATATTATTAAAAATATTATTTAAAATTTTTAAACCATGTATATCTTTTGTCATCTCCTAAATAACTGTGTAGGAGTAAAATGTGGACATAAAATTACTATCCTTAATTAAACACATTTTCCACTTTTTAAGAAAATATTGAGATTATTTCTCCTTTTTTTACTCATATGTATATGTATAGGTAATATCTTAAAGAGTTAGAAAAAAGAAGAAGATAATATGTTAAAGATTATATTTCTTCAAGTTCAATCTAAAAATAATCATATCAATAATAAATATTTAAGTTGAATAAAAAACGTAAATCAAGAAACATATAAAAAGTAATATAGAAAATATACAATTGAAAAGTTTTTACATAATTTCTTAAAAATTAAAAACAACCAAAAAATCAATACACTTATCGAATTCATACATAAAAATACACAATTAAATTACTTTTCTTTCAACAAGATGATTATGATTCCACCATAAAAAGAAAAGCAATAAACATGTTGAATTCGTACAAAAGAAATAAAGTTAATTTTTTCTTAAAAAAATCTATTTGAAATTTTTTAAAGAAATATTAGAAATCAACAAACATATAAAATGCAAATATAATATATACATGTCAACATTTTTTTCAACATGATAGAAAACAAAAATATAAGATGAATAATATATAGATATCAAATCTTATACTAAATTTATATACAATTATAATTTTTAAAATATTTTTCAAAAATTATTTAACGTATATATATATAGAGAGAGAGAGAGTTCAACATTATGAGCACATATGGTTTCCTCATATTCATTCAAAATTAAAATTTGTTATTTTAAAAAAATAAAATTACATGTGACGTCTTATTTTATTCCATCTTGAATTATGATTGAATGAAAATTCACTTTCTATACTGACAAAACTTAGTTGATGTTTCATTTGATACGAACTAATGTCAGTTTCAATCTAAATAGGCTATTCTTTTTGTATTTTTCTGAACGTTGAAAGTCACGAATAACGAATATTGCTTCCATCTTTCATATTGAAGAAAGGATAAATTATTTTACTTTTCAAAATTTATATTTAAAAATATATTTTTAAAAAAAAAACACATCCATTAATGTAGAAAATCTAGTTCTAAATAATTAAAAAGAATTGGGAAAGAAAATTATAATGAGAACAATGAAGTCTTCGATTACAAGATTTTGCTTTTGTTTTATATATATATATATATATATATATATATATATATATATATATATATATGGAAGATCTACGGAAGAAAATTAAGTAAAAAGAGAGAGAATATGTATTTGTAAGAGAGAATCATGAATTTATATAACAAGAGAAAGTAAAGGGAAAAAAATAAAGTGTCGTGTGTGTTTTTTTCCTAGTTTTACTACTTTTTTTTTTTTTTGCTATGTAATGAAATCTAAAAAATATTGTTATAACTTGCAATAATTAATTTAATATTGTACATATAGGTTTTTTTCCCGAAAGATCGAAAATTCAATATAAACTTAAAATCTAAATTTTTCACTCTTCATCTCACTTTTTATTTCAAGAGAGTTTTTTGCTCCTCATTTTTTCATAATTATGTTTTTTCATTAGCACATGAGTGAAAACATATTTGATCTAATCTTCGATCACAATATAATTGTAAAAACTAAAGATTATAAAAATAAAATAAAAAATAAATAAAAATAAAAAATCCAAAAAAAACCGACTAAAACCTAAACCGAAAAATCAATTTTATGTTGGTTTGATTTGGTTTATAATTTTAATAAACCGACATGATTGGTTTGATTTTTTTTTTTTTAATAAAAATCGAACCAACCCGACCTATGTACACCCTACTTATAATTATAGGGCTGTTAATTGGGCAGGGCTGGGTCAACCCGGAACCAGCTCGTCACATAGCCGGTTTGTTGGTTCCAGTTTTGGGCCAGGTTAAATAGGCCGGTTCGATTCCGAGCCCAACAGTAAATTTTAAAAAAATAATCCGGGACCGGCCCACTAAACCTAGCCCGGTCCAACTCACCTAAATCCGGTCAAAATCGGTCTAAGATTCGGTCAAAACAGTCAAAACTCAAAAAAAAATATTTTTTCTCCAATATACACTATATATACCCACCTATATACATTTTAAATACGTTAAACAATATATATACACTGTATATATAGTATATACTATATTAGAATTTAAAAAACATATCCACATATACACAATTACACATGTAATCGTGTATGCGACTATACGTTAGTTAAATATATATACTACTCTAAATAAAACATATACTTCAAGATATATACTACAATATAATGATATATATACTAATTTATAAAACATATACACATATATATGTTAAATAAATACTACTTTAGAGTCTATAGAAGATATATACACATATATACGTACCATTCAATATTTCAATATAGATGCACTACTTTAAATAAAACATATACTATAATATATTTACTACAATATATACACACACTATATATATAGTTATATACTAATTTATAAAATATATACACATGTATACGTTAAATATATACTCTTTTAGAGTCTATATTCTATATATACTCATATATACGTACCGTTCAATATATGTACTACTTTAAAAAATATGCTCCAAGATATATACTACAATATAATGATATATATATATACTAATTTATAAAACATATACACATGTATACGTTAAATATATACTACTTTAGAGTCTATAGAAGATATACTCCTTTATAGTCTATATAATATATACTCCTTTAGAGTCTATATTCTATATATACACATATATACGTACTATTCAATATATGTACTACTTTAAAAAAAATATGCTACAAGATATATACTACAATATAATGATATATATACTAATTTATGAAACATATACACATGTACACGTTAAATATATACTACTTTAGAGTCTATAGAAAATATATACACATGTATACGTACCATTCAATATATGTACTACTTTAAAAAATATGCTACTTAATGTAATAAATTAATAATACTTGATAGTAAATTAGTAATATATTAAAACTAAATATTTAATGTAAACTAGAAATGCAATTTAAATTATTAAATAGAAAAAATTACAAAGTAAGGAATAAGGAGTGAATGAATGTTATATGCTATTAATTGCAAAATGATTCAAAATTTATAATGTACATGAATGAAAAATCTACAAAGTTCTCATCATTTTTTTCAACTCATCCATGTTAATATTAATGGAAACTTACATAGGATAGTCAAAGTCAATGGGGACAAAACCATGCATTGGACTTGATTCTGCTGAGTTCTCACTTGAAGTCATAATTTCTTTAAGTCTTTGTTTATCATTCAGATCCATCTTCATTCCTTGATTTCTTCATTCTGATCTAATACAATCTCTAAGGAAAACTAGAACATTTATAGCATTGCTTCCCAATGAGTGTCGGTTGTCTCCAAGCTGTTGTCGTTCCTGACTAAAAGCACTCTCCGATGCAGCGGTTGACATTGGAATATTCAATATATCTCTACCTAATCTTGAAAGCACAGGATATTGTGTTTCATTATTCTTCCACCAATCCAATGTGTTGATCCATCGTCTGTGATCCTCTAGCAGCGTTTGAAGATAATACTTAAGCTTTTCCCGATAAGTTGTTGCGTAAGCTCCCGCCTCAATACTGTTCCAACAATTTAAATCATAAAAGTAATCAAGAAAATCACTATGTGTCGGTCTTTTAGAAGATGATGGCTCCTCGGGAGGATGAGGAGCGACAGTTGGAGTGATATTTGTCGGTACAGCTAAATCAAGAAAATCAGCATAATGGTTATATAATTTATCTATGTAAGCATTCGCATCACCTATAGCCGTCCACAAACCTGGTTGTTCTTGTTCATCATCATCAGAATCATTATTAGTATTTATCTCTAAGTTAGAATAAATAAGAGTACTAAAGTGGCACATAGTAGTATATTTCATACACGGATTTAGCATAGCTCCAACCAAGTAAATAGAGGGAATCGAAAAAAAATATTTTTTAAATTTAGCAAACATAGCACCAACAACTTCTTTGTAACCTTATTTATTCTTATATTCTTTGAGTAAATCAGAAATATCGGCTATATATGCTAAAATATTACAAACAGTAAGATAATAAGCACCGAAAAATTCAACCGTAGCTATATAATTTTTTTTGCAAAAACTTAACAAGATCATCAATTACAGTCCAATCTGAATCATGTAGCATACATTTAGCCGAATCAGCAAATGAACCACAATATTGGTTAAAAGTTAGTGTGATAGGAACTCTATATTTACGACAATTTTTAAAAAAAATCATACGTAGCATTCCATCTAGTATCACATTCTTCAGGCATCAATATCGGTGCAAGTCCATTTTGTTCACATTTAACTTTAAATTCTCTAATTCTTTTTCTTCGATTAATTCCTTGAATAAAACCAATAGCAAGCGGGATTTTTTCAATATCAAGATAAAAAAACTCAAGACCATCTCTTACAATTAAAGTATATATATGACAAGCATACTTAACATGAAATATTTCAGGTAACGTCGGAGATAGCTTAGAGTTTAACTTTGTAATAGAAGTCTAGTTGTTTAGATGCATTATCAAAAGCAATACATAAGATTTTAGTTTCAATACCATAAAATTCTGCAACTTTACCAATCGAATCAGCAATAAAATCTCCAGTATGTTTACGATCTTCATCATACAAAAAAGTTAGAATACATTTTTGTATAACAAAATTACTATCTATCCAGTGACAAGTAATGGTTAAATAATCATTTTATTAACAGCACGACCAAGATCAGAAGTTAGAGTCATTCTACATTAAATATTTTTTAATTATATAGATAAATAAAAACAATATTGTGAATGAAGTCTTAAAAATATCGATCCGACAAGTACTTCTAGGAATACTATTAAACATAGGATTATAAATTGCTTGAAATAATGAATAAGAGTAACAGAAGAAGGAAAACTGGAAGGCAAAAAATCCACATCTACCATTTTTGTTATTTCTTCCCGGTCCCTCAATTTGTTATACTTCTTAATTACCTGACTGGTTGTTGGGTCCATATAAATAACTTTCTTTCGTGATTATCACTTATATGTCTCATTAATGTACCCGTACCCCCTTGCTTGCCTCCTCTTTTATGCTTATATTTTTATTGACAAATATTGCATTGCACCTCAATATCTGATATACGTGTAAAAAATTGTCATGCAATACTAATCATTTTATGAGATCTTGGGGCACGGGGAGGGCGATTAACCAATTCAGATATAATATTAGCATTTTCTACTGCGGGTGTCTCACCAATATTTTCATCATCTTCATCTAAATCAACCACATCTACTTCATTTTCTTCTTCTATACCGTAATTTTTCTGAGCGTCTACATAATCCATATCGTGAGCACCTACACCTACTTCTTCCTCAAAAGGTTGACTAAGCGGTACCGGAGGCACACGGGCATATCTACTACTTGAAGTACCTCTACCGCTAGTAATTTGCTTTTTACTACCACTACCATTTTCGGAACAAATTTTTTTTACACTTTTAGTGGCTAGGTTTCTTAATTTAGCCATAATATAAATCAAACTAAGAAAACTCAAAATACACAAATATAATAAAATTAAATATTCAACAATTAATATACTAATTAAAATTAAAAGTAAGAGATGAAACGATAATACCAAATTTTGAAAGTATCCGAAGGTTACGACTTTAGAAACTTCCACACGTACTTTGTAATCGTAAAATTTAAAAATTAAATTGAGCACTTTAGGAAATATATAGAATATTTGAATTTTGAGAATTGAGAATTGAGATTTGAGATTTGAGATTTGAGAGAGAATGAGATTTGAGAGAATGAAAATTGTGTGGAAAATGATTTGAAAGTGTAAGGTATTTATAGGAATTTTTTTGGATTTAAAATAATATTTTAATTTAAAAAATTATTTAAAATGGGCATATAGCAGTTTTTGGGGCCCAACGATCATATAGTCATTGGGCCCAACGGTCATATGGACCAAACGGTCAATTTTTTTTTTTAAATACTGGGCCGGTTAACCGGCGGGTCTAGATCGGGTTTGGTCCGGACCGGGTTAACTGGACCAAAAAAAAATAACTCATTTCGGGACTCGAAACCCTACAGCCCATGGGCTGACTGGGCCAAGTCATACCGGGCTAGACCGTTTCAGTGGGACGGGTCCAGGAACCGGCCCGTTTGACGGGTTTACTTGTGATTGTCTAAATGGACTTAGCTATCTAGGATATTCCATGCATGAGGAATATAATGCTTACAAAGCCGATGGATTGGGTTTTTTTTTCTTAATGGAGGCTCTACTTATCTTAAACAGTAATTCACAAAGTGTTTGCGAGGCAAAATTAAACTCGATAATTTAGGTAAAAGATGTAACTTGATTAGAGTTGTATATAAAATTATAATACGATATTTATTTTTATTCATATTTATACTCAATATCTAATATCAGTCTATTATTATACATGTCAAGTTCAAATATCTTAACGTACAATTGCACATTCAGCTCAAATAATATAATTTTAGAGTAGCTTAACTAACAGACTATTACTCCAACCTAATTGTTTAATTTCTTTATGTTTAATTATTTTGGTGACTAATCCCAAAAGAAAGGATATTAACTGAAAAAAGGCAAAACAAGAAATAACAATAAGACACTTTCCCTTTTGCTTCTTATTTAAAACAACTCAAACACTATCATTTAGTAACATATGTAATTTCATAAGTTTATACACTAATTGACGTAGAATTCACGTGCGAAACGCGTGTCCAAAAAATTAATATATATATATATATATATATATATAAAGGAGAAATTGGGGGTTGCTGATCTGGCATGTCTAAGGATCAAGGATTTATCTTTTTTTTTGTGGTTTTTTAAAGCTTTTTTCTAATTCTTTTTTATTTATAAATTTATAAAATACTATCAATCAATGACACTAAATATTTTATAAAATATTAAAGATAGTCAAATTTAATTCCTTTCATCATCAATGCTATTAATTTCATTTCCAAAAGCTTTTTGAATTTCTTTTCATTTTAATTACTTTCTTTATTTTAATTCAATATATTAAACATTAACTGCATTGCGGGGAATGTAAAAAGAACCACCGTTTCAGGAAAATGAAGGTTTAATTGTAATTTCATATTAATCATAATTAATGTGATTCCATAATTCTACAAATCAAAGAAAATTATTGTGAGCAGATGTGAAGACAATTCAAACTTTTAAAGCCTTTATAATAAAATTTTCATGTTAAAATTAGTCATCAATATTTGTAATAAAAGACTATTTATTTTTTCACAATAAATACTTTCAATTAACAATATAATTCTTCATTGCTTAATTAGTATAGAATTTGAAAAGTCTTTGCACACATCACTAAAATCAGTATACACGCAAACGTACAATATGCACTCACCATTTCAATTTGTAGGAGACAGTAGGAAAAAAAGAATGATCCAAGAAAAAAAGTCATAATAATACAAGATCATTTTATACTCTCAAAGCATAAACATTGCTACTAGCTATCTTGTGCTCTTGTAGAGGTGTTGAATCAGTACCACATTCGAGATATATGAGGGTGAATCAAAAAGAAGAAAAGAAGTAGAAATCGAAAATTTTGAAGAAATCTACAATAAATTTGATAAGTATATTTTTCAACCCAAACTTTTATATGAATGTTGTTATTTTCTTCTTCTTCCATCTTTACATTTATTCATTGAGATGTCAATAAATTAAAAGAAGGGATAAAAAGGGCTTCATATAATATGGCCAAATTAAAGTTTAATTTAAAAATAATAATTTATTTATTTTGTTTCATATTTAGACTTAGTATATTTCATTTATAGTCTCTCTAAATTTATAGAGAATAATGACAAATTATAAATTGTAAGAGATATTAAAGAATCAAAAACTAATCTAGTTATTAGATAAAAATGAAGCAAAAGGACAAGAACCAACAGTAGCCTGAACAATTGGGCAAATCTTCCATTTCGTGTAAATGTGGGTAAAAATAAATATCATGTAACACGAGTTTAATTTAAGGATAAATCTCAATAATAGATCTCAATCCCAAGATAGGAATAATCTTGTAGTCACTAAAACCAGAATCAAAAAAGAGTTTTGCCCATTCTTGTTGACTTCTTTCCCTTCCAAAAGAGTAAACCATCATGAGCATGTCGAAGAAAAGTTGTGTCTCATATGCATTGTGGTCTCCTTTCTGATCCATTAGTACCATGTCAATGATGATCACCCTTCCCCCATTCTCCTTACTTGGAATTGCTTGTTTACATTTCTTCAATATTTTAATACAATCTTCGTCGCTCCAATCATGTAATATCAACTATTTGTCAATATTCATCAAATGCAAACCATTAATTAATACAAGCTAAGTATGAATATACATTTACTATTATAGTGAGGAAAGTTTACGAGTTAATTACCTTTAGCAAAATTGCATCAGCAGAAGGAATGGACTTAAACATGTCTCCTCCCACGTAGCTGAGGTTCTTGCTTCCTTCACATCCTTCAATTACATGTGGAAGATCTAAGACGATGCAATTTATTTGTGGAAACATATCTGCAATTGATTTAGCCATGGTTCCCGTGCCACCTCCTATGTCCACCAATGATTTCAATCCTTCAAAAATTTCTTTACAATGTTCAATTATCACACTTATACTTAATCGGGAATCATTAGCCATGGCTTCGTTAAATAAATGGTTCAACCTTGGTTCATTCCCTACATATTCGAAAAATGGCTTCCCATGAGCTGTCACGAATGGAGTAGTACTAGAGTGGTCACCTTTCTCGAACCACATGCTTAAATATTGCCATGGATCCATCATAAGCGAATCTAGTCCCACCTGCACAAACGGGACTAGACTCAAAGGATCGTCTTTAAGGAGGAGACGCGAAGCTGGAGTAGGTAAATAACCCCCCTCCTCCTCCTCCTCTTCTGTCTTTTCTTCTTTGTTAACTAAATTGGTTTGAATAAAAAAGCCTGCATGAATTAGAATACGCATAAGACGATAAATACAATTGCGAATTGTACTGTTAATATTGTTGATAGGGAGGGAATTCACTAAATCAGAAAGGGTCATGGCTCGGCCATGACTATGGATAATATCTGGAATTCCAAGTTGAATTGCACATTTGAGTGACATGGAATTGATATAATTGAAAATAAGGTTCCATATGTATCCTTGAGCAGCCGGTATCTGACTAGCATCCTCTCCAATCTTATTATACAATGCCATTGTATTGTGAGAGACTGTCTTTGAGATCCAAGTCTACATATAGATATTTGTTTTTACTCCCTCCGTCTACATATAGATATTTGTTTTAACTCCCTCCGTCTATCATTACTTATTCACTGTACTAAAAATAATGTTTAATAATATTTGTCCAATTTGAAAAATCAATGAATAATTTATAAATTACCTTATTTTTAATTGTTTCGTTAAGATGTGTGTTAAGTTAATAGTGAATAAGTAAAGATGGACGAAGAAAGTACTATATAATAATTAATAAGGGAAACTTAGCACTTATAAGGGCAAGTGCCTGCCTCCCTATATCAAGGGTGTGCAAAAACCAAATTAATCAATAAACCAAATCTAAAAAAAAAATTATTGATTTATCAGTATTGAGTTAATAATTTTTAAGCCATTTTGTTAATTTTTGTTGGGTTACCGATTTTGTTTTCAATTTTAAGATTTTAGTTAATAGTTAAATTGATAACCAATAAGATTATACTAGAATTATCTTTATATCCCTAATTATATAATAGTGATTTTAAATTTTTAAACACAACCCTATTTTCGTTTGCATTATATAGTTATTGACTTGGTGTCACTGTGTTCTTTCTAAAGTTGTTGGCTTGATAGGGTTTTAGCTAACAAATGTGAACTGTAAATTGGCATTATTTTTTTTTTTCTGAGAGATTGAGACAATGCTATTACATCCAATTAACTTTGCTACTTAACAAGATAGAAAATAAATTTACTTCAGCAATAACGTATTTGAATTTTCTTTTGCTTGTAATTTATGTAAACTTTTATATATGCAATTAGTGTATTTATATCTATATCTATAATATATTAAAAGTATGAGAAAAGTGATTTGAACTTTTTGTCCTTCATTAAAAGTCTATACTTTAGACAAAATTATCTTTTCACTTATTTTCTCTAATTATTATATTGTTATAATATTTAAAATTAAAGAGTCCCAAAATATATGGTAAAAAAAAAATATATTTTAAAAATTAATTAAGAAGTCCTAAAATATTTAGTAAGAATCAAATTATATGGTAAGTGATATCAATAGAATCAATAATTAAAGAATCCTAAAATATGTGGTAAGAAAAAGATATACTTAAAAATGAGTTCTAAAAATAGAAGGAAAATGTTGTTTTCTCAATCCAAAAAGGTTCTAAAAATATTATTTTCTTCGACCAAAAAAGGAAAAAGAACAAGTTTTTTCTTTTTGATTAAAAGGTTTGCGTCAATTATTAAAAACAAACAACACAGAATAAGGGATATCAATAGGAATAAGTATAAAATTGGTTTAGTCATAGGTTACGAGAAAGAGAAAAAAGATTAAAAATCAATTATTTCATAGGGGTTTAGTTAATTTGAAATAGAAATATTTATTATTTTCATATATAACTAATTTCTATAAATCAAAATAACATTTATTTGACGTGGATCCTTTTTGGAACAAAAAAAGAGTGAAATTCTTTAACTATTTTTTATTTACGGGCTTTTTTAAAAAACTATTTCTATTTAATTATTCTTCTAATATATAAGACATGCATTATTAAATCCTAAAATAATTATATGAGAAATAAAACTCCTAAATATATGAATAAAATCCTCAAATAATCCTAAATCTACCCAAAATTCACTAGGACAAACATGCAGACAAACTCTTTTTATTTAGGTATAGATAGAAAGTTGTTGTAGTATAGTTCAAGAACGAAGAGAAGAAGAGCTTAAGGACGAAGGTGTTGGTGTTATTGTTCTTACCGTTTAGATTTGAGTTTTATTAGTTTCTTTTTAATTTTTTGTTAAAGTTAATGATTTGAACTTGGGATTACTTGTTTGAAATATTTTGAGATGTTTCAATTTAATGAGACATTGCTCGTCAAAGCACCAAAAAAAAAGTTGATTGCTTCTTATCAAATCACCGATACTTGTGGTTTTGAGGTTTGTACGTTTGGGTCTTTATTTTATTTTATCTTTTCTTCTTATTTGTTAGGCATAATACATAAATATGACTGAAAACTTGACACTAAATTATAACTTTGACCTTAAACTTGGACAGTACACAAATAGGACCTTTAACTATTCAAAATGGCACAAATATGACCTCCGATCCTACGTGGCAAAACGCGTGTTCAACACGCAAAACTGGACGCGTCCAGCTTAAAATCTGAGGGCATAATACATAAATATGACCCTAAACTTGACACCAAATTATAACTTAGACCTTAAACTTTGACAGTGCATAAATATGACCTTTAACTATTCCAAACTGCACAAATATGACCTTTAAATGACTTTTCACTATTATTTTTTCATTATTTTCGGCTCAAAGATGAAAATGAGATCTAATTTCTTTTGTCATTGCGGAAAAAGAACAATATTGAAGATTTATTAATTAGGTGGGTCAGCCTCATACGAAAAAATTGTGCGGGTATGTACATATATTATAAAGCAAAGGGCTAATTTATGTTATATAATATATTTAAATATAATTTAAATATCAAATTAAAGATGAAACTATACTACTAAATTTTTTTTATAATTTTAATAAAACGTTATTAAATTAACGTTATTAAGGATAGTAGTAGTATATTAAATTAACGTTATTAAAATGTTAGTATTAAATTAACGTTATCAAAACATTATTAAATTAACGCAGGGGTGGACCTACGTGGTTGTCATGGGGTTCACCCGAACCCCCTCGGTAAAAAAATTATGTTGTATATATAAGGTAGAAAATCTATATTTATGTACGTATATTAATGTTGAACCACATGAAACAAGACACTTAGATAGCCCAGTGGTGTTATTTTCTCTTCTTGGGCGCTTACTTCAGCCTACTTCGCGGGTTCGATCCCTGCTAATAATAATAATAATAATAATTATAATAATAATAATAATAATTATAATAATAATAATAATAATAATAATAAAAACGACGCCGTTTTAACACAAAAAGCAAAACTTTGACAGTGCACAAATATGACCTTTAACTATTCAAAACTGCACAAATATGACCTCCCTCCAAGTCATCCCTTTTAAGAACGTGGCACTGTGTGATTGGATGAGCTTTCCACGTAGGCGCGAGTGAAACTCACGCATGAGGTTGCAAAATCGGAAGTCATATTTGTTCAGGTTTTGAATAGTTAAAGGTCCTATTTGTGTACTATCAAAGTTTAAGGTCAAAGTTATAATTTGGTGTCAAGTTTTGGGTCATATTTATGTATTATGCCTATTTGTTAATATGATTAATGATTGATTTTTATTCTATGAGAAACGATTGTATGTCTTTTGTATAGAACCTTATATATTTATATGACGTCAGGACGTATATAGAATCGATTAGTTGGTTAATTATATATAAAAATGATGGATGGTCTCCTTAATATATCTTGGGCAATTCTTCCATCATGAGATAACTTTTGGATTAAGGTTTATGATCAATTTCTTTATACATATTATAAGAAGAGAAATAACCATCTCACCCACCAATGAATAGTTGTTCGAATTGTGTCTTTAAAATAATTAAATCAAATTGATATCGTGTATGTAGATTTAACTTCATTCTAAAATATTTTCATTTTGGTGATGCGTTATGGAGATGAATCTTCTTTTTGAATTGACCTTTTCATCAAATTGTGTAGACTATACATTACTTTGGTAATTTTTTTGGTTAAGTTCCTTACTTTAGCTATAAACAGAATTTATTTTGTGCAATATTTTGAATTGTTTTGTTTATGATTAAAGATTGATTTCTTTTCTTTGGATTTAAAAGAAATCTATTTCTGGATCAAGTAGTATTATTTAAAAATAGTTCTAACACGAAAAAAAATTTGTAATGTAGAAACACCTCCATGATATTAATTAGCTATAAAAACTTATGTTTGATATAAATTAAAGGAACTACATCTTATTTTTTCTATTTTTTAAAACATTTATTTAATTGATTCCTTAATAATAGAGTAGTAATTTACTCATAACTATGTAATAGACATATTAGTAAAATTACTATACAATTATAATTGATTCTAGAAATAAGTCTTTAGCAGTCTCCATACTAACCCGAGACAATACAATATAATTAGATAAATAACCTAAATTCTTTGTCTTAATCGGTTCAATAAATATTCAATTTATTTCGAATTGAAATGTTGTATCAAGCATTTATTTAATTTAACGTCAATTGCTATTTTTTAGTAATGATGTCCTTCTTGTGTATGTTTTGTGTTTGACATGAGATACACGTACAAAACAGGTATACTAATATAGTATATAAATAAAGGAAAACAACATAAAACAAAAAAATAGAGGAACATTTTCTTATCGATTAAATCGAAGACCGAATTGTAAGAGTTAAAAATTGATTAACCAAATATCGATAATGAATATCTTATTAGTTTGATTATTATTTTAGCGTGCTTACAAATTGAAAATTGGTAAATTGAATCGATAATACATAAAAACAAACCCAATCGACCATTGCACACCCCTAAATTATATACTAACAGCCGCATTAACAAATCAATATCTCAAAATTTCTTTTATAAATAAATATTTGCAATTAAGTATTTTTTCAATTATACATAATTTTATAAAAATTATCAACCCAATAAATAAATAATAATAGTAACTAGTTATTCTTTTATATAATCATTTCACATGATGCGAATAATCTTTTCATGGCAAATATGATTTTTTTTTGTAAAATTTAAAATTATGTTTTTTTTTTCTCTAAAAAATATAAATATATAAGTTAAATTTAGTTTTTTTGAATTGAAATAAAAACATAAGTTGAAATCCTACTTTTTAGTAGGATTTGAAATCGAATTTAGAATTGAAATTGAAGTTTTGTTCAAATAGTATAAACAAACACTTCTAATTAAAACTTCATATGGTTTAGCGGCATTATACATTTTGTCATTAATTCTTTGTCATGCTCATACACCTACCTTTCCTAGAAACATGGGCCACAATTAATAAATGTGAAAAATGTTTTTCATCACCTTTGGTACTTTCTTTGTTCAAAATAGTTCACTTTTTATTAATCGAGAGTCAATTCAATTAATTTTTAAAGTTAAATTAAAGAAGATTAATTAATATTTTAATATTAAAATTTAAATATTTAAAAATTATATAAAAGATATTATAAGCTGTAATCTTTCTCATACTAATATGATAAAAAATACATCTTAAATTATTGATCAACATTGATATTATCTATCTCTCAAAAAGAAAATTGTGATAAATAAAAAGACACGGAGGAAGTAGATTTAAAAATAAGGTTTGAAATGCTTTGCCAATTTTGAATGAAAATTTTGTCCCTACTTTTATTAAAGAACCCATTTAGTAATTAGTGCATATGCAATTCATGTTACATAAGGTGGTTGGATTGATTTACATTTTGTGGACACTACAATTCCCTCCTCAATGAGTTATAGACATTAAATGAGAGGACCCGTCTTAATTAAATAAGGTATATCTTTAGGAAAAATAACATAAATATACACTTTAATTTATCAAATTTATAAAAAAAAATTTATTCTTACAAAGTAATTACAAAAATTTCAACTAATTATGTATCTTCGTTGGATGTATCAGGGAGCTACTTATGTATCTCGACAGACCCAAAATCGAAAAAAATGTATTGAAAGCTAATTGTGTATCTTTCCAAAGAAAAAAAAGTATATTCGTTGGATGTATCTGGATATCTCGATGGATTCAAAATCAAAATTTTCAGTAATTATGCAAAATGTCGGATTTTTTTGTAATTAAGTTTCAAACTATCGGAATTTATATTGCTTGCCCATATATTTATTCAACAACAATAACAATAATAATTAAATAAGAGGGGTAGTGTGCACCTGGATCTTATTCCTACTTCAGAGATAGAGAGATTGTTTCCAATAGATCCTTGACTCAAGAAAAAATATAACATAGTAATCTTGGAAAAAAATAACATAATTAAAAGAACCATGACAAAATACTAAAGATAGCATGACAAAATATTTAAAAAGGAAAAAAAGAAGAAAAAACATTATCTATGATAAATAATACTACAATCGAAATATAAGAAATACGAGATAGTAAAACATATACATTGTGTATATATTCTTATATTAATTTATGTTGCAATCTATGTGATTTTATTTAATTAGGCATATTTATGAAAAAAAAAAAAAGACTTTTGATCTTTCTAATCTAAATTAAGTCATAGGTATTTCTTACTAACGAAAAAGGAAAAAATTAAAGTTAATTATTTTTAAATAAGAAAGTATTAACTTATTTTTTGAAGGGGAAAACAGTAATTTTGCTGTCTAACACACTTTAACACACTGTTTGATTGTTTTTAAGGACATTTTAGTAACTTATCAGTTACGATACAATACCATACCATCAAATCAAATAATAAAACTTTTATTAAACAGCAATGAATGACCATCCAAACATTGTGTTACTATACTGTACAGTACAGTATCATACCATATAGTACTGTATATCATAAAACCATGACAAATCACAATCCAAAGGAAGTGTAACGTGCATGTACGGACATCGATTGCTTATTTGAGATTTTTTCCAAGCCAAAAGTTAGCTTCTTAGACGTCTTATAATAAAGAAGCCCCGGCCCCTCGGTAGGTAACACTCTTAGTCATTTAGGTATGGGAAAGGGTGGAGCCAAGTAAGATTGAGGGATGCGGATGAATATAGTAAATGTTAAATCCTTCTTGGGATGAAAGTATTAGAAAAATCTCGAGTTTTCGAAAACAACCTCACTACTTTCGCAAGCCACACCTGTGATGATAACATCATGACTACCTATTTACAAATTAAAAAAGGCCACCTGTGAGTGGAATGTAACATTAACATTTTCTTGTTTCTATGACAGAGAAAGGTTTTTGCATTAGAGTGCAAATGACTAGGAGACATTTCCTTTAGAGAAGTATAGTTTGAAAAGACATTAATTTGTTCACTTTAATGAATCTAACTTATCCCCAGTTACTGAGTTTTAGTCTGGTAACAGATATATTCAACGAACTTTGTTGCTTATGGCGTAAATTAGGAAATAATTACCACTTGAGGTACATTCGACATCCTCTAAAAGGTTTACTACTTGCATGGTTTCGAAAATTCATGTACTCCAAGATACAACACTAACAATAACATATCCAGTATAGTCTCACAAGTGGGGTCTGAGGAGTGTGGATGTATAACCACGTGCCTTTGTGAGGTATAGAACAACGGAGGACCTAACTTCAAATTTGTGGTGCTCCAACACTTGTCAAACTAGATGCAAAATAGGTATAATTATATAAGAAATATATAAAAATTTGTAAAAGATAGAAAAACACACCCTTGAAACCAAGAAAATAGGTAGGTGCTCTCGTTTCCAGGTGCAACATGTGTGTTTGAACCTTTCGAGCACCATGGGCCTCCCTTCTCAAATGTGAAGATATAATTGAGTCTGACATCTAGCTTGTGCTCTATGTATGTTGCTCGGACTCATAAAACATGCCACTGGGTGCGTATTGGATTCGACATAGGTGCGACTGCATTTTTGGAGAGTTCGAGCAACATAGGCCTCTCCCTGTTTAAGTTTTTTTTAGTTGAAAAACAAACTGTCTTTAATCATTTAGTGTTCCGATCAAAAGACCATCTTAATCATTCAAATGTACATTCAAATTCAAATTCAGATATTTTAATCTTACTGCCAACAAATATCCTTAGGAAGAAATGATTTACGGACAAAGTAATTATAGCTAGTATTTGGGAGGTGACACAAGGACACCAGTATGACGGTATTCGGCCGGGGCTAGCAATGTTTAGCGCACAACCATTGAGGACGATGGATGCAGAGCGTTGTGGTTTGTTATTGAATTATTGCGAATGAGACTTGAGTCCCACATCGATTAAGTAACTGATGTGTGGCTTATATAGCCTTAAGCTCTCTCACTCCATTAGCTAACTTTTGGGGAGTGGATTGTATCAAAATGAGATTAGATTGGATCTTATAATCCATGTATAGCAATTAGCAAACTAAGCTCACTATAATTGGTAGGATAATTCCCAAGCTCCATCTCCATCTAGCTTAAAGTTGCAATATTGTGCCTGTCTACTGAACCTTTGAAGAGCCAAATAGCCATTAAGCAAAGGTGAGGTAAGAAAAGCTAACTTGTAAACATGTACAACTACTATTAGTGTATTGACAACTTGTAATGAACCAGATGACTTACACCTGAATAAAGCAAGTGAACGTTTCAATGGCAATAAAACAGGTGAGGAGACTTATCAGAACACTCCCAATCCAATAAATTATAACTGTTGCAACATAGAAAATGAGGCCTATACAGTTTTGAAGTGCTTTAATGTTCTTTTAATATATAGGGGCTGTTGCTTTTCCTAGTTATTTCCTCTATTTGGATTTACTTGTCACTATTTTTGTAATTTAATTTTCATTTTTGCTTGTCATTTTTGACAAATCGAGAATTAACATAATTTTTTTTCATGTTTTATCATTAATTGTTTTTTCTCAAATTTATTTCAAAACACAATAGTACATCATTTAATAGGAATTCTTTGGTAAAATAGCCATGTAATAATTATTTTTCTCAGTGGATGTGTCAAGTCAAAATATGACAAGTAAAAATGAACAGATAAAGTACACATTCTCTCTCTATATATACTAATTTTTTATACGTGTTGCACGGGGATTTCATGTTAATTGGTACAAACTTTTATATTGATCTACATAATATCATATGAAGGTTAGAGGAAACAATAATCACCCAAGCAAAAAAAAAGAAAAAATTGATTATTCCCAAAGGAAACAAATGGTATACTGCAAGCACAATAAGAATTAAAAAGTTAAAAAAGAAGCCAAACATTAGCAAAAAGATGGAAAAGGCTCTGCAGATGTAGGAAACATAGCTTACATTCTCAGATTTGATGGAAAAGGCTTCTGTTGACTTTTTGCTTGGGTGATTATTGTTTCTTCTAAGGTTCACCTCCTTAGAACCTTATCCATTACATCACTGAGCTTCAGGATTTGATCAAACTACTTGATTGTTTTTATAGCAAACTATCCAGAAGATACTCTTTTCAAGCAGAGTCATATGATCAATTCTACGGAGCAGTACTATACTTATCATCAGTTCGCACATGATAGTAAAGGTTAGTATATGTTGGATAAGATGGCAATGATTAATTTCAGACGAAGAAAGTTGAAACGCATAAAGAAACCACCTTAGAATCATTTGGAGTTAGATTTTCTTGAATATGTTCCCACTTGTTTCCTTTTACTCCATCTTATCTTCTTCATCTACGCTATTTTCTTTTGTTTATAGCTTTTATAAAGTGATTTAGTTTTGTTTTGATTTTCTTTTTAATTTATAAGGGGAGAGTTTCCCTTATTTAAGTTTTCCTAGTTTATATTGTACTGAGAGAAGTCCTCTCTTCTAGGTGCTTAGATCTAGGTTTATTTCAAGTATTCGGGATGAGTCGACTGGCCTTAGTAGGCTAGTTAACTTTGAGCCACTATAGGATCGAAGGTAAGGTTGATGTTTGTCTTCTTGTATTTCTTTTGTTTATTTATGATAAGGCTTGGGGGTATGCGGCTCAACCGCTGGCTGTCATAGGAGATGGGAGACGCGGGTAAGGTTCGTTTCTAGAATAAAAACTGAACGCTAAACCCTAAACCTTGAACCCTAATCCCTGAACCTTGAACCTTGAACCTTGATCGGCCAAATGAGCGGCATGGGCTGCATGTGCTTCTTAGTAGCCATGGGAAACATGGGCAACATGTGTCATTTAGCAGCCTTAGGCTCCATGAGCCACTTGGATGCCATGGGCCAAATGAGCAGCATGGGCCGCTTAGTATCCATGGGCAGCTTCGACTCATGGAACCCCTTAGGCGTCATATGCTGGTTGATTTGCTTGGGCGTCATGGACAACATGTACACTGGCCGCTTGGCAGCCATTGGCGGCATGTGTTGCTTGGCTGTCATGGGCGGCGTGGGCCGCTTGGTATCATAGATAGCTTGGGTTTCTTGGCAGTCGTGGGCGGCATATGCCCCTAGGCAGCTATGGTGGTATGCTCCACTTGATTACCATAGGCTGTGAGGATGACATGTGTCACTTGATCAACATGGTCTACACAAATGGTATGGACCATTTAATCACTATGTGCGACTTGGATGGCATTCCATGCTTGGGTGCACTGGACCAAATAAGCGGCATTGGCCATTTGAGCAGCATGGGCTAATGTGCCACTTGGGATCCTTCAACGGTATGTGTCATTTGGGATCTGTCGTTTTGTGGTTTAGGTTGCTTAAGGTCATGGGCGTCATGGCTCGATCTGTGGCCGTAGGCAGAAAAGGTCATTTGGTTACCATAGGCTTCTTGGTTGGCAACAGTCGATTGATCGGCATAGTCCGTATATGTAACATTTGGCCGCTTGATCACTATGGACGACTTCTGCGTTATTGTCTCTTAGGTTCCATGGACCAAATAAGTGTCATGGGCCACTTAGTAGCCATGAGAGGCTTCAACTCAAGGAACCACTTGGGCTCCATGGGCCTCTTGTGTGTCATAGGCCGTTTGATCCGCTTGGTCGCCATAAATGGCATAGGCTAATGTGTCACTTGGGATCCTTCGGTGGTACTAGCCATTTAAAGCTATGGGAGGCATGTGCCACATGTACGTTGTAGTGGCTTGGGCGGCTTAGTATCCATAGGCGGCTTAGGTCACTTGAAAACCATGGGCGGCAAAGGTCGCCTGGCATTTGTGGGCAGTATATGCCACTTGATCACCATGGGCTTCTAGGACGGAATATGTCACTTAATCGCTATAGTCTACACAAGCGGCATGGACCATTTAATTGCCATGAGAGGCTTGGACGACATTGGTTGCTTGGGTGCCATAGACCAAATGAGCGACATTAGCTTCTTGGGTGCCATGGACCAAATAAGTGACACTGGCATCTTTGGCAACATAGACTAATGTACCGCTTAGGAGCCTTTGATGGTATGTTCTATTTGGACGTCGTGAATGATTTGGGTTGGGTGTCATGGGCTACTCAGCAAAAACATGGGTTGCTTGGCAGCCATAAGCGTCTTGAGCGCTATGGACCTCTTGGGCATCATAGGCTACTTGGACAGCATGAGTTGCTTGATCGACATGGTCAACATAAGCAGCATGAGAGGCTTAGGCGACATTGACCTCTTGGGTGCCATGTACCAAATGAGCGGCGTGAGTCACTTGACAACCATAGTCGGCTTGGGCACTATGGGCCACTTAGGCACCATGAGCTAAATGAGTGACATAGGCCACTTGATCCACTTGGGCGTTGTGGGTGGCATGGGCCGATGTGCTGCATAGGAGCCTTCAATGGAATGTGTCGCTTGGGTGTTGTGGGCAACAAGGGCTGTTTGGTCGCTGTGGGTGGCATATGCCACTTGGCAGCCATATGTGACATGGTCTCTTGGTCACCATAAGCCGTTTGGATGGAATAGGTCGCTTGATCTTCATGGTCCATATAAAGCGATATAGACCACTTGATCGTCATGGGTGGCATTAGTTGTTTGGGTGCCATAGACAAAATGAGCAGTAGGGCTGATTGACAGTCAATGGTTGCTTGGGTGCATGGCTTGCATGGGCGCTATAGGCCACTTGGGTTCCATAGGCTAAATGAGCGGCATAGGTTGTCGATCTAGTTGAGTATTGTAGGCAGTTTGATCCGATCTACCACTTGGGAGATATGGTCGATATGTGGGTAACATGGATTGCTTGGGCATCATGGGCGGCATGGGCCACTTAGCAACTATAGGCAGAATGAGTGGCTTGGCAGCCGTGGGCGGCATAGGTCTCTTGATCGCCATTGGTTGTATGGGCCGCTTGGACGACATGGATCGTTTGATCGCCATGGTCCACATAAGTGGCATAGGCCATTTTGGAGTATTGGGCCGCATAAGTAACATGGATCGTTTGATTGCGTTGGGCCGTTTGGGCAGAATGGGTGTCAAGATGACATACATCAAAGCAGCACGATACTGTGGGCATTAGTGCGCGTAGTGGGTGTACTATGTATTAGGCGCCCCCGCATGATATTTACAACATACACTTACGCTGAATTGCATATGCCACATACCAAAACGCACAGTCCTCGAGTTGACAAGACAACATCAAAAGAAAAGGCACTGCTTTTTTGCTTGCAACCTCTTCTGTACTAAATGTTATTGAGAACCAACACTCACTATAGTAAAATTGCATTATTTTTTGGTAATAATAAAAGTGCATGTTATCATTTTTAAAATTTTAATTTTTATAAAAATAAAATCAACAAAAATTAGGAAATTACTCAATAAAATATTAATTCTTGATAAAATTTAAATTGATTATTTTTTTATTTATTTATTTTATTCTGATTTTAAAAAGTAACAAAATTAAGTGAAAAAAGAAATTAGTTAATAAAATACCTCAATGGATCCACTTAGGTTTAAACCCTTGTAGTTGTGGTAAATAACAAGTTTCTAGAGTCAAATGCAAGACGACCACATCAAATGGGCCTTTTGTGCTATTCTTGACACTTGTGTTAATTTAGATTTTTAACTTATTTTATGTACCTCATTTTCAAAAATTGAATTTTAAACGTTGAAATTGACATTCACATCCGTCTTACCACATAATTTTGATCTTCAAATCATTTACTTTGCATAACCTTTTGTGCTAAAGAAGAATGAAAATTTTGTACCGAATTGGAATAAAGTATTGATTGAACGGGATAAAAGCCATTTTAAAAAAAATTGGCTCGACCAAAACACCTATAATTAATAATTTTTAATCAAGATATTGTGGAAGCCCGTTCCATATAAACAAAAATTAAGTAATATTAAAAGGTCAACCGAAATTAGGGAGTGAAAGGAGATGGAAAAAAGTAGTTGTAAATTGATGAAACTTTAAACCTTCGTAACTTTGCGCTCGAATGTCCGTTTGAGGTATTTTTTTTTATTTGCGTATTTTTGTGAGATCTATCCGGACAAACCGCTGTAGGGCGATTTGGTTAAGCCAATTTATTTTCAAAAAAATGACTTTTATCCCATTCTATCTGTAATTTCTCCTAACCGACAAACAATTTTCATTCGTCTTTAGCCAAAAAAGTGATGAAAAGTAAACAATTTGAAGATCAAAATAGCATGGTAGTTTGAATGCGAATGTCAATTTCAACATTTGAAAGTCAATTTTTTAAAATGAGGTAGATAGCATAGGTGAACAATATAAAATTTAAAAAGTGTTTAAATTTAAACTAAAGGACAACTTAGCTTGATGGTCTTTCATTAGACTCTAGAAACTTGATCTTTTACCTCAACTACAAGGGTTCAAACCTAGAGGAACGTATTGAGACATTTTGTTGACTAATATTTTCACTTAATTTTGGTACTTTCTTTTATGAAAAATTATGAATAGAAAGAAAAAATTGATACTTAAAATTTCATCAATTTAAAATTAAAATTAAAATTTTATATAAAAATTAATTTTGTTGTGATTAAATTAAAATTTAAAACTAATATTATATCTTAATTTTAATTGAAAGACGCTCGAGGTGAACGACTCTTTTTTTGCGACTTTCGGTGGGTGGTCAAACGGGCTCCCAGGCGTGCTGTGGATCGGCTGGGTGTGGGCCATTGGGGTCGTTGGGGCCGCTTGGGCGATCAAAGGGCGAAACAGCGTGAATGGGCCATTTGCGGGCCAATTCGGTATGTTATAGCCCACAGTTTTATGGGTGTACCCGGGCCCGGGCGTGTTTTAGGTCAAAAATCGACCGGGGTCTCCCAGGCGTGCTGTGGATCAGCCAGGGGTTGGCAGGGCCATTTGGGCGGTCAAATGGGTGAAATGGCGCGAACATGCTATTTTCACGCCAATTTAGTGTGCTATAGCCCACAGTTTTCTGGGTGTACCCAAGGCCTGGGCATGTTTTGGGTCAAAAATCGACCAGAGGCTCCTAGGCGTGCTATGGATTGGCCAGGGATAGGCCGTTGGTCTTGGTGGGGCCGTTTGGGCTGTCAAACGGGTGAAATGGCATAAATAGGCCATTTTCGGACCAATTCAGTGTGCTATAGCCCATGATTTTCTGGGTAGGCCCGGGGCCGGGCATGTTTCAGGCCAAAAATCAACTGGGGGCTCCTAGGCATGTTGAGGATAGGCCAGGGGTGCGCCATTGGGGTCAGCGGGGCCATTTGGGCAATCAAACAGGAAAAACAACGAGAATGAGCTATTTTTAGGCCAATTCGGTGTATTATAGCCCACGGTTTTCTAGGTCTTCCTGGGGCCAGGGTGTGTTTTGGGCTGAAAATTGATCGAGGACTCCCAGGTTATTGTGGATCGGAGAAGGATGGGCCATTGGGGTCAACGAGCTTATTTGGGCGAACAAATGGGTGAAACAGCATAAATGGACCATTTTCGGGCCAATTGAGTGTGTTATAGCCCACGATTTTCTAGGTGCACCTGGCCCCAGGCGTGTTTAGGCAAAAAATTGATTGAGGGCTCCAAAGCGTGCTGTGAATCAGCCAGAGTTGGGACATTGGGATGGGCGGGGCTGTTTGGGCGATCAAACAAGCAAAATGGTGCGAATGGGCTATTTTTGGGCCAATTTGATGTGCTATAGCCCATGATGTGCCCTGGGCCCGGGCGTATTTTGGGATAAAAATAGACTGGGGCATCTAGGAGTGTTGTGGAATGGTCAGAGGTGGGCTATTGGGGTTGGTAGGGCTGTTTGGGCGGTCAAACGGGCAAAACGGCACGAATAGTCCATTTTTGGGCCAATTCGTTGTGACATAACCCACTGTTTTCTAGGTGTGCCCAGGGCCCGAGCGTGTTTTGGGCCAAAAATTGACTAGGGGCTTCGAGGCGTGTTGTGAAATGGCCAGGGCTGGGCCATTCGGGTAAGCAGGACCATTTGGGCGGTCAAATTGGCAAAATGGTGTGAACGGGCCATTTTCAAGCCAATTCGATGTGCTATAGCCTATGATTTTTGGGGTGTGCCTGGGATTTTTTTTGTGTTGATAATTACTCGAGGACTCTCAAGTGTGCTGTGGATCATCCAGGGGTGGGCCATTGGGTTTGGCGGGGCCGTTTGGGCGGTCAAACAGGCTAAACGGTGCATATGAGCTATTTTCGGGCCAATTCGGTGTGCTATAGCCCATAAATTTTTAGGTGTGCTCTAGGACTAGGTGCATTTTAGGCCAAAAACTGATCGGGGGATCCCAAGCATATTGTGGATCAGCCAGGGGTGGGCCATTGGGGTTGGGGGGCCGTTTGGGCGGTCAAACAGGCAAAATGGCGCGAACAGGCCATTTTTGGGCTAATTCGGTGTGTTATAGCCTATGGTTTTCTGGGTTTGCCTAGGGCCCGAGCGTGTTATGGGATGAAAATTGACTGGATGCATCCATACATGTTGTGTATCGGCCTGGGATTGGCCATTTGGGTCGTCGGGGTCATTTAGGCAGCCAAACGGGCGAAAAAGCACAAATGGGTCATTTTTCGGGTCAATTCGGAGTGTTATAGCCCACGATTTTCTGGGTGTGACCGAGGCCCTAGCGTGTTTTGGGTCGAAAATCAATCGAGGGCTCCCAGGCGTTTTGTGGATCATCCATGAGTGGTCCATTGGTGTCACGACCCGAACCGAGGTCCTAGCCATGACGAGATCCCAAACCAAGAAGGCCGAATACCCTTCTAACTTGAAATCATATACACCATTCATACACAAATAAGGAAATGTGGAAAATTTCAACAAAATGGAACCATGGTCATAAATCTAATATAAATTCAACAATAGAGAAGGACAATCCAAAACCATCTAACAACATCTGGAAATCGTCTGCGAAATCTCTACCACATGATCACTAACACAATCTGAAAACTGGGACAGGGCCCCCATTAGACCAAAACCATATCTAATAATTGTTGTTTGAAAGTAAACAGGCCTTCTGGAATAAAGAAGGCTCACCAAATGGACCCTGCAACTCTGACTGATAAAGTCTACTGCTTTTCTGGACCCCTAGACTGAGCCTCAGAACCTGGAGAGAGAAGGGGGGGTCAATACAGATGTACTGGTACGTAAGGTAATCCAAAATAAAGCTTTTATACAAATACAAAAATGGAGAGCAATTTGTCAAAACACCATACATAAAATAGTTTTCAAAACACATGGGCATTTTTCTAAAAATCATGATTTCTATGCCCATGAGATTTTAGGAAAACCCCGCGTACCTTAAAGTGGATGCTTTTGAATGAACTCTAGATTTTAGGATGCTATACGTAGATTGGTGGGTGCATCTTCTAGCCCTCTCAATGGGGATTCCAAATCTTGAACAATTATTTAAAACCCACGGTGAAATCTTAAGATATTTGGGTTCTTAGTTTGAAACCCAGAGAGTGTTCTTAAATAATTTGGATGATTGTGAATGTATTCTAGTGTGTTTGGGATTAAATCCCGTGTTAAAGTTTATAAGGGGTGAAAAATACCCAATATACCCTTAATGGGACGGAATAAAATATAACTGGCAACCCAATTTTATGGGCCACCACGATGCGCCATTATCGCGGTGGCTCATTAGAAATTGACGAATGGGATTCATGGGGTCACCGCGACGCGGAGACATCACGTTATCCCACTGGTTGGGACCTGTAACTTCAGCGTGACATGCCACGATCGTGCTATGCTACTGAAATTTGAAAATTGTTAAATAGATAATCTCCTCGACGCGCCAACCACCAAAATGACGGTGTTTTATGACTAGGACTTAAATTAGCCATGCCATCTTGTCCAAGTATCGGATTTGGGCAAATCTTATATTAACGGAAAGATCATTCCATTTTCCACACTACCTAATTGATTAACATGGAAAATTTGCATAGGATTTATGGCTTTTGGATCATCTACGCATAGAAATAACGGTTTTTGTTCTAGCCCAAAATTCGGGGTGTTACATTATCTCCCCCATGGGATCACTCATCCCCGAATAATGGGTAGGAACGTTAAATCTTAAAGGTATGGAATAACGCGGACATGATGTGCCTTCTAAGAAAGGACATAACTGATCTGAAACATTTAACTTCTATCGTGAAACTGAATTCCTAGCTGACTTGCCCTTACTTGCTTTAGGGAGCTGACTCATGCTTAGAGTTTATGATTTCCTTGACGTGTTCATGGTCAGATTATACATATTGAGTTTGGAAGTGATGACTTATGTAAGTATAAATCATGAGGCAACAATATTTAGATCGTACAGAGGTATTACACTGTCCGAGCTAAAATAGCTGGAAAAATTTAAGATTAGGTGCTGAACTCTTATGAACTGAGTCATGACTAAATAACTGAATCTGAAACATGATTCTTGGACTGAACTGAGTTTGCAACTTACACGGATGGAATAGATTATATTTTGGGATGGTCATACGCATAGGACTTCGGATAGTAGGACTGGTGAAAAGGTAGAAAACTACAGTAACTTGTCTGCCTGACTGTTAAACTGAATTATATAGGACACTTATACTTAACTGGAGTATTTCTTCAACACTCTTTCTAAATAAGTTCTCGTAGCATCAGGGAGCAAAAAATCTCTAACATGAGTTACACAAGACATCCAACTAAGGAATCACAACAATGACACTACTCTATAACATGAAATATAGACATATAACTCGTAAACTAGGATAGAATTATCAAATCTTAGGCATTGTAACTTCTTACTTTCAAGATTAGCCACACTTCTAGAATATTCTCTCAACTATACTTTCCCCTTAAACACCATGCTCATCGATTCCACTTATTTTTCTCACATAGCCGCTAATATTTCCATATACTAATGTCTAAACTGAACTAAAGCCCCTCACCATATTCAAGCTTTACTTAAAATCACAAGACACACCTCTTAAAACTGTAGTACTAGTCTGAATCATGAATTCAGTACCCCCTACATTTCACAATTCCTTATCTCATGCATAATTCTTATTGCCACTTCCAACAATCACCTTCAACTTTGCATTAGACATTCACAAACACTCAAAGCATCCATTTGTATGTACACAAACATGACATTCAAGCCTATCTTCATACCAACATATGCACTTTTAAACAAACTCCCATAAATCATCTTTCTCATATTCTCTAATACTTCTATCCATAACAACTTTCATGCATTATTCAGATGATACGCATAAAATATTCTCAACTAACCTAGCCATACACAAAACTTCACCTCCAAATTCTTTCAATTTATGGACTTAGATGAAACAAGCACACAACAATCTTTCATCAACAAGAAATGTTTACTCTTTCCTGTCTAAATAACTGTTTATCATCACTATCTCGACCTAAGGGAAAAAGGTCACTGAAAAATTGAAATACCAAAATCCAGAACATGAGGGGAGTACTAAGCATAACTTGATACCCTACAGAGGCGTGAGGAATAGAGTACTCACGGCGTGGACTCATTAAAGAGATCTAATATGAGGATGTACCTGATATAAATATGAATTTTCACTAACCGTTAAGAGTATCACATGTGGACAAGAGTTATGGACTGCATGACCTGAGTGTTTTTGGAATTCATAACTTATGGAAAATGATTCTGACTGTTGAACAAACTGAGAACTCATTATATTAGGAACTAGGAGAGTACATGATTCCTTTTCATATGCATGAACATGAGCTATGATCATGAAGATAAAACATAAAGCATGAGTATGTATCAGAATAACTGAAGTAAACTGCTGAAATAAGAATAGATGAAGCATCATTCTTTCTCACAACCAATTCCATAACTTACTGGCACATCTATTAGCATCTGAAAACTTGACTTGGTTACTCGTTCTATCATCCCCCCTTAGATTTAAGCTATTAATCTAAGTTTGTGAACTACTATATACACTATGGTATAAACTGAAATCACTTAACTCCAGAGTCGGGGATATAACAATACACATAAAACTATGCTTACCCTGTAAGAAGGTATCTTCATGTATAACAACCAATGCTAATACCTCCTTCTACGATTCAACCCTTAGGTTTCTATAGCCCGAAAAGTCATCATATAACAGCTTAAACATTCACCAAATTAGATTATTCTAACACTAAACAGGGATATCTCTAAACCTTTAATGGACCATACCACTTTGGTCATAGTCCACCAGCATCATGCCTGCAAACTTATATTTTTAAACATGAGAATCAAGATTGTACAAAAAGGCTTAACATCATTAATCATAACTCTATAACTTAGCTATCAAGAACATCACATAGTATCTAACTAGTCTTTCTCTACCTAGCAACTCAATGGTACTACTGACCACACAACATGCAATGATCCTTGAAAATAATGCAACCCCATAGCACCTTGGGCGTACTTCTACATCATACTTACAACATCAGACTTGATTACGAATCAAATAAACTTATGCTCTTGTATACACTATTCAAGCCTACTAGTTCACTTTTACACAACTAACACCTACCACATCAATTCATTATATCCACCTTGATCGCCATCTACTATTCCAACTTAGTGTCTAGTTCTAGTTGTGATGAACCACAACTTCACATAATTTTCTTACATGCCAAACATCTGAAAACATTGGTCCGCCAAAACTTTATAACAGTAAGGATCAATCACAATCCTATGATCTATCTTACTTAAAATCCTTTAACACATCCTCCTTCTACACATTATTACTATTTACCCCTTTCATACAGCTAAACTTAGTTCATAGCTCTATAAGTCCCAACTAAAATCCCTCTTGCGACCTCAGGTGCATCTAAATTAACACCACTCATCCACCAAGTACCTTCATTAATAACCTATAATTTTCTTGCACGACAAACACCGTCAACAACTCTTTTCATACTTCAAGTAACCAACAATTCACCTTAACTAATAACTCTTTCTCTACCAGACCTTCTACTAAACTAACACACAGGGATGTATCACTCCCTTACCAACTCAATATCATACAAAAGATTCGGCCATACATATATTCAATAAATCATCCTTACCACTTTTCTTTCCATTACTCCACTAAACCCCATTTCCAACCAACACAAGAATAACAAAATGAACAATAAGTTTTTAGTGAATCGAAATAGGCCCCACAAGGCTCTACTAGACTTTGATTTTATTTCAACAGTACAATGATAACAATATTACAAGAGACAGAAACTTGACACATAATAATCAATGATCTAAGAATACATATTTTACTCTGTATAAATAAAAGAATCTGAGTTGAAATAGTGCATACAGGCTATTTTTGAGAGAATTTGGTGTGCTATAGCCCACGGTTTTCTGAGTGTGCTCGGGGCCCGAGCATGTTTTGTGCTGAAAATTAATCTGGGGCTCCCAGGTGTGCTATGGATGGACCAGGAGTAGGCCATTAGGGTCGGCGGGGCCTTTTGGTCTGTCAAACATGCGAAACATCATTAACGGGACATTTTTGGGCTAATTCAATGTGCTCTAGCCCACAATTTTTTAGGTGTGGCCGGGGCCCGGGCCTGTTTATGGACCAAAATCAATCGGAGCTCCTAAGCGTGTTGTAGATCAGCCAGGGGTGGTCCATTATGATCATCAGGGCCGTTTGGGCGGTCAATCGAGTGAAACGATGCGAACATGCCTTTTTTAGGCCAGTTTGGTGTGCTATAGCTCGTAATTTTTTGGGTGTGCCCAGGTCTCGAGTGTATTTTGGGCTGAAAATAGATTATGGGCTCCCACATGTGCTATGGATCAGCCAGGGGTTGGTTATTTAGGTTGGAGAGGGAATTTGGGCCGTCAAATGGGCAAAACGACGTGAACGAGCCATTTTTAGGCCAATTTAATGTGCTATAAACCATAATTTTTTGGGTGTACCCGAGAGTTTTTTGGGCTAAAAATTAAATGGGGGCTCCCAGGCATGCTATGACCAGCTAAGTGTGGGCCGTTGGCATTAGTTAGGCTATTTAGGTGGTCAAATGGGCGAAACAGCATGATCGACCCATTTTTTAGCCAATTTAGTGTGCTATAGCACAGATTTTTTTGGGTGTGCCTGGGTCTTAAGCGTATTTTAGGCCAAAAATTAATCTGCACCCCAGGCGTGTTGTGGATTGTCCAGAGGTGGGCCATTGGGGTTGGCGCGGTATTTTTTGTGGTCAAAAAGGAAAAACGACATGAATTGGCCATTTTTAAGCAAATTTGGTGTGCTATAGCCCACAGTTTTTTAGGAGTGTCGGGGCCCGAGCGTGTTTTAGATAAAAATCAATTGAGGTTTCCAGGCATGCTGTGGATCAGACGGGGGTGGCCCATTAGGATTGGTGAGGTTATTAGGACTGTCAAACGAGTGAAATGGCATAAATGGGCTATTTTTGGGACATTCGGTGTTCTAAAACCAATGGTTTTCTAGGTGTGCTTGGGGCTCGGGCGTGTTTTGGGCCAAAAATCAATCTGAGGCTCCCAGGCATGCTGTGGATCAGTCAAGGGTGGGACATTAGGGTCGACGAGGCCGTTTGGGTGGTCAAAAGGGTGAAACAGCGTGAATGAGCCATTTTTGAGCCAATTCAGTGTGCTATATCCCATGGATTTTTGGTGTGCCCATGGCCCGAATGTGTTTTGGGATAAAAATTTATTGGGGGCTCCCAAGCATGCTGTGGATCATCTAGGAATGTTGGGCAGTCAAACAGATAAAACGACGTGAACGGGCCATTGTTGGGCTAATTCGGTGCCCAATAGCCTGCAGTTTTCTTGGTGTGCCTAGGGTTCGGGTATGTTTTACGCAAAAAATCTACTGAGGGCTCTTAGGCGTGCTGTAGATCAGCCAAGGGAGGGCCATTGGTGTCGGCTTGGCCATTTGGGCTATCAAACAGGCAAAATAGTGGGAGTGGGCCATTTTTGAGCTAATTTAGTGTGCTATAACCCATGGTTTTTTGGGTGTGCAGGGATACCGAGCGTATTTTGGGATAAAAATCAATCGAGGGCTCCCAAGCGTATTGTGGATCGAACAGCGAATGGGTCATTGGGGTCGGTTGGTCCGTTTTGGCGGTCAAACTAGCAAAATAGCTTGAATGGGCTATTTTTGGGATAATTCGGTGTGCTAGCCCATGATTTTCTGGGTGTGCACGGGTCCCAGGCTTTTTCTAATTAAAAATTGATCGGGGGATCCCAGGAATATTATGGATTGGCCATGGGTGGGCCAATAGGGTCGGTGAGGCTGTTTGGAGGGTCAAACGGGCAAAACAATGCGGACGAACAATTTTGGAATAATTCGGTATGCTATAGCCTATATTTTTCTGGGTGTGCCCAGGGCTCGGGAGAGTTTGGGTTCGAATATTGACCAGGGGCTCCTAGGAGATCTGTGTATCAGCCAGGGGAGGGCCATTGAGGTCAGAGGGGTAGATTGGGAGGTCAAACAGGCAAAACTATGTGAAAAGGTCATTTTTTAGCCAATTCAGTGTGCTATAGCCCACGGTTTTATGGGTGTGTCCGGGGACTTAGAGTGTTTTGGGTCAAAAACCAATTGAGGGAACCCAGTCATTCTGTGGATTGGCCAAGGGTGGGCCATTGGGTTTGTTGGGGTCTTTTGGGTGGTCAAATTGTGAAACGATGCAAACGGGTTATTTTCAGGCCAATTTGATGTGCTATAGCCCACAGTCTTCTTGGTGTGCCCAATGGCCGAACGTCTTTTAGGACGAAAATCAATTAGGGGCTCCCATCCGTTCTATGGATGGTCCAGGGGTAGGCCATTTAGGAGGTCAAATGGGCAAAACGGGGCGAACGGGCCATTTTCAAGAAATTTTGGTGTGCTAGCCTATTATTTTTTGGCTGTGCTCCAGGCCCGGGCGAGTTTTCGGCCAAAAATTAATTGGGGGCTCCCACGCGTGCTGTGGATTGGCCAAGGATGGGCCATTGGGGTTGACGAGGTCGTTTCGGCAGTCAAATGGCTAAAAATAGCGGGATTGGCCTATTTTTGAGCAAATTTAGTGTTCTATAAACACGGCTTTCTGGGTGTGCCCAGGGCCCAGGTGTGTGTAAGGCCAAAAATTGATCGAAGTCTCCCACACGTCTTATGGATCGGCCAGGGTTGGGCCATTGGGGTCGGCAAGTTTATTTGGGTGGTATAACTGGTAAATCAACGTGAACTGACTTTTTTCGGGCCAATTCAGTGTGTTATAGCCGACGGTTTTCTAGGTGACTAGGTATGCTCGGGGAATGGGAGTGTTTTAGTCCAAAAACCTACTGGGGGCTCCTAGGCATGTGTGGATCAACTAGGGGGTGAGTCATTGGGGTTGGCGGGGTCGTATGGGTGATCAAACGAGAGAAATAATGTGAATAGGCGATTCAGTGTGCCATAGCCTACGGTTTTTTAGGTGTTCCTGGGGCTCAGGTGTGTTTTGGGCTGAAAATCGACCGAGGGCTCCCAGGTCTACTGTGGATTATCTTGGGGTAGGCCATTAGGGTCAGCGGGTCCATTTGGATGGTTAAAGAGGTGGAACGCCTGTAACGAGCTATTTTTAGGCTAATTCGGTGTGCTATAACCCACTGTGTTTTAGGTGTTCCCAGGTCCCGGGTGTGTTTAGGGTCAAATATTGACTCAGGGCTCCATTTCATGCTATGGACCGACCAGGGGTGGGCCATCTGGGTCAGCAAGGCCATTTGGGTGGTCAAATGGGCAAAACGGCAAATGGGCCATTTTTGGGCCAATTCTCTGTGCTATAGCCCATGGTTTTTTGAGTGTGCTCGGAAATGTTTTCAGTTAAAAATTGGTTGGAGTCTCCCAGGTGTGTTGTGGATCGTCCAAGGGTGGGCCATTAGGGGTGGCGGGGCCATTTGGGCGGTCAAACGGGTGAAATAGCATGATTGGGCTATTTTTGGGCCAATTCGGTGTGCGCCCACGATTTTCTGGGTGTACCTGGGTTTTGGGTCAAAACTCGACCGGGGGCTACCAGGCGTGTTCTGTATCATCCAAGATTGGGCCATTAGGGTCGGCGGGGCCATTTGGGAGGTCAGACGAGCAAAACGGTGCGAACGAGCCACTTTCATGCCAATTCGGTATGCTATAGATCACATTTTTCAGGATTTGCATAGATCCCAGGGTGTTTCTGCTAAAAATTTCCTGAGGGCTCCCAAGCGTGCATTAGATCAGCTAGGGGCTGGCCATTGGGTTCGGCGAGGTCATTTGGGTGATCGAACGGGCGAAACGGTTGGAACGGGCCATTTTTGTGCCAATTCTGTGTGATATAGCCCATAATTTTTTGTGTATGCTTGGTGCCTGAGCATATTTTGGCGAAAAATTGATCGGGGGATCCGAGGTATACTATGGATCGAACAGGAGTGATCCATTAGGGTCGGTGTGGTAATTTGGGGGGTCAATCGGGTAAAACAATAGTAACAGGCTATTTTCGGGCCAATTCGGTGTTCTACAGCCCACGGTTTTCTGTGTGTGCCAGGTTCTCAGCATGTTTTTGGCTAATAATCGATAGAAGCCTCCCAGGCGTATTGAGGTAGTCCATTGGGGTCGGTTGGGTCGTTTATATTGTCAAACGGGCGAAATGGCGCGATAGGCTATTTTTGGGCTAACTTTAAGTGCTAGAGCTCACTATTTTCTAGGTGTGCTCGGGGCTTAGGCGTGTTTTGGGCCAAAAATCATTTGGGGGCTCACAAGTGTTCTATGGATCGACCAGGGGTGGAACTAATTCGGTGTGCTATAGCCCACAATTTTTTGGGTGTACCTGAGGCCCGGGAGTGTTTTGGGACAAAAATTGATTAGGGACTCCCAGGCACGCTGTGGATCATCCAAGGGTGGGCAAATTTGGTGTGCTAGTCAACTGTTTTTTGGGTGTCCCCGTGGACTGGATGTGTTTTGGGCGAAAAATCCATTAAGGCCCCAAGGTGTGCTATGGATCGTCCATGGTGGTCTATTGGTGTCATCAGGGCCAAATAGGCGGTCAAACAAGTGAAATAGTGTGAACGTGCCATTTTTTAGCCAATTTGGTGTGCTATAGCCTACGTTTTTTTGGGTGTTCTCAGGGAACGAGCGTATTTCAGGCCAAACATTAATTGGGGGTTCCCAGACGTGCTGTGGATCAGTTAGAGATGGGCCACTAAGATAAACAGGGTCGTTTAGGCAGTCAAACGGCCGCAACAGCGCAAACGGGTTATTTTTGGGCCAATTCGGTGTGTTATAGCCCATGGTTTTCTGAGTGTACCTGGCCCCACCGTATTTTGGGTCAAAAATAAATTGAGGACTCCCAGACATGCTATGGATCGACTAGGGTGGACCATTGGTATTGGCAGGGCCATTTGGGCGGTCAAATAGGCATATGGTCTATTTTTGGGTCAATTCGGTGAGCTATAGCCCATGATTTTCTTGGTGTGCCCAGTTCCCAAGTGTGTTTTCTCTCAAAAAATAACTAGGGGCTCCCAAGTGTGCTGTGGATCGGCCAGGGTAGGCCATAGGGGTCGAAAGGGCCATTTGGGCGACTAAATGGGAGAAATAATGCGAACAGGCCATTTTCAGGCTAATTCGATGTGTTGGGCTTAAAATGGACTGGAGGTTCCCAGGTGTGTTGTGGATCGGCTAGGGGTGGGCCATTTGGGCCAACGGGACTGTTAGGGCTGGCAAACTAGCAAAACGACGCAAACAGAGCATTTTTGGTCCAATTCGGTGTGTTATAGCCTATGGTTTTCAGGGTGTGCCTGGGGACCGAGCGTGTTTTGGTTCGAAAAGCAACAGGCAGCTCCCAAGTGTGTTGTGGATTGGCTAGGGGTTGGCCATTCGGGTTGGCGGGTCCATTTGGGTAGTAAAAGGGGTGAAACAGCGCGAACAAGCCATTTTGGGTCCAATTCGGTGTGCTATAGCCCACAGTTTTCTAAGTGGGTCCGGGGTCCAGGGGTGTTTTTGACCAAAAATTGTTCGAGAGATCCCAGGTGTGCTATGGATGAGCCATGGGTATGCTATTGGTGTCGGTGGGCTCAGTTGTGCAACCAAACAGGTGAAACAACACGAACGGGCTATTTACGGGCCAATTTGGTGTGCCATAGCCTACAGTTTTCTAGGTGGGCCTGAGGCCCGGGCATGTTTTGGGCCAAAAATTAGTCAGAGGCTCCCAGGCGTGCTGTGGATCACCAGAGATAGGCCATTAGGGTCAGCAGGGCCGTTTGGGCAGTCAAACGGGTGAAATGGTGGGAACGAGCCATTTTTTAGCCAATTAAGTGTGCTATAGCACATGATATTTTTGGTGTGCTTGGGGCCAGGGCGTGTTTTGGGCCAAAATTATATTGCGAGCTCCTAGTCATACTGTGGATCAGCTATAGGTGGGCCATTGCATTCGACAGGGCTGTTTGGGCGGCCAAACGAGCAAAATAGGCCGAAGGGCCATTTTTTGGCAAATTTTGTATGCTATAGCCCACGATTTTCTAATGGTGCCCAGGGCTCGGGTATGTGTTAGGCTTAAAATCAATCGGGGGCTCCTAGATATGCTTTGGATCTGCTAAGTAGGGCCATTGGGGCGGGCAAGGCCGTTTGGGCGATCAAACGAGTGAAACAATGCGAACGGGACATTTTTGGGAAAATTTGGTGTGCTAGTCAACTATTTTTTAGGTGTCCCCGGGGCTCGGACGTGTTTTGGGCCACAATCGAGGTCTCCAAGGTGTGTTGTGGATCGTCCATAGTGGGCCATTGGTGTCATCAGGGCCAATTAGGCGGTCAAACAAGTGAAATAGTATGAACGTGCTATTTTTGAGCCAATTTGGTGTGCTATAGCCTACGATTTTTGGGGTGTGCCCGGGGCCCGAGTGTAATTTAGGACAAAAATCAATTAGGGGTTCCCAGACGTGCTATGGATCAGTTAGGGGTGGGCTACTAGGGTAAACAGGGTCGTTTATGCAGTCAAACGACCGCAACAGCGCAAATGGGTTATTTTTGGACCAATTCGCTGTGTTATAGCCCATGGTTTTCTGAGTGTACCTGGCCCCAGTGTATTTTGGGTCAAAAATAAATTGAGGACTCCCAGACGTGCTATAGATCGACTAGGGTGGGCCATTGGTGTTGGCAGGTCCATTTGGGCTGTCAAATAGGCATACGGTCTATTTTTGGATCAATTTTGTGAGCTATAGCCCACGATTTTTTGGGTGTGCCCAGTTCCCAAGTGTTTTTCTATCGAAAAATGACTAGGGGCTCCCACGTGTGCTGTGGATTGGCCAGGGTAGTCCATAGGGGTCGGAGGGGCCGTTTGTCGAGTAAATGGGAGAAATAATGCAAATAGGCCATTTTCAGGCTAATTCGGTGTGTTGGGCCTAAAATGGACTAGAGGTTCCCAAGTGTGTTATGGATCATCTAGGGGTGGGCCATTTGGGCCGGCGGGGCTTTTAGTGCTGACAAACTGGCAAAACAACGCAAACAGAGCATTTTTGGTCAAAGTCGATGTGCTATATCTTATGGTTTTATGGGTGTGCCTGGGGACCGGACGTGTTTTGGTCCTAAAAGCAACAGACGGATCCTAAGCGTGTTGTGGATTAGCTAGGGGTCGGCCATTTAGATTGGCGGGGCCATTTGGACATTAAAAGGGGTGAAACAGCATGAACAAGCCATTTTGGGGCCAATTTGGTGTGCTATAGCCCACAATTTTTTAAGTGTGGCCAGGGTACAGGGGTGTTTTTGACCAAAAATCGATCAAGAGATCCCAGCCATGCTATGGATAGGCCATGGGTAGGCTATTGGGGTCGGTGGGCTCATTTGTGCTACCAAACGGGTGAAACAACATGAACAGGCTATTTATGGGCCAATTTGGTGTGCTATAGCCAATGGTTTTCTGGGTGTGCCTAGGGCTCGAGCGTGTTTTAGGCTGAATATCGACCTGGGGCTCCTGGCATGCTATGGATTGGCCAGGTGTGGGCCATTGGGGTTGGTGGGGCCGTTTGGGTAGTAAACAGGTGAAAAGGAGTGAACTGGCTATCCCAGGCCACTGTGGATTATCTAGGAGTGGTCCATTGATGTCAGTGGAGCCGTTTGGGTGGTTAAACGGGTGAAACGGCACAAACGGGCTGTTTTCGAGCCAATTCGATGCGCTATAGCCCATGATTTTTTGGGTGTGTCAGGGACCCAAACCTGTTTTGAGCCAAAAATTAATCGAGGTTCCCAGGTGTTCTGTGGATTGGCTAGGTGGGCCATTGGGTCGGCGAGACCATTTAGGCAGTCCAATGATTGGAATTATGTGAATTGGCAAAATTTAATGTGCTATAGCCCATAGTTTTCTGTGTGTAGCTGGGGCTCGAAGGTGTTTTGTGCTTAAAATTAATCAGGAGATCCTAGGAATTCTGTGTATCGGCCAGGTGTGGGCCATTGGGCAGTCAAATTGGAAAAGCGGTGCGAACGACCATTTTGGGACCATTTTGGTATGCTATAGCCCATGGTTTTCTGAGTGTGCCTGGCCGTGTTTTGGGCTAAAAATTGACCAAAGGATCCCACGCCTACTTTGGATCGTCTAGGGGTGGGCCATTAGGGTTGGTGAGGCCGTTTGGGTAGTCAAACGGGTTAAATAGCACGAACGGGCCATTTTCTTACAAATTCAGCGTGCTATAGCCTATGATATTTTGTGTGTGCCCGGGGCCCGACCATATTTTTGGCTAAAAATTAATTGGGGGCTCCCAGGCGTGCTGTGAATTGGCCAAGGGTAGGCCATTAGGGTCGGCGGGGCTATTTGGGTAGTCAAACTGGAGAAACGGAGTAAATGAACCTTTTTCAAGCCAATTTGGGCAAAAAATTGATCGGGGGCTCCCAAGCGTGCTGTGGATCAGCCAGGGGTGGGATACTAGGGTTTGCTATAACTTACGGTTTACTGGATGTGCCTAAGGCACGAGCGTGTTTTCGACCAAATATCGATCGGGGTCTCCCAGGCATACTGTAGATTCGTCCAGAGTAGGCCATTATGGTTTGCAGGGATGTTTGGACAGTCAAATCAGAGAAACGATGCAAGCGGTCCATTTTTGGGCCAATTTGGGGTGCAACCCACAGTTTTCTAGGTTTGCCAGGGGCTCGAGTGTGTTTTGGTTTAAAAATCGACTAGGGGCTCCCAGGTGTACTGTGGATTATCTACGGGTGGGCTATTAGGGTCAACATGGCTGTTTGGGAGATAAAACAGATAAAACAGGGCACAGGCTATTTTTGAGCAAATTTAATGTGCTATAGCCCATGATTTTCTAGGTGTGCCCAGGGTCCGGGCATATTTTTGGCCAAAAATCAACTGAGGCCTCCAAGCCGTGATTTGTATTGACTGTGGGGGGAGGGGCTATTAGGGTCAGCGGGGCCATTTGGGTGGTCAAATGGGCAAAATGGCAAGAACGGGTCATTTTCAAGCCAATTTGGTGTGCTATAGCCAACAGTTTTTTAGGTATGCCTGGGGTCAGGGCGTGTTCTGGGTCGATAATTGATCAGGGGATCCCAGGCGTGTTATGGATCGGCTAGGGGTGGTCCATTAGGGTCGGCGAAGCCATTTGGGAGGTCAATAGTTGAAACGACACGAACGGAAATTTTTTAGCCAATTCGGTGAGTTATATCCCACAGTTTTCTAGGTGTGCCCGAGGCTCAGGTGCATTTTATGCAAAAATTCTATTGGGAGATCCCAGAAGTGCTGTGGATCAACCAGGGGTGGGCTAGTTGGGTCAGCGGGACCATTTGGGCGGTCAAACGGGCGAACGGGCCATTTTTGGGCTAAGTTGGTATGCTATAGCCTATGCTTTTCTGGATGTGCTCGGGGCCTGGGTGTGTTTTCTACCAAAAATCAACCGAGGGCTCCTATTCGTGTTGTGGGTCAGTCTTGGGTAGGCCATTGGGGTCAGCGGGGCTGTTTATACGGTCTAATAACTGAAATGGCATGAATGGGCTATTTTTGGGTCAATTTGGTGTGCTATAGCCTACGATTTTCTGGGTGTTCCCGGGGCCTATGCATTTTTATGGACAACAATTGATCGGGGGTTTCTAGGCGTGTTATGGATTATCCAGGGGTAGGTCATTGGGGTTGGCAGAGCCGTTAGGGCGGTCAAACGAAAGAAATGGTGCGAACGGGTCATTTTTGGGCAATTTCGATGTGCTATAACCCTTGTTTTTTTGGGTGTGCCCGGGGCTAGAGTGCATTTTAGGCCAAAAATTAACTGAGGGATCCTAGGATTTGTGTGCATCATACAGGGGTTGGCCATTGGGGTCGGGGTGGTCATTTGGGAGGTCAAACGGGCGAAACAGCGTTGATAGGCCATTTTTGGGCCAATTGGGTGTGCTGTAGCCCACAGTTTTCTGGATATGCCTGGTGCCTGAGCGTGTTTTGGGCCGTAAAATGATTGGGTAATCACAGACGTGCTGTGGATCAGCTAAGGATGGGCGATTGGGGTCGATGGGGTCTTTTGGGCAGTCAAACAGGTGAAACAGCATAGACGGGCCATTTTTGGGCCAATTTGGTGTGCTTAGCCCACAGTTATCTGGGTGTGCCTGGGGCCCAAGAGTGTTTTAGGCTAAAAATTGATTAGGGACACCTAGGTGTGATGTGGATCGGCGAGGGCTGGGCCATTGAGATCGGTGGGGACGTTTGGACGGTCAGCGAGAGAAATGGCGCGAATGGGCCCTTTTTGGCCAATTTGGTGTACTATAACCCATGGTTTTCTAGGTGTGACTTGGCGTATTTTTGGCTGAAAATTGACCAAGGGCTCCCAGGCATGCTGTGGATCATCCAAGAGTGGGACTTTGGGGTTGGTGGGGTCATTCGGGCAGTCAAACGGGAAAAATAACACAAATGGGCCATTTTTTGGTAAATTCAGTGAGCTATAGTCTACGATTTTCTGGGTGTGCCCGGGACCCGGGTGTGTTTTCGGCAAAAAACCTGTTGGGAGCTCCCAGGCGTGCTGTGGATTGGTCAGGGGTAGGCCATTGGGCTCGACGTGGCCGTTTGGGCGGTCAAACAGGCAAAACAATGGTAACAGGTCATTTTTGGGCCAATTCGGTGTATTATGCCCATGGTTTTCTGGATGTGCTCGAGGCTCAGGCGTGTTTTGGGCCAAAAATTGATTGGGAATTCTCAGGTATACAATGGATAGGACAGAAGTAGGCCATTAGGGTCGAGGAAGCCGTTTGTCTGGTCAAACAAGCTAAACAGCTAGAACGGGCCATTTTTAGGTAAATTTAGTGTGTTATAGCCCACGGTTTTTAGGGTGTGCCGGGGCCTGGGCATTTTTAGGCCAAAAATTAATCGGGCGCTCGCAGGAATTCTTTGGATCGGTCAGATATAGGCCATTGGGGTCGGTTGGGCCTTTTAGGTGGTCAAATAGGCGAAACAGCACAAACGGGCCATTTTTGAGCCAATTGAGTGTGCTATAGCCAATGGTTTTCTAGTTGTGCTCGGGGCCCAGACGTGTTTTAGATCAAAAATTGACTGGGTCCTCCTAGGCATGTTGTAGATAGACAGGGTAGGACATTGAGGTCGACGGGGTCGATGGGGCAGTCAAACGGGGAAAACGGGTGTGCCCAGGGCTTGAGAGTGTTTTTGGCCTAAAATTGATCACGGGATCCTAGGGTTGGGCCATTGGGGTCGTTTGGGTGATAAAATAGGTGAAACGGTGTAAACGGTTTTTTTTGGGCCAATTAGGTGTGCTATAGCCCACAGTTTTCTAGGTGTGCCCGAGATATAGGCGTGTTTTGCGCCGAAAATTGACTAGGGTTCCCAGGTGTGCTGTGGATTATCCAAGTATTGGCTGTTGAGGTTTACAGGGTCATTTAGGCGGTCAAACAAGCGAAACAATGTGAACTGGCCGATTCCGTGTGGTATAGCCCACGGTTTTATGGGTGTGTCCAGGTCAGAAGCGTGTTTTAAGCTAAAAATTGACTTAGGGCTCCCAGGCATGCTGTGGATCAACAGATGGTGGGTCATTGGGGTCGTCGGGGCTATTTGGTCTGTCAAACTGGTGAAACAATGCAAACGGGTCATTTTTAGTCTAATTCGGTGTGCTATAGCCCACATTTTTCTGGATGTGCCTAGGTCCTGGGCATTTTTTGGGCCAAAAATTGACTGGGGGATCCCAATCCTGCTGTGGATCATCTAGTGGTAGGCCATTGGGGCCGTCGGGGCCATTTGGGCAGTCATACAGGCGAAACGGCGTGAACGAACCATTTTCAAACCATTTTGGTGTGCTATAGCCCACGGTTTTCATGGTGTGCATGGGGATCGGGCATGTTTGGGCCAAAATCAATCGGGTGCTCCCAGGAGTATTGTCGATCGACGGGGCCGTTTAGGCGGTCAAACGGGTGAAACAGCAAGAACGGGCCATTTTCGGGCCAAATTCAGCGTGGTATAGCCTATGATTTTCTAGGTGTATCCAGGACCTAAGCGTGTTTTAGGTTAAAATTGATCGAAGGCTCCCAAACTTGGTGTGGATAGGCCAAAGGTGGGCCATTGGGGTCGGTAGGCTATTTGGGTTGTAAAATGAGCAAAACGACTTGAATGGGCCATTTTTAGGCAAATTCGGTGAAATATGGCCCATGATTTTTTGGTGTGCACGGGAATCGAGCATGTTTTTAGTTGAAAATTTACTAGGAGTTCCCAGGCGTGTAGTGGATCGATCAGTGGTAGGCCATTGGGGTTGACTGGGTTATTTAGGTGATAAAATGGAAAAATAGTGCGAACGGGCTATTTTGGGTCCAATTTAGTGTGTTATAGCCCATGGATTTCTAGGTGTGCATGGGTCCAGGGCATGATTTGGGCCAAAAATTGACCAAGGGATTTTATGCATGCTGTGGATTGGCCAGGGGTTGGCCATTGAGGTCGGTGGGGCCATTTGGGCAGTCAAATGGGCAAAACGGCAAGAACAAATCGTTTTTCGGCCAACTCTATAGCCCACAATTTTATAGGTGTACCCAAGGACATGGTGTGTTTTAAGCTAAAAATTGATCGAGGGCTCCCAGCCGTGCTGTATATTGGTGATAACGCTCAATCTACAGCTCTTGTAGGAGTGTAAAGCGGTCGTTGTCAAATATATAACCCAACTGGGTTGGGTATCGATCCCACAGGGAGGAGCCGTTCAATAAGTAAGCAAAGATTATTAGACTTTTGGTGCAAGTCTCGTAAAAGATGGGGGATTGTAACGTGCAATTGATGTGAACAAAATAATAGAGTAAAACAGAAAATAGCAAAGTAATAAAAAAGAATGTTTAGTAAGATGTTAACCAATGAGAATTGAGAGTTGGGGTTATGTCCACCTTATGAGTTGTACGTCTCTATTGGCTATGAGTTATGCGGAATTCAAACATGCATGTGCTTATAGAGAATTGTATTCTATGGTAAATCCAAGCGTCTTTCGACCTAACAAGGACTATTTTACTTTAACTCTTTCGAGCTTAAAGCGTATCTAACGGTACAAATTCTCCAAGAGGTTAATCCAGTTACGACACTAACTTTTTAACAGGGGTTGGTGCCCTATTACCTTGACATTATCTCTTTTCCAGACATATAACTTTTCTTTCAAACAAGTTAATGCTATACTGGCGTATTCTATGTGTCTGCAGCCATAAAGAATTTAGATTAAGATGAAGAGAATAATGATATAAGCAGCATACGTGTCACGAAAGGAAAGGACGTCCCAAGATTATGGGAACTTCAGAATCCACCTCACGATCCAGAATAACAAAGTTTGCAGGAAATATGAATAAAGAAACCTTCACCAACACATCATTTAAGATACCCACAGGTCATTTTACCATCCTATCGGCCATTACGAGCCTCATATTGGTTGGTGTCGGATCGCCTAACCCCAACTTCCAATAGATGGATAGTGGCATCAAATTGATGCTAGCACCCAGATCGCACAATGCCTTGGCAAAATTTAAAGATCCAACAGTGCAAGGAATAGTGAAGGCACCAGGGTCGGCCTTTTTTCTGAACTAGCGATCTTGTAGCGATTGCACTGCAATTGAGTGCTGCTGAAAGTTGGCTCAATTGCTGCTCTATTTTCTTGATTGAAATGGAATGTGAGTCAACCAATTGATTCATTAAGGACAAATCATTTATTACCTTCGTTACTCCCGCGCTGGTTGCTTCTACTCCTTTCAACAGTTTAGCCATCATATCTTTCATGCTTCCGGAACCAGATGTGGTGGTGTCACGTATTCCTGGGGGAACGTATAAACCGCTCTTTTCATTCTTGTTCTTCCAACTACCTTGGTCCTTATTTCCAGATTTATCATAGTAGTCCCGACCTTGGTTTCCTTGGGTAGTACCTCGGAAACCCCCTTGATTGTTCAAGTAGTTGGCTTCTTCTTCTGAATCAGATTCGTCTCTTCCTTTTAACACAACAGCTTTGACTTTTTTGGTCTTCCCTGATAATAGATGCTTTGTAAGAAGATCCACTTGTGTTTTCATGTGCGCCATATCTTGATCACGTTCTTCTTCTTTTCTCCTTTGTTCAGCAGTCATGCCAATAGATAAAGTGGGGCTTGCTACCTCAGAATACCTGGTATGCCAAGCTCTACTTTGCTTTGTTATCTGATCTAGCATATTGCTTGCTTGACCAAAGGTGAGGTCCATAAATGATCCTCCAGCCGCATTATCCACCAATGGTTTAGTTATTGAATTCAAGGATCTGTATAGTATCTCCATTAAGTGGACATTGGTCATATGATGGTTTGGGCACCGCATAAGCTTCGTCTTGAACCTCTCCCATGTTTCATGAAGAGCTTCGGTTGGAAGCTGCCGAAAGTTGTTGATTTCATCTCTCAATTGTGCTCTTTTGGATGGCGGAAAGAATCTTTCTAGGAAAGCGTCTTTCAATTGCCTCCAATTTGTAATAGAATCAGGAGTCAGCCCATTCAACCATAGAGTTGTCTCCCCAGACAGAGACAATGGAAATAAGCGTAATCGAATTTCATTCTGACCAACGCCAGGATTGTCAAACGACTTTTATGTAGAAATAAAGTTGATCAGATGCATATTTGGATCATCGCCTGCTAGTCCACCAAATAATCCCTTGAGTTACAAAAGCTGAATCATGGTGCTAGTGATATTGAACTTGGCTCTGGGTGCCAAGGGTGACAGAATAATGGCTCCTGTGGCACCAGCTTCATCCAAATCATCATCATCGTCATCAAAAGGAATTTGCACAGCTCAGCGATTAGGCCTCAATCGCGCTTGATGATCTCTCCTCTGCATGGGTGCCGCCACCTCAGTAGTATGTCGTGGGTTTAGTAGCTCCTCATCGCCCAGGTCCTCATCATCAGGATTTGTTGCACGACCTAGGTTATCAATATTCTGTTGATGCACTTGAGAAGCTGCTAATGCAGCTAACCTAGCCTGCTCCTGTTGAGCAGCCATTCTTTCTATGTCACGTTGTGCATCCATTCTGTCAACGGAACCTGAATAGAACAAAAACAACAACTAAAAGTAAAAGTATGAGAATCTTTGACCAAAGGGTCTAATAACTATCACAAACTTAGTTGACAACCATATTCCCCAGCAACAGCGCCAATTTTTGATAACGCTCAATCTACAGCTCTCGTAGGAGTGTAAAACGGTCGTTGTCAAATATATAACCCAATTGGGTTGGGTATCAATCCCACAGGGAATAGCCGTTCAATAAGTAAGCAAAGATTATTAGACTTTTGGTGCAAGTCTCGTAAAAGAGGGAGGATTGTAACGTGCAATTAATGTGAACAAAATAATAGAGTAAAACAGAAAATAGCAAAGTAAAAAGAAAGAATGTTTAGTAAGATGTTAACCAATGAGAATTAAGAGTTGGGGTTATGTCCACCTTATGAGTTGTACGTCTCTATTGGCTGTGAGTTATGCGGAATTCAGACATGCATGTGCTTATAGAGAATTGTATTCTATGGTAAATCCAAGCGTCTTTCGACCTAACAAGGACTATTTCACTTTAACTCTTTCGAGCTTAAAGCGTATCTAACGGTACAAATTCTCCAAGAGGTTAATCCAGTTACGAAACTAACTTTTTAACAGGGGTTGGTGCCCTATTACCTTGACATTATCTCTTTTCCAGACATATAACTTTTCTTTCGAACAAGTTAATGCTATACTGGCGTATTCTATGCGTCTGCAGCCATAAAGAATTTAGATTAAGATGAAGAGAATAATGATATAAGCAGCATACGTGTCACGAATTCACAAACTCATCGCCTTAGATAGTATCTCATAAGGCTTCCATAACCCCAACAGAGAAGTTTAGCTATTCATGAGTGCGATGGAAATCACAATAGACATTATCATTATAAAAATCTCACGTGAATTCCTTGCAAATAGCTTTTCTCTTGTTGTAAAAATTAAAAGTTGAATCGATGAAAAATAATGTCAACAATGAATTTAAGAAGAAAAGGAGAAAGATCGAATAGGGGGAATAGGGATGATGGTTGCGAAAATTTGGTTGATGGATGGGTCAATGGTGGATGGATGAGAACTGATGGGTGGATAGATGAATGGGTGATGAATCAAAATCTCTAGCAAAGTAGGGTATTTATAATACCCATATCCTATTCCTACTAAGCTACTGCATTACTTATCCTAATCCTACTAGGATACTGCATTCCTTATCCTAATCCTACTAAGTTACTGCTGATCCCCAAAGTCTTTAGAAATACTGTTTTTGCCTGGGACAAGTTCTTAATGCTTCACTTTTAGTCCTTGGCATCCAAGCTTTGCTTTTCTCCTTTCGTGAAGCTTTCTTTGGCGTTAAGTTATCCATAAAATGCTGAATTCTGCATCATTTATACCTGAAAACTTGCTAATCACGTTTGTTAGCTCACTTACAGGAAAAAGGACTAAAAGTGCATGAATTATATAATTTGTCCTCAAAACTTAGCTAAAATATGGGTAAAATATAGTACTATAGGCGTGTAAATTCGCCTCTCATCAATTGGCCAGGGGTGGACTATTGGGGTTGGTGTGGCTATTTGGGTGGTCAAACAGGGGAAACTGCGTGAACGGGTCATTTTCAAGCAAATTGGGTTTGCTATATCCCATGGTTTTCTGGTTGTGCCCAGGGCCTAAGCGTATTTTGGGCCAAAATTTGACCGGGGGCTCCCTGATGTGTTGTTGATCGTCCAGGGATGGATCATTAAGGTCGGTGGAGCTGTTTGGGCGGTGAAGCAGGCAAAACGGCGGGATCGAGCCATTTTTGGGCCAATTCAGTGTGCTATAACCCACGAATTTTTTGGTGTGCTCGTTGTTGGGGTGTATTTGGGCAAACAATCAATCGAAGATGTGTTGTAGATCGGTTAAGGGTGGGCCATTGGGGTCGGCGGAGCCATTTAGGCAGTCAAATAGGTTAAACAGCTTGAAAGGACCATTTTTGGGCCAATTCGATGTGCTAAACCCATGGTTTTCTGGGTTTTCCAAGGCCCGATCATTTTATGGGCCAAAAATCATTAGGGGCTCCCACACGTGCTATGGATTGGAAAAAGGTGGGCCATTGGGGGCGGCAGAGCTATTTGACCGGTCAAACGGGTGCAATGTTGTGAACAGGCCATTTTTGGGCAAATTTGGTGTGCTATCACCCACGGTTTTCTGGGTGTGCCCAAGACCCGAGTATCTTTTTGGCTAAAAATCGACTAGGGATTCCCAGGCGTGCGATGGATTAGCCAAGAGTGGTCCATTGGGATCGATGGGTCCATTTAGGTGGTTAAACGGGCAAAACAGTGAAAACATGCTATTTTCAAGCCAATTCGATGTGCTATAGCCCACAATTTTCTAGGTGTGCTTGGGGCGCAGACATATTTTAGATCAAAAATTGACTGGGTGCTCCCAGGCATGCTGTAGATAAGGCAGGGATGGGCTATTGGGGTCGATTGGGCAGTTAAACGGGCAAAATGGGTGTGCCCGGGGCCTGAGAGTATTTTTGGCCTAGAATTGATCACGGGATCCCAGGGTTGGTCCATTGGGGTCAGCGGGGTCATTTGGGTAATAAAATAGGTGAAAGGTGCAAATGGGGTTTTTTGAGGCCAATTTGGTTGCTATAGCCCACAATTTTCTAGGTGTGCCCGGGACCTAGGTGTGTTTTGTGCCAAAAATTGACTGGGGGTTCCTAGGTATGCTTGTGGATTGGCCAAGTATTGGCCGTTGGGGTCTGCAGGGCCATTTGGGCGGTCAAACAAGCAAAACAATGTGAACAGGCTGATTCAGTGTGGTATTGCCTACGGTTTTATGGGTGTGCCCAGGTTAGAAGCGTGTTTTAGGCTAAAAATGGACTTAGGGCTCCCAAGCATGCTGTGAATCAGCAGATGGTGTGCTATTGGGGTCATCGGGGCTGTTTGGACTGTCAAACGGGTGAAATAATACGAACGGGCCATTTATAGTCTAATTCGGTGTGCTATAGCCCATAGTTTTCTGGATGAGCCTAGGTCCTGGGCATGTTTTGGGCCAAAAATTGATTGAGGGATCCCCAAGCGTGCTGTGGATCAGCTACGGGTGGGACATTGGGGCCGCTGGGGCTGTTTGGGTGGTCATACGGGCGAAACGACGCGAACGAACCATTTTAAAACCATTTTGGTGTGCTATAGCCCTCGAATTTTATGGTGTGCATGGGGATCGGGCGTGTTTGGGGCAAAAATCAACCGAGTGCTCCCAAGAGTACTGTCGATCGACGGGGCTGTTTAGGCAGTCAAATGGGTGAAACAGCAAAAACGGGCCATTTTTGGGCCAAATTTAGCGTGCTATATAGCCCATGATTTTCTAGGTGTATTCAGGGCCCTAGTGTGTTTTGGGCTAAAAATTGACCAGAGGTTACCAAACTTATTGTGGATAGGCCATAGGTGGGCCATTGGGGTCGGTATGGCTGTTTAGGTTGTAAGATAAGAAAAACGGCTTGAATGGGCCATTTTTAGGCAAATTTGGTGAAATATAGCCCATGGTTTTTTGGTGTGCATGAGACCCGAGCGTGTTTTTATCTAAAAATTAACTAGAGGTTCCCAGACTTGGAGTGGATCGATCAGGAATGGGCTATTGGGGTCGACCAGGTCATTTAGGTTATAAAATGCAAAATATGGTGCGAACGGGCTATTTTAGGTCTAATTTAGTGTGTTATAGCCCATGACTTTCTAGGTGTGCATGGAGCCAGGGCGTGATTTGGGCCAAAAATTGACCGAGGGATTTTATGTATGATGTGGATCCGCCAGGGGTTAGCCATTGGGGTCGGTGGGGCCATTTGGGTGGTCAAAAGGGTAGAACGGCAAGAACAAGCCATTTTTGGGCCAACTCTATAGCCCACAATTTTCTAGGTATACCCGAGGCCAGGGCATGTTTTAGGCTAAAAATCGATCGAGGGCTCCCAGACGTGCTGTAGATTGTCCAGGGGTGGGTTATTAGGGTTGGTGGGGCCATTTGGGCAGTCAAATGGGGGAAACTGCGTGAACAGGTCATTTTCGAGCCAATTTGGTGTGCTATAGCCCACGGTTTTCTGGGTGTGCCCAGATTTTAGGCTAAAATTTGATCGGGGGCTCCCTGATGTGTTCTGGATCAGCTAGGGATGGATCATTAAGGTCGGTGGAGCTGTTTGGGCGGTCAAGCAGGAAAAATGGCACGATCGAGCCATTTTTTGGCCAATTTAGTGTGCTATAACCCACGATTTTCTGGGTGTGCCCATGGGAGGGGCATAGTTGGGAAAACAATCAATTTGAGATGTGTTGTGGATCGATTAAGGGTTGGCGGAGCTATTTGGGCGGTCAAACGGGTTAAATAGCATAAAAGGACTATTTTTGGGCTAATTCGATGTGCTAAGCCCATGGTTTACTGGATTTGCCCAGGGCCCAACCATTTTTTGGGAGAAAAATCAATTGGGGGCTCCCAAGCGTGCTATGGATTGGCAAAAGGTAGGCCATTGGGGGCGGGAGAGCTATTTGACCGGTCAAACGGGTGCAATGTCGTGAACAGGCCATTTTTGGAAAAATTTGGTGTGCTATCACCCATGGTTTTCTGGGTGTGCCCGGGACCCGAGTATCTTTTTAGATAAAAATTGACTAGGGGTTCCCAGGTATGCAATGGATCAGACAGGGGTAGGCCATTGGGATCGATGGGTCCATTTAGGTGGTCAAATGGGCAAAACAGCGAGAACAGGCTATTTTCTAGCCAATTCGGTGTGCTATATACCCACGGTTTTCTAGGTATGCTCGGGGCCTAGTCGTGTTTTAGATCAAAAATTGACTGGGTGCTCCCAGGCATACTGTAGATCAGGCAGGGGTGGGCCATTGGGGTCAACGGGGTCGATTGGGCCGTTAAATGGGCAAAATAGGTGTGCCCGGGGCCTGAGAGTATTTTTGTCCTAAAAAGAATCATGGGATCCCATGGTTGGGCCATTGGGGTCAGCGGGGTCATTTGGGTGATAAAATAGGTGAAACGGTGTAAATGGGCTTTTTTGGGGCTAATTCGGTGTGCTATAGCCCACAGTTTTCTAGATGTACCAGGGACCTAGGTGTGTTTAAGGCCAAAAATTGACTGGGGGTTCCCAGGCATGCTTGTGGATGGGCCAAGTATTGGCCTTTGGGGTCTACAGGTCCATTTGGGCGATCAAACAAGCGAAATAATGTGAACGGGCCGATTCAGTGTGGTATAGCCTACGATTTTATGGGTGTGCGCAGGTTAGAAGCGTGTTTTCGGCTAAAAATTGACTTAGGGCTCCCAGCCATGCTGTGGATCAGCAGATGGTGGGCTATTGGGGTCGTCAGGGCTATTTGGACTATCAAACGGGTGAAACAATATGAACGAGCCATTTTTAGTCTAATTCGGTGTGTTATAGCCCACAATTTTCTGGATGAGCCTAGGTCCTGGGCATGATTTGTGCTAAAAATTGACCAGGGGATCCCCAAGCGTGCTGTGGATGAGCTACTGGTGGGACATTGGGGTCGTCGAGGCTGTTTGGGCGGTCATACGGGCGAAACGATGCAAAAGAACCATTTTAAAACCATTTTGGCGTGCTATAGCCCACGAATTTCATGGTGTGCATGGGGATCGGGCGTGTTTGGTCCAAAAATCAACCGAGTGCTCCCAAGAGTACTGTCGATCGACGAGGCTGTTTAGGTAGTCGAACGGGTGAAACAACGAGAGCGGGCCATTTTTGGGCCAAATTCAGCGTGCTATATAGCCCATGATTTTCTAGGTGTATTCGGGGCTCGAGCGTGTTTTGGGCTAAAAATTGACCAGAGGCTACCAAACTTGTTGTGGATAGGCCAAAGGTGGGCCATTGGGGTCGGTAGGGCTGTTTGGGTTGTAAAATGAGCAAAACGGCTTGAATGGGCCATTTTCAGGCAAATTTGGTGAAATATAGCCCATGGTTTTTTGGTGTGCACGGGACCCAAGCGTGTTTTTAGCTAAAAATTAACTAGGGGTTCCCAGGCATGCAGTGGATCGATCGGGGGTGGGCTATTGGGGTCGACGGGGTCATTTAGGTTATAAAACGGGCAAAATGGTGCGAACGGGCTATTTTGGATCTAATTTAGTGTGTTATAGCCCATGACTTTCTAGGTGTGCATGGGCCAGGGCGTGATTTGGGCCAAAAATCGACCGAGGGATTCTATGCGTGATGTGGATCAGCCAGGAGTTGGCCATTGGGGTCGGTGGGGCCATTTGGGTGGTCAAATGGGCAAAACGGCAAGAACAAGCCATTTTCGGGCCAACTCTATAGCCCATAATTTTCTAGGTATACCCTAGGCCAGGACGTGTTTTAGGCTAAAAATTGATCGAGGGCTCCTAGCTGTGCTGTAGATTTTCCAGGGGTGGGCTATTAGGGTTGGTGGGGCCATTTGGGCGGTCAAACGGGGGAAACTGGGCGAACAGGTCATTTTCGAGCCAATTTGGTGTGCTATAGCCCACAGTTTTCTGGGTGTACCCAGGGCCTGAGCGTATTTTGGGCTAAAATTTGACCGGGGGCTCCCTGATATGTTGTTGATCGGCCAAGGATGGATCATTAAGGTCGGTGGAGCTGTTTGGGCGGTCAAGCGGGCAAAATGGCACGATCAAGCCATTTTTTGGCCAATTCAGTGTGCTATAACCCACAATTTTCTGGGTGTGCCCATGGTAGGGTCATAGTTGGGAAAAAAATCAATCGAAGATGTGTTGTGGATCGGTTAAGGGTCAGCCATTGGGTTGGCGGAGCCATTTGGGCGGTCAAACGGGTTAAACAGCATGAAAGGACTATTTTCGGGCCAATTCGATGTGCTAAGCCCATGGTTTTCTGGATTTGCCCAGGACCCGAGCATTTTTTAGGCCAAAACTCAATCGGGGGCTCCCAGGCGTGCTATAGATTGGCAAAGGGTTAGCCATTGGGGGCGGCAGAGCTCTTTGACAGGTCAAACGGGTGCAATGTCATGAACAGGCCATTTTGGGGAAAATTTGGTGTGCTATCACCCATGGTTTTCTAGGTGTGCCCGGGACCCGAGTATTTTTTGTCTAAAAATTGACTAGGAGTTCCCAGGTATGCAATGGATCAGATAGAAGTTGGCCATTGGGACCGATGGGTCCATTTAGGTGGTCAAATGGGCAAAACAGCGAGAACATGCTTTTTTCTAGCCAATTCGGTGTGCTATAGCCCATGGTTTTCTAGGTGTGCTCGGGGACCAGTAGTGTTTTAGATCAAAAATCGACTGGGTGCTCCCAGGCATGCTGTAGATCAGGCAGGGGTGGGCCATTGGGGTCGACGGGGTCGATTGGGCCGTCAAACAGGCAAAATGGGTGTGCCCGGGGCCTAAGAGTATTTTGGTCTAAAATTAATCACGGGATCCCATGGTTGGTCCATTGGGGTCAGAGGGGTCATTTGGGTGATAAAATAGGTGAAATGGTGTAAATGGGCACTTTTAGGGCCAATTCGGTGTGCTATAGCCCACAATTTTCTAGGTGTGCCCAGGACCTAGGTTTGTTTTGGGCCAAAAATTGACTGGGGTTCCCAGGCGTACTTGTGGATTGGCCAAGTATTGGCCGTTGGGGTCTGCAGGGCCATTTGGGCGGTCAAACAAGCGAAATAATGTGAACGGGCCGATTCAGTGTGGTATACCCTACAGTTTTATGGGTTTGCGCAGGTTAGAAGCGTGTTTTAGGCTAAAAATTTACATAGGGCTCCCAGGCATGCTGTGGATCAGCAGATGGTGGGCCACTAGGGTTGTCGGGGCTGTCAAACGGGTGAAACAATTCGAACGGGCCATTTTTAGTCTAATTCCTTGTGCTATAGTCCACAGTTTTCTGGATGAGCCTAGGTCCTAGGCATGTTTTGGGCCAAAAATTTACTTGGGGATCCCCAAGCATGCTGTGGATCAGCTAGGGATGGGCTATTGGGGCCATCGGGGCTGTTTGGGCGGTCATACGGGCAAAACGATGCGAACAAACCATTTTCAAACCATTTTGGTGTGCTATAGCCCACGTATTTCATGGTATGCATGGGGATCGGGCGTGTTTGGTCCAAAAATCAACCGAGTGCTCCCAAGAGTATTGTTGATCGACGGGGCCGTTTAGGCGGTCAAATAGGTGAAACAGCGAGAACGGACCATTTTTAGGCCAAATTCAGCGTGCTATATACCCCATGCTTTTCTAGGTATATCCGGGACCCGAGCGTATTTTGGGCTAAAAATTGACCAGAGGCTACCAAACTTGTTCTGGATAGGCGAAAAGTGGGGCATTGGGGTCGGTAGGGTTGTTTGGGTTGTAAAATGAGCAAAACGGCTTCAATGGGCCATTTTCAGGCAAATTTGGTGAAATATAGCCCACGGTTTTTTGGTGTGCACGGGACCCGATCGTGTTGTTAGCTAAAAATTAACTAGGGGTTCCCAGGCGTGCAGTGGATCGATCAAGAATGGGCTATTGGGGTCAACGGGGTCATTTAGGTTATAAAACATGAAAAATGGTGCGAACGGGCTATTTTGGGTCTAATTTAGTGTGTTATAGCTCATGACTTTCTAGGTGTGCATGAGGCCAGGACATTATTTGGGAAAACAATCAACCGAGGGCGTCTATGCGTGATGTGGATCGGCTAGGGGTTGTCCATTGGGGTCGGTGGGGCCATTTGGGTGGTCAAATGGGCAAAATGGCAAGAATAAGCCATTTTTGGGCCAACTCTATAGCCCCCATTTTTCTAGGTATACCCGAGGCCAGGGCATGTTTTAGGCTAAAAATCGATCGAGGGCTCCCAGCTGTGCTTTAGATTGTCTAGGGGTGGGCTATTAGGGTTGGTGGGACCACTTGGGCAGTCAAACGAGGGAAACTGAACGAACGGGTCATTTTTTAGCCAATTTGGTGTGCTATAGCCCATGATTTTCTGGGTGTGCCCAGGGCCGAGCGTATTTTGGGCTAAAATTTGACTGGGGGCTCCCTGATGTGTTGTTGATCAGCCAGGGAAGGATCATTAAGGTCGGTGGAGCTGTTTGGGCGGTCAAGCGGGCAAAATGGCACGATCGAGCCATTTTTAGGCCAATTCAGTGTGGCATAACCTATGATTTTCTGGGTGTGCCCATGGTCGGGGAGTCTTTGGGCAAAAAATCAATCGGAGATGTGTTATGGATCAGTTAAGGGTCGGCCACTGGGGTTGGCAGAGACATTTGGGCGGTCAAACGGGTTAAACAACATGAAAGGACTATTTTTGGGTCAATTTGATATGCTAAGCCCATGGGTTTCTGGATTTACCCAGGGCCCGAGCATTTTTTGGGCCAAATATCAATCAGGGGCTCCCAGGCGTTCTGTGGATTGACAAAAGGTGGGCCGTTGGGGGAGGCAGAGCTATTTGACCAATCAAATGGGTGCAATGTCGTGAAGAGGCCATTTTTTAGAAAATTTCGTGTGCTATCACCGATGGTTTTTTGGGTGTGCTCGGGACCCGAGTTTTTTTTTGGCTAAAAATCGACTAGGGGTTCCCAGGTATGCGATGGATCGAACAGGGGTGGGCCATTGGGATCGATGGGTCCATTTAGGTGGTCAAACAGGCAAAATAGCGAGAACAGGCTATTTTCTAGCCAATTCGGTGTGCTATAGCCCACGATTTTCTAGGTGTGCTCGGGGACCAATCATTTTTTAGATCAAAAATCAACTGGGTTCTCCCAGGCATGCTGTAGATCAGGCAGGGGTGGGCCAATGGGGTTGACGGGTGATAACGCTCAATCTACAGCTCTCGTTTGAGTGTAAAGCGGTCGTTAGCAAATATAGAACCCAACCTGGGTTGGGTATCGATCCCACAGGGAATAGCTCGGCCAACAAGTAAGCAACGGTTACTAGACTTTTGGTGCAAGTCTCGTAAAAAGGGGGGATTGTAATATGTAACCAAAACAATAAAGTAAAAGCTGAAAATAGCAAAGTAAAAAGAGAGTATTTCGTAGGTTGTGAAACAATGAGAATTGAGGCGTTGGGGTTATGTCCACCTTCTGAGGTATACGTCTCTATTGGCTATGAGTGTGTAGAGTCTTGACATGCAATTGCTTATAGAGAATTGTAGTCGATGGTAAATCCAAGCGTCTCTCGACCTAAACAAGGACTATTTCACTTTAACTCTCTCGAGCTTAAAGTGTGTCTAACGGTACGAATTCTCCAAGAGGTTAGTCCAGTTACGGCACTAGCTTTTTAATAGGAAAGGGTGTCCTACTACCTTGACATTATCTCTTTTCCAGACAAATAACCTTTCTCTCGAACAAGTTAAATGTTAGACTGGCGTTGGTCTATGCGTCTTCTTTTCTAGACAAGTAACCTTTCTCTCGAACAGGTTAGATGTTAGAATGGCGTGTTCTTGTGTTTGAAACCGCAAAGATTGTAGTTTTAAGATGAAGAGAATAATGATATAAGCAATATACGTGTCTTGAACTCACAAGCTCATAGCAATAGATAGTAAATCATTCGGCTTCCATAACCCCAACTAAGAGGTTTAGTTACCCATGAATGCGAAGGATATCACGTTTTGCATGGTGGATGGCGTGAATATTAGGTGTTTGGCGTGTGATTTTGGTGATTCCGTAGCAAGTAACGATTCTCTTGTTGTGGAATTTAAGAGTTGAATGTTTGTGGTGGAAGATGAGAGAGATGGAAGAAAATTAATAGTTTAAGAATGAATTTCTTGAATTAAGGGAGGAGTTGCCTCCACTAAGGGAGGACTTGATTTAAAATCTCTAGCATGATAGGGTATTTATAATACTCCTATCCTACTCCTACTAAGCTAATGAAATAAATAACCAAATCCTAATAGACTAATGAAATCCTTAACCCAAATGTACTAGGGTAAGGTTACAATATCATAATCCAAGTAGAATAGTGAAATACATAACCTAATTGTACTAGGTTAATGTATCTTTGTAAAATTCCAGCTTTGTGTCTGTAAGTCCCCAAAGTCTTCAGAAATGCTGTTTTAGTCCTGGACAGATTTTCCATGCAGCAGATTTGGTCCTTTAGGCGTCCAGCTCCTTTCCACTTCGTTTGTGAGCTTTCTTTTGCGTCAAGTAAGCCATAAAATGCTGTATTTTGCATCATTTATACCTGAAACTTTCCTAATCATGTTTGTTAGCTCATTTACAGGAAAAAGGACTAAAAGTGCATGAAATAGATAATTAGTTCTCAAAACTAGGCTAAAATATGGGCAAAATATATTGATATAGGCGCGTAAATTCGCCTATCATCAACACCCCACACTTGAAGCTTTGTTCGTCCTCGAATAAAATATCATGTCCTTCTAAACATCAACTTAGGGTTTTACAGCAATAACACAAAACATTCTTCAAGACAAGCACAACAATTATCAACGAAGAGTAGCTTTCCGATTATAAGTAGAAACAATTTAACCTCAAGCATAGACTCGTGATGGTGATCAACTCGCATGCAAACGTTAAGGTGCATAGAATCATGTACAACTATCCAAGACTCATCAACCATGTGTGTCTCACAATATAGTACCCATAATCACTCACAAGTATAACATATTTTTCAAACATGGGTATCAAAATGTCCTTGCTCTCGCTCTCACAAAAAATTCATATGTAGCAACTAATGACCATAGGCTTGCCCTTAATGTAGTACTCCACTAAATGTCGGAATGTTAAGGTTAGGATCAAGTAGGTCTTTTGATGGTTGTAATGTAGGCTAAGGGACGGGTAGGATCAACTATTTTGGCCAGAAATAGTGACTAAGTTCCTAAGCACTTTAATACATCACATTGTATCATTGACACTTTTTTCTTTCAACCTTTCTTCTTTCCTTTTTATTCTACCACCCTTGTTCTCCTCTTTTGTTTTTCATTTTTAAGCACAACTTACTTTTCAGCTTTCTTTTCCTTTTTCTTTTCACAACATCCCTCTTATGATAGCACTTTTTTTCTTTTTCATCACACATTCAAGAACCATTCCAATTTATAGCATTATACTCACCCAATTTCCTCTTATGTTGTCACATGACTTTTTCACTTTAAAGCACTAAGGAATTTGGATCAAATTATGTCTTGAAAGAAAATGGATTAGGCTTACATACAAGGTTGTCAAAGAAATAGGCTAAAGGCTCAAAAGGGTTTAACTAGGATGATGTCCATGGGTAGGTAAAACTAAAGGTAAACAAATATAGGTTGCCAAAGAAATGCCTAAATCATATCCTAACTTACACTCCTTATTTTCGCTTTGCATACATACCAGGCAAGTTCTAGCATCAGCCACACACATAGAATATACTATTATCTCACACACACAAGGTACATGGTCGACTTACTTGGAAGTAATATAGACTCTTGACCCAACAAGTGAAGGAATTGAATCATACAATATCACATAATGAGTCACAACTAGAGCCTAAACATCTCAATAGTCACAATTGTAATACATACTCTTGTTATAATCTCATGCTGCCTATCAAAATAATTTCATGCGAAGCTAGAAAAAATTTTAACTACTAAAAAACACGAAAAACGAAACAAACATGAAACAAACGCAAACAAACATAGATGCGAATAGATAAGTATAGCATGCAATACCGCCACCCCACACTTAGTCGGGACACTGTCCTCAGTGGAAAATAAATACGAGGAACCTGGTTGGTCGGACTTATCCTCTATGTCTGGGGTCATACCCCTTGCATTGGAATCATCGTCAGAGTCGTCATCCTCAGAAGTTTCTCATAAGTATCCCACTTAATTCCAAGCGTGAGTCGGGGTATTTGCTGCGAGGAGGGTTCTCCTTGGTCCTTGCAACTTCTCTTTTTGCCCTTTTGGGAGGTGGTAGCCTTCTCCTTGCCTTGTCTCGCTTTAGGTGCCATTGTGCCTGAGACTAGAAATAGTGTTAGTTGCAGCACAATCTCACTTGATACAATCTATAAGCAAGTAGTAGGGGTACCACCCCACACTTAGTTTTGTTGCACAAATCAGCGAGGTGAACGTAGTCGATTTACTCAGATTTCGTCGACATACGTTTTAGGATTGTATTCCAACAAGAAAATCAGCATTGTATCACTTATTTGCAGCCATTGGACTACTTTCATGGTAGATATAGCAACACTACGACATAGGGGTTACCACCTGGAATCGTTATTCTTACAACAAGCACAACCTCCTAAGTCGATAGGCACTATAATCTTATCCCGATGGCCGGGATAGTCTAACATGTAAGCATCCAAACAACACTCTTAAGCAATATTCATAGCCATATCTATTCAGCAAATATCATAACAATGCTATTGAAACCAAATTCAAGTCGGAAATAAGTCAAGAATTCCCTACGTATATGTTCACTCACATGATTATGCAACAACAATTCAAACACATGAACATCACCAACAATCTTATATGATTTAGCAATTTATAATAAGCATAGCAACGTAGTACTTACGATAAATAAATGAAGAATAAGAGAGTACTTACTTGCTTGAAGCTTGTGGAGACGGTGTTGTGAATTGGAAGAGCAAAAGAAGAAAATTTTGAGAAGATTTGGAAGGTTATGTGGCGCCTTTAGGGTGTTTTCTAATGTGGTTGTGTTGTAAAACTATGTCCCCTTTATATAGGAAAAGTATGGGTCGGGTTATGACCCATTTACAATCGGATTTGGGGACAAAATCACCACATATGCGGCGCATATCTCTTGGCATATCAATGACATATGCGGCGCATTTTCCATGGCATAATGGGACATATGCGCCGCATAGTCTATGGCATTTCTAGACATATGCGCCGCATAGTCTATGGCACATGAGATACTGAGACCAAATGCCATAGCATAGGCGGCGCATAGTCAAAAGCATACCTAGGAATAGGCGGCGCATAGTGTATAGCACACTAGATTCCGAGTCCTTAGGCTATAGGATAGGTTGTGCATCGTTCGTGGCCTAGTTTTACCAAGGCCTAGCCTTTCTCGATGCCTATTTTGACAAGGAAAAGGCTCAATCCATAACCTTATGCATCACCATTCCTAACTCACCAACTTTACCATACAATGCATCCAAATCGTCAATTGAAATCAATCTCCTCGTTGAATACTTCTTGCACCTATTTTTGCTCAAAACCAAACGAAAACGATTAGTACGATGGGTTGCCTCCCACCTAGCGCCTTAGTTTTGGTCGTGGCACGACTCTTATTTTGGATTTTTCATAAAACAGAACAAGTACTAGAATGAAAGAAAACGAAAAAATGATGAAACGATGGGTTGCCTCCCATCTAGGGCCTTATTTATTGTCGTGGCTCGACGTAGTTACCTCGAGTACTCAGACTTCGTCGAGGTAAGTGATGGATCGTTTTCTGAAAGGATTTAGACGACAATGAGGCTTACCTGTGGTCATGCGATCTTTTTCGAGCTGGCTCATACGTTTCTCCGGAGAGTCACCAATTATATCATCAATAGTCCAACCCATAGCTCTCTTGTATCTCCTCAGAGCAGAGATGAGAGCTTCTACGTGCTGTTCACTTAAATCATCTGCTCTCTCCGGAAGTATATTTCTACTTTCCAGGAACACATACTCTAGATAATCGGGAAGCTCTTGCGATTCTAGCATTGGTGGCTCGTCAAAGGGAGTATTCGCTGTTGGTCGATTCTTGAGTTCACAATCCGGTTTCTTAGGAGTATAAGACTTTATTTCTGTTAGAGCACTCATAATTTCTTCATAACCTTCATTATCTTCATGCTCAACTTTCAGTGGCACAGCAGACAATGGCTCAACAGTAGGTTGTTTCTCTATAGATAATGCTTTCATATCCTCATAATGAACATCAGCTACAGATGACTCATTCATATCGCTAGGCTGCTTCATTGTTTTGCATATATCAAACCGTACCACTTCGTCAACCACTTGCTTGCCTTTTGCTGAAGTTTCTAGCACCTTACCACTTCTGGTAGTTATGGCCATGCATGACCCATCATTCCTTGGGTTTTGCACAGTATCGCTAGGTAAAGTGCCAGCCTTCCTTTGATTAAATGCTGCTGAAAGTTGGCTCAATTGCTGCTCTATTTGCTTGATAGAAGTGGAATGAGAATCAACTAGTTTCTTCATGGAGGACAAATCATCAATCACCTCCTTAACTCCTGCGCTCGTTGCTTCTACTCCTTTCAATAACTTAGCCATCATGTCTTCCATACTCCCAGAATTAGATGTGTTGGTATCACGTCTACCAGGGGGAACGTACAAACCACTCTTTTCATTATATTTCCTCCAACTACCTTGGTCTTTGCTTCCTGATTTATCATAATAGTTCCGACCTTGGTTTCCTTGGGCATTCCCACGGAAACCCCTCTGATTGTTCAAGTAGTCGGCCTCCGCTTCAGAATCAGATTCGTCTCTTCCTTTTAGCGCTACAGCTTTCACTTTTTTGGTCTTCCCTGATAATAAGTGCTTGGTAAGAAGATCCATCTGCATTTTCATGTGAGCCATGTCTTGGTCACGATCCTCTTGTCTTCGCCTCTGCTCTGCAGTCATGCCAAAAGATAAAGTGGGGCTTGTTACCTCAGAATCCCTGGTATGCCAAGCTCTACTTTGCTTTGTCATCCGATCTAGCATATGGCTTGCCTGCCCAAAGGTGAGGTCCATAAAAGATCCTCCAGCCGCATTATCAACCACTGACTTAGTCACCGAATTCAAAGCTCTGTATAATATCTCCATCAAGTGGTCATTGGTCATATGGTGATTTGGGCACCGCATGAGCTTCGTCTTGAACCTCTCCCATGTTTCGTGGAGAGCTTCAGTTGGAAGCTGTCGAAAATTTATGATCTCATCTCTCAACTGTGCTCTTTTGGATGGCGGAAAGAATCTTTCTAGGAAAGCGTCTTTCAATTGCCTCCAATTAGTAATAGAATCAGGAGTCAGCCCATTCAACCATAGAGTTGCCTCCCCAGACAGAGACAATGGAAATAGACGTAATCGAATTGCATTCTGTCCAACGCCCGGATTGTCGAATGACTTGCATGTGGAAATAAAGTTGATCAGATGCATATTCGGATCATCGCCTGCTAGTCCACCAAATAATCCCTTGAGTTGCAAAAGCTGAATCATGGTGCTAGTGATATTAAACTTTGCTTCGGGTGCCAATGGCGGAAGAATAATAGCTCCGGTGGCACCAGGTCCGTCTAGATCGTCCTCTTCGTCATCAAAAGGAATTTGCATAGCTCGTCGATCATGCCTCAATCTCGCTTGACGATCTCTCCTCTGCATGCGTGCCGCCACCTCAGTAGTATGTCGTGGGTTTAGTAGCTCTTCATCGCCCAGATCCTCATCGTCAGGATTTGTTGCTCGCCTACGATTATCAATATTCTGTTGATGCACTTGAGCAGCCATCCTTTCAATTTCACGTTGTGCCTCCATTGATGCACTGAATAAACCTAAATAAAACAAAAAAAACAACTAAAATTAAAAGTACGAGAATCTTTGACCAAAGGGTCTAGTAATTATCACGAACTTGATTGACACTCGTATTCCCCGGCAACGGCGCCAATTTTTGATAACGCTCAATCTACAGCTCTCGTTTGAGTGTAAAGCGGTCGTTAGCAAATATAGAACCCAACCTGGGTTGGGTATCGATCCCACAGGGAATAGCTCGGCCAACAAGTAAGCAACGGTTACTAGACTTTTGGTGCAAGTCTCGTAAAAAGGGGGGATTGTAATATGTAACCAAAACAATAAAGTAAAAGCTGAAAATAGCAAAGTAAAAAGAGAGTATTTCGTAGGTTGTGAAACAATGAGAATTGAGGCGTTGGGGTTATGTCCACCTTCTGAGGTATACGTCTCTATTGGCTATGAGTGTGTAGAGTCTTGACATGCAATTGCTTATAGAGAATTGTAGTCGATGGTAAATCCAAGCGTCTCTCGACCTAAACAAGGACTATTTCACTTTAACTCTCTCGAGCTTAAAGTGTGTCTAACGGTACGAATTCTCCAAGAGGTTAGTCCAGTTACGGCACTAGCTTTTTAATAGTAAAGGGTGTCCTACTACCTTGACATTATCTCTTTTCCAGACAAATAACCTTTCTCTCGAACAAGTTAAATGTTAGACTGGCGTTGGTCTATGCGTCTTCTTTTCTAGACAAGTAACCTTTCTCTCGAACAGGTTAGATGTTAGAATGGCGTGTTCTTGTGTTTGAAACCGCAAAGATTGTAGTTTTAAGATGAAGAGAATAATGATATAAGCAATATACGTGTCTTGAACTCACAAGCTCATAGCAATAGATAGTAACTCATTCGGCTTCCATAACCCCAACTAAGAGGTTTAGTTACCCATGAATGCGAAGGATATCACGTTTTGCATGGTGGATGGCGTGAATATTAGGTGTTTGGCGTGTGATTTTGGTGATTCCGTAGCAAGTAACGATTCTCTTGTTGTGGAATTTAAGAGTTGAATGTTTGTGGTGGAAGATGAGAGAGATGGAAGAAAATTAATAGTTTAAGAATGAATTTCTTGAATTAAGGGAGGAGTTGCCTCCACTAAGGGAGGACTTGATTTAAAATCTCTAGCATGATAGGGTATTTATAATACTCCTATCCTACTCCTACTAAGCTAATGAAATAAATAACCAAATCCTAATAGACTAATGAAATCCTTAACCCAAATGTACTAGGGTAAGGTTACAATATCATAATCCAAGTAGAATAGTGAAATACATAACCTAATTGTACTAGGTTAATGTATCTTTGTAAAATTCCAGCTTTGTGTCTGTAAGTCCCCAAAGTCTTCAGAAATGCTGTTTTAGTCCTGGATAGATTTTCCATGCAGCAGATTTGGTCCTTTAGGCGTCCAGCTCCTTTCCACTTCGTTTGTGAGCTTTCTTTTGCGTCAAGTAAGCCATAAAATGCTGTATTTTGCATCATTTATACCTGAAACTTTCCTAATCATGTTTGTTAGCTCATTTACAGGAAAAAGGACTAAAAGTGCATGAAATAGATAATTAGTTCTCAAAACTAGGCTAAAATATGGGCAAAATATATTGATATAGGCGCGTAAATTCGCCTATCATCAACACCCCACACTTGAAGCTTTGTTCGTCCTCGAATAAAATATCATGTCCTTCTAAACATCAACTTAGGGTTTTACAGCAATAACACAAAACATTCTTCAAGACAAGCACAACAATTATCAACGAAGAGTAGCTTTCCGATTATAAGTAGAAACAATTTAACCTCAAGCATAGACTCGTGATGGTGATCAACTCGCATGCAAACGTTAAGGTGCATAGAATCATGTACAACTATCCAAGACTCATCAACCATGTGTGTCTCACAATATAGTACCCATAATCACTCACAAGTATAACATATTTTTCAAACATGGGTATCAAAATGTCCTTGCTCTCGCTCTCACAAAAAAATCATATGTAGCAACTAATGACCATAGGCTTGCCCTTAATGTAGTACTCCACTAAATGTCGGAATGTTAAGGTTAGGATCAAGTAGGTCTTTTGATGGTTGTAATGTAGGCTAAGGGACGGGTAGGATCAACTATTTTGGCCAGAAATAGTGACTAAGTTCCTAAGCACTTTAATACATCACATTGTATCATTGACACTTTTTTCTTTCAACCTTTCTTCTTTCCTTTTTATTCTACCACCCTTGTTCTCCTCTTTTGTTTTTCATTTTTAAGCACAACTTACTTTTCAGCTTTCTTTTCCTTTTTCTTTTCACAACATCCCTCTTATGATAGCACTTTTTTTCTTTTTCATCACACATTCAAGAACCATTCCAATTTATAGCATTATACTCACCCAATTTCCTCTTATGTTGTCACATGACTTTTTCACTTTAAAGCACTAAGGAATTTGGATCAAATTATGTCTTGAAAGAAAATGGATTAGGCTTACATACAAGGTTGTCAAAGAAATAGGCTAAAGGCTCAAAAGGGTTTAACTAGGATGATGTCCATGGGTAGGTAAAACTAAAGATAAACAAATATAGGTTGCCAAAGAAATGCCTAAATCATATCCTAACTTACACTCCTTATTTTCGCTTTGCATACATACCAGGCAAGTTCTAGCATCAGCCACACACATAGAATATACTATTATCTCACACACACAAGGCACATGGTCGACTTGCTTGGAAGTAATATAGACTCTTGACCCAACAAGTGAAGGAATTGAATCATACAATATCACATAATGAGTCACAACTAGAGCCTAAACATCTCAATAGTCACAATTGTAATACATACTCTTGTTATAATCTCATGCTGCCTATCAAAATAATTTCATGCGAAGCTAGAAAAAATTTTAACTACTAAAAAAACGAAAAACGAAACAAACATGAAACAAACGCAAACAAACATAGATGCGAATAGATAAGTATAGCATGCAATACCACCACCCCACACTTAGTCGGGACACTGTCCTCAGTGGAAAATAAATACGAGGAACCTGGTTGGTCGGACTTATCCTCTATGTCTGGGGTCATACCCCTTGCATTGGAATCATCGTCAGAGTCGTCATCCTCAGAAGTTTCTCATAAGTATCCCACTTAATTCCAAGCGTGAGTCGGGGTATTTGCTGCGAGGAGGGTTCTCCTTGGTCCTTGCAACTTCTCTTTTTGCCCTTTTGGGAGGTGGTAGCCTTCTCCTTGCCTTGTCTCGCTTTAGGTGCCATTGTACCTGAGACTAGAAATAGTGTTAGTTGCAGCACAATCTCACTTGATACAATCTATAAGCAAGTAGTAGGGGTACCACCCCACACTTAGTTTTGTTGCACAAATCAGCGAGGTGAACGTAGTCGATTTACTCAGATTTCGTCGACATACGTTTTAGGATTGTATTCCAACAAGAAAATCAGCATTGTATCACTTATTTGCAGCCATTGGACTACTTTCATGGTAGATATAGCAACACTACGACATAGGGGTTACCACCTGGAATCGTTATTCTTACAACAAGCACAACCTCCTAAGTCGATAGGCACTATAATCTTATCCCGATGGCCGGGATAGTCTAACATGTAAGCATCCAAACAACACTCTTAAGCAATATTCATAGCCATATCTATTCAGCAAATATCATAACAATGCTATTGAAACCAAATTCAAGTCGGAAATAAGTCAAGAATTCCCTACGTATATGTTCACTCACATGATTATGCAACAACAATTCAAACACATGAACATCACCAACAATCTTATATGATTTAGCAATTTATAATAAGCATAGCAACGTAGTACTTACGATAAATAAATGAAGAATAAGAGAGTACTTACTTGCTTGAAGCTTGTGGAGACGGTGTTGTGAATTGGAAGAGCAAAAGAAGAAAATTTTGAGAAGATTTGGAAGGTTATGTGGCGCCTTTAGGGTGTTTTCTAATGTGGTTGTGTTGTAAAACTATGTCCCCTTTATATAGGAAAAGTATGGGTCGGGTTATGACCCATTTACAATCGGATTTGGGGACAAAATCACCACATATGCGGCGCATATCTCTTGGCATATCAATGACATATGTGGCGCATTTTCCATGGCATAATGGGACATATGCGCCGCATAGTCTATGGCATTTCTAGACATATGCGCCTCATAGTCTATGGCACATGAGATACTGAGACCAAATGCCATAGCATAGGCGGCGCATAGTCAAAAGCATACCTAGGAATAGGCGGCGCATAGTGTATAGCACACTAGATTCCGAGTCCTTAGGCTATAGGATAGGTTGTGCATCGTTCGTGGCCTAGTTTTACCAAGGCCTAGCCTTTCTCGATGCCTATTTTGACAAGGAAAAGGCTCAATCCATAACCTTATGCATCACCATTCCTAACTCACCAACTTTACCATACAATGCATCCAAATCGTCAATTGAAATCAATCTCCTCGTTGAATACTTCTTGCACCTATTTTTGCTCAAAACCAAACGAAAACGATTAGTACGATGGGTTGCCTCCCACCTAGCGCCTTAGTTTTGGTCGTGGCACGACTCTTATTTTGGATTTTTCATAAAACAGAACAAGTACTAGAATGAAAGAAAACGAAAAAATGATGAAACGATGGGTTGCCTCCCATCTAGCGCCTTATTTATTGTCGTGGCTCGACGTAGTTACCTCGAGTACTCAGACTTCGTCGAGGTAAGTGATGGATCGTTTTCTGAAAGGATTTAGACGACAATGAGGCTTACCTGTGGTCATGCGATCTTTTTCGAGCTGGCTCATACGTTTCTCCGGAGAGTCACCAATTATATCATCAATAGTCCAACCCATAGCTCTCTTGTATCTCCTCAGAGCAGAGATGAGAGCTTCTACGTGCTGTTCACTTAAATCATCTGCTCTCTCCGGAAGTATATTTCTACTTTCCAGGAACACATACTCTAGATAATCGGGAAGCTCTTGCGATTCTAGCATTGGTGGCTCGTCAAAGGGAGTATTCGCTGTTGGTCGATTCTTGAGTTCACAATCCGGTTTCTTAGGAGTATAAGACTTTATTTCTGTTAGAGCACTCATAATTTCTTCATAACCTTCATTATCTTCATGCTCAACTTTCAGTGGCACAGCAGACAATGGCTCAACAGTAGGTTGTTTCTCTATAGATAATGCTTTCATATCCTCATAATGAACATCAGCTACAGATGACTCATTCATATCGCTGGGCTGCTTCATTGTTTTGCATATATCAAACCGTACCACTTCGTCAACCACTTGCTTGCCTTTTGCTGAAGTTTCTAGCACCTTACCACTTCTGGTAGTTATGGCCATGCATGACCCATCATTCCTTGGGTTTTGCACAGTATCGCTAGGTAAAGTGCCAGCCTTCCTTTGATTAAATGCTGCTAAAAGTTGGCTCAATTGCTGCTCTATTTGCTTGATAGAAGTGGAATGAGAATCAACTAGTTTCTTCATGGAGGACAAATCATCAATCACCTCCTTAACTCCTGCGCTCGTTGCTTCCACTCCTTTCAATAACTTAGCCATCATGTCTTCCATACTCCCAGAATTAGATGTGGTGGTATCACGTCTACCAGGGGGAACGTACAAACCACTCTTTTCATTATATTTCCTCCAACTACCTTGGTCTTTGCTTCCTGATTTATCATAATAGTTCCAACCTTGGTTTCCTTGGGCATTCCCACGGAAACCCCTCTGATTGTTCAAGTAGTCGGCCTCCGCTTCAGAATCAGATTCGTCTCTTCCTTTTAGCGCTACAGCTTTCACTTTTTTCGGTCTTCCCTGATAATAAGTGCTTGGTAAGAAGATCCATCTGCATTTTCATGTGAGCCATGTCTTGGTCACGATCCTCTTGTCTTCGCCTCTGCTCTGCAGTCATGCCAAAAGATAAAGTGGGGCTTGTTACCTCAGAATCCCTGGTATGCCAAGCTCTACTTTGCTTTGTCATCCGATCTAGCATATGGCTTGCCTGCCCAAAGGTGAGGTCCATAAAAGATCCTCCAGCCGCATTATCAACCACTGACTTAGTCACCGAATTCAAAGCTCTGTATAATATCTCCATCAAGTGGTCATTGGTCATATGGTGATTTGGGCACCGCATGAGCTTCGTCTTGAACCTCTCCCATGTTTCGTGGAGAGCTTCAGTTGGAAGCTGTCGAAAATTTATGATCTCATCTCTCAACTGTGCTCTTTTGGATGGCGGAAAGAATCTTTCTAGGAAAGCGTCTTTCAATTGCCTCCAATTAGTAATAGAATCAGGAGTCAGCCCATTCAACCATAGAGTTGCCTCCCCAGACAGAGACAATGGAAATAGACGTAATCGAATTGCATTCTGTCCAACGCCCGGATTGTCGAATGACTTGCATGTGGAAATAAAGTTGATCAGATGCATATTCGGATCATCGCCTGCTAGTCCACCAAATAATCCCTTGAGTTGCAAAAGATGAATCATGGTGCTAGTGATATTAAACTTTGCTTCGGGTGCCAATGGCGGAAGAATAATAGCTCCGGTGGCACCAGGTCCGTCTACATCGTCCTCTTCGTCATCCAAAGGAATTTGCATAGCTCGTCGATCATGCCTCAATCTCGCTTGACGATCTCTCCTCTGCATGCGTGCCGCCACCTCAGTAGTATGTCGTGGGTTTAGTAGCTCTTCATCGCCCAGATCCTCATCGTCAGGATTTGTTGCTCGCCTACGATTATCAATATTCTGTTGATGCACTTGAGCAGCCATCCTTTCAATTTCACGTTGTGCCTCCATTGATGCACTGAATAAACCTAAATAAAACAAAAACAACAACTAAAAGTAAAAGTACGAGAATCTTTGACCAAAGGGTCTAGTAATTATCACGAACTTGATTGACACTCGTATTCCCCGGCAACGGCGCCAATTTTTGATAACGCTCAATCTACAGCTCTCGTTTGAGTGTAAAGCGGTCGTTAGCAAATATAGAACCCAACCTGGGTTGGGTATCGATCCCACAGGGAATAGCTCGGCCAACAAGTAAGCAACGGTTACTAGACTTTTGGTGCAAGTCTCGTAAAAAGGGGGGATTGTAATATGTAACCAAAACAATAAAGTAAAAGCTGAAAATAGCAAAGTAAAAAGAGAGTATTTCGTAGGTTGTGAAACAATGAGAATTGAGGCGTTGGGGTTATGTCCACCTTCTGAGGTATACGTCTCTATTGGCTATGAGTGTGTAGAGTCTTGAAATGCAATTGCTTATAGAGAATTGTAGTCGATGGTAAATCCAAGCGTCTCTCGACCTAAACAAGGACTATTTCACTTTAACTCTCTCGAGCTTAAAGTGTGTCTAACGGTACGAATTCTCCAAGAGGTTAGTCCAGTTACGGCACTAGCTTTTTAATAGGAAAGGGTGTCCTACTACCTTGACATTATCTCTTTTCCAGACAAATAACCTTTCTCTCGAACAAGTTAAATGTTAGACTGGCGTTGGTCTATGCGTCTTCTTTTCTAGACAAGTAACCTTTCTCTCGAACAGGTTAGATGTTAGAATGGCGTGTTCTTGTGTTTGAAACCGCAAAGATTGTAGTTTTAAGATGAAGAGAATAATGATATAAGCAATATACGTGTCTTGAACTCACAAGCTCATAGCAATAGATAGTAACTCATTCGGCTTCCATAACCCCAACTAAGAGGTTTAGTTACCCATGAATGCGAAGGATATCACGTTTTGCATGGTGGATGGCGTGAATATTAGGTGTTTGGCGTGTGATTTTGGTGATTCCGTAGCAAGTAACGATTCTCTTGTTGTGGAATTTAAGAGTTGAATGTTTGTGGTGGAAGATGAGAGAGATGGAAGAAAATTAATAGTTTAAGAATGAATTTCTTGAATTAAGGGAGGAGTTGCCTCTACTAAGGGAGGACTTGATTTAAAATCTCTAGCATGATAGGGTATTTATAATACTCCTATCCTACTCCTACTAAGCTAATGAAATAAATAACCAAATCCTAATAGACTAATGAAATCCTTAACCCAAATGTACTAGGGTAAGGTTACAATATCATAATCCAAGTAGAATAGTGAAATACATAACCTAATTGTACTAGGTTAATGTATCTTTGTAAAATTCCAGCTTTGTGTCTGTAAGTCCCCAAAGTCTTCAGAAATGCTGTTTTAGTCCTGGACAGATTTTCCATGCAGCAGATTTGGTCCTTTAGGCGTCCAGCTCCTTTCCACTTCGTTTGTGAGCTTTCTTTTGCGTCAAGTAAGCCATAAAATGCTGTATTTTGCATCATTTATACCTGAAACTTTCCTAATCATATTTGTTAGCTCATTTACAGGAAAAAGGACTAAAAGTGCATGAAATAGATAATTAGTTCTCAAAACTAGGCTAAAATATGGGCAAAATATATTGATATAGGCGCGTAAATTCGCCTATCATCAACGGGGTCGATTGGGCAGTCAAACGGGCAAAATGGGTGTGCCCAGGGCCTAAGAGTATCTTTTGACTAAAATTGATAATGGTATCCCAGGGTTGGACCATTGGGGTCAGCGGGGTCATTTGGGTGATAAAATAGGTGAAACGATGTAAATGGGCTTTTTTGGGGCCAATTCGGTGTGCTATAGCCCACAGTTTTCTAGGTGTGCCCGAGACCTAGGTGTGTTTTGTGCCAAAACATGACTGGGGATTCCCAGGCGTGCTTGTGGATTGTCCAAGTATTGGCCGTTGGGGTCTGCAGGGCCATTTGGGCGGTCAAACAAGCGAAACAATGTGAACGGGCTAATTCGGTGTGGTATAGCCTACGGTTTTATGGGTGTAACCAGGTCAGAAGCGTGTTTTAGGCTAAAAATTGACTTAGGGATCCCAGGCATGCTGTGGATCAGCAGATGGTGGGCCATTGGGGTCGGCGAGGCTGTTTGGACTGTCAAACGGGTGAAACAATGCAAACTGACCATTTTTAGTCTAATTCGGTGTGCTATATCCCACAGTTTTCTGGATGAGCCTAGGTCCTGGGCATGTTTTAGTCCAAAAATCGACTGAGGGATCCCCAAGTGTACTGTGGATCAGCCTGGGGTGGGCCATTTAGGCCGAAGGGGCCGTTTGGGCAGTCAGACGGGCGAAACGACGTGAACGAACAATTTTCAAACCATTTTGGTGTGCTATAGCCCACGGATTTCATGGTGTGCATGGGGATCGGGTATGTTTGGGCCAAAAATCAACCGGGTGCTCCCAGGAGTACTGTCGATCGACGGGGCTGTTTAGGCAGTCAAATGGGTGAAACAGCGAAAACAGGCCATTTTTGGGCCAAATTTAGCGTGCTATATAACCCATGATTTTCTAGGTGTATCCGGGGCCCTAGTGTGTTTTGGGATAAAAATTGACCAGAGGCTACAAAACTTGTTGTAGATAGGCTAAAGGTGGGCCATTGGGGTCGGTAGGGCTGTTTGGGTTGTAAAATCAGCAAAACGGCTTGAATGTGCCATTTTTAGGCAACTTTAGTGAAATATAGCCGACGGGTTTTTGGTGTGCGTTGGAACCGAGCGTGTTTTTAGCTAAAAATTAACTAGGGGTTCCTAGGCGTGTAGTGGATCGATCAGGGGTGGGCCATTGGGGTCGACGGGGTCATTTAGGTTATAAAACAAGAAAAATGGTGCGAACGGGCTATTTTGGGTCTAATTTAGTGTGTTATAGCCCATGACTTTCTAGGTGTGCATGGGGCCAGGATGTTATTTGGGCAAAAAATCAACCGAGGGAGACTATGTATAATGTGGATCGGCTAGGGGTTGGCCATTGGGATCGGTGGGGCGATTTGGGTGGTCAAATGGGCAGAACGACAAGAACAAGCCATTTTTGGGCCAACTCTATAGCCCATAATTTTCTAGGTATACTCGAGGCCAGGCATGTTTTAGGCTAAAAATCGATCGAGGGCTCCTAGCCGTGCTGTAGATTGTCCAGAGGTGGGCTATTAGGGTTGGTGGGGCCATTTGGGCAGTCAAATGGGGGAAACTGCGCGAACAGGTCATTTTCGAGCCAATTTGGTGTGCTATAGCCCACGGTTTTCTGGGTGTGCCCAGGGCTCGAGAGTATTTTAGGCTAAAATTTGACTGGGGGCTCCCTGATGTGTTGTGGATCAGCCAGGTATGGATCATTAAGGTCGGTGGAGCTGTTTGGGCGGTCAAGCGGGAAAAATGGCACGATCGAGCTATTTTTTAGCCAATTCAGTGTTCTATAAACCACAATTTTTTGGGAATGCCTATGGTAGGGGCATAGTTGGACAAAAAATCAATTTGAGATGTGTTGTGGATCGGTTAAGGGTCGGCTATTGGCGTCAGCCATTGGGGTTGACGGAGCCATTTGGGCGGTCAAACGGGTTAAACAGTGTGAAAGGACCATTTTCGAGCCAATTCGATGTGCTAAGCCCATGGTTTTCTGGATTTGCCCAGGGCCCGAGCATTTTTTAAGCCAAAAATTAATCGGGGGCTCCCAGGCATGCTATGGATTGGCAAAAGGTTGGCCATTGGGGGCGGCAGAGCTATTTGACTAGTCAAACAGGTGTAATGTCGTGAACAGGCCATTTTTAGGCAAATTTGGTGTGCTATCACCCATTGTTTTCTGGGTGTGCCTGGGGACCCGAGTATCTTTTTAGTTAAAAATCAACTAGGGGTTCCCAAGTATGCGATGGATCGGACAGGGGTGGGCCATTGGGATCGATGGGTCCATTTAGGTGGTCAAACGGGCAAAACAGCTAGAACAAGCCATTTTCTAGCCAATTCGGTGGGCTATAGCCCTTGGTTTTCTCGATATACCCAGGGCCTAGGCGTGGTTTGGGACTAAAATCTATCGGGACCTCCCAGGCGTGCTGTAGATCATCCACGGATGGGCCATAAGGTCCGGCGTAGTCATTTGGTCGATTAAACGGGTAAAACGGCTAGAACGGGCCATTTTCAAGCCAATTAGGTGTGCTATAGCCCACATTTTTTTGGGTGTGCTCGGGGCCCGAGTGTGTTATGGGTTGAAAATCAATCAGAGGCTTCCAAGCATGCTTTGGATTGGCTAGGGGTGGACTATTGGGGTCGACGAGTCCGTTTGGGTAGTCAAATGGGTAAAGGGCGTGAACGGATCATTTTTAGGCCAATATAGAGTGCTATACCCATGGTTTTCTCGATGTGCCCAATTTGTGGGCTTATTTTGGGTCTAAACTTGACCGGGGGCTCCTAAGTGTGATTTTGATTGGCTAGGGGTGGGATATTGTGGTCGGCGGAGCTGTTTGGGCAGTCAAACGGGTGAAACGACGCGAATGATCCATTTTTGGGCTAATTTGGTGTGTTATATAGCCTATGGTTTTCTAGTTGTGCCTAGGGCCTGGGCGTGTTTTGGGTTGAATATCGACCGAGGGCTCCCATGCGTGCTGTGGATCGGCCAGGGGTAGGCCATTAGGGTCAGTGGCACCGTTTGGGAGATCAAACGAGCGAAACAGCGCGAACGAGCCATTTTTAGGCTAATTCGGCATGCTATAGTGCATGTGTTTTCTGGGTGTGCCTAGGTTCAGGGCGTATTTTGGGCCAAAAATTAATTAGGGGCTCCCAGACGTACGGTGGATTGGCTAGGGGTGGGTCATTGGAGTCATCGGGGTCTCTTGTGCGGTCAAACGGGCGAACGGGGGCTCTCAAGCATTCTGTGGATTAGCTAGGGGTGGGCCATTGGGGTCGGTAGGGTCGTTTGGATGGTAAAACGGGCGAAACATCATAAATGGGCCATTTTTGGGCATATTCGGTGTGCTACAGCTCACAGTTTTTTGGGTGTACCAGAGGCCCGTGGGTGTTTTAAGCTAAAAATTAACCAAAGGCTCCTAGGTGTGTTGTGGATCAGCCAGGTGTCTGCCATTGGGGTCGGTGAGGCCATTTGGGAGGTCAAACGGGTGAAATGGTGTGAACAGGCTGTTTTTGGGGTAATTTGGTGTGCTATAGCCCATGATTTTCTGGGTGTGATCTGGGCTCGGACGTGTTTTAGTCCAAAAAATGATAGGGAGCTCCTGGGCATGCTATGGATCGGCCAATGGTGGACCATAGGGGTCGGCGGGGCTGTTTGGGCGGTCAAATGTACAAAATGATGCGAATGGGCTCTTTTTAGCTAATTTGGTATGCTATAGCCCATGGTTTCCTAGGTGTTCCCGGGGTCCGGGCAATTTTTGGTGCTTAAAATTGATCAGGAGATACCAGTCGTGTTGTGGATTAGCCAGGGGTGGGCCATTGGGGTCAGCGGGGCCGTTTGACCGATCAAACAAGCCAATTGGAGCAAACGGGCCATTTTTTAGCAAATTTAGTATGCTATAGCCAATGACTATCTAGGTGTGCCTGGGCATGTTTTGGACCAAAAATCATTTAGGGCTCCCAAGTGTGTTGTAGATCGACATGAGGTGGGCAATTGCGGTTAGTGGGGCCGTTGGGGCAATTAAACGAGCAAAACAGCGCGAACCAACCTTTTCGGCCAATTCGGTATGCTATAGCCCACAGTTTTTAGAGTGTAACCGGGGGCTGGGTTTGTGATATGCCAAAAATTAGCCGAGGGTTCCCAGACGTGCTGTGTATCGTCCAGGGGTAGGCCATTGGGGTCGACTGGGCCATTTGGGATGTCAAACGTGCAAAACGGCATGAATGGGCTATTTTGGAGCCAATTCAGTGTGCTATAGCCCACAATTTTCTGGGTGCGCTCAGGGCTCAGGTGTGTTTAAGGTTAACAATCGATTGAGGTCTCCCAGGCATGCTTTAGATTAGCTAAGGATGGGCCATTGCCGTCGGCGAGGCCGTTTGGGTGGTCAAACAGCTAAAACAACACGATCAGGATATTTTTGAGATAATTCGGTGGGCTATAGCCCAAGGTTTCTAGGTGTGCCCGGGTACCGGGCATATTTTGGGCAAAAAATTGACTGAGGGATTCCAAGCATACTGTGGATCAGACAGGGGTGGTCCATTAGTGTCTACAGGATCATTTGGGCGGTAAATCTGCGAAACAGCGCGAATGGGCCATTTTTGGGCTAATTCGATGTGCTATAGCCCATGAATTTTTGGGTGTGCCCGGGGCCTGGGTTTGTTTTGGGTTAATAATTATAAGGGTGCTCCCAGGTATGCTGTGGATCTTCCAGGGGTGGACCATTGAGGTCGGTAGGGTAGATTCGGCGATCAAACGAGCAAAACAGCGTGAAAGGGCCATTTTTAGCCAATTCGATGTGCTATGCCTACAGTTTTATGGTTGTTTTTAGGGACAGGGAGTGTTTTGGGCTGAAAATCAATTGGGATCTCCCAGGCATGCTGTGGATCGACCAGACATGGGCCATTAGAGTCGGCGGGGTCATTTGGACGGTCAAACGTACAAAATGGCATGAACGGGCCTTTTCCAACCAAATTCGATATGCTATAGCCTACTATTTTCTGGGTGTGCCCAGGGAACGAGCATATTTTGGGTTAAAAATTGGTCGGGGGCTGTTAGGCATGTTGTGGATCATCCAGGGGTAGGTCATTGGGGGAAACGGGGTCATTTGGGTGGTTAAACGGGTAAAATAGTGCGAACGGAACATTTTCGAGCCAAGTCGGGGTTCTATAGCCCATAATTTTTTGGGTGTGCCTCGGGATCGGGTTTTTTGGGTATAAAATCATCTGAGGGTTCCCAGGTGTGTTGTGGATAGGTCAGGGGTGGACCATTGGGGTCGGTGAGGCCGTTTGGGCGGCCAAACAGGTGAAACAATGCCAACGTGCCATTTTCAGGACAAAATTAATCAAGAGCTCCAAAGCGTGCTGTGGATTTTCTGGGGGTGGCCATTGGGGTCAGCTAGGCTATCTGGGCGGTCAAATAGGCAAAATGACATGAATGATTTTTTGGGTGTGCCTGGCGCCCAAGCGTGTTTTAGGCCAAAAATCGACCAAGAGCTCCCAGGCATGCTGTGAATCAACCAAGGGTCATCCATTGGGATCGGTGGGGCCATTTAGGTGGTCAAATAGGAGAAATGGTGGGAACGATCCATTTTCGTGCAAATTCGTTATGCTCTAGCCCACAATTTTTTGGATGTGGTCGGGGCTCAGGCATTTTTTGGGCATAAAATTAATCGAGGTATCCCAGGTGAGCTATGGAACGGCCAGGGGTGGTTCATTAGGGTCAGCGGGGCTATTTGGGCAATCACAGTTGAGAAAAGGCGCGAATGAGCCATTTTTAGGCCAATTCGGTGTGCTATAGCCCACAGTTTCTTAGGGTATACCCGGGGCCCGTGCATGTTTTCGGCTAAAAATTGATCGGGGGCTCTCAAGAGTGCTATGGATCAGCCAGGGGTGGGCCATTGGGGTCGGTGGGGCCTTTTGGGCGGTCAAACAAACGAAACGGCATGAACGGGCCATTTTTGAGCCAATTCCGTGTTCTATAGCCCACAGCTTTCTGGGTGTGCCCATGGCTCGAGTGTATTTTAGGCTAAAAATTAATTGAGGTCTACCAGGTGTGTTGTGGATCATCCAGGGGTGGTCCATTAGGGTCATCCGGGCCGTTTGGGCAGTCGAACGGGAGAAACAGCGCAAATGGTACTTTTTGGGCCAATTTGGTCTGCTATAGCCCATGGTTTCTTGGAGTGTATGGGGCCCGGACCTTTTTTGGGTTAAAAATAAATTGGGGAAACCCTGACGATCTGTGGATCGGCCAAAGGTGGGCAGTTAGGGTCAGCAGGTCCGTTTGGGCGATCAAACCGGTGAAATGGCGCAAACGGGCCATTTTAGGGCTAATTCGGTGTGCTATATCCCACAGTTTCTCTAGGTGTTCTTCGGTCCTAGGTGTGTTTTGGGCCAAAAATTAATCTAGGGCTTCCAGGTATTTTGTGGATTGGCCAAGGGTGGTTCATGGGGTTGGTGGGTCCATTTGGGCAGTCAAAAGGGCGAAATGGCACGAACAGGTCATTTCCAGGCTAATTTGGCCCACGATTTTTGGGGGTGTCCCCAAGGGTTGGGCATGTTTTGGTCCAAAAATCAATCAAGGGCTCCTAGGCATACTGTGGATCGATGAGTCCATTTGGGCGGTCAAAACGAAGCGAACAAGCTATTTTTGGGCCAATTCAGTGTGTTATAGCCCACGATTTCTTGAGTGTGCCCAGGGCTCGAGCATGTTTCTTATTGAAAATTGATCGGGGCCTCTCAAGTGTGGTGTCGATCAGCCAAGGGTGGTCCATATCCATTGGTGGGGTCATTTGGGTGGTAAAAGGGGCAAAACAGCGCGAACAGGCCATTTTCGAGCTAATTCATTGTGCTATATAGCCCACAGTTTTATAGATGTGCCCGGGGCTAGGCGTATTTTGGGTTGAAAATTGATTGAAGGATCCTAAGAGTTTTGTGGATCATCCAGGGGTGGTCCATTGGGGCCTATGGTGCCATTTGGGCGGTCAAACAGGTGAAACGACATGAACGGGCCATTTTTGAGCCAATTCGGTATGCTATAGCCCATGATTTTTTGGGTTTACCTGGGTACCGACTGTGTTTTGGATCATCCAGTGGCTGTCAATTAGGGTCGACAGGTCCGTTTGGACGGTCAAACGAGCAAAACAATACAAACGGGTCATTTTCAGGCTAATTCGGTGTGCTATAGCCCACAGTTTTCTGGGTATGTCCAGGGCCCGTGCGTGTTTTAGGCTAAAAATTCACCAGGGAATCTAAGGCATGTTGTGTATTGGCTAGGGGTGGTCCGTTAGGGTTGGTGGGGCTATTTGGGCATTCAAATGGGTGAAACAACATGAATGAGCCATTTCAGGCCGATTCGGTGTGCTATAGCCCACGGTTTTCTGGGTGTGCCCGGGGCCCGAGTGTGTTTTTGGTAAATAATCAATCGGGGGTTCCCAAGGATGCAGTGGATCATCCAGGGGAGGGCCATTGGGGTCGGCAGGGTCGTTTGTGCAATCAAGAGGGCAAGACGACGGGAATGGGCCATTTTCGGGCCAATTCGTTGTATTTTAGCCCATTGTTTTCTAGGTGTGCCTGGGACCCGAGCATATTTTGGGTCCAAAATCAATGGGATACTCCAAATTCAAATGGGGTAGACGATGCGAATGGGCCAGTTTCAGGCCAATTCGATGTGTTATTGCCCACGATTTTCTAGGTGTGCCCAGGCCGAGGCATTTTTGGGCCAAAAATTAACCAAGGGCTCCAAGGCATGCTATGGATTAGCTAGGGGTGTGCCATTGGGTTCGGCCGGGCCGTTTGGGCGGTCAAACAGGCAAAATAGCGCGAACAGACCATTTTGGGCCATATCGATATGCTATAGCCCACAGTTTTCTGGGTGTGTTTGGGCGTATTATGGGCTGAAAATTATTTAGGTGCTCCTAGGTGTGATTTGGATCACCCAGGAGTTGTACATTAGGGTCGGAAGGGCCATTTGGGTGGTCAAACATGTGAAACGGCAGGAATAGGCCATTTTTGGGCCAATTTGGTATGCTTTAGTCTATAGTTTTCTGGGTGTGCTCAGAGACTCAAAAGTATTTTAGGCTAAAAATTAATCAGGGTTTCCCAGGCGTGGATCGTCCAGGGGTGGGCAAATGGGGTCAAGGGTCGTTTGGGCATTTAAACGGGCAAAACAGTGCAAACGAGCCATTTTTAGGCTAATTCGGTGTGCTATATTCCACGATTTTTTGAGTGTGCCAGAGCATATTTTGGATTGGAAATTGACTGGGAGCTTCGAGCATGTTGTGGATCGACCAAGGGTGGGATATTGGGGTTGAAAAGGCCATTTGGTCAGTCAAACCGGCAAAACGGCACGAACGGGCCATTTTCGGGCAAATTCAGTGTGGAATAGCCCACGATTATCTTGGGGTGCCCAGGGCCCGAGCATGGTTTTCACAAAAAAATGACCAGAGTCTCCCAGACGTATTGTGGATCTTCCAGGGGTGGGCCATTGGGGTCGGCGGGGCCGTTTGGGAGGTCAAACAGGCGAAACGACGCGACAGGGCCGTTTTCGGGCTAATTTGGTGGGCTATAACCCACGGTTTTCTTGGTGTGATAGGGCCTAGGCGTTTTTTGGGCAAAAAGTCGATCGAGGGCTCCCAGTCGTGTTGTGGATAGTCCATGGGTGGGAAATTAGGTTGGCGGGGCCGTTTGGGATGTCAAACGGGAGAAACAGCGCAAATAGGCTATTTTTGGGCTAATTTGGTGTGCTATAGTCCCCAGTTTCTTTGGTGTTCATGGGGCACGGGCGAGTTTTGTTCTGAAAATCGATTGGGGGCTCCCAAGCATGTTGTGTATCAGCTAAGTTTGGGCGATTTGGGTCGACAGGGACGTTTGGGTGGTCAAACAGGCAAAACGGCGTGAACAAGCCATTTTTGGGCCAATTCGGTGTGCTATAGCACACATTGTTTAGGTGTGCCCGGAGCTCGGGGCCCAGACATGTTTTAGGCCACAAATTGATCGGGGGATCCCAGGCGTGCTGTGGATTGACTAGGGGCAGGCCACTAGGGTCGACGGGGTACTTTAGGCGGTCAAACAAGCGAAATGGCGCCAACGAGCCATTTTGGGCTAATTAGTATGTTGTAGCCCAGGGTTTCCTGGGTGTGCCCAGGTCCCAGGTGTGTTTTGGGCCAAAATTCGAATGGGGGCTCCCAAGCATGTTGTGGTTCGGCCAGTGGTGGGCCATTGGGGTCGGCTGTGCCGTTTGGGCAGTCAAACGGGAGAAACGGTACGAATGAGCCATTTTCGAGTCAATTTGGTGTGCTATACCCTATGGTTTCTTGGTGTGAGCGTGTTTCGGGCTGAAAATTGATCGGTGCCTCCCAGACGTGCTGTGGATCTGCCAGACGTAGTCCATTAGGGATGGCAGGGCCGTTTGGACGCTCAAGCAGGAGAAACGACGCAAATGAACCAATTCGGTATGCTATAACCCACGATTTTTTCTTGGTGTACCCGAGGACCAAGCGTGTTTTGGATCGAAAATCAATCGAGGGCTCCCAGGCATGTTTTGGATCGGCTAGGGGTAGCCATTGGGGTCGGCGGGGCCATTTGGGCAGTCAAACGGGCAAAATGGTGCTAACAAGCCATTTTTGGGCCAATTTTGTGTGCTATATGTCGTGCCCTATTTTGAACCGGTCAAAAAAGTACACGTCATGTAGTGTCATGTCGTGACTCTTGGGTTTTAAAAAATTATTTTTTAGAGTCGCCACCTAACTTTTTAGGAAAATTAGGAAAAACCATTTTTATGTAGAAAACTATGTTTTGGTCTATCGAAAACATTTTGAGATTCTGAGTAAGGGTTTTGGTTACTCGAGGGGAAGGTGTTAGGCACCACTTAGAGTCTATTCGAAGATAGTCCTTATACTTAGTTTAGAAAAATATTAGGAAAAACTTTTATTTCGTTATTTGCTTTTAAAATTGTGATAAGAAAACACTTGTTATTATTTATTATTTAAAAGAGAATTTTAGGTATAATAAACGCGACGCTACCACATACAAGAAAGTAATGTAATTATTGTATATATATATTACATGGATATTTTAAGATGTGAAAAGTAGTCTTTTATCTTTATAATTGTGATAATATAAAGAAACTTTTTTTTTTGGAGAAATAAACTCAAGGTATAAAAAATGTACCACTACAATTTACAAGGGTGTAATATAGTTATTGAAAAAATAGGTTTTAAAATATATATATATATATATATATATATATATATATATATATATATATATATAAAAGACAAGTAATATTTTATGTGTATTAGAAAGCATAAAGTTTTTGATTGTATGAAAAAATATGTTTATAAATATATAACGTTAAATATATGAATAATGAAAAAAAAAATTAAAGTGTAAAAATTCATTTAAAGTAATCACAAGTATATGTATATATTTAAAAGTGTATAGAAAAGATATGAAACTATATTTGACTTGTAAAATTTAATAGATTGAAATAAAGTAAAAAGTAAATGTAATAGCATGTATTGGGTTTTTAAATAACATATAAATTATAATAGCAATTATTAAATAACATTAATAGTAGTTATGGTAAAAGTAATGATAATAAAATAATAAATATACCTTGTATGCGATAGCGTAAGTATACGCATGTACCTTTCATTTTGAAACCTTTAGAGTCTAAAAAGAATAAACTCAAACAAATATTGACTATTAAAACATTGATATTAGTCAACTAATCTAAAAGATTGACGAACCCCATTTTTTTGTTTTTTTTAAAAAAAGATCTACTCTTTAGTGACTTATTTCCTACTAAATTTAAAGTTTCATTTTTAATTTTTTAAACAAATATAGGGGTTACTGCCTTAACTTTTAAAGAGAAATATTTGCTTAGGTAAAGGTTGGCAAATCGGCCAAGTCCTGAAGTGATAAGGCCCCCTTTTAAGTTAGTAAATCATGTGTTGTTTTCAAGGGGACGAAAATATTAATCGAAATTCATAAATACCTGGGCAACGAAAACACAATAAGCAAATAATATGAATACCACAATAATAACAATACTATTTCAAGTTTTCAAAAGGCTAACAACATAACAAGACTAATAAGGTTGAGGGATACTAGACTCCTAACGGAATTGAGTTTTCAAATATATGCAATCTCAAAGCTCTGCGGTCCTAGTAGAGATTGACTCGATAGTTGGGTCAAGACGAGTCCCGTTGTGGAACTCCAACTCCCTTGTTTTAGGAAGCAATACTGAGGCTTTCTGTGGAGGATTCTCCGGCTACCAAACTCAAACTCCGGAACACAATATTGAGACCAAAATCAAGGACAAAATAAATTAATTTTCACGACCCTTTTCTTGTAAAATTTTCAAACATCAGATTATTTTTTCCTCATTTTTCCCTCACCAAAAACCTGTCCTAAAATAGACAAAAACGTGGGTATTTATAGGCAAATCCGGACTTGAAATAAAAAATTTAAAGAAGCCAGCGGACAAATTAGAGGGGGGAAATCAGAATTCAAAATTTGAGAGGGACAAATCCCTCCTCAAATTTAGACAATTCTCGGGCTTTTAATGCAGATTTGAAACCGAAAATAGGTTGTTACACTGATTTGGGTCTGCTTTTACTGCCAAGGGAGAAATCAAAGGTTGCAGAGATAAAATTTGGTCGAATCTCCATAGAGGTAACACAGTTATGGAGGTTAGTTTTTTTTTGTGATTTGGGAAAGATGAGAGGAAGGATAAAGAAAGAAGAAAAAAGGGATCTGGTTTTGCTGCTACTTTGGATCATTGATGGAGAAGTGACAATAGATAAATTTCTTGGGAAGCATTATACGCGTTTGTTGCCGGTGAGGAGCATTTAATGCACCAACTTTAAAAATTTGATCATTTTTGATCCGTTCGATCTCTTGATTGGATAGATAAAAATAAATAATAATAATAGTAGTAAAAAAAATATTTATATATAAAGAGAGACAAATATAAAAGTGAATTAAAATTTATTGTTTTACATTTGCCCGATCATTTAATTGGACGGATTAAACTTAAAAAAAATAGATGAATAAATAATTAAAAATAAGTAAATATATAAAGCAGATATATACATATAAATTATAAGATTAAAAACTTCAGATTTTGGGTTAAAAATAAATTGACCGGCTAGATTAATAGGTGTCGGTGGAATGAAAATGGCGAAGCAGATAGGAAAATTATACTGAATTTTGAGCTAATTTTCGAGCTCTTGTTTGAAATTTATAAAGTAAGAGTTGATTTCAAAAACTGAGATTGGATTATTGTTGGCTCGAATGCTCTTTTCTATTGAAATTAATTTTATCAATACTTCTGATATCCTACAAATTATTTTTTAGCTTAACATATATAAATTATATACATGATTTGTATATGTGCCTGTCTTAATATCCTTTTGCGATTAAATATTAACAAAATATACATATATATATATATATATATATATATATATATATATATATATATATATATATATATATATATATATATATATATATATATATATATATATATATATATATATATATATGTATGTATGTATGTATGTATGTATGTGTAAAAAATAAGGATATAAGATATGTGTGAAAAATAAGAATAAAGTATAAAATATTTATTTTATATAACAAAATATATATATATATGGTCACAATATTTTCTAAAATAAAATTTGAAAAAATGCGAATGCGATTATCAAAAGATTTTTTTAAAAAAATTTTACTTCTTTTTTATTTTTTTTTATGTTAAAATATTTAATTATAATTAATTAAAATATTTTGTAATATGATAGAAAAAATAGATTTCCTTTTAATATTTAAAAATATGTAGAAATAGAGATAAGAATACGAATCTTATTTCTTATTTAATTTTTAAAAATTACTTAGGGCCAAGAAGCATCAGAAAAGTAATTAAAAGAAAAAGGATGAGCCAAAATTGGGTGGCAACAGTTGCCCCTGAGTGACCGAAGATTTGTGTGAAAATCTTTGGGCAATCACGTTGACGTAACTAATTTTGTCTCAGGCAAAACAAAATGTTTGAAAGATTATGACCGGACTTCGGTTTTTGAGCTGCCTACATATCTCGGACTTCATGATTAATCAGACCACTTGTAGTTCAAATTGTAGCAAAGTTTGATGAACCTTAAAATTTGCCCTTGTATAGAATTATGGTGACACTGGATTCCTTTGAGAAAAATAATAATGATTTAAGCACTAATGGAAAAGGATACGAGTGCGAGTTCCAAAATTGGCTGTTTGGAATAGCCGGGAATGAGGAGACGTTGGATAGAATATCTGTTGAGGATTTTGAGAGAAAAGGAGATTGTGGATTTTCAAAAATTATTCATTGTCAGATTAAGACGACACTGGGTGATGAAAACTTCAAGTCGAGTTAAATTTCTTTGCTAGAATTCTTGACGTAGCTAGGGATGCTTGACATTCCGCTACCTTGCCCCAGTTTGCTGCTAAGAGGATAGTTCCATGTTGTACTGCATGTTCCTACAAAACAGGTAAAACGGGTGAAAAGTACCTGCTGTTCAAAAATTGTAAATTGAAATTGTAATGTAAAGAGTAAAGTTTAGATATTCAAACAAATATTGATGTCTCCGTCATGATGAGTGAATCTTTTGTGGGTATTGATTGGCAATGTGTCTTGCGCTGTAGAGGATTTCAAATAGTAGAATGATTGCTGAAAATGTAAAGTGCTATATTTGGCAAGGCAGCTTGCTGGATAAATAAAGTTATGTTATGCCCTATTATTGGGGGCGGGCTTGACTTGTCCTATTGTTTAGGGCGGACATTCTCTATCTAATTATTTGGGGCAGACTTGCCCTGTCCTATTGTTCGGGGTGGATCGCCCTGTCCTATTTTTTAGGGCGGACTTCCCCTATCCTATTGTTCAGGGCGTACTGTCCTATCCTATTGTTTGGGGCGAACTTGCCCTGTACTATTGTTTGCCCTGTCCTATTGTTCGGGATAGACTGCCATGTGTTATGTTAGAGTTTTGTGAACAACTGGTTAGTACTTGATAGCCGAAGTTTAATGGGAAAATACCTTTAATGTGACCTGGAAAAAATCAAGAAATTTCTTTTAGAGCTAGAAAGTATTAGAGAATGAATTGACAAAACCTGGCCTTCTAGCTTGTGATAGAGATGCGATGTTGAGTTTCTAATGGAATGTTGTAAGATACTGGATACACACTTTCTTGAGTATTATTGAGGCCTATAAGATTTGAGAAGTTTCTTTAGATTCATGGAATAATTATGGATAAATTGACGATACCTGGGTGCTGATCTCGTGATGGTGAGGTGGCACTTAGACTTTCGAGATATTTGAGCTTTTGTTGTTCCTGCGCTCAAAGAAAATACCTTAATTTGGGGAGATGGTGTTGATTTTGTGTTGATTGAGAACTCGAACTAGCAGCTATCTTATCCTTCAACCCTTCGACAAACAAAAATCTATTTGATAGATTTGGGATATGGAGTAGTGACGCTTCCTAACTCCACATGATGTGCTTATATTGGTATGTCTTCTGGTGGGGACTTTCTCCATCTTGATCTTCGCTCTTAGACTTCTATCAAAGCGACACAATCGATGTGGCTTGAGATGATAAATGAAATTTTTGAAAGGCTAGAAAGAATATTATATTGATATGACCGAGCCTGACTCAGGATGCCTACGTATCCTATAATAGGAATCAGGTCAAAGCGTAGTTTCGGGTGAGGAGAATTAATAAATTTATCCACTAGGCTGGGTGGGTGGAGAATGGCAAGATTTATAATGATAATCTTTCCTCCAAAGGCTCATTTGGTCATTTCGAATAGTGTCTCTTAGGTAAGAGTCTTTATCATCCTATCATTCTTTTTTTACGCTGCATTAGCATCAAAGAATTCCTTATTTCGATCGATGTTTTTTTAAATCAAGTTTTGAAAATTTCTATCCCATGGTTGGTTCTTTGTGGAATGATTTTGAGTTAGAGAGCAGTGAACGTGTTGTGTATGCCTATAGTTTTGATGACTTGCGTTTTGATGGAAGTAAGAGGCTTGGGTATATGCTTGAGTCTCCCTTGCGTAAACTCAGAATATTTCTTGGGCGCCTCCTAGACAGTCTCTTTTCCTTATAGGCATCTTCGTATATGAACTCTTATTGGGTCCACTACAGTCATAGCATCAACCGATTTTGATGTCATTTCACGATTGATGTATTAGTCGTAATCCATGCTTGAATGATTTTGAGCATATTTTGGAAGTCCTCCTTGGGATTGTAGGTATAGATTATCATTCCTTGTTATGAGGATTTTCTTTTGGCTCTTTCATAAGCATGTGTCACCTGAAGATTTGGTTGACATCCTTATGACTGACGTAACGAGTTTTCGATCTTGCACTGATCGTCGATGTGATTTCAAAGCATTTGGATTGATAGTATCCTTTAACAGTATTTGTAAAGAAGATCGGAAGTTTCTTTCATGTAGACCCTTGGTGCATTTCTCTCGATATTTTAGACAAAATTTCCCCCGTTAATACCTTGTAGCTTTAGTGATGACTTAGCGTTATTTGGTACGAAACAACCAAGATTGTAAAACTTTTGGGTTGAACGTCCTATCCATCATTGATTTTTAGAGTATCCTCTAAATTTTTCCCCAAACTTTTGGAGGGACTTTACCTGACGATCCTTTGTCATGGATCTAAGGGATTTAGTTGCGTGTCTAAGGACATCTTTAATGGAAGGTAGCTGGTCTGCTATATCTCGTCATGCTCAAATTCTGGTTGTCATTAGGGAAAGATGAAATTCTGTATTATAAAGGGACCGAGCCTTATATATGGAATTTTATATTATAAAGGGACCGAGCCTTATATATGGAAGGTAGTTGGTCTTCTAGATCTCGTCATGCTCAAATTCTGGTTGTCATTAGGGAAAGATGGAATTTTGTATTATAAAGGGACCGAGCCTTATATATGGAATTTTATATTATAAAGGGACCGAGCCTTATATATGGAAGGTAGTTGGTCTTCTAGATCTCGTTATGCTCAAATTTTGTTTGTCATTAGGGAAAGATGGAATTTTGTATTATAAAAGGACCGAGCCTTATATAGGTTGTGTACGTATCCCATTGAGGGAAATCAGGTCGCACCTAGTTTCAATTACAAAAAGGAGAAAAGATTCTACTTAAGTATGATCGAAACCGATGAGGGTTGCCTATGTATCTCACCATGAGAAATTAGGTCAGAACATAGTTCTGTTACATGATAATTAGAAGGAAATCTTATTCTTTCAAATATAAGACTCTATTGACTATTTCTGAGTCGATTAACTTGGATTCATCTCTATTGTATTCCACTAAAGTTAGCACTTCTTTGTAAAGTGGCTTATATGAAGGCTTTGCCGGCTTGGCGCGGAGGATGGTGTCCGTCATGTCATATACAATCTTCTATTTTCTTGACTGGGCACCAAATCATTATTTGCATTTGGTTGCACTTCTACATATTGGATTGCCCCGACCTTGATCAAGCACTTAATTCTATGCCTTAACCTATTACAATCTTCAGTATCGTACCCCTGAACTTCAGAGTGGAAAGCACATCTCTTTCTTTCATCGAACCATTTAGGTAATGGGTTAGGAATCTTTCCCGGCTCGGGTCGCAATAAATTTATAGCTCTCGGTCTCTCAAACAAAAGTGTCAATGGTTCAACAAATTGAGTGCAACTAATTTTGACCCTTTTGATTTTATCTTAGCGCAAAAGATGTCTGATTTTAATAAACTGACACTTGGATTGGTACACATGGTCGTGATGAATTTTGGTTTATGGGAGCTCAGGGTTGAAGGTAATTTTGTAAGATATTATAGGCATGATGTAGTTTGTGATTCGATATTTGCATCACTTCGTTATCGGGATTTTGAAGGGATTGGGGTGATTTAAGTATTGAGTGATGTGGTATCACAATAGATACTTCTCCTTCATTCTGTACCTTAGCTCCTTCGACTAACTCCAACTGAGTAGATTTGCTCGAGCTATTTGTCAGCTTAATCTTTCTAGAGTTAATTGCCACTTCAATAAAATTTCCCATTTTGACACAATCAGCAAACTTCTGCCCCAATGTGGACATTATCTTTTCAAAATAAACTCCCTTTTGACTGCGGATAAAATACATTGTCAATTCACTTTCGTCCATTGATAGTTGAACTTTTCCTGCCTCAGACATCCATCGTCAAGCATATTCCTGAAACGATTAAAAGGGATTCTTCTGTATACTAATGAGGGAAAGTCGATCAGGTGCGATTTGTATGTTAAACTTGTAACGATTCATAAAGTCTTCAGCCATGTCGCTCCATTTGTGCTAATGAAGAGGGTATTGTTTGGTGTACCAAGCGAGAGACTCACCAGACAAAATTTTAATGAACAACCTCATTATGAGCTTCTTATTTTTGCCAACCCCTACTAAATTATCACAATATGCTATTAAATGAGTATGAGGATCGCCAGTTCCATCAAACAAGTCAAACTTAGGTGGCTTGAACCTGACTGGCAAATCAATATCTAAATGGATACATAAATCTTCGTAGTTTAAATGCTCGTTTACTTGAGTTTCTTAGAGGTGTTTCATCGCCCGCTTTAGATTACTAAACTCATTTACGATTATGTCATCTTTCACTTTCGTCCTTGAATTCATCAAAAACCTACTTTTAGCAGGTTTAGTGAAAGCGGGTGTTTCAGTCACACATACTGAAGAAATATATGGTTCTTGAAAGGTAGCGTGATTTATTTGTTGAATATCACAAACAGATATGACAACATTAGGATGTGGGGTACAATGAGAAAATTTATAGGATTTGATGGGTGTGAACATGGATGATGGATTTGTTAAGCCAATATTTGTTGTGGGAGGTTGTACTGACTGATAGTGTTCAGGTATTGGAGTTCCTAGTGACGAAAAAAGAGGAGGGCACGGTAGAGTAGTCGTGGATGGATGTGTGGGGTCCCTTCCTTTGTGTAGTTCTCCTCTTAATGTCTTGAGTTGTTGATCCAAGAGAAGAATATGTTCATCCTTATCTGCATTATCCTGTCTTTTCAAATCCCATGATACGTTTTCTAGTGTTGTGTTGGAACACTCCTAGTCGGGTCGACGACATTGGCATTCATTCTTGGGATATAGCTTAAGTCGGCTAGTTCTATCGATCAACACAACCTCTGTTAGGGGATAATGAAAACATAAATTAAAGTTAAAACGTTAATTCATGTCAATAGACAAGCACATTCTGACAATGTTAAGTAAACACGTCCCATATTTAGGATCCTTTTTTTGACAGAGGTAGGCCTTCGTCCAAACAAACTGATATAGATGAATCAAGATTTTGACACATTTTGGATTTAGAACAATTTTAAGTTTTCTTGAAGAGGGAATGTATCCAACAAGAGTGGCTGAGATAGGCCTTGATGATGGTGATAAAGATATATAGTCGGTATGAATAGATAAAAGTGGGCTAAAATAATGCCATTAAAAGAGTAAGTATCTCAACCCTCGTTATTGATGAATGGGGATCTTCTGGTAGAGATATCAAATGGAGAAGGAGTATTGACTACGCCTCACACTCATTGGCTGGAAAGAGTTAGAAGTGGGTGAAGATGAATAATATTCCACATTTATTGTCTTGAAGAAGGGTGTCAAATAATTGCAGAGTTTTGAATAATATTCTAGTCTATTGACTAGAAAAAGGAATCAAACGTTTGAAGAATGCTTGATGATATTCCACTCTAGTTCGTATCAAAAGAAGTTAGATGTAGGTGAAGTTTTTTAGTGGCATTCCCTATCTATGGACTTGAAGAGAGAGTCAAACGAAGGCAAAGCTTTTTAACAACAGTCGGTTTTCATGAACTTTGAGAAAGATATTTTTGAAGCGAAGTTTTAACAATGCTCTGTATTCGAGAAAATGGTGTCAAATTTTGGTGAGTTTGGGTAATACTCTATGTCCATTGACATAAAAATGATGTCGGATGAAGGAAGAGTAAAAGAAGATCAGTCTGATTGTTCTGAATCCATTAATGTTTGATTTCTGGAATATCTGAATCAGTTCTAACACAAAATACGTCATAAATATTTCATAACCTTCTGATGAAAGGGTGGCTTCCTAGTTGCGAAGATGATAACTTAGACCGTCCTACCTAAGGTTTATGCAGCATGACCTACTACTAGAGTAAGATTTTCCTTAAATGTTTGAGAGTGGGACTGAATAGCTGCGAAAAGGCGCACTAGCCTAATTGCACCGACTCTAAAACTAAAGAATCCAAAGAAAGTTTGGAGGGGTGTAGGACACCCCCTCCCCTACGTGAACCACGGTGTGTGAATTGAGTACGGCGAAAGACTCGATAGGAAAATGCAAGTGATAAAGTAGTAACAAGTAATGTTGTTCAAACAAATAAGGAACGCAAGTGTGGATTTGGCTTGTGTCCTTTCACACAGAGCATGATATAAAGACATGTAGAGCAAATAATGTAATAAAGCATAAAAATCCTAAACTAAGCATGTTAAGGTTAAAACCTAAGTTCATTAGTCCCCAGCGGAGTTGCCATTCTGTCGCACCCTATTTCGAACAAGTCGAAACAGCACACGACATGTAGTGGTGTGGTGTGACTCTTGAATTTTAAAAATTTATTTTTTAGAGTCGCCACCTAACTTTTTAGAAAAATTAGGAAAAACCATTTTTATGTCGAAAACTATCTTTTGGTCTATTGTAAATATTTTGAGATCTTGAGTAAGGGTTTTGATTACTCAAGGGGGAGGTGTTAGGCACCCCTTAGAGTCTATCCGAAGATAGTCCTTACACTTAGTTTAGAAAAATATTAGAAAAAATTTTTATTTCGTTATTTACTTTCAAAACTGTGATAAGAAAACTCTTGTTATTATTTATCATTCAAAAAAGAATTTTAGGTATAATAAACGCGATGCTACCACATACAAGGAAGTAATTTAATCCTTGTATATATATATTACATGGATATTTTAAGATGTGAAAAGTAGTCTTTTATCTTTATAATTGTGATAATATAATTCTTTTTTAGACAAATAAACTCAAGGTATATAAAATGTACCACTACAATTTATAAGGGTGTAATGTAGTTATTGCAAAAATAGGTTTTCAATATATATATATATATATATATATATATATATATATATATAAAGGACAAGTAATATTTTATGTGTATTAGAACGCATAAAGTTTATGATTGTATGAAAAAATATGTTTATAAATTGTAATACCCCGTACTTTTCCTAGAAAGTTTCATCTCAAGAATGTCTAGTATTAGCTTCTAAATTGAATGATGGTTATTCCATGAGGAATTTTTAAGATTTTAACCTTTTTTCCATGTGGAAAATTCAATAAGCTTTCCATCGATATAAGATTCCCTCAAATCAGATAACCGAGTTAGAAGTTACGACTATTTTAAGTTTCTGTCGTAAAATAGTGCCATATTAGTCAGTGGCGTGCCACGCCAAAAGAGGAAATGGCATTTAGCAAATTCCAGTATGGGTCTGCAATTATGGCGTGTCACGCCAGGGCCCAAATTCAGAATTGTACTTTTCCAGTGTCTCAGCGCGATTTCCTCCGCGTCGCACAAAAGTTTCAGGTCACAAAAGAGGGGGCAATGCGATGGCTCCGTGTCGCGCCATCCCTCAGTTTTCCAATTGTCAAATTCCAGTGACACGGCGTGATAGCACTGCGTCGCACCAGGGGTTCGGTTCAGGAAAATTTTACTAAAATTAAATGACGCATCCAGGGTTAAAAGGGTCAACTTCCCACCCCTATTTAAGCCCTTTAACACGTGATTCAGCCACTCTTCACCCAAAATACACTCTATTCTCAAAAATGTCTCAAGAATAAGCTAGGGTTTTCATAGAATATCCAATTCCAAGAAAGTTTCTCCATTAATCTTCACGAAATCACGAACTAAGGTATGCGTAGTGTTCATTCATGGACTCTTTTCATCCATAAAGCCCAAGAATCTCTTTTATAAGTTTAAGTTTATGGATTTATTTATGAATTTCATGTTTGGTTAGTTTTGTTTATGTTGAGAATTATCAATTGAATTCAAATCCATGTTGGGTGATCAATTTTATGTGGAATTGATTTGTATAGATGTATATTCATGTGAACCTATAAATAAACCCTAGGACGATGAAATTAGAGATGAATCATGATGATTAATTATTGTATAATGTTGTCTACATATGCTATGACTACCATGTGTTTGATTAAATGCCTAGATGGAGAAACAATGCCCAACTATTATGATATCATGAAATCCCCATGTATGTACAAGTTATGCCTATTATATGTCTTGGTGGAATGCTTCTATAAATGTATTTAGGATTATGATGTTAGTTATTTGTTCAAGTAAGTTATGCTTGGTCAATTTCCTTCCATCGAGTCCTGAGGGTACTTGTAACCAAAATATTAGTTGTGTGCCTAGAGTTATGTCATGTTTTCACGATACTCTCAGTCAAGCCATGATCGTTAGACTTCATACAGTCTTATGACTCAGGAAATCTCCATGATCTCATGAACTCAGTCAGTTATCAGATGCCAGTAGTATTTCGTCAGTCAACGGAAGTTAGTAACTCAGTCCATGTTCAGTTCAGTAAATCATGTCCAATGTCTATTCAGATGGGAGTAGAAATTACCACCGAGCGAACCCAAGGGTGGGAACTCACCTGTTATATAAGGGTGTGTATCTTAGAAGCAATCCTTACGTTCCAGAACTATGTAGCCAGCATAGGTTGAGACATTATAGCCTTCTATATGAGGGTAGATGAGGTGGATTAACCTGTTATATGAGGGTTCCCACCATTCTCATTAGAGTTATATGTTATATTAGGGTCACTCATATGTTGTCCTTACTAGTGACGCGATATTGACACCCTTCCAATTAGGGCATATATTGGACACCAATTCAGCTATAATGCATTATTTGGGGCATGTCGATTAGATGACTACCTCCCACAGTCTCAGTATTTGTCTCAGTAAAAGAACTCAGATAGTTTTTCAGAATCTAGGACTGTCAGATACAGTCAACTCAACTACAGAATGGAACTAAGATAGTTTCACCAGATTCAGGACTGTCAGATATAGTCACTCATGTTATCAATTATATCAATTATTAGTATGTCATGTTATCAGTATTCAGATTCAGTACTCATGTTATCATGAATTCAGATATAGTTACTATGTATGCATGCATGTATTCTCACGTTCATATTAGTCAATTAGCCAGAATTGTTCATGCATATGAACCCCATGCATTAAGCCTACCCCATATGAATACTAGTACATTCAAAGTACTGACGTATTTGCACTATGGTATCTTATACCATAGGTTTAGAGACACGAGCTCCAGATCAGCAGTGGATTCTAGTTTCAGCAATCAGAGTTAGAAGTGAGTCCTCATCATTCGAGGACATGATTATGTCTCTATTATCTCATTAATTATTTTATTAGTTGGAGTTAGTTGGGGACATGTCCCATCAACTCCTTACTCAGACAGTTCAGTCAGTTAGAGGCTTTCTAGACTAACATGTTTCAGACTAGAGTATTTTCAGTTTTGCTTTAGGTATTTCATACGCCGTTTAGATATTATATTTTACTTCAGTTATGTGAACCTTATGGCCTTTCAGTTCATGTTTCCGCATTATTCAGTATTTTATGCAGTATATAGGTACAGATATCAGTCATGGGTTACCTTATGGTCCTTTGGGGTCATGAGCACTGTATAGCATTCTGGGTACCAAATTCGGGGTGTTACAAACTTGGTATAAGAGCCTAAAGTTCAATAGAGTCCTAGTAAGTCTGAAAGTTGCATCTAGTAGAGTCTTGTACATGAGTGTGTTGTGCGCCACACTTATGTACAAGAGGTTATAAGATGTTTTAGGAACAGTTTCCCCTAATTCAATATTCATGTTGTGCCAGTGAGCATAATTTCAAGACAATCTCTCAGTTTAATCCATTTCTCCCTTTCTTCTACAGAACATGCCTCTTAAAAGAAGAAACGGAAATCAGTCATCCCCTCAGCCCAAAGATCCTTTGGGCGATGATGCTTCTTATGCAGAGTTCCAAGCTTCATTCACTACTCTTGCTAACTCAGTTACTGCTCAGAATGAACGGCCAACTATCATTTCAGCAAATCCAGTGGCCAATTCAGCCGCAACTATGATTTGAGACTTCACCTAAATGAATCCTCCATCCTTTCTCTGTTCTATTACAGATGAGAACCCTCAGGAATTCCTTGATCAGGTTCAGAAAGAGAAAAACATCATGGGGGTGACTACTGTTGAGAGTGCTGATCTAGCTGCATATCAGTTACAGGATGTTGCTCATACTTGGTTCAAGCAGTGGAAGTCAAAGAGGGCAGATGATGTAGGGCCAGTTGAGTGGGCAGAGTTTGCATCTAATTTCCTCGATAAATTCTTCCCCCTAGATCTTAGAGAAGCTAAGCTTCTACAATTCATTAACCTCAGGCAGGGAAATATGACAGTGAAAGAGTATTCTCTTAAGTTTACTCAATTAGCCAGATATACCCCTCATGTGGTTGCAGATAGCAGGGCAAGAATGAGTAAGTTCATTTTAGGGGTGAATGATAGTGTGGTTAATCAGTGTAGATCCGCTATGCTAAATAGTAACATGACTTTAGCCAGGCTTATGACCATGCTCAGCAGATTGAGGAGCAAAATATTAAGATTAGGGAGAATCAGAATAAGAGCGCAAAGACAGGTAGTTTCAACTTCGCTCAGCCTAAGTCAGAAAGAGAAAAACATTCTCAGTTTTATCCTAAGTCATCAGTTACAGCTCCTTCTTCAGCCAGTGCTCCTGTTCCTAAGTTTAGAAAGGGTAACAAAGATAGAGCGCCAGGCTCAAAGACCCAAGCAGTCTTAGCAATGCCCGCACCTATCCTCTTTTCCAGACTTGTGGCAAGTACCATCAGGGTATTTGTAGAGCTGGAAGTGGTATTTGTTTTAGATATGGAAAGTCAGGCCACAAAGTCAGAGACTATCCTCAGCCAGGTCCTCAGGGTCAATAGAATCTCTCCTCAGCTCAGTCCGATCGCCCAAATCAGCAGGGTGCCACCTCCAGTGCTACTAGTGGGAAACACCTAAATCATCTTTATGCTCTTCAATCCTGACAAGATCAGGAAAATTCTTCTAATGTAGTTGCTGGTACATTACAGATCTTTTATGTGCATATTTACGCTTTTCTAGATTCAGGAGCTTCTTTGTCTTTTGTTACTCCATATATAACAGGAAATTTCAGAATCAGTCCTAAAATCTTAGTAAATCCCTTTTTAGTCTCTACCCCAGTGGGTAAAACTATCATAGCCCTACGGGTATACAGGAACTGCCCGGTTATGATATTTCAGAAAGTCACTTCAGCTGACTTTAGTCGAATTAGAGATGACTGATTTTGATGTCATTCTCGACATGGATTGGTTTTATTCCTGCTAGCCACAGTCGAATGCAGAAATAGAATAGTCTAGTTTTAGTTTCCAAATGAAATCGTCCTTGAGTGGAAGGGAAGTGTATTCGCTTTCAAGGGTCAGCTTGTTTACTACCTTCGGGCAAGAAAAATAATATCTAAGGGATGTGTTTACCACCTTTTTCATGTTAGAGATTTTAGTTCTGAGACTCCTACTCTTGAATCAGTTCCAGTTGTAAAGGAATATTCAGATATCTTTCCCGAAGATCTTCCAGGAATTCCTCCCGAAAGGGAAATAGACGCCAGTATTAATCACCTTCCAGACACTCAGCCTATATCCATTCCACCATACAAAATGGCACCAGCAGAACTCATAGAATTGAAAGAACAATTAAAGGATCTCTTAGATAAGGGATTCATCAGACCCAGTATTTCCCCATGGGGTGCACCAGTGTTATTCGTGCGTAAGAAAGATAGTTCTCTCAGAATGTGCATTGATTACCATCAACTCAATAAGATCACGATCAAGAACAAGTATTCTTTTCCCATAATCGATGACTTATTTGACCAACTTCAGGATGCCAGCTATTTCTCTAAGATAGACCTCAGATCCGGTTATCATCTGCTCAGAGTTAAAGAAAGTGACATTCCAAAAATAGTCTTTCGTACTCGGTATGGTCATTTTGAATCTTTAGTCATGTCATTTGGTCTTATCAATGCCTCAATAGCTTTCATGGACTTGATGAACCGCGTGTTCAAGCAGTACTCAGAATAGTACTTCAGACTCTCAGAGATCATTAGCTATTCGCCAAATTTAGTAGGTGCAAATTTTGGCTAAGGTTAGTAGAATTCCTTGGTCATATCATTTTTGGTAATGGCATTAGAGTTGATACTCAAAAGACCGGAGTAGTAAAAAACTGGTCCAAACCTATCTCTCCATTAGATATTAGGAGGTTCTTAGGTTTGGCTGGCTATTACAGATGGTTTGTTGAGGAATTTTTTTCTATTGAATCCCTTATGTCCAGATTGACTTAGAAAAAAGTCAAGTTTCAGTGGTTAGATCCTTGCGAGAAGAGTTTTCAGGAGTTGAAGACTCGACTCACCTCAGCTCCAGTTTTAGCTCTTCCAGATGGTCCGGATGGGTTCGTAGTGTACTGTGATGCATCCAGAGTAGGTTTGGGTTATGTCCTCATGCATCATGGTAAGGTCATAGCCTACACCTCTAGATAGTTTAAGCCCCATAAGAAGAATTACCCTACTCATGATCTTGAGTTAGCATCCGTAATATTTGCCTTAAAGATTTGGAGGCATTATCTATATAGTGTTTATGTAGATGTGTTCACAGATCATAAGAGTCTTCACTATGTCTTTTCTCAAGAAAGATCTCAATCTTCGTCAGAGAAGGTAGTTAAAGCCCTTGAAAGATTACAATAGGAGTGTCCTCTATCATTTGAGAAAGGCCAACGTAGTAGCCAACGCTCTCAATAGACTATGTATGGGTAGCATTTCTCATGTTGAGGATAGTACCAAGAAGTTAGCTTAGGAAGTCCATCAGCTTTCCATACTAGGCGTTCACATAGTCGAAACAGACGAAAGTGATGTATGGGTTCAGAGTAGTTCAGAATCATCTCTAGTTTCTGAGGTGAAAGAAAATCAAGATAGAGATCTAAGCCTTGTCAAGTTGAAAGAGTCTGTTCAGGATCAGAAAGTAGAGGTTTTCTCCCAATGGGGAGATATTGTTTTACGTTGTCAGGGATGTCTCTGTGTTCCAAGTATAGATGACTTAAGGCAGCGAATTCTTACAGAAGCGTATGGTGTGCGCTACTTTATTCATCCAGGGGCCAAAAAGATGTACCACGACTTGCGGGAAACCTATTAGTGGAGTAGGATAAAGAAAGACATTGCAGAGTTTTTGGCTAAGTGCTCTATATGTCAGCAACTTAAGATAGAGCATCAGAAGCCTAGTGAGTCCATGCAGGAGTTTAGTATTCCTACTTGGAAGTGGGAAGTTGTGAACATGAACTTCGTGACGGGTTTGCCTTGAACTCGTCATCAGCATGATTCAGTCTGGGTTATTGTAGACAGAATGACCAAATCAGGTCATTTCCTCCCAGTTCATACCTCTTATTCAACCGAGGATTACACCAAAATCTATATTAAGGAGTTGGTCAGATTGCACGGTGTTCTATTGTCCATTATCTCAGACAGATGTACCCAGTTCACCTTTTATTTTTGGAAAGCATTCCAAAAAGGTCTTGGTACCCAAGTTTATCTCAGTACAGCCTTTCATCCTCAGACATATGGTCAAGCATAAAGGGTCATTTAGACGTTAGAAGCTATGCTAAGGGTGTGTGCAATCAATTTCAAGGGAAGTTGGGATGACCACTTACCTTTGATTGAATTTGCATACAACAATAGCTATCATTCCAGCATTCAGATGGTTTTGTTCAAAGCTCTCTATGGTAGGAGATATAGATCTCTAATTGGTTAGTTCAAAGTTAGTGAGGCATCAGTCATAGGTCCTGACTTAGTATTCGACGCCTTAGAGAAAATCAGTTGGTCAGAGAAAGACTCTGTGCTGCTCAGAGATGATAGAAGTCGTATGCAGATGTTCGTAGAAAAGATATCAAGTTTGAGATTGGTGACTATGTCTATATAAAGATCCCTCCCGTAAATGAAGTGAAGAGATTCGGCAAGAAGGGAAAGCTCAGTCCCCGATATGTCGGTCCCTTCAAGATTCACAGTTGCTTTGGCAAGGTAGCCTATTAGCTTGAATTGCCTTCAGATCAAGCATCAGTTCATCCAGTCTTTTATGTCTCTTTGCTCAAGAAGTGCATAGGTGACCCATCAGTTTTAGTCCCTATTCAGAGCATTGATGTTCAGAACACTCTCTCTTATGAAAAGATTCCAGTCAAAATCTTAGACTATCAGACTCGTCGATTTAGGAACAAAGAAGTGCCTCTAGTTAAGGTTCTTTGGCAAAATCCGTTCATCGAGGGAGTTACTTGGGAGGCAGAGGCAGACATGCGTATCAAGTATCCTCACTTCTTCTTTGCTAACTCAGATCAAGATCAAGGTAACAATTATCCTTAAGCTTACTCAGTTTTATGTTTAGTGTTCATCACAAACTTGGTATGCAGTTCCATGCTTATGTTCCCATTATAAACTTGGTATCAAGTACCATTGCATACTCAGTCATGTATTTATGAATCAGTTACACATGCATCAGATATGCATATTCAGTATTATACGTTCAGCTTGTCAGTCATGTTAGTCATGAGATCTTGTTCCAGTTATTCATGTTTAGTATGTACATTAGTTATCTTTTCTTCCTTCTCAGTCAGTCTCATTCAAGAACGAATATTCTCCATAGGGAAATATTGTAATACCCCATACTTTTCCTAGAAAATTTTATCTCAACAATGTCTAGCATTATCTTCTAAATTGAATAATAGTTATTCCATGAGGAATTTTCAAGATTTTCTCTTTGTGTTATTTGGAAAATTCAATAAGCTTTCCATCGATATAAGATTCACCAAAATCTGGTAACCGAGTCAAAAGTTACAACTATTTTCAGTTTTCGTCATAAAACAGTGTCATATTAGTCAGTGGCGCGCCCGCACCACAAGAGAAAATGGCATTTATCAAATTCTATTATAGGTCCGCAATTATGGCGTGTCGTGCCAGGGCCCAAATTCAGAATTGTCCTTTTCCAGTGTCTTAGCGCGATTTCCTCTGCGTCGCGCCAAAGTTTCAGGTCGCAAAAGAAGGGTCAACGCGATGGCTCCGTGTCACGTCATCCCTCAGTTTCCCAATTGTTAAATTCCAGTGACATGGCGCGACAACTCCACGTCGCGCCAGGGGTTCAGTTCGGGAAAATTTTACTAAAATTATATACCATAGGTTTAGAGACACGAGCTCCAAATCAACAGTAGATTTCAGTTTCAGCAGTCAAATTTAGAAGTGAGTCCTCATCATTTGAGGACATGATTATATCTCTATTATCTCATTAATTAGTTTATTAGTTGGATTTAGTTGAATACATGTCCCATCAACTCCTTCCTTACTCAGACAGTTCAGTCAGTTAGACGCTTTCTAGACTATCATGTTTCAGACTAGAGTATTTTCAGTTTTGTTTTAAGTATTTCATACCCCGTTTAGATGTTATATTTTACTTCAGTTATGTGAACCTTATGGCCTTTCAGTTCATATTTCCACATTATTCAGTATTTTATGCAGTATACAGGTACAGATATCAGTCATGGGTTAGCTTGTGGTCCTTCGAGGTCATGAGCATCGTGTAGCATTTTGGGTACCATATTCGAGGGGTTACATAAATATATAACGTTAAATATATGAATAAAGAAAAAAATAATTTAAAGTGTACGAATTCATTTAAAGTAATCACAAGTATATGTATATATTTAAAAGTAAATAGAAAAGATATGAAACTATATTTGATTTGTGAAATTTTAAGAGATTGAAATTAAGTAAAAAGTAAATGTAATAGCATGTGTTGGGGTTTTAAATAACATATAAACTATAATAGCAATTATTAAATAACATTAATAGTAGTTATGGTAAAAGTAATGATAATAAAATAATAAATATAACTTGTATGCGGTAGCATAAGTATATGTATGTACCTTGTGTTTTGAAACCTTTAGAGTTTGAAAAGAATAAACTCAAACAAATGTTGACTATTAAAACATTGGTATTAGTCAACTAATCTAAAAGATTGACGAACCCCCTTTTTTTATTTTATAAAAAAAGATCTACTCTTTATTGACTTATTTCCTACTAAATTTAAAGTTTCATTTTTAATATTTTGAATAAATATGGGGGTTACCGCCTTAACTTTTAAAGAGAAATATTTCTTTAGGTAAAAGTTGGCAAATCGGCCAAGTCTTGAAGTGATAAGGCCCCCTTTTCAGTTAATTAATTGCGTATTGTTAGCAAGGGGAAGAAAATAATAATCAAAATTCATAAATACCCGGGTAACAATAAAAAAATAAGCAAATAATATGAATACCACAATAATAACAATACTATTTCAAGTTTTCAAAAGGCTAACAACATGGCAAGACTAATGAAGTTGAGAGAGAGAGGTTGAGGGATACTAACTCCTATTGGGCTTTAGTTTTCAAGTATACGCAATCCCAAAGCCCTGCGGTCCTAGTAGAGATTGACTCAATAGTTGGGTCAAGACGAGTCCCGTTGCGGAACTCCAACTCCCTTGTTTTGGGCAGCAATACTGAGGTTTTCTGTCGAGAATTCTCAGGCTTCCAAACTCAAACTTAGGAATGCAATAATTATACCAAAATCAAGGACAAAACAAAGTAATCTTCACGGCCCTCTGCTTGCGAAATTTTCAGACATCAGATTATTTTTTCCTCTTTTTTCCCTCACCAAAAATCTTTCCTGAAATACACAAAAATGTGGGTATTTATAGGCAAATTCAAACTTGGAAGTCCGAATTTGAAATAAAAAATTTAAAGAAGACAACAGACAAATTGGAGGGGGAAATCGAAATTCAAAAATTGAAAGGGATAAATCCCTCCTCAAATTTGGATGATTTTCGAGCTTATAATGCGGATTTGAAATCGAAAATAGGTTGTTGTACTGATTTGGGTCTGCTTGTTTTGCCAAGGGAGATTGATAGGTGTTGGTTGACTGAAAAAGGCGAAGCGGATAAGGAAATTATACTGAATTTTGGGCTAATTTTGGGCTCTTGTTTGAAATTTATAAAATAAGAGTTGATTTCGAAAACTGAGATTGGATTATTGTTGGCCCAAATGCTCTTTTCTACTAAAATTAATTTTATCGATGCTTCTGATATCCTAAAATTATTTTTTAGCTTAACATATATAAATTACGTACATAATTTGTATAGTGCCTGTCTTAATATCCTTTAGCGATTAAATATTAATAAAATATACGTATTTATATGTGTGTGTAAAAAATAAGGATATAAGATATGTGTGAAAATAAGAATATAGTATAAAACATTTGCTTTATATAACAAAATATATATATGGTCACAATATCGCCTAAAAATAAAATTAGAAAAAATGTGAATATGATTATCAAAAGATTTTTTTTATTTTTACTGCTTTTTTATTTTTGATGTTAAAGTATTTAATTATATTTAATTAAAATATTTTGTGATATGATAGAAAAATAGACTTCCTTTTATTATTTAAAAATATGTAGAATAGAGACAAAAATACGAATCTTATTTATTATTTAATTTTTAAAAATTACTTAGGGCCAAGAAGCATCAAAAAAGTAATTAAAGGAAAAAGGATGAGCCAAAATTGGGTGTCAACACTATAGCCCATGGTTTTCTAAGTGTGCCCAGGACCCAGGCATATTTTGGGCTAAAAATCGATCGAGGGCTCCCAGGCATGCTGTGGATCGGCCAAGTGTTGGCCATTGGGATCGTCGAGGCCGTTTGGGGAGTCAAACGAGTGAAACAGCATAACATGCTATTTTTTAGCCAATTCGATGTGTTGTAGACCACAGTTTTCTGGGTGTGCCCGGGGCACAGACGTGTTTTGGATCAAAAATTAACCCGGGGCTTCAAGGCATGCTGTGAATCTCTAGGGGTGGGATATTAAGGTCGGTGGGGCTATTTGTATGGTCAAATGGGCAAAATGGCACGAACGGGCCATTTTTAGGCTAATTCGGTATGATATAGCCCACGGTGTTCTACGTTTTCCTAGGGCTCGGGAGTGTTTTGGACCAACAAATTGACCAGGGGCTCTTAGGAGTAAAGTAGATCAACGGGGCTGTGTGGGAGGTCAAACGGGCAAAACGATGTGAATAGGCCATTTTTGGGTCAATTCGGTGTGCTATAGCCCATGGTTTTCTAGGTTTGCTCGGGGCCCGAGTGTGTTTTAGGATAAAAATAGATTGGGGGCTCCTAGGCGTGCTGTGGATCGGCTAGTGATAGGCCAATGGGGTCGGTAGGTCTGTTTGTGAGGTCAAACGAGCAAAACTATACGAACAGGCTATTTTCGGGTTAATTTGGTATGTTATAGCCTACGATTTTCTGGGTATGCCAAGGCTCGAGTGTGTTTTGGTCCAAAATTTGATCAGGGGCTCCCAATCATACTGTGGATCGACCATGGGTGGGAAATTAGGGTCAACAGGGCCGTTTGGGCGCTTAAATTGGCGAAAAGATGTGAACGAGCAATTTTTAGGCCAATTCGGTGTACTATAACCCACGATTTTCTAGGTGTCATGGAGTCCAGTGTATTTTATGCCAAAAATTGATTGAAGGCTCCCAGGTGTGTTGTAGATCGGCCACTGGGGTCGATGGGGCAGTTTGGGCGGTCAAAAAGGTGAAATAACACGAATGGGTCATTTTTGGGCCTATGCGGTGTGTTGTAGCCCATGGCTTTCTAGGTACGCTAGGGACCCAAGCGTTTTTTGTGCCAAAAATCTATCGGGGGATCCCAAGAGACTATGGATCAGCAAAGGGTGGGGCATTGGGGGTTGACAAGGCCGTTTAGCCGATTAAAAAGGTGAAACGACACGAACGGGCCATTTTTGGTCAATTTGAGGTGTTATAGCCCAAAATTTACTGGGTGTGCCTGGGCTCGGGCGTATTTTAGGCTTAAAATAGATCAGGCCTCCCAGGCGTGCTATGCATCGGCCAGGGGTAGGCCATTAGGATCGGTTGGGATATTTGGCCAGTCAAACGACATAGACAGCGTGAAAGGGCTATTTTTAGCCAATTCAGTGTGCTATAGCCCACGATTTTCTGGGTGTTCCCGAGGCCCGGGCGTGTTTTGGGCTAAAAATCGACTAAGGGCTCCCAGGGGTACGATGTATCATCCAGGAGTAGGGTCCATTGGTATCGACAAGGCCATTTGTGCAGTTAAACTGGCAAAACGGCGTGAACAAGTCATTTGCGGGACAATTTGGTGTGCTATAGCCAACGGTTTTCTCGGTATGCCCAAAGCCCAATCATGTTATGGGCTTACAATTGACCAGAAGGATCCTCTATGTGTTGTGGATCAGCCAGGGGTGGGCCATTGTGATCGGTAGGGCTATTTGGGCGGATCAAACGAGTGAAACAGCATAAACGAGCCATTTTAGGGCCAATTCGGTGTGCTACAGCCCACGATTTTCTGAGTGTGCCAGGGGCCCGAGCATGTTTTGGGCTAAAAATACACCGAGGGCTCCTAGGCGTGCTATGTACCAGCTAGAGATGGTCCATTGGGTTCGGCGGGGCCTTTTGGGCAGTCAAACAGGGAAAATAGTGCGAACGAGCCATTTTTGGGCCAATTCAGTATGTTATAGCCTATGGTTGTTTGGGCGTGCCTGGGTTCTGGGTGTGTTTTAGGCTGAAAGTTAATTGAGGGATCCCAGGCATGTTGTGGATAAGCTAGACGTGGGCTATTGGAGTAGGTGGGGCCATTTAGCCGGTCAAATGGGCTAAACGGTATAAACGAGCTATTTTAGAGCCAATTCGGCGTGCTATAGCCCATGTTTTTATGGGTGTGCTCTGGAACCAGGCATGTTTCATTCCAAAAATTGGTCGAGGGATCCCTGGCATGATGTGGATTGGCCATAGGTGGGCCATCGGGGTCGGCGGGGCCATTTGGGCAATCAAACGAGCGAAACAGCGCCAACGTGCCATTTTTGAGCAAATTCGGTGTGCTATTGCCCACGTTTTTTTGGGTGTGCTTGGGGCTCAGGGATGTCTTAGGCCGAAAATCAATCGGGGACTCCCAGGCATATTTTGGATTGGTAGGGTTGGGCCATTTGGGTTGACGGGGCTGTTAAGGCGGTCAAATAGGTGAAACGACGCGAACGAGATGTTCTTGGGCTAATTCGGAGTGCTATAGAACACGGTTTTCAAGGTGTTCCTGAGGACCATGCGTGTTTTAGGCCTATAATTGATTGAGGATTTCCAGGTGTGCTATCCATCGGTCAGGGTGGGCCATTGGGGTCGATGGGGCCGTTTGGGTGATCAAACAGGTGAAACTACACGAATGAGCCATTTTCAGGCCAATTCTATGTGTTGTAGCCCACGGTTTTCTAGGTGTGCCTGGGGCCTAGGCGTGTTTTGGGCCAAAAATCGATCGGGGCTTCCAAGCGTACTGTGGATCTCGACGGGGCTGTTTGGGCGGTCAAATAGGCAAAACAGCGCATACTGGCCATTTTTGGGCCAATTCGTTGTGCTATAGCACATGTTTTTTTCGGTTTTCCCGGGGTTCAGGCGTGTTTTGGGCCAAAAATCAACTAGGGGATCCTAGGTGTGCTATGGATAGGCCAGGGATGGGCCATTGGTAGCGATGGGGCCATTTGGGCAGTCAAACAGGCGAACCGACATAAACGAGCCATTTTTAGGCCAATCTTGTATGCTATAGCTCATGGTTTTCTTGATGTACCCAGGGCTCGGGCGTGTTTCGGGCCAAAAATTGACCGAGACCTCCCAGGCTTGCTGTGGATCGTCCAGGGTGGGCCATTGGAGTCAGCAGGGCCGTTTGGGCAGTCAAACAGGCAAAAAAGTACAAATGGGCCATTTTAGAGCAAATTCGATGTGCTATAGCCCACGGTATATAGCCCATTATGTTCTGGGTGTGCTCGAGGCCCGAGTGTGTTTTGGGAGAAAAATCAGCCAAGGGCTCCTAGACGTGCTGTGGATTGGCCATGTGTGGTCCATTGGGGTCGGTAGGGATATTTGGGCGGTCAAATAGGTGAAATGGTATGAACGAGCCATTTTTAGCCAATTCGGTATGCTATAGCCCACAATTTTCTGATTGTGTGCAGGGGCCCGAGAGTGTTTTAGGCTAAAAATCAACTGGGGGCTCCCATGTGTGCTGTGGATCGACCAAGGGTGGGACATTGGGGTTGGCGGGGCCATTTGGCCGGTCAAATGGGTCGAACAGCATGAACGAACATTTTTTGGGTTAATTCAGAGTGCCTAGGCCCGAATGTGTTTTGTGCTGAAAATCGATCGGGGATTCCCAAGCGTGATGTGGATTGGACAGGGGTGTTCTATTAGGGTCGGCGAGGCCATTTGGCCTATAAAATAGGATAGACAGCGTGAAAGGGCCTTTTTTAGCCAATTCGATGGGCTATAGCATACGGTTTTTTGGGTGTGCCCGGGGCTCAGGCGTGTTTTGGGCTGAAAATTGACCGAGGGTTGACAGGCATGTTGTGGATCGGCTAAGGGTGGTCTATTACGGTCGGCGGGGCTATTTGGGTGGTTAAACGGCACAAACGGGTTATTTGCAGGCCAATTCGATGTGTTATATCCTACAGTTTTCTGGGTCTGCCAAGGGCCCAGGCATGATTTAGGCCAAAAATTGAACAAGGGGCTCCCAGGCGTGCTATGGATCGGCGAGGGGTAGGCCATTGGGGTCATCGGGTGATACAGGACAAACAGGAGAAACACGAAAAAGCCATTAAACAGTCCAATACACCTCCAAAATAGTCCACAAATCATAACAAATCGTGGACCAAATGGAGACCTCACTCGGATTCAACAAATATAACAAGAATATAAGAAACAAAGGTGTATTTACATATAAAACAGCCACAAAACACAACAAAAACGTGATGAACAATATGACAATAAAAACAACCAGATTTGGATTCCGCAATAACAAGATACAAAAAGGATAGTAACTTGACATACAATATTCACAAATCTAAGAACCCTAACAATGAGAAAGTACCCTAAGACAAATGAATAGCAACATCAAGTTCTTACTTGGACCAAGAGGGACTCATGAATCTCAAGACCTAAGTTTCCAAGCAAACAAACAACAAAAGTGATTCCACCATCTTGTTGTTACCTAGTTCCAAGTTTCATATTTGCCTCAAGGAAAGAGGACTTTGTCTTTCTATGGTATACAATATTTATATTCATCAAAAACAAATGAATGAAACCCTAGAAGGTTGTATTTATAGTGTATTACAAGAATAATGTGAAATGTCAAAGATGACCCCTTAGTCAAAGTCTTCAGGTGAGCTCCCTTGGAGTACATTGTATGGACTGATTTGGGATCCTATTTAGGCCTTTCTTTGCACTTCACGTGTACACTCCAAGTCTCGGTTCAATTCACTCTCGTACTCACCCATATTTGTGGTCGTACCCATATCAGCAGGGCCATTTGGGCGATCAAATGAGTGAAACGGCATAAATGGTCCATTTTAAGGCCAATTCGGAGGACTATAGCCCACGATCTTCTGGGTGTGCATGGGGATCGGGTGTGTTTTGGGATAAAAATCAATTGATGGCTCCCAGGCGTGTTGTGGATCAGCCATAGGTGGGACGCTGGGCTCAGTGGGGCCGTTTGGGCAGGTAAATAGGCAAAACGATGTGCATGGGCCATTTTTGGGCTTATTTGGTATGATATAGCCCACGGTTTTCTAGGTGTGCCCGATCTCGGGTATGTTTTGGTCCAACAATTGACCGAGAGATCCGATAAGTGTTGTGGATTAGCTAGAGATGGGCCATTAGGGTCGACAGTGCCATTTAGGCAGTCAAACAAGCTAAACGGCGTGAATAGGCCATTTTTGGGCTAATTTGGTGTGCTATAGCCCAGGGTTTTGTGGGTGTACCCATGGAAAAAGAGTGTTTCATTTCAAAAATTAATTGGGGGCTCCCAAGCGTGCTATGTATCGGCCAGGGGTAGGCCATTGGGGTCGGTGGGGATGTTTAGGTGATAAATCGAGCGAAACGGTGGGAATGAGATATTTTTGAGCCAATTTGGTGTGCTATATCCTAAGGTTTTCTAGGTGTTCTGGGGTCCCAAGCGTGTTTTGGGCTGAAAATAAACTAGGGGCTCTCAAGAATGTTATGGATCGGCAAGCATGGGCCATTGGGGTCGACAGGGCCATTTAGGTGGTCAAACATGCGAAATAGTGCGAACGGGCCATTTTTAAGGTAACTCTATGTGCTATAGCTCATAATTTACTGGGTGTGCCCGAGATCGGGCATGTTTTGGGCCAATAGTCGGTCGTGGCTCCCAAGCGTTCTATAGATCAGCCAAGGGCGGGCCATCGGGGTCGACGAGGCTATTTGGGTGGTCAAATGAGCGAACTTGGTGTGTTATAGCGCAGGTTTATAGCCCAGGGATTTCTGGGTATGCCTGGGGCCCAGGTGTGTTTGGGCCAAAAATTAATTGGGGGCTCCCAAACGTGCTGTGAATTGGCTAGCGGTGGAATGTTGGGGTCGACGGGGCTATTTAGACAGTTAAACATGCTAAACAATGTGAACGTGCCATTTTTTAGCTAATTCGGTGGGCTATAGCCTATAGTTTTCTGGGTGTACCCGGGGCATGAGCGTGTTTTGGACTGAAAATTTATCGGGGGCTTCCAGTCGTGTTGTGTTTCGGCCATGGTGTGCATTTGGGGTTGACGGAGCCATTTTGTCGGTCAAACAGGTGAAACGGCATAAACGAATCATTTTTAGGCTAATTTGGTGTGCCATCACCCACCGTTTTCTGGGTGTGCCCAGGGGTCGGGCGTGTTTTGGGATACAAATTTACTGAGGCCTCCCAGGGGTGCTGTGGATCATCCAGGGGTGGGCCATTAGGGTCAACGGGGCTGTTTGTGTGGTCAAACGGGCAAAATATGGGGAATGAGATATTTTTAGCCAATTTAGTGTGCTATAACCCATGATTTTCTAGGTGTTTTCGGGTGTGTTTTGGGCTAAAAATTGACCATGGGCTCCCAAGTGTGCTGTGGATTGTCCAGGGGTGGGCCATTAGGGTTGGCAGGCCGTTTGGAGTGTCAAGCAGGCGGAACGATTCGAACGAGCCATTTCAAAGCCAATTAGGTGTGCTATAGCCCATGGTAAACTGGGTGTACCCGAGGTCGGGCGTGTTTTGGGCTGAAAATCTACCGAGGGCTCCTACAAATTCTGTGGAATGACCAGGGGTGGGCCATTGGGCTTGGAGGGACCATTTAGGCGGTCAAACAACACGAATGGGCCATTTTGCGGCCAATTCGGCGTGTTATAGCCCACGGTTTTTTGGGTGTGCCTAGGGCCTGGGAATGTTTCATATCGAAAATCGATCGGGGGCTCTATACCATGTTTTGGATCGACTAGAGGGGACCTATTGGGGTCAGTGGGGCCATTTAAGCAGTCAATAAGGCGAAATAGCACGAATGGGACATTTTTGGGCCAATTTGGTGTGCTAATCGGCCAGGGTGTGCTTGGGGACTGGGCGTGTTTTGGGCTGTAAATTTACTAGGGTCTCTCAGGCGTGCCGTGGATCAGCTAAGGGTGGTCCATTAGGGTCGGCAGGGCTATTTAGGTGGTCAAACGGGAGAAACAGCATGAACGGGCCATTTTTAGGCCAATTCAATGTACTTTAGCCCATGGTTTTATAGGTGTGCCTGGGCTCGGGTTTGTTTCGTGCCGATAGTTGATCGGGGGCTCCTACGCATGTTGCGGATTGGCCAAGGGAGGTCCATTGTGGTATGGGGGCCGTCTAGGTGGTCAAATGGGTGAAACGGCGCAAATGGGCCATTTTTGGGATAATTCGGTGTGCTATAACCCACGATAAATAGCCCACGGTTTTCTAGGTGTAATCGAGGCATGGGTGTTTTTGGGGCCAAAAATCAATCGAGGGTTCCCAGGTGTGTGGTGTATCGTCAATGGGTGGGCTATTGGGGTTGGATGGGCTGTTTAGGGGGTCAAATAGGCAAAATGGCATCGAAAGATTATTTTCAGGCCAATTCGGTGTGCTATAGCACACGGTTTTCTGGATGTGCCTGGAGCTCCGACGTGTTTTAGGCTGAAAATCATCTGGGGGCTCCTAGGCGTATTGTGGATTGACTAGGGCTGGGCCATTAGGGTCGGCACGGCTATTTAGGTAATCAAACAAGCGAAACAGCATGAATGGGCTATTTTTTAGCCAATTCGATGTACAATAGCCCACAGTTTTCTAGGTGTGCCTGGGGCTCAAGCATTTTTCATGCTAATAATCGATCGGGGTATCCCAGGCATGCCGTGGATTGGCTAAAGATGGGTCATTGGGGTCTGTAGGGCCGTTTGGGAGGTCAATTAAGAGAAACAACACAAACAGGACGTTTTCAGACTAATTGTGTGCGCTATCGACATGGTTTTCTGGGTGTGCCTGGGGCGCAGGAATTTTTTGGGACAAAAATCAATTGGTGTCTCCAAGGCGTGCTATGGATCAGCCAGGGGTTGGACATTGGGTTCGGTGGGGCCATTTGGGTGGTCAAACAAGCGAAACAGCCCGAATGAGCCATTTTCGAGCTAATTCGGTGTGCATTAGATGGTTGTGCCCAAGGCCCGGGCATGTTTCGGGTTAAAATTTTACCGCAGGCTCCTAGGCATGCTGTGGATCAGACAGGGATAGGTTCTTAGGGTCGGTGGGGCTATTTGTGCGGTCAAATGGGTGAAACAGTGCGAACAGACTATTTTTGGGCAAATTCAGTGTGCTATAGCCCTCGGTTTTCTTAGAGTGCCCAGGGTCTGGGCGTATTTTAGTCCAAAAATTAACTGGGGGCTCCCAGTAGTGCTGTGGATCATCCAAGGGTGGGCCATTGTAGTTGGCGGGGCCATTTGGGCTGTCAAACGATCGAAACGGAGCAAAATACAATTTTCGAGCCAATTTGGTGTGTTATATCCCACAGTTTTTTGAATTTGCCTGGGATCGAGTGTGTTTAGGGCTGAAAATCAATCAGGGACTCCCAGTCATGTTGTGGATCATCCAAGGGTGGTCCATTTGGGTCGACGGGGCCGTTTAGGCGATCAAATAGGCAAAACAACGAGAACAGACTATTTTCAGGCCAATTTGGTGTGCTATAGCCCACGATTTTTTAGGTGTGCTCGGGACCTGAGTTATTTTGGGATGAAAATCTACCGAAGGCTCTCAAGGATGTTGTGGATCAATCAGGGGTGGGCCATTAGGGTCGGCGAGGCTATTTAGGCAGTCAAAAAGGCAAATCAACATGAATAGGCCATTTTCGATCTAATTTGGTGTACTATATCCCACGGTTTTCTGGGTGTGCCCGAGCCCCGGGTGTGTTTTGGGCTAAAAATAGATCGGGGGCTCCCAAGCGTGCTGTGAATCGACCAGGGGTGGGCCATTGGGGTCGGCGGGGTAATTAGGGAGGTTAAACGGGTAAAATAACGTGAACGAGACAATTTTAGGCCAATTCGATGTGCTATAGCCTACTTTTTGCCAAGCATTTTTTGGCCAAAAATTGATCGAAGGGTTCAATACGTGCTGTAGATCAGCCAGGGGTGGGATATTAGGGTCGGCGGGGTTGTTTGGGCGATCAAACAGGTGAAACAGCGTAGACGCGCCATTTTTGGGCCAATGTAGTGTGCTATAACCCACGGTTTTCAAGGTGTGCCCGAGGCCTGAGTGTGTTTGGGGTGAAAATCTATCGAGGGCTTTTAAGCGTGTTGTAGATGGTCCAGGGGTGGGCCATTAGGGTCGGAGAGGCATTTGGTCGGTGAAACGGATGAAATGTTACAAACGATCTATTTTTGGGCTAAATAGGTGTGCTTTATCCCATGATTTTCTGGGTGTGCCTAGGGCTCAGGCATTTTTTGAGCCAAAAATTGACCAGGGAGTCCCAGGCGTGTTGTGGTTCAACCAAGTGTAGGCTATTAGGATGGACAGGTTCATTTGCGCAGTCAAACGGGTGAAACAATGGAAACGGGTCATTTTCAGGTTAATTCAGTATGCTATAGCCCACAGTTTTCTAGGTGTACTTAGGGCCAGAGCATGTTTATGGCCCAAAATTGATCGGGAGTTCCCCTACGTACTATGGATTGGCAGGGTGGGCCATTGGGGTCGGGTGGGCTATTTGGGCGGTTAAACGGGCGAAATAGTGTGAATGGGCTATTTTAGGGCCAATTCAGTGTGCAATAGTCTTCGGTTTTCTTGGTGTGATCAGGGACCGACCATGTTTTGGGCCAAAAATTAATTGAGGGTTCCACACATATTGTTTGATAGACCAAGAGTGGGCTAGTAGGGTCGGAGAAGCTATTTGGGTGGTCTAATAGGCAAAATAGGGGCAACCAGACGTGCTATGGATTGGCAAGGGGTGGGGAATTGGGGTCGGTGGGTTTGTTTGGGCTGCCAAATAGGCAAAACAGCTCGAACGAGCCCTTTTGGGGCAAATTTGGTACGCTTTAACCCACAGTTTTCCTGGATTACCCGGGCCCGAGCATGTTTTGGGCCAAGAATTGATCGAGGGACTCCCAGCCATGTTGTGGACTGTATAGGGGTGGGTTTTTCAGTTTTATGGGACCTTTGGGAGGTTAAATAGGCAAAATGGGGTAAACGGGCCATTTTTGGGCCAATTCGATGTGTTAGCCCATGGTTTTCTAAGTGTGCTAGGGGCCCAGACGTGTTTTCAGTCAAAAATAGATCGGAGGCTCCCAGGAGTGTTGTGGATTGGCCAAAGGCGGCCTATTTGGGTCGTCAAAGTCGTTTGAGTGGTCAAACGAGTGAAACAGTGCGAACGGGACACTTTTGGGCCATTTCGATGTGCTATAGCCCACTATTTTCTGGGTGTGCCCGGGGCCTGGGCTGTTTTAGGCCAAAAATCAACTAAGGGTTCCCAGGCGTACTGTGGTTCTACCAGGGGTAGGCCATTGGTATTGGTGGGGACATTTGGGCAGTCAAACGGGCAAAACGGGGCGAACGCACCATTTTCAGGCCAATTCAGTGCGCTATAGCCCATGGTTTTTTGTTTGTGCCCGGGGCCCGAGTTTGTTTTAGGCCAAAAATTGACTGGGGGCTCCCAAGAGTGCTGTGGATTGGCTGGGTCATTTGGGCATTCAAACGAGCAAAACGGTGTGAATGGGTTATTTTTGGGACAATTTGGTGTGCTATAGCCCACGACCTTTTAGGTGTGCCTGGGGCCCAGGCGCATTTTGGGATAAAAATTGACCCGAGGCTCCCAGGCATGTTGTGGATCTGCTAGGGATGGGCTATTGGTGTCGACGAGGCTATTTGGGCGGTAAAATGGATAAAACGGGGGCTCCAGGCATGTTGTGGACGAAACAGGAGACATGGCATGAATGGTCCATTTTCGGGTCAATTCAGTGTGCTATAGCCCACGATTTTCTAGGTGTTCCTGGGGTGCAAGCTTGTTTTGGGCCAAAAATTGATCGGAGGTTCCCAGGAATATTTTGGCTCGACCAGGGGTGTGCCATTAGGGTCGGTGGGGCCGTTTAGGAGATCAAACGGGAGAAACAGAGCAAACAGGCTATTTTTAGGCCATTTTGGTGTGCTATAGCCTATGATTTTTTGGGTGTGCTCGGGGCTCGGGTGTGTTTTAGGCCTAAAATTGCCTGGCGACTCCCAGGCGTGTTATAGATCGGTCAGGGGTGGAGAATTGGGGTCGGCGAGGCCATTTTGGTGGTCAAATGTGTAAAATGGGGCGCGCGGACCATTTTTGGGCTAATTTATTGAGCAATAGCCCACTATATTCTGGGTGTGCCCGGGCATATTTTGGGTTAAAAATTTATCGAGGGCTCCCAGGCATGGTGTGAATCGGTTAGGGGTGGGCCATTGGGGTCGGTGGGCCATTTCAGCAGTCAAACAGGCGAAACAGCACAAATAGGCCATTTTCAGGCTAATTCAGTGTGCAACCCACTATTTTTTGGGTGTGACCGGGGCCCAGGCGTGTTTGTGGGTGAAAATTGATTGGGGCTCCAAAGCGTGCTGTGTATCGATCAAGGTTGGGCCATTGGGGTCGGCGGGTCCATTTAGGTGGTCAAACGGGCAAAACGGCACGAACAAACCATTTTTGGTCTAATTCAGAGTATTATAGCCCACGATTTTTGGGGTGTGCTTGGGGTCTGAGTGTGTTTTAGGCCAAAAATTAATCGGGGGATCCTAGGCGTGCTGTGGATCAGCTAGGGGTAGGCCATTTGTGTCAGTGAGGTCGTTTGGACGGTCAAACGGGTGAAACGACGCGAATGGGCCATTTTTGGGCCAATTAAGTACTATTTCCAATTTCAAGCGACAAAATAAAACAATCTCAAACACAAAATTAAATCATTTTGACAATCGTCCATTTCTACAATTTGTCTACCCAAACTTAGTATTTGCCTGCGTATTTCACAACCTTAAAACTTGATACTATCGAATTCAACAATATTAGTGTTCATTTCAAATCAAACAATGATTCAATGAATTAAACTAATCAATATTTACTTCATCAATTTTCTATTCTCATCCCCAATTTATTCCTAATCACACAATTACTCAATTCCCAATCATACAATTACTCAATTTTTAAGATAGAAACCAAGACAACAACAATCAACATTTCTCAAATATATTCAAAACCACACCAAAAATACCACAACATTATCCACATTCGAGATAATAAAAGAGTAGAGTTAAGGGATGGACCTTTGAAAGACTGATTTCATTGATTATAGGGACTTAAAAAAACTCCGAACTCAAAATCCCAAATAGAAAACCTCAACAGCGAACAAACTCTAACCCAATATCAAAATATTAAAACCTAAAATTGATAACGATGAATCGATCGAGACAAAAAAAAAACTAAATACCCAAACCAGTACGAAGACCGATGAACCAAGATAGAAATCGCAGTATAACAAACCAAACCCGTACGCGTAACAACGGATTCCAACAAATCTTAGCATTTTTCGGCTAGATCTACCTAGAAATCTAAGAAAATGAAGAGATTTCGGGATTTATGGGATTGAATCGATCAAAAGACAAACTAAAAAATGGTTTTGACAAAATTTTCATCGTAAAAGCTCTAGAAATGACCGGATCTCTCGTCGATTCACTATTTCAATTGCCCCTTTTCTATTTTTCAGTCCATTTTTTATTTTTTTCTCACTGTTTTGGCCTTCTTGATCTTATTCTCTCTAATATTTATGTATATGTGTGTAGCTCTGGTGGTTGTGTGTGTATATTAGTGTATCTTTATCAATGTAAAAATGAAGTGTTGTATAGAGAATTGTATGGGTATGTGTACTTTGTGTGTCCTTGGAAGGTGATATATGTCCTCTATCTCGATTGTGGTGTGATAGTGAGTGATGGCGTGTATATGTATATTATGTGAGAGGTCCGTATAGAGAATTATGTGTGCATTTATATATAGCAAAGAAGAAAAAGAAAACCTGAAAATGATGGGGGTAAGGGGGACATGTGGGGTAAAGTGAGGAGGTATAGGGTATATGAAGTAGGGTGTGCAGTGGATGTTGTTATTTTTGTTAGGTTGAGGTGTCCCAAGTTGTTATGGATTTGATATTTTTTGTCCTTTTTGGGGGAAAATCATGGAATGGTGTGGGGATGCGTGATAAGGTAAGATAAATAAGTAAAAAAATGATTTTGGGGAAGGACAAAATTACGTGCCTACACTATAGCCTACGCTTTTCTGGGTGTGCCCGGGGCGCGGGCGTGTTTTGGGATAAAAATAGATTGAGGGCTCCCAGAGATGCTGCAGATCATCCAAGGGTGGGCCATTAGGGTCAGCGGGGCAGTTTGACCGATCAAAAGGGTGAAACGGTGCGAATGGGCTATTTTCAGGCCAATTCGGTGTGCTTTAGGCCATGATTTTCTAGGTGTGCCCAGGACTCAGGCATGTTTTAAACCAAAAATTGATTAGGGAATCCCAGGCATGTTATGGATCAGCTAGGGGAGGGACATTAGGGTTGGCGGGGCCGTTTGGGTAGTCAAACGAGCAAAATGGTCAAACGGGACATTTTTGGTCTAATTTGGTGTGCTATAGACCATAGTTTTGTAGGTGTACCAGGGCCTGGGCATTGTTTGGGCCTAAAATTGACTAGGGGCTCCCAAGTGTGTTGTGGATCTGTCAGGGGTGGGCTATTTGGATGGTCAAACAGACGAAATGGCACGAATGGGCTATTTTTGGGCCAATTCAATTTGTTATAGCCCATGGTTTTCTGGGTGTGCTCGGGGACCTGGTATCTTTTGGGTCAAAAATTAATTGGGGGCTCCCAGGCATATTTTGGATCATCCAGGGGTAGGCCATTAGGACCGGTGGGGCCGTTTGGGCAGTCACGGCACAAATAGGCCAATTTTGGGCCAATTCGGTGTGTTATAGCCCATGGTTTTCTGGGTATGCCCGGAGCTCGGGCGTGTTTTGGGTGAAAATCGACCAGGGGATCCTAAGAATGCTTTGGATCGGACAAGGGTAGGCCATTATGGTAGGCGAGGTTGTTTGGGCGATCAAACGGGCAAAATGATGATAGGCGATATTACGCGCCTATATCAATATATTTTGCCCATATTTGTGCCATGTTTTGAAAACAAATTACATATTTCATGCACTTTTAGTCCTTTTTCCTGTAAGTGAGCTAACGAACATGATTAGCAAAGTTTCAGGTATAAATGATGCAGAATTCAGCATTTTATGGATAACTTGACGCCAAAGAAAGCTTCACGGAAGGAGAAAAGGAAGCTGGGACGCCTAAGGACCAAAAGTGATGCATGGAAAATCTGTCCCAGGCTAAAACAGCATTTCTGAAGACTTTGGGGACTAGCAGTAACTTATTTGGAGTAGGATAATGATACATTAACCTAGTACAATTGGGTTAATTATTTCATTAGCTTATTAGGATTTGGATAATGATACATTAACCTAGTACAATTGGGTTAAGTATTTCATTAGCTTAGTGGGATTTGGTTAGATATTTCATTAGCCTAGTAGGATTAGGATATGGGTATTATAAATACCCTATCTTGCTAGAGATTTTTATTCATTCCTCATTAATTCTATTACTCTACAACTCTTCTTCTAATTCTACCATTAATTCTATTTTTATTCTTCTTCTATTCTTCTCTTAAATTCTTAAGTTCCACAACAAGAGAGACGTTACTTTGCAAAGGACTTCACGCCATTCTTACCCTTACACCTAACGTGCAATCTTTATTGGGGTACAATGATCTTGTTTATTGTGATTTCCTTCGCACTCATGGGTAACTAAACCTCTTTGTTGGGGTTATGGAAGCCGAATGAGATACTATCTATTGCTGTGAGTTTGTGAATTCGTGACACGTATGCTGCTTATATCATTATTCTCTTCATCTTAATGCAAATTCTTGTGGCTGCAGACGCATAGAATAACGCCAGTATAACATTTAACTTGTTCGAAAGAAAGGTTATCTGTCTGGAAAAGAGCTAATGTCAAGCTAGTAGGGTCCCATCCCCTATTAAAAAGTTAGTGTCATAACTGGATTAACCTCTTGGAGAATTCGTACCGTTAGACACGCTTTAAGCTCGAAAGAGTTAAAGTGAAATAATCCTCGAATAGGTCGAAAGACGCCTGGATTTACCATCGAATAAAATTCTCTATAAGCACATGCATGTCTGAATTCTACACACTCATAGACAATAGAGACGTATAACTCAGAAGGTAGACATAACCCCAATGCCTCAATTCTCATTGTTTACAACTTACGTAACATTCTTCCTCTTTTTACTTTGCTAATTTCAGCTTTTACTTTATTGTTTTGGTTACACATTACAATCCCCCCTTCTTACGAGACTTGCACTAGAAGTCTAGTAATTTTGCTTACTTGTTGGCTAAGCTATTCCCTGTGGGATCGATACCCAACCCAGGTTGGGTTCTATATTTGCTAACGACCGCTTTACACTCCCAAGAGAGCTGTAGATTGAGCGTTATCACAAAACGGGGGCTCTCAGGCGTGTTGTGGATCGACCAAGGATGGGAAATCAGGGTAGGTGGGGTTATTTAGGTGGTCAAATGGGCAAAACAGCGTGAACGGTCCATTTTTTGTCTAATTTGGCGTGCTATAGCCCATGGTTTTCTGGGTGTGCCCGAGCGTGTTTTGGGCTGAAAATTAACTGAGGCTCCCACGCGTGTTGTGGATCGGCCAAAGGCAGGACATTGGGGTCAGCGGGGCTGTTTGGGCTGTCAAACAGGCAAAACCGTGCAAAAGGGCTATTTTTGGGCTAATTCGGGGTGCTATAACCTATGGTTTTCTGGGTGTGCCTGGGGCCCGGGTGTGTTTTGGCCCGAAAATCTGCCGGAGGCTCCCAAACATATTGTGGATCATCCAAGGGTGGGATATTAGGGTCGGTGGGTCCGTTTGGGAAGTCGAACGGGCAAAACGGTATGAACTGGCCATTTTTGGGCCAATATGATGTGTTATAGCCCACGATTTTTTGGGTGTACCCAGGGCTCAGGCGTGTTTTGGACAAAAAATCAACCGAGGGATCCCAGGTATGTTTTGGATTGTCTAGAGGTAGTCCATTGGGGTCGGCAAGGCCGTTTGGGCAGTCAAACAAGTGGAACGGCACAAACGGGTAGTTTTGGGGCTAAAGCAGTGTGTTATAGCCCACAATTTTTAGGGTCAGCCCCAGGACCGAGCATATTTTTAGGTAAAAATTGATCGGGGGCTCCTAGGTGTGCTGTGAATCGGCCAGAGATGGGCCTTTAGAGTCAGCAAGTCTTTTTGACTGGTCAAACGGGGGAAACAACACGAATAGGCTATTTTTGGGCTAAATCAGTATGCTATAACCCACGATTTTCTAGGTGTGCTCGGGGATCATCCGTGTTTTAGCCTAAAAATCGATCAAGAGCTCTCAGGAGTACTGTGGATTGGCCAAGATGGACCTTTAGGGTCGGTGGGGTCGTTTGTTGTCAAACGGGCGAAACAACGTGCATGGGCCCTTTTCAAGCCAAATTAGTGTGCAATAGCCCATGATTTTCTGAGTGTGCCTGGGGCCAGATCATATTTTTGGTCAAAAATTCAATTGAGGGATCCCAAGAGGGTTATGGATCGGCTAGGGCAGAGCCTTTGGGTCGGCGGGGTTGTTTGGATGGTCAAATGGGAGAAACAGCACGAATAGGCTATTTTGGGGCCAAATATCTGTGTTATAGCCAACGTTTTTCTGGATGCTCTTGAGGCCCGAGCGTGCTTTGGGCCAAAAATTAATTGAGGACTCCCAGCTGGGCTGTTGATTGACCAAGGGTGGGACTTTGGTGTCGGTGGGGCCGTGTGGTTGGTTAAACAAGAGAAACAACGCAAATGGGCCATTGTTGAGCAAAATTGATGAACTATAGCACATAGTTTTCTAGGTGTGTTGGGTCCTGATTATGCTTAGGGCTAAAAATCAATAGGGGGCTCCTAGGCAGGCTGTGGAATGGCCAGAAGAGGGCCGTTGCGATCGGCGGAGCCATTTGGGTGGTCAAATAGGTGAAACAGCATGAACAGGCCATTTTCGGGCCAAATGGGTGTTCTACAACCCATAGTTTTCTCGGTGTGCCCGGGGCTCGGGCATGTTTTAGGCTAAAAATTATTCAGGGGATCCTAAACGATATGTGGATTGGTCATGGGTAGGCCGCTGGGGTTGGAGGCGCCATTTAGGTGGTCAAATGGGCAAAATGGAGCGAACAGGCTATTTTTGGGCCACATTGGTAAGCTATAGGCCACGGTTTTCTTAGTAAGTCTGAGGCTCGGGCGTGTTTTGGGCCAAAACTCGACTGAGGGCTTCCAAGCGAGTATTGATTGGCCAGGGGTAGGACTTTCAGGTCGGTGAGGCCATTTGGATGGTCAAACAGATAAAACATTATAAATGATCCATTTTCGAGCTAAATCGGTGTGCAATAGCCCATGTTTATTGGGGTATGCCCGGGGCTCAGGTATGTTTTGTGCCAAAAATCAATCAGGGACTCTCAGGTGGGCTGTGGGTAAGCCAAGGGTGGTCCTTTGGTGTCGGCGGGGCCATTTGAGTGGTCAAACGGTGCGAATGGGTCACTTTCAGGCCAATTCGATTTGCAATAGCCCATGGTTTTCTAGGTATGCCAGGGGCCCAGGAGTGTTTTGAACTAAAACTATTTTGGGGGCTCTACTGCAGGCTGTGGATTGGTAGAGGGTGGGCCTTTGGAAGGGGTGGGTCTATTGGGGTGGTCAAACGAGTAAAACGACGCGAACGGTCCATTTTTAGGCTAAATCGGTGTGTTATTATAGCCCATGATTTTCTGGGTTTGCCAGGGGTCCGGGAGTGTTTTAGGCCAAAAATCAACTGAGGGCTCCCACGTGGGCTGTGGATCATACAGGGTGAGCCTTTGGGGTCAACGGGGCTATTTGGATGGTCAAATTAAACAACAAGAATGTGCCATTTTGGGGCCAAATCAATGTGCTATAGCCTACGATTTTCTAGGTGTGCTAGGTCTCGGGCATGTTTTTGGCCAATAATCGATTGAAGGCTCCCAGGCGCGATATGGTTCAGACAGTGGTGGGCCCTTGGTGTTGACCAAGCCATTTGGATGGCTAAACGACGTGAACGGGGCTGTCTTCAGGCAAAATCAATATGCTATAAACCACGGTTTTCTGGGTGTACTCATGGCTCAGGCATGTTTTTTGCCAAAACTTTACCATGGGCTCCCAGGTGGGTTGTGGACCATCTAGGGTGGGCCTTTAGGGTCGGTGGGGCCGTTTGGGGGGTCAAACAGGCAAAACAGCACGAATGAGCCATTTTTAGGCCAAATTGGTGTGTTGTAGCTTACACTTTTCTCGGTGTTCCTGGGGCTCGAGCGTGTTTTTGGCCATAAATTAATTATTTGCTCTTAATTAGGATGTTGCTTGTCCAGGGGTTGGTCGGTGGGGCTATTTGGGTGCTAAAATAGACAAAACGATGCGAACGGGCCATTTTTAGGCCAAATCGACGTGCTATTGCCCATGATTTTCTGGATGTGCCCGGATCCCTACCGTATTTTCGGCCAAAAATCAATCGAAACTCTTAGGTGGGTTGTAGATTGGCTAGGGGTGGTCCACCAAGGTTGATGGGGCAGTTTGGGTGGTCAAGCGGGCTAAATGATGCGAATAGGCCATTTTTAGGTCAAATCGTTGTGCTACAGCCCACGGTTTTCTGGGTCTGCCCAAGGGTCGGCAGTGTTTTATTCCAAAAATTAATCGAGAGTTTTATTCTAAAATTTGATCGAGAGTTCCCAAGCAGGCTTTAGATCATCCAAGGGTAGGTTGGTCGGGTCGGTTGGGCTGTTTGGGTTGTCAAATAGTCAAAACAGCGCGAATGGTTCATTTTTTAGCTAAATCAGTGTGCTATAGCCCACGCTTTTCTTGGTGTACCCAGGGCTCGGGCCTGTTTTGGGATGAAAATCAATCGGGGATCCCAAGTGGGTTGTAGATTGGTCAGTAGTGGGTTGGAGGGGCCATTTGGGTGGTCAAATTAACAAAATAGGGTGAACGAGTTATTTTCAGGCTAAATCAGTGTGCCATAGCCAACGATTCTCTTGGTGTGCCCAGATCTCGGGCGTATTTTAGGACAAAAATCGACTAGGGGCTCCCATGCGGGTTGTGGATCTGCCGGGGGGTTGGCGAGGCTGTTTGGGTAGGCAATCGGGCAAATTGGCATAAACTGACCATTGTTTTGCCAAATCGATGTGTTATATCCCACAATTGTATAGGTGTACCTAGGGTCCAGCATATTTTGGGTCAAAAATCGATTGGAGGCTCCCAGGTGAGCTTTGGATTAGCCACGGGTGGGCCGATAGGATCGATGGGGCCATTTGGGTGGTTAAATAGGCAAAACAGCGTGAATATGGCATTTTCAGGCTAAATTGGTGTATTATAACCCACCAATTTCTAGGTGTGCCCGAGGCTCGGGCGTGTTTTGGGCCAATAATCGATTAAGGGCTCATAAGTAAGTTGTGGATTGGCTAGAGGTGGTCTTGCAGGGTCAACGAGGCCGTTTAGGAGGTCAAACAAGCGAAATGGCACAAACGGGCCATTTTTTAGCCAAACCAGCGTGCTATAACCCACGATTTTCTAGGTGTGCCCAAGGTTCGGCCGTGTTTTGGGCTAAAAATTGAGCAGGATCTCCTAGGCAGGTTGTGGATCAGCCAAGGGTGGGTCGGCAGGGTTAGTGAATAAGCCATTTTTTTGGCTAAATTGGTATGCTAAAGCCCTCGAGTTTTTGGGTGTGTCTGGGGCCCGAGCGTGTTTTAGGCAAAAACTCAATCGGGAGCTCTCAAACGGGCTGTGAATCGTCTAGGGGTGGGATGAAGGGGTCGACAGTGTCGTTTGGGTGGTCAAATGGGCAAAACAACGTAAATGGTCCATTTTTGGACCAAATTAATGTGCTATAGCCCACAGTTTTCTGGGTGTGCTCTGGGCCTAGGCATTTTTTGGGCCAAAAATCTACTAGTGGCTCTAGGCATACTGTGGATCATCCAAGGTTATGTCGACGGGGTTGGCCGGGCGTTTGGGTGGTCAAATAGGCGAAACGACGTGAACGTGCCATCTTCTGGCCAAATGCTATAGCCCACTATTTTTTGTGTATGCCTAGGGCCCCGACGTATTTTGGGCCAAAAATCAAATAGAGGCTCCAAGGTGGGCAGTGGATCGGCTAAGGGTGGCCCAGCGAGGTCGGCAGGGCCGTTTGGGTGGTCAAACCGATGAAATACCGCGAGCGGGCTATTTTTAGGCAACATCAGTGAGATATAGCCCATGATTTTCTAGGTATGCTGGGGTACCAGGCGTATTTTGGGTTGAAAATCGACTGGGGCTCCTAGGAGAACTGTGGATCGGCCAGGGGTAGGTCGGCGGGGCCGTTTGGGTGGTCAACTAGCAAAACGGCGTGAACATGCCATTTTTGGGCCAAATTAGTGTGTTATAGACAGGATTTTTGAGTGTGCCCGAGCGTGTTTTGGGTTAAAATTTTATCCAGGCTTCTAGGCGGGCTGCGGATTGGCAGGGGTATGTCGGCGGGTTCGTCCTGGCCATTTGGGTGGCCAAACGGGTGAAACAACATGAACAAGCCATTTTTGGGCCAAATTGGTATGTTATAGCCCATGAATTTCTGAGTGTGCCAGGACCGAGTGTATTTTTGGCTAAAAATTGATTAAGGGTTCCCAGTCGGGTTATAGATTGGCCAGAGGTAGGTCGGAGGGGTCGATGGGGCCATTTGGGTGGTCAAACAGGCAAAACGGCACGAACGGGCTATTTTTAGATTAAATCAGTGTGCTATTGCCTAGGATTTTCTAGGTAGGCCTGGGTTAGGGCGTGTTTGGGGATAAAAATCAATCAGGGGCACCCAAGCTGGCTATGGATCATCCAGGGGTGGGCCTGTGGGGTTGGCGATACCGTTTGGGTTGTCATACGGGCGAAACGCCGTGAACGGGCTATTTTCAAGCCAAATCGGTGTGCTATAGCTCACGATATTTTAAGTGTGCCTGGGGCCTTGCATGTTTTAGGCTAAAAATTAATTAGGAGGCTCCCAATAGGACTGTGGATCGGCCAAGGATGGATTGGTGAGGTCGGCGGGGCCATTTGGGTCGTCAAACAGGCAAAACGGTGTGAATGGGCCATTTTTAGGCCAAATCGGTATGCTATAGCCCACGGTTTTCTAGGTATAACCAGGTTAAAGGCATATTTTAGGCTAAAAATCAATCGGGGGCTCCCAGGCGGGCTATGGATTGGTCAGGGGTGGGCTGAGATGACCGTTTGGGTGGTCAAATATGCAAAACAGAGCAAATGAGTCGTTTTCAAGCCAACTCGGTGTGTTATAGCCACGTTTTTCTGGGTGTGCCTGAGGCCCAATGTTCTTATGGACAAAAACTGATCGAGGGCTCTCAAGTGGGTTGTATATCGGCTAGGGGTAGGCCAGCAGGGTCGGTGAGTCCATTAAGGTGGCCAAATAGGTGAAACGGTACGAACGGGCCATTTCTAAACCAAATCGGTATGCTATAGCCTATAATTCTCTGGGTGTGCCTGGGGACTAGGCATGTTTTTTGTTAAAAATCAATCGGGGGCTCCCAGGTGGGCTATGAATCGGCCAGGTGTAGGTCAGCGGGGTCATTTGGGTGGTCAAACGGGCAAAACGGAGCGAACAGGAGATTTTTGGGCCACATTGGTGTGCTATAGACCATGGTTTTCTAGGTGTGCTTGGGTTCGGGTCATGTTTTAGGTAAAAAATCAATCAGGGGCTCACAGGTGGGCTATAGATTGACTAGGGGTGGGCCGGCGGGGCTGTTTAGGTGGTCAAACAGGCGAAATGGAGCAAACGGGCCATTTTCGGCCCAATTCAATGTGCTATAACCCACAATTTTCTAGGTGTACCCAGGTACAGGCGTGTTTTAGGCTAAAAATCAAACGGAGGCTCTCAGGCGGGTTGTTGATCGACTAGGGGTGGGCCGGTAGGGACATTTGGGTGGTCAAATAGGCAAAACGGGGCGAACGGGCCATTTTTTAGCCAAATTGGTGTGCTATAGTCCATAGTTTTTAGGTATGATTGGGGTCCGGGAGTGTTTTAGGTAGAAAATCGACTGAGGACTCCCAAGCGGGCTGTGGATTGGCCAGTTTCCACGTAAAATTTTTGTGTTTTCTTGTTCACTTTCTTTACATTCCATATTATTAAAGTTCTCGTTGTTTGAGTCTGTTTGGGACCAGGTCCTAAAGTTGGAGGGCAACTGTTTTAACTCTTTAGGATAGTTTCATACGGAGCAGAGTTAGACCAAAGAAATATTAGAGTAAAGTGATTAGGCATGACATGGAGCAGTTACAGCTTACAGAGGACATGACCCTTGATAGAAAGGTGTGGAGGACACGGATTGGGGTAGAGGGCTAGAGGGTAGGTGTGTGTCCTTACTGGTAAGGATGAGTTCTTTGTTTGGTGATTTTTCCTGTAGTCTAAGTGTTGTGAATGTGTCTCGTAATTTCTTATTCTTGATGTTTTGGGGATATTTATAATTCTGTATAGGTAGTTGATAGTGTTACTCTGTGGGTGTCTTGTTTCTTATATTATCCAGTGATGTGCTACCATGTTTTTGTTATTTGTTTTTATGTTCCCTGCTTCGTATATTGTTATTTGTCATGAGCCGAGGGTCTATTGGAAACAACTCTCTACTTTATTTGAGGTAGTGGTATGGACTGCATACACTTTTACCCTCCCCATACCCCACTTTCTAGAAATACACTGGGTACATTGTTTATATAATCAAGTCAACGATGAGCATTGATAGTTGGAAGCTAAATGATAATCTTTCAGGTTCATGGTCCACTCGTTTGAGATTACTAGTTACTTATTATTGATTAAAATAAGCCACATTATCTCAAATCAAACTGAAATTGTATCAGTTGTGCCATGAAGTAAAGCTTCTTTTTGTTGTTGATTGATCATATTTTTGTTTAAACCATTGTGTACGAGACTAACTTATTTATTTCCTTTACAGATTCTGAGGAGTTGTATCATCTGAAACAGTTGTAAAGTCCAAGAAGCTTATATAAGATGTGTGATTTATCAGTTGAATTATTGGTGCCATCAGTTATTATGTTCTTCTACTGATTTACTGCTTTCTTTACTTCTATGGATTAAGAATGTGTGAATGGTTAATTAGAAGTCTCGAGGGAGAAATACGGTTATGTAAACTATGGTTATGCGTACGTAAAGTCTATGTTTCTCATCTCTATCCTTCTGATGTCTGAAACTTCTGTTTTAGTATTTATATTCCAGTGTAATTTTGTTCAGTGATTGTTAGTTTCTGTGTGCCAAATTAGATAGCTTGTTTGTATTTCTTGAGTCTTATGTAGTATGTCCAACATATATATCACTTGGAAATTGGTTTGTTACAATGTTTCTATATATCAATGTCAAGGTCTTTTACAATTTCTTTTTATTTAGCATCCAATTTTAGTTTGTCTATAAAATCTTAACCATTCATGAATAAAACAGTTAGATCTAAAAGATGTGAATAAATCTCAGGAGGGACCTTCACTGATATTGCTTTTTCACTTTTTTTCTGTACATTGTTTTTCATTAGCTTTTGTCTCGGCCTTATATTTGTATTAGAAAATTCATTAAATACATATAAATATTTAATTGCGAACATAGCAACTAAAACGAGATATGGGTTTGGTGGCAAGTTTACACTTTTAGAACCTAAAACATTAAAGGTCTAGCCAGTTCACCTCTGCCTAAAGGTCCATAAATCACCACATAACTAAAATTTACACACAGAAGAGAGTTCAAGTCTAAGACTAAGTTATAACTGTGATCATCTATCAGATGCAGTCCCATCCTGCCCAAGTTGTAGATCACCAACTGGACCGGCAGTCCAGTTTAAGACGTTGTCTCCGTATATGGTCTTGTGATGATGGGGTAATTTACGAGCAAGACCATTCAAGATTTGGTGGAAAGCATCACAACTGAGTGAGCAGGTGGTAGAATAATGATGAAATGTATAAGTCCACCAAATATAATAGGACCAGGTCCCTAATCAACAAATATAATGTAACAAATATCGAACAAACAACAATGTAGTAATATAAAGAACACTCAAGTTTACGTAGAAACTTCTTTGCTCAAGGGAAGTAAGAACCACGACTTGTCATCAGGATTTCCAAAGCTTCCCTAATCTTCAAGCAACCACGTGATTACAAACTCCAATAATCACCAACTCTCGTAATAACTCCATTGCAAGCGTGGTAACTCTACCACAATATCAACTCAGTAACTTTACTCATTGATCCTAGGTAACTCTACCCAGGACTCAACACCACCCATGATAATAAGACTCACTTGACCAACTTACAAATGACTTGAACAACTAACTCTAGCTGCTTCAGCTCCGGCTAAGACTTGGACAAGCTACACATTTACTATCCTTTATAACCAGGAGTAGATTTATAATATAAGAGCAATAACACAAAGACTCAAGACACAACAAGACTACAAATAAGCACTAGATCAGGTCCCTTGATGATGTATGAGCTGTGTTTAAGAGATGACGTTTTCTACGGAAAGGAAATTTTGATATTGCAAAAACTAGGTTTTGTTTTATGTGGATGATCCTTTTATATGAGACAACAAAACCTAGAATTCCTCCCATTGGTTGAGGTTCAACACCTCTATTGTTGCGCAACCAACTTTCTGCAGGAAAGTACAGTTATAGTCAATGAGTTATCATTTCATAGAGCAACTTCATGTGGGACAAGGTCCCATAGATACTAACCAAGTCGTTGATCAGGTTCTTTGTGGATCATCAAAATTTCAAGGGTGTAAATAAATAACATTTTCTGCATCTTTGAAGGATTGACAAGTAATCTCTGCTTCCTCAATATTTCTTGTGCATGAGAAAATAGGAAAATATTTTCCTCCATAGCGAACACACCCCTACTCAACCTCTTTTCTCCTTTCTATTCTGATAGATTTTGGATAATGGGCTCAACACTAAGGACATTAAACACTAGAATTAACATGCCATTTTTAAAGCAACATGGAGTAGTGCATGGAATTTACCCCCTATATTTCCTTTCTATTCGTGTATTGACTTGGGTTGGGGTTATTTATGGAATTTACCCCCTAAATTTCCTTTATATTTGTGTATTGACGTACGTTGGGGTTATTTCGGACTAATAATTCTTAATTTACTTCTAGTAGATTTGAGGTAAGGCGTGATGCTCCAGTGCAGAGGTGTGAGACACTGGCTATGGATGATTTTAGGCGGGGTAGAGGTAGACCGAAGAAATATTGGGGGAGGTGATTAGGCATGATATGGAGCAGTTACAGTTTACGGAGGACATGACCCTTGATAGGAAGGTGTGGAGGATACGAATTAGGGTAGAGGGTTAGGGGGTGGGAGTGCATCCGTAACAGCAGGTGGCATTCTTTATTTGTTTCTGAAGTTTCTTGTTTGTGGGTGGAGTGTTATCTATGGATATATAGTTTTTAGTAGTATCTTGTGGCTCTAGTATTATCTTGTGGCTAGCATTGTTAGTTTATTTTGTCTGTACAAGCTTATATGCATTTATATTTTGTATTTACTGTACTATTATTGGTTCTAAGCTGGAGGTCTATCGAAAATAACCTTTCTACTTCACCTGAGGTAGTGGTATGATCTGCATACACTCTACCCTCCTCAGACCCCACTAGGTGGGAATACACTAGGTATATTATTGTTATTGTTGTTGTTGTTAGATTTGAGGTAAGGCCAGACTTTGTAGTCCATGGTAGTGAAGTCGTAAGGGTGAGGTCGGTACCTCGGAACCCAAAACCCATAGTTAGAACACAGTAATTGTTCTATTTGGGGGAAACGGGAAGGTAAGGCTAAGTGTTTATCTGGTTTCCATAACGGGGAACGGGAAGTGCAGATTTAGGCAATGAGAATAATAATATGCATGCTTTCTTTTGAGTATTTATATCATGTTTGTGTAATTCAATTCGGGTCAACTGACAAGACTTACTAGTACGAGTGGTTGGTTTTGAATTTGATGCTACTCTAACCATACTCTTTTTGAGGTATGGTCTTTTTATGTTAGTTTCATGACTCTTGTAGTTAGTGATTCTCCAGTAGCTCCTACTCCTCTTACTCTTGGTGAAAGTTGTGTCTAGTTCTACTTCTCCTTTAGAAGTTTTGGTACCATTTTAGACGTTCCTAGGGTTCTAACATTTGTAATAGACAGTTGTAATAAAGGATGGTCACTTCTATGCGTGTATGTTGAATGGGTAGTAAGGGGTTCTCCAATTTAGGTGGATAAAAGTAAGTGCTCTCACGATCCGGTAGTTTGAATCGTAACAATGACATTCAACTAACAAAGAAATAATATACATCTTCTAAATACTACTTCACAAATGCCTATACATTCAACTAACATAGAAATTTGATTTGTCATATCTTGAACGAATGATGGAAGTTGGCACTTGTTGTTGGTCAACAATTGTTGCTCTCCTTTTGTCAACAATTGTTGCTCATATTTCAACAATTGTGGATGATAAAGACATTTGTGACTTTGTGGTTTCAACATTAGTGGCTGCATTCATACATGAAGGCAAGACTTTTGAGGTCTAGATTTGGCTATAAAAGCCAATGCTACTTCATTTGCAAAGACACCTCCACAACATTTCAATAGCCAATCTCTCCTTTATATTTTCTTCTTTCTCTACTTCTTGGTTGAGTATTTCTATACTCGTAGAGAATTTGTAAGGGGCTATTTTGTCTTGTTAGTCCCGAGAAAATATTTTGTACTCTCGTCAATTTTAGTGGAATCTTTGGCTCTCTCGCCGGTGGTTTTTTACCTCTATTTAAAGAGGGTTTTTCCACCTAAAACCTTGGTGTCAATTTTACTGTTTTTATTAATTTCTCAGAATCTTTGGTTGAATTTATCATGCTTCCACACTCTGTAGCCCTACAAATTGGTATCAGAACCACGATAATTCAACCGGGATTTTTTTATTAAAAATGTCGACGAAGTTCGATATTGAGAAATTTGATGGTAAAATTAGTTTTGCTATCTGGCGAGTCCAGATGCTGGCTGTTCTTACCCAGAATAGCCTAAAGAAGGTTCTGTCCGGCAAATCGGCGAAGCCAGCCACTACAACGGAGGAGCAGTGGGAAGATACGGATGAAAAGGCGTTATTCACAATCCAATTATGCTTGTCCCGTGAGGTGCTACGCGAAGTCATCAATGAGAAAACTGCAACTGGCATATGGAGTAAATTGGAGTCTCTGTACATGACCAAAAGTCTTGCAAATAAACTCTGGTTAAAGGAGCGACTTTTCACACTCCGTATGTCTGAAGGTACACCCATCCAATCTCATCTTGGTGAATTTAATTCCATCATAATTGATTTGGAAAATCTGGATGTCGAAATTGATGATGAGGATAAAGTCGTACTACTTATTGTTTCTTTGTCACCCTCATATAGACATTTCAAAGAAATTATGCTATATGGTAATAATGTTACCTTGAGCTTTGATGATGTCAAGTCTAACCTACTGTCCAAAGAAAAATTTGATACCCAAATTCATTCTGAAAGTTCGGGTGAGGGACTAGTAGTTAGAGGGAGAAACCACGAAGTAGGTGCTAGCGGTAAAAACCAATCCAAATCCAAAGGTAAAAACTCTAAGTATTGCCGTTATTGCAAGAAAAGAAATCATGAAATCTCTGAGTGCTACAAATTGAAAAATAAGCAAAACAGAGAAGATAAGGGTAAGCAACCCGAAAAATCTGCCGAAGCTAGTTTTGTAGAAACTGAATCTGATGGAGAGTGTTTTATTGCTTCTGGTACTGAACAAAGGTCAAAAAATGAGTGGGCTCTTGATTCTGGTTGTACATTTCATATGTCTCCTAATAGAGACTGCTTTACCACCTATGAATCTCTTAATGGTGGTCTTGTCTTAATGGGCAACGATGCTCAATGCAAAGTTGTCGGCAAAGGCACAATCAAAATCAAGACACATGATGGAGTCGTTAGAACTTTGACCAGTGTCAGACATGTCCCTAATTTGAAACGGAATCTCATTTCCCTAGGCACTCTTGAATCTCAAGGGTGTAGATACTCAGCTGAAGGTGGAGTTTTAAAAAGTGTCCAAAGGAGCTCTTGTGTTACTAAAGGCAATTCGATCTGGTAGTTTGTATTTGCTTCAGGGTTCAACTGTTATAGGTTCTGCATTCGTCGCCTCATCCAACAAAGACAACACGAAGTTGTGGCATTTGAGGTTGGGCCACATGAGTGAGAAGGGAATCCAAATTCTCAAAAAGAAAGGCTATCTTGGCAACCATTGTACCGGTATGGTCAATTTCTGCGAGCATTGCATTTTTGGTAAGCAGAGAAAGGTTAGCTTTTCAAAAGCCATTCACAGCACCAAAGGTACTTTGGACTACATCCATTCAGATCTTTGGGGTCCATCGAGAGTTCCCTCCAGAGGTAAATGTCATTATATGCTGACATTTATTGATGTTTTTTCACGTAAACTCTGGGTATATTTTCTCAAGCAAAAAAATGAAGCTTTTTCCACCTTTAAAGAGTGGAAATTATTAAATGAGAACCATGTATGTCATCTGAAGAAATCTCTTTATGGTTTGAAGCAATCACCAAGACAATGGTATAAAAGGTTTGATTCCTTCATGACTGGACATGGCTATTCTAGAAGTAGTTATGATAACTGCGTCTATTTTCAAAAAATATCTGATGGATCACTAGTATACTTGTTGTTATATGTTGATGATATGTTAATTGCTGCAAGAGATAAAACTCTTGTTGACAAGTTAAAGGTGCAGCTCAACAGTGAATTTGATATGAAAGATCTAGGTCCTGCCAAGAAGATTCTTGGAATGGAGATTAACAGAGATCGTCAAACTGGAAAACTTTTTCTATCACAGAAAAAGTATGTAATGAAAATGCCTGACAGATTCGGAATGCGAGATTGCAAAGCTGTTAATACTCCACTTGCTGCCCACTTCAAGTTGTCATCAGATCAGTGTCCACAATCAGAAGAGGAACAAAGGCGCATGTCACATGTCCCGTATTCTAATGCAGTCGGAAGCCTTATGTACGCTATGGTATGTACTAGGCCTGATTTGGCTTATGCGGTTAGTGTTGTTAGCAGATTCATGCACAACCCAGGAAAACAACATTGGGAATCTGTCAAATGGATCCTTCATTACTTGAAGTGTTCTCCTGATATTGGTTTGGTATTTGATAGACAAAAGTCTGATCCAGGAGGCGTAGTTGGTTATGTTGACGCTGACTACGGTGGTGATTTAGATCGGAGAAGATCACTTTCAGCCTATATCTTTACACTCTACGGCTCTGCTATCAGTTGGTATTCATCACTTCAAGCCATTGCGGCTTTGTCCACCACTGAAGCAGAATATATTGCTGCTACTGAAGGAGTGAAAGAGGCTATCTGGCTCCGAGGCTTGGTTGCTGAACTTGGTTTACAACAACACATTCTTGTTATGTTCTGCGACAGTCAGAGTGCTGTCCACTTGGCCAGGAATAGCAAGCATCACTCAAAGACCAAGAATATTGATATTAAACGCCACTTTATCCGAGATATTGTTGATGCAGGAGAAATTACTGTGGAAAAAATCCATACAACTGAAAATCCTGCAGATATGTTAACCAAACCACTTCCAGCCGCTAAGTTCGATCATTGCTTGGACTTAGCTGGTATTATTCATTGTTAACAGGTTTTCATGGCGAGAGAGTATTTCCGGTCAAAAGGAGATCAAGGTGGAGATTTGTTGGTCAACAATTGTTGCTCTCCTTTTGTCAACAATTGTTGCTCATATTTCAAAAATTGTGGATGATGAAGACATTTGTGACTTTGTGTTTTCAACATTAGTGGCTGCATTCATACATGAAGGCAAGACTTTTGAGGTCTAGATTTGGCTATAAAAGCCAATGCTACTTCATTTGCAAAGACACCTCCACAACATTTCAATAGTCAATCTCTCCTTTATATTTTCTTCTTTCTCTACTTCTTGGTTGAGTATTTCTATACTCGTAGAGAATTTGTAAGGGGCTATTTTGTCTTGTTAGTCCCGAGAAAATATTTTGTACTCTCGTCAATATTAGTGGAATCTTTGGCTCTCTCGACGGTGGTTTTTTACCTCTATTTAAAGAGGGTTTTTCCACCTAAAACCTTGGTGTCAATTTTACTGTTTTTATTAATTTCTCAGAATCTTTGGTTGAATTTATCACGCTTCCACACTCTGTAGCCCTACACTTGTCTAGGTGAAAATTCCCTTCAGCAGTTAGTTTGGTCTTTGAAGTTTGTAAGAAATAAGTACTTTTATTATTATTAATTTTATTGAATGTCTTAGTAAAATTTTGACTTTTATATTCGAGTAGAATTGTAAAATTATTTTTAATTCATGATTTATTAAGGGACGTGTAAAAAAAAAAAAATGAACCACTAATATAAAATATAGGGAGTAGTTCTTCTAGTTAATCTAGCTAGCATTTGCTGGTTGATACTAAAATGTCAATGCAATTACTTTACTAAATTTTTAGATAAAAGATGTAACATTTCACTTGATTAGAGTTGTAGATAATAAAGGAAAAATAACACAGGTTGGCCAGTCTTAAAATAATTGGTCCATGTTTGGGTAATTGGACATGGAGTGGCCAGTAAGCCATTTTAATTCCAAAATTACACATCATACATAAAATAATTTCTTAATTACATGGTATGGTTGATGTTTTAAAAAATTATCCTACGTAATTATTTGTTAGTTATAAAACTGTTTTTTTGTGGATCTTTATATACAAATAATACTTTCTTTCTCATGTAATTAATTTTTTATAATTTCTCTTTCTTAGCTAATTGGCTAGTTTTGCGGTATTAACTTATGCACTCTTCTTGATCATATCTCAAAGAATTTTTTCTTTCAAATTTTTCTCCCAAATCAATTGATTTTCTGTCTTTCCGTAAACATTTGTTGTGAGTTTGCATTGAAGATTTTTTTGGAGTAATTTCTCATCCCTAAACATCTGTGGGAATATGCATTGAAAACTTTGCGCTAATGTTTAATTTTTTTTGGATATATAGGTTTGTTTTCTTTTGATTTTTTTTTAGGTATTCTCTAAATGAGTCGCTAAGTTTCTTCAAATTTCATCTATTTTAATAAAATAAAATGTACAATTTAAAAAATGAATTGTTTATTAGCGTCAATTTTGCAGAATAAATCTTGATGAATTATTTTCATCATTGGGTATTTGATCCAATTTTAATGAATTTGATAACTGTATATAGGTGATTTAATTGTATTCGGTTGCGTAGATTTTTGTAAGTGGATATGCATTGTGTATTTTTTCCATTTGGATATTTTTATATAGAGATAATACATCGAAACACCCCTAAACTTGTAGCCAAAACTTACTTTTGACCTAAACTTGTATGCCAATTATTTACCCCCCTTAACAACTTTCAAGTGAATTAATTTCCACCCAAATGGACGACGTGGCAAATTTTTAAAAAAACAGCGAGTGAATAGCCAAAAAAACATGAAAAAATGCGGGATCCACATTTTAAATTTTACAAATTCTTTATATATATATAAAAATAAAATAAATTCATCTTCTTCAACTTCTTCAACCCCTCCCCCCTTGTTCCCTTCACCCCACCCCACCCCCCAATCCCCCAACATATTGTTGGTGCATTATTTGTAAATTGTCATCACAAAAAACAAGATTAAAGTTGAAAGATCTTGGCTTCTTCTCATCCAATTGTCAAATATGATTGAGACTTGCTAAAAATTTGATAAAATTCTTTAATATGACATTGGAAGATCGGATACTTCATTTTTTTTTCACTCCACAGATCTCTGTGCACATACACAGAGTGAGATCGAGAGTGAATGGAGGAGGCACACACATCACCGGAAAACATTCACCTCACCGGAAAACACCACGATCGAGACTCCATTTTTTTTTCTCTTCATAATAGACACACCCATCGTAATATATATAATTTTTGTGAATATAAAAAATTGAAATGAAATTGAAATTGAAAGGAGTCTCATTTATCTTTGTGGATATAAAAATTGAAATGAAATTGAAATTGAAAAGTATCTATGAACTTGAAGATGAATTTGAAACTTGGGGGTTATTTGGAGTTTGAAAACTTTCTTTCCAGATGAGGAGGAAGGAGACAGAAGAGGGGGGTGAGGGCGGCAGCAGTTGCAGGGGGGTAAAGAAGAAAGCCCACAAGGAAGGGGGTGCGGGGTGGATGGATCCCTAACTTTGAGATTAACTGTCGTTTACTCTCATTCGCGAGCTCTTCACTGTACACCATTGTAGTGTTTTCTTGTTGTGAATAAGAGAAAACAGGTTATGAAGAAGAAAAAAAATTGAGAAGGGAGGGGGGAGGGATTTTATTTATATATATATAGTATGTATTCATGTACTATGTATTTGCGTGGTGTCTTGTATCTTGAGCCGGGGGTCTATCGGAAACAGTCTTTCTACTTCTTTAGAGGTAGAGGTATGGACTGCGTACATCTTACCCCCCCCCCAAACCCCACCAGGTGGGAATACACTGGGTTTGTTGTTGGTGTTGTTGTATATGTGTGGGATTATTTTTTAAAAAAAAATTATAATTTATTACGTGGCAATGATATGGCACTGACGTTGCACTGATTTGGCAATGACATGGCGCGTGTGTAGTGCACTCTTCATTGTGAGAGTGGGCTTGTGATTTTGAGGTTGAAATTAATTCACTTAAAAGTTGTTAAGGGGGATAAATAATTGTCATACAGGTTTAGGGTCTAAAGTAAGTTTTGGCTACAAGTTTAGGGGTCTTTCGATGTATTATCTCTTTTATATACATATGAATGTATTGGATGTATGTTTTTTCATGTATATATGTAGATTTTTGTATAACTAATATGTATACAAGTTTGTTTTACGTTGGTACACATATACATATGTATATGCATATGTATGTGCTTGTTCATATATACATTATGCATACATATGTTCTATATTTGTGTATATATACATATGCATATCTATATATATGTACATACATATGCATATAAGTATAATTATTTCTATATTATAGTTATTTTTACATACATACGTTGATATTTATACATCGTATATCACATATTAGAATGAGTATCAACACATTAGGATCCTAATATGCAAATGGTCAATCATTTAAATGTATATGTATAATATTATACATTTAAACAATATAGCGTTGATTGATATATATATATATATATAAAGTGTGAAGACCCTTAGAAAAGTGATTTGAACTTGTTACCCTTCATTAAAAGACTGTCCTTTAGACTAAACTGTATTTTCACTATTTTTTAATTTATTATTTAATTATCTTTATTATATTAACTAGACTCCTAAAATATATGATACTCCTAAAATATATGAAAAGAAATTTAATTAATATTTTTTTTGTACGGACCAATTAAAAAAAATACTCCTAAAATAAAATTCTATTAAGGAAATACTTTTATAAATATTCAAATTCACGTTAAACTATTACACTATCAAACTCATGCAGTTGCAAGACATCCAATCTGCAGCAGCCAATAAATCAGTCCACACTCTGAAAGACGGAGAACAAGCTATTGCATGAAAAACACGTATTTACAACTTAATGAAACAAAGGACGTATGTTTCAAACTCATGTATTTAAAATAATGTGGCATGCTCATCTAACTTGATTCGGTTGCATGTCTAGATTGGTGGATGCTTAACTTTTCAACCCTCAACTTCTTTACTGTTTTTGTCAATATAATAGAATTCAATGTGTGTGTGTGTATATATATATATATCTTCTTTATTTTCATTCAAGTCATTCTTTTTAGGGTCAAAATTTCGCTCAGACAAGAATTATTTTTATCAAAATCGAAGCTTTGTGATCACTATTGTATTGTTTTATTGTAGTTTACAGGTCGTAGAAGATTGTTGATTGGCTTTGAGGAATTTCTTGTGTAAAGGTTAGGTTTAATTGTATTGTCTTAATATCTCTTTTATCGTATTATTTTGTTGTAGTTTACAGGTGCTAGATAAATATCAGTCAGCTTTGAAGAATTTTTTAGGTAAAGGTCAGGTTTGATTTTATTGTTTTGATATCTCTGTTTTGAGAATTTTTTGGTGTAAAAGTTATATTTAGTTGTATTATTTTGATATCTCTATTATTTTATTATTTTATTAGAGTTTATGGGTATTAAATAAGTGTTGGACAGCGTTGAAAATTTTTTTGTGTAAAGGTTATATTTAATTATATTATTTTATTGTCTATATCATCATATTGTTTTGTTGCTGTTTACAGGTGGTAGATTTTTTGGTAAATGTTAGGTTTAATTAAGGTAGAATACATATACAGACCCCTCAACTATTCGACTTTTTTCGTATAGGCACCTCAATTAAGCCATAATTTATTGAACCCTTTACTCATTCACAAAACGTGTCAATTGAGCCCAATCGCTGACATGGCCCTGACTTGGCGTGGCATGTGTAATGCACTCTCCATTAGGAGAGTGAGAAATCATAATTAATCAAAAAAATTAAATATAAAAAACTCCAACCAATGAAAAAAACCACATTAAAGAATTTTTTTTAAAAAAGAAAGTAATCATCTTCTTCTTCATATCTTCTTCTCCATTAGTGGCTTCTTTAAAATTCATTCATATATAAGTTGAGTGAGAAACCAAAATTAATCAAAAAATTAAACATAAAAAATCCCAGCCAATAAAAAAACACATTAATGAAATTTTTTTAAAAAAAAACTAGTCATCATCTTCTTCTCCATATATTCTTCTCCATTAATGGCTTCTTTAAAAATCATTCATATATAAGTTGAGTGGGAAACCATAATTAATCAAGAAAATTAAACATAAAAAATCCCAACCAATAAAAAAATACACATTAAAGAAATAAAAATAAAATTATCATCATCTTCTTTTTCATTAATGGCTTCTTTAAAAATCATTCATATAGAATTTTTCTTTTAAAATACGGGATTTATAATTTTATTTGGTGTAATAAAAATAAGTTATTGATACAAGAAGAAGAATAAGATAAAAAAAAATTTAACTGTTTGTGCTCAATCGAAGGGGGAGGAAGGTTTGGAAGAAAAGGATTGCTGGGGGTGGGTGGGGTGTATTAATTTTTATTTTTTTTAATTTATATTTAATTATATTAAAAAATTATTTTTATAATTATTTTAAATTAAAATGTCACGTGTCATTATTTGATTTTCCACTTTGCCACATCATTGGCGTGTGTATGTCACTCAATTTATATTTTTTGTCACATTAGCAGATTGGGCTCAATTGATACATTTTGTGAAGGAGTAAAGGGTTCAATAGGTACATGACTTAATTGAGATGCATATTCGGAAAAAGTCGAATAGTTGAGGGGCCTGTATATGTATTCTTCCTTTAATTAAATAAATTTTTCATCTTTATATATTCAAAAAATGTTGTATTTAATTATTGTATTCGTAAATTTTTTATTTAGTGCAATGTTTAAATTCATTAAAGTGAGGTACACGCACGAAGCGTGAACTAAACAAGTTACTCTAAAAAAAACAACAGGTATCAATGCACTTTTTCTAATAATATTATTTTATAGAGAAAAATTATTCAAGTATCTATTATAAAAAATTTAATTACATTTATTAAATTTTTTTCGATTAAAAAAGTAGATATCACAAATTTTCAATCAATATTACATCAGATAAATCAAAAGAAAATATTAAATATCGATATAACATTAACATGTCGATTTAAAAATATTAAATAAAATCAAGTATAATCAATTTAAAAACCACTCCACAAATTACAAAAACTTATGCGTAAAATATAATCTATATTTATATCTATAATCTATAATATATCAAAAGTATGAAGACTCGTAGAAAAGTGATTTGAACTTTTTACCCTTCATTAAGAGACTTTACTTTAGACAAAATCGTCTTTTCACTATTTTTTATTTTAATGATATTAAATATTAACTATAATTAAAAATAAAAAATTTTCCTAAAATAAAATTTGGCAAAAAAAACTTTTTCCAATTAAAATAGGTTTGGTATAAAATAAAAAAAAATCTATTTTCAGAGTCCAAAACAGAAATTTGAAAAAAAACTTTAAGAAATTTTTTTAAAAAATAAACTTTCCCAAATAAAATTGCATTTTATATATTTTTTTTTAATTTCTATGAAAATCATGCTAATTAAATATTTTTTCTTCATCACAGTTTTGTCTTAATTTTCATATTCTCGAAAGGGTCATATATAACCAAGAAAACCAAACCCGATTTAATTCATAATTATGTCATATTTCTTTAAATAAAAATTTCTTAGTGGTCATGATTATCCATAATTCTTTAATTTATAATGAATATTGTGTGCATGGGTTAAGAAATTAGTCAAATGATTAATTTTTTGTTGACATCTACTAATTTTCAGGATACTTATTTTTAAATCATTAAGGGGACAGCAGTATTTAATCCTTCCAATTAGTTATAAATATACCGACGTTGTATATATGCTCTATTTATAATATTTACTTTGTATCAATAAAAATGCTAATTAGGCTCAATATGCACACTTTGCTGGTCATGTGCGAACTTGAGCTAATAATTAGTATTGATTTAAATTAGTTTTGATTGATATGAGTTGTGCATATTTGAGTTTAATTTTTATCCAATCATTAAATCATTTGGTTACCTTGGTTCAGTTTTTGCTTCTTCTTGAATAGATTGTTCAGTGTATTCTATAATGTACTGAAATACATTTTATAGATAGTAGAGGTTAAGAAAAAGTAACTAAAGATAAAAATTTGCATGTTGGTACATAATCTAGATGTGAGAGGTTGAATATAATTGGTACAAAAAGAAGTAGAAGTAGGTCGAAGAAGTATTGACAGAGTTTTAACTTCTTTTTAAAAATGCTTATTGTAATGTGTCTAACGTTGTTTATAATATACATGTATATGTGCGAATATTAGCCTTTTAAAAGCTTTCTAATGATAAACACAAACTACACATGAAAAGAATCTCAAAAGATGACTAAGAATTGATAAAAATAAACTTAAGGGTGTATAATCTTTATACATGAAACTTACTAATTAAGTAGAATAACTAAGCTTGATTCAAAAAAATAAATATTATAGTTAAGTACTAAGCATCAATTTATGCCTTGAGTTCATATTCTTTTTTAAAACTTCACTGTTGATTTAAATGAAAGAAATTCGAAATTAATTTACGCAGTATGATTTTGTATTACTTCAATTTCTATAGCTTAATTATCAATTGGCGTTATATACACGTGCAAAGCACGTATACTAGACTAGTGTGTGTGTGTGTATATATATATGTTAATTCAATACATAGTTGATATGTATATGTATGTGTTATACAAATGTGCTTGTCTCATATGTATATGCTTATTCGTTTAATTGTATATGTATAATATTATACACTTATATAATATATATTGTTGATATGCATATGTATATACTATACATTATACATAATTATAAAATTCTAATGTGTCATGTATGTACAATTGTATACATATATTTAGTTAAAATTCAATTGTATGGAGTATAATTGGCTTGTATGTGTTTGTACTAAAAAAAAGGAACAATTATGGAAGAGAATCACCAACATGTTTTGTTATATAGAAGGAGAATATTGAGGAAAGTTGAAGATATTAATGAGCATTAATTACTCTCTCTTTCCTTTTAAATTAATATTAATTATATTGTATAAATGAGTCCTAAATATATTTGATCACTAACTAATGTCTATAGAATGTAATGACCATGAAGTTAGTTAGGAGGAATATAAGGTATCGATATGTGAAGTTTTGCCTTCCAGTAAATGATCCTTTCCTAATTTGGACCGTTATTGCCTAGGAAATTCAGATACAATTCATATACTATAGTGATACAATTCGTAAAAAAAAATAGAGCAGCAAATTTATGGGTAGAAATGGTATCATTGTTATATAGAAAATGCATTTTTTTAATATGATATGTGTAGAATTTGTATTATTGTTGTATAAAATATGTATATGCATAAGATGCATATAGAAATTGTATCTTTATTGTATAAAATATATATCTGTATAAGATAGGTATCGAATTTGTATCAGTATTGTATAAAAAGTGTCAACAAATGGCTAGAAAATAAAAATAAAATTCAATAGTCATTTTCGTATCTTTATTGAAGTGTTATTTGTGTCCTTTTCCAAACTTATAACACGATGTCTATATATTTATCCATATTTAAACTCAATATCTACTATCAATCTATCATTATACTACATGTCAAGTTGAGATATCTTATTAATTGCACATTAGATTCAAATAATCTAATGTTAGAATAGCTCAATAGACTATTACTTCAACCTTATCATTTAATTTCTTTCTATACAGTATATTCTGTTGACGAATTCCAAAAGAAAGGATAACTAAAAAAAGGCAAAATTAGAAATTACAACAGGACATTTCTCTTTTATTTTTTATTTAAAACAACTCAGACATTAACATTTAGTGATATATGTAATTTTATAAAATTATTCATCAATTGATACATAAGGTACACGTGTGAAGCGCATGCGTAGAAACTTATAAGATTAAAAGAAAAACCAACAGTAGATCCTAATGCTTCAAACTTATACTTGGGCATATCATCCATTATATGAACTTATAGTGAGATGAGTTTTATTTAAGGATAAACCTCAATAATAGATCTCAATCCTGATATAGGAATAATTTTATAATCACTAAAATCAGAATCATAGAACAACTTTGCCCATTCTTGTTGACGTCTTTCCTTTCCTGAAGGGTGAACCATCATGAGCATGTCCATGAAAAGTTGGGCCTCGTATGACTTGTGCTCTTCTTTTTGTAGGTTATTACTATCCATCAATATCATTTTAATGATTATCACTCTTCCTCCATTTTTCTTATTGGAAATTGCTTCTTTACATTTCTTCAATATTTTGATACAATCTTCATCGCTCCAATCATGTAATATCCACTATTTATCAATATTCATACAAAAAAAGCAATTACTAAAAAGTAAGTACATTTGTTGTTATAGTGAGTAAAATTTTACAAGTTAATAATTACCTTTAGTAAAATCGCATCAGCGGAAGGAATGGACTTAAACATGTCTCCGCCCACGTAATTGAGGTTCTTACTCTGTTCACATACTTCAATTACATGTGGCAGATCGAAGACGATGCAATTTATTTGTTGAAATGTGTTGGCAACAGCTTTAGCCATGGTGCCCGTGCCACCTCCTACGTCCACCAATGATTTCAATCCTTCAAAAACTTCCTTACGATATTCAATTATCACACTTATAACCAATCGGGCATCACTAGTCATGGCTTCATTAAATAAATGGTTCAACTTTGGTTCATTCCCAATATATTCGAAAAATGGCTTTCCATGAGCGGTTGCGAATGGAGTCATAGTACTAGAGTGGTCACCATTCTAGAACCATACACTTAGATATTTGCATGGATCCATCATAATCGAATCTAGTTGCACTTGAACAAACGGAACTAGACTCAAAGGCTCGTCTTTAAGGAGGAGGCGCGAAGTCGGAGTAAGTAAGTAACCCCCCTCCTCCTCTTGTGCCTTTTCTTCTTTGTTAACTAAATTGGTTTGGATAAAAAAGCCTGCATGGATTAGAATACGCATGAGACGATAAATACAATTGTGAATTGTACCGTTAATATTGTTGATAGGTAGAGATTTCACTAAATCGGAAAGGGTCATGGCTCGGCCATGACTATGGATGATATCTGGAATTCCAAGTTGAATTGCACATTTGAGTGACATGGAATTGATATAATTGAAAGTATGGTTCCATATGTGTGTTTGAGCAGCAAGTACTTGTCTAGCTTCCTGTCCAATATTTGTATACAATGCCATTGTATTGTGAGAGACTATCTTTGAGATCTAAGTTTTACATATAGATATGTGCTTCCATTATATAATAAGGGGGACTTCGCATACATAAGGTGAACATGCCTGTCTAGTATTTCAAATATTGTCAATTTACATAAATTTATTTAAAATTGATTAATGAAGTAGAGATAAAATCATAATTTAATTATCAATTTAAAAACAATATTTGAAGTCGATATCTGTTTGAACATCGCATTTGAACATCGCTATTTTCTTTCTAAAGTCGCTGCCTTGGTGGGTTCTACCCATCAATGTAAACTATAAATTGACATTAGTTTTCTGTCTGAGAGATTGATACCGTACTACTACATCCAATTAAATTGTTATTTAACAAGAAAGAAAACAAATTTATTTTAGAAATAATATATTTAAATTTATTTCTGCTCGCAATTTGTGTTGATATTTATGCATGAAGATAGTATATATAATAGATGAATAAATATGTTATTCTACACTTTCTAATAAGTCATGTGAGTCATGCCAATTTTCGCCTAATGAATATTACAGGTTGAGTTACTTGTTTCGTTAACAGATTGCCTAATTACGAAACCAGTAATAGTAATTAACATAATATTTTTACGTGATTAATATTCGGCTTACAAGTGTAAAAAACCACGACCGATATTTCTACGGGAGTTATTTCAATTTTGCTAAACACAATAAGCCTCAACAGAATTTAGATTACACGACTTACAACCTAAAAACTAAGGGAAAAGAACACTCTGTAGCACTTTTTAAAACAAATAGCCTAAGTTTGAAAACTTTTCAAAAAGTGGTCAGTCGGATATATTATTTTCACTTGGGATAATACTCACAAAAATATCTGAACTTTGATCGAATTTTCAATTGAGTATACTGAACTTTGCGGGGGTCCTATTATCCCCCCTCCCAAGACTTTTAAAAGTTGACTTAATTCCCCCTGAAACTTTGTACCTAGTTTCGGCTGGCGGTGTAATACACGCGCCAATCTCGTTTGTATACGTGTATTGGCGCGTGTAATACACACGCCACATCATATTTACATGTGTCCAAGTGGGCAGATATATGCCATTAAAATATGAAAAAAAAATCTAGGGGTAATAGGAACCCCGCAAAATTTAGTATGCTCAACTAGAAATTCAGTCAAAGTTCAGGTATTTTTATGAGTATTATACCATTTCCTAATTTGGGTTATTTTGGCCTACGTGGTCCATATACAGTCCATATACAATACCGATACAATCTATATACAATACTGATACAGTATTCAACTTGAGCAATTCGAACCTTTTAAAAATATTTCAATTTTTTTTATAAATTTTTTAACTGATCAAATATTATGTTTTTTTATTGTTTAGAAATAATAATTAAATTATATAAAAACAATATAATTGTTAAATAGAATATGTATCTATATAAGAGATATGTATAGAAATTATATAGTTCTATCAAATATGTATATGTATAATATATATATAAAAATATATAGAAAGTGTATGAAAATTATATAATTATTGTATAAAATGTGTACAAAAAAATGTACAGTCATAGTATAAATTGTATATCAAAAATGTATAATTTTCGTATAGAATATTTATATGTATAAGATTTGCATAGAAACTGTATAGAAGGTGTGTAAAAACGGTATAGAGTAAGCCAGTAAATTAAATGGCTAGAAAGTAAAATTTAAATTTCATGGCTATTTTAATGAAAATAATTTAATTTGAAGTCTCGTTTCTCTCATTTTCCCAAAAATTAATACTAATCCATAATACACAAACCTTTCAAAGGTTTATATTCTCCATTCTTCAAGTCAACTCTAACTTGGAAATAGAATTCTAACCCAGTTTATAACTCATTAAATCTGAGAAAGCACAAACATTATAACTCAATTAAAATAATCCTAATACATTATTGCTAGGCTATATCAAGCTAAGACTCCTTAATTAGAAACAAATTTTTCAATTTGATTCACCGTATTAGAAAATACTCAACTCTTCAAGCCAAGAATTCATCTATCAAACTTAAACTTTCAAGTCAAGAAATCTTACTTGTAATAGCATGTGGATTTGAAATCAAAATTTCAAATTAAAGCTGAAGTTTTATACAAATATTATAAATAAAAAACTTTAATCAAAACTTTAAATTTGAATTTCAGCGCCCGACCACATACAATTTTTTTTTATTTCATTCTTGCAATAACTATAAAAAATACACCTACCTTTCAAGAAAACATGACCCCATATTTTAGAAAATACACCTACCTTGCAAAATTCCCTGCTAATGATTTCAACAACAACAATACTTAATTCGTCTCATATTAATTATTTATTTTCTCCTTTATGCACCTCTTAAGAATATCACAAATGAGAGAAAAGGAATAATTTCACTAATTTACCTCTTAATTTTTTTTGAGAACTTTGTAAACTTATTTAAACTTACAAAAAAATTAATTGTAAAATTAAAATGAGAAAATTTTTAATTAATTATATTCTTGATTTAATAAATTGCCAAGTAATTTGAGATAATTATTATTAGTAATGTGAACATCCAATTCGGGATGTAGGAAGTAACTACAACATACTTAGCGTAATTTCACATGTGAAATTTTAGAAGGATAGTATGCCCGCAAATTTTATCCCAACCTTCAGAGTTAGAAAGGTTATTTTTTATAGGCCCTCAACTTAAGAAAAAACACGGCAAAGTAATCCAGAAAAAAGAGATACAACATCGGAAAGAAGCCCTGACAAAATACTAAAAATAATTAAAATACTTTTTAAAAGAAATAATAAAGGAGCTGTATTTATAATAAATAATTAATACTTTAATTAAAGTACGTACAATTTACAAAAATAACAAATTGTAAAACATATACCTAACTGATACTATATTTTTATTAGTAACAAGATGTTACTCTATACATTGTGTATATTCTTATATATTATATATTTTTGTTCCAGTTTATGTGATATTATTACTCTATACTTATTTTTAGGAGATGACATTAATTCTACTGTCTAATAAAGTCACAATAGAGCTCCTTGAGGACCCCTTTTCCTTAACATGCCTTGTCTGGACATATATTGACTGCTTAATTATTTGACATTTCTTTCTAACCAAATATTAGGTTTCTACATGTCTTACAATAAAGAAGACCCAATCATTCGGTATCTAACGCGTCTTAGCCATGCAATGGCTGAGCTAGGATATTGACTTAGGGGTTTCATAAGTGAATATACGAACTAACTGAAGGAGTTCAACATCTAATATATATATAAAAAAAAAATAATTTTAACCATACATATTTAGAATAATTTTTAGCTCTGCCCCAGTAGCCATGTAAGGATAGGTTGATGAATGTTTAAATTTATATCTATATCTATATCTATAATAATAACAACAACAGCAACAACAAACTCAGTGTATTCCCATATCGTGAGGTGTGAGGAGGGTAAAATGTACCCAATCCATATCACTACCTCCAGGAGGGTAATAATAATAATAATGACCTTCACGCTATTTATAAATGAAGCACTTCAAGATAAAGACAAGTTGGGTGGAGCCTATCTATCCATGTATAATCTATATTTATAATCTATAATCTATAATCTATATCTATATCTATATCTATATCTATATCTATATCTATAATATATTGAAAGTGTGAAAAGTCTTAAATATGTTGTTTGAAAATAATTTCTCTCTAAAAATAAAACTTTTAACATTGTAGATATTAGTTTGTTATTTGTGAGAGGAAATAATTTTCAATTTATAAAAGTCCAAAACTTTTACTTCAAGAAAAGATTAATCAAATATAAAAGAGACTTTTTTCATCAAGAAATTTTTGTTTTATATTAGGTAAACTTCTAATTAATTTAGAAGTGTTAAGTATTATGATTTTTTATCTAAATTAAATAAGTAAAATAACAATATTTATATGAGTAAAATTGTTTAAAATTGTACTCTCACACGGCACAACAATTTGATTTAAAAAAATGCACTAATTTTTGACACAACAATTTAATTTTAAAAAAGTACTAATTTTCGACACAACAATTTTGGTAAAAAATAAAATTAGTTTTAGGTCTTCTTTCTTTGTAATTACACTTTTTATAATTTCCTAAACCTATATACAAAGAAACGACATACATGTTTTAGTCTTCAGATAACGATATTTGTCAACTTTTCAATAACCAAATTTTAGTATATTTTAAAGTCTGAGATATTAGGAGAACATAACAAAAACTAATCTATTTAGAAGTCTTTTCATTTATTTTTTCATAAATTTACTGTAATTAATATTCAATATTAAAAAAAAAAATTATATAATAATTGAAAAATAGTAAAGAGACAATTTTATTTATAGTAGAGACTTTTAATAAAGAGCAAAAAGTTCAAATAATATTTATAAGGATAGAGATTAGAGATAAGAGATAGAGATAAAGATTAGAGATTAGAGACTAGATTACTAATTAAATTTAAAGACGGATCAAGTATATTATTCGTTGTAAATTGAGTATAATTTATCTACCTACTATTATAAAATCCTGAATATAAATGTTAGTTGACTTCCGAAGAAGCTGGCAAGCGTGAAGAATCCAAGCAAATAATAATTGTAGTTATGAAATTGGAGAAGTTGAAATAAGAGATTGAAACGATTAAAGAAAGAGATAAGAGGTGAAGGAGAATGGCTAAGGGAGGACTAAAGAGAATATACTCTTCTTGTGTATAAATTAATATACATTTTTTTAGATTGGCTAATTTCCTAGTTTTTCATTGAATTGGATAATAGCTGAAAGCAGTCCTAATGTGAATGCAAACAAACAAAAAATGGAATAAACATTTTGAAAGACCGTCAAACTTTTTATATTTTGAATGATTTTATAAAACTAAACTCAGTAAATTGAGGTACACGCGCGAGAAGCATACACTTAAATTAGTTATATTAAAATTGTGAAGGGTCTTAGAATTGTAGTTTGAACTTTTTGTTCTTCGTTAAAAGACTCTGTAATCGACAAAATCATCTTTTACTATTTTTTAATAAAAATCTTTCAAAAATAGCCACATTTTGCTGAAAAACTCACTTTTTATAGTCATATTTTACATAATTACCATTTATAACCGTTGTATTCAATTTAGGCCCGCTGTTTTCGATTTTATAAATAGTTTGTATTCATATAAAATATAAATACAGAACTATTTAGCTGTTGTATTCAATTTATAGTCGTTGTATTCACTTTTACTCAGTGGTCTGTATTCATAAAAATATAAATACACTACATATTTAGTCTTGCCAAAAACACTACCATTTTTTTCTTTTTTCTTTTTTATATTTTTTCTTTTTTCATATTTTCCTCATTTTTTCTTCTTCTTTTTTTCTAATTTTTCCTATTTTATTTTTATATATATATTTTTTTTCTCTCTTCTATCTCTCTTTCTTCTTTTTTTTCTTTTTCTTTTCTTTTTTGTACTTATTTTCTTTATCATTTTTTGGTTCTATTTTATATTTTTTGTATTTTTAAAAAATATAACTACTCGAGCACAAGTCATTAATAATAACGTAAATACCATAATTGTTTATGTATTTGTAGTCACGCCGTCATTTATATTTTTGTATTTATTGATACAACTGTATTTGTATTTGTATTTTAAAGTTTGCGGTTGTATTTGTATTTTGTAGTTCGCGTTTATATTTGTATTTTATAGTTCACACTTGTATCTGTATTTGTTAGTTCGCACCATCATTTATATTTTATATAATTTGCACTTGTATTTTAAAGAACTGTTTTGTATTTGTATTTTATAATTGACTTTATATTATATTGGATTATATTTGTATTATGATTTTATTGTGTTTGTAAATTTAGATTATATTTGTATTTGTATTCTATTTTCATCGATGTCCTTTTATTTTTAAAGAATTATTTTATATTTGTATTTGTAAGTTGATTGCATATTGTATTTAGCCGTGATTATGGACAATTTATCATTTGTATTTGTATACAAACAAGTAAATGCATTAATTATATTTTCTTGATTCTAAAATATATAAATATGCAATGTATCATTTGATACAAATGTACCATTTTTGTATTTGTATGTCAAAATTATTATTCATATTTGTTAATAAATAAATATCACTTGATACAAATACAATTACAAACAAATGAAATCAATGATTTTAAAAATACAAATACATATTGTATTTATAGATATTGTATTTTTATATAAAAAAAATGAATTGTATTTATTTGTATCAATAAATACAACTTGTATAAATAAATACAAACAAGTATTCATAAAATACAAATCAATCGTTCCTTTTCAATAATTAAAAAATATAAATGATAGATCACACTTGTATCTATATGTTATAGTTCACATTTGTATTTTATAGTTCTCACTTGTATTTGTATGTTATAATTCGCCTTTGTATTTATATTTTATAGTTCACACTTGTATTTTTGTTTGCTAGTTCGAACAAATGAAAAGAAGGAGAAAAATAAAAAGAAAAAAAAAGGAGAAAAAATATGGGGAAAATGAGAAAAAAAAAAGAAGGATAGTAAGAGAAAATAGAGAAAAATAAATAAAAAAAAAAAGAAGGAAAAAAATAAAAAGGAAAAGAAGAAAGAGAAAAAAAAAAAGACAAAATGAAAAAAAGACAACAAAAAAGAAAAAATTGAAAAAGGAAAGAAGAAAGAGAAAATAAAAAAAGGAAAAAGAAAAAATGAAGAAAAAAGAAAAAAAGAGTAATAGAAAATAGACAAAAAAAACGAGAAAAAAAAATATAATACAAAAGAAAAAAAGAAAATAAAAAAGAAAAAAGTGAAACATAGTTCATACGTGTATTTGTGTTTGCTAGTTCATACAAATGAAAAGAAGGAGAAAATAAAAAGAAAAAAAAAAGAAAAAAAGGAGAAAAAGGAGAAAAAATACAAAAAATAAAGAAGGAAAGTAATAGAAAATAAGAAAAAAAAAAAAGAAGGAAAAAAATAAAAAGGAAAAGAAGAAAAGGAAAAAAAAGACAAAATGAAAAAAAATTTGAAAAAAGAAAAAAGAAAGAAGAAAGAGAAAACAAAAAAAAGAAAAGAAAAAATGAAGAAAAAAGAAACAAAAAGAGTAATAGAAAATAGATAAAAAAAAGAGAAAAAATAAAAATAAAAAATAAAAAATAAAAAAATAAAAAATTAAAATATAGTTCACACTTGTATTTGTGTTTGCTAGTTCGCACTAATGAAAAGAAGGGGAAAATTAAAAAGAAAAAAAAAGGAAGAAAAAAATTTGAGAAAAAGGAGAAAAAATACAAAAAAGAAAAGAGAGTAATAGAAAATAGAGAAAAGTTTAAAAAAAATAAGGAAAAAAATCAAAAGAAAAAGAAGAAAAGAAAAAAAATGCAAAATGAAAAAAAAAAGACACAAAAAAAAATCAAAAAAGAAAGAAGAAAGAGAAATCAAAAAGAGGAAAATAAAAAAGGAAGAAAAAAAAAGTAATATAAAATAGACAAACAAAGGAGAAAAATAAAAAGGAAAAAAAGAAAAAGAAAAAAATACAAAAGGAAAAAAGAAAACAAAAAAAAGAAAAACTTGACACATAGTTATGAAAAAAAAATTGAAAAAAGAAAAGAAAGAGAAAACGAAAAAAAAATATGAAGGAAAAAACTGAAAAGGAGAAAAAAAGGAAAGTAATAGAAAATAGAGAAAAAAATACACAAGAGAGGCTATGAATTGTAATTATGAATAATTAATAGGCAAGAGGAGACTATGAATTGTAATTAATTGAAACTAGGTTAAAAAATATAATTAGAAGTCAATTTTGGCTAAGTTATATAATTATTCCTTTTTTAATTTCTTAAAACTTTAAAAATTCATTAAAATTTAGATATTAAACCTTTTTTTATTTGAACTATGTACCTAAGATTTAGGACTTTCAAGTCAATTAAATTTTTTTCTTTAGATAATTTTAGAAAAAAGTCAAACATTTATGTGACTATAAACAATTTTTTTGAAAGGCAAAGCTATTTACACGATCTTGAAGCAATACCCTTTTTTCGGCATTGAGAAGTTTAAGCATATAACGTGTGAAAATTAATGCACTTTATACATAGAGCTAACCCACATCTTTATAATGAGTATTTTCGGGATAAACGTGGAACGTATTCATCTTTTTGTTATTTTTTAAAAGTGTCTATTTTAGATAAAATTATTTTTTTCAATTTTCTTCAATTATTATCTTATTAAATCGAAGGAAAGATATTAAAAATGTGAAAATATTTTAAAAAATAATTTTAACTTTTTGCTCTTTATTAAAAGACGCTACAATGGATAAAAACATTTTTTTTACTATTTTTATCAATTTATTACTGTTTCATTATATTTGTAATTATAACTTCTAAATATGTACGTAACATCCTAGAAAATTAAAGACTCCTAAAATATATGAAAATTAAAAAAAAAATGGGAGAAATATATGGAAATTAAAGACGATGCTACCGAGAATTATTTCGGATTATACAATAGAATATTAATTCAACAGCAACAACAACAAACCCAGTGTATTCCCACATAGTGAGGTTTGGGGAAGGTAAGATGTACGCAGTCCATACCTCTACCTCTAAAGACGTAGAAAGGTTTTTTTAATAGACCCCCAACTCGAGACACGGAATACTAAACAAATTCATAGTAAAGCATGGAATAAGATGGCATAACATAAATACGACACCCACAAGTAATAGAAAACAGAGAAAAATAAACAGATTTGCAATAAAGTATGAAACAAGGTATCATAACAAGAATAATACTCCCACCAAGTAATTCCCTACACTAGCAACCCAAACTGACCCTAGCCTTCTACCCTAATTCGCGTCCTCCAGATCTTCCTATCTAGGGTCATGTCCTCAGTGAGCTGTAACTGCTTCATGTCCCGCCTAATCACCTCTCCCCAATACTTCTTCGGCCTACCCCTACCCCGCCTAAAACAATCCAAAGCTAGTCTCTCACACCTACGAACCGGGGCATCCATGCTCCTCCCATCACGTGTTCGAACCATCTTAATCGAACTTCCCGCATCTTATTCTCCACTAGAGTCACACCACCCTTCTCCCTGATAGTCTCATTCCGAACTCTATCCCCCTAGTCATCCCATACATCCAACGCAACATCCGCATTTTTGCCACCTTCATTTTTTGAATATGGGAGTTCTTAACAGGCTAACATTCCGCTCCATAGAACATGGCTGGACGGACTGCCACCCTGTAGAATTTGTCTTTAAGCTTATCACACAACACCCCTGAAGAGAGCTTCCACTTCATCCATCCCGCCCCAATACGGTGCGAGATATCCTCGTCAATCTCACCGTTACCCTGAATCACGGACCCGAGATACTTGAAACTATCCCTCTTACATACCACTTGTGACTCCAACTTCACTACCACCTCATTCTCCAGCCTCACATCATTAAACTTGCATTCCGAATACTCTGTCTTGATCTTACTTAACCTGAACCCTTTAGAGTTTTAGCTCCATCATGCATGTCCTTAATTGCTCTGATATATGCCACTGGGACTCCACTCACCTCCAAGCATCTCCAAAGCACCTCCCTGGGGACTTTGTTGTATACCTTCTCCAAGTCGATAAACACCATGTGCAGGTTCTTTTTCCTTTCCCTATAATGTTCCACCAGCCTCCGTACCAGGTGAATTGCCTTCATCGTCGAGCAGCCAGGCATAAATCAAAACTGGTTCTTCAAAATAGACACTATCCGTCTCAGCCTCACCTCAACCACTCTCTCCCAAATCTTCATAGAGTGACTCAATAACTTAATACCCCTATAGTTATTGCAAATCTGAATGTCACCCTTGTTCTTATAAAGAGGGATCATAGTACTCCACTTCCAAGCCTCGGGCATTTTCACCATCTTGAAAATTTCGTTAAACAATCCAGTCAACCACCTTAAATCAGCCTTTCTAGAAAGCTTCCAAAAATCCACCGGTATCTCATCAGGCCCCGCCGCCCTACCCCTTCGCATCCTGCGAACATCCTCTCTACCCTCCTCTACCTTAAAACGTCTACAATAACTAAAATCCCGACACTCCTTTGAGTGCTCGAGCTCCCCTAACACAATAGCTCTATTGCCTTCGTCATTCAAGAGCCTATTAAAATACGACTGCCATCTATTCTTAATGTGGCCGTCCTCCATCAACATTGTACCGTTCTCCCCCTTAATGCACTTTACCTAGTCGAGGTCACGATCTTTCCTATGCCTAGCCTTAGCGAGTCTAAGCAACCTTTTTTCCCCTCCTTTCTCCTGTAACCCCGCATACAAGATCTCAAAAGTTGTCATCTTAGCCGCCGTAACTGCTAACTTAGCCTCCTTCCTAGCTAATTATACTCATTCCTGTTTACCCACTTCTCTTCTTCGTCCTTACTCTCAACCAACTTAGCATACGCCCTTTTCTTGGTCTCCACTTTCTTCTTAACCTTTTTATTCCACCACCAATCCCCTCGATGATGCTCGGACCGGCCCCTAGAAACACCCAACAGATTACTAGCATTCTCCCTAATGCACCCAGCCACCCTATCCCACATACTATCCACGTCCCCCTACACTCCCACACCTTCATTCCCGCCAACTTCTCCCCTATCTCCCACACATTCACTGGCGTCAAGCCGCTCCACTTAATTCAAACACTTCTATTTTGAATAAGACTTTATTGGGCAGTATATAAATAGGAAAATTACAGAAACTAGCATACTTAAGACCTTAATTACTATAAATAGCAATACTTTCTCAAAATTACAAGTTATAACAATAGTAGCAATATTTAACCATTATATTGAAAAGTTCTTGGATTTCACTCACTTTTTTACCTTTCCCTATTTTCACTCCATTTTTTCAATTTTTCCTCCCATATTTAGGGGTGTGCATAGATCAGTTCAGTTCGGTTTTATATATTATTGATTTGGTTTATCGATTTTCGGTTTTAAATATGCTAAACCAATAACAAAACCAATAAGATATTTTTATCGATTTTTGATTTATCGATTTTTAGTCCTTAAAGATTCGGTTTTCAGTTTAATCGATAAGAAAATAGTCATAAAATAGAAATAGTAGTAACTAACATAAAAAATTGAATCTTAGTTGCAACCAAAAATCCTACATGATGTGTTTTAATTTACAAGAATCTTCTAGTTTGAAGTAAATGTTGTTAGGAGAAATTAAGAGTTTGTATAATTAAAATAATAAGTTTGTTAATTTGTAGAAATTAAAGAGAAATATTTAATATGTCATATATATATATATATATATATTCTTATTGGGTTATCGGTTTATCCAATAACCCAATAAGAAAAAATTGAACCGAACCAATAACCTAATAATTTTTTTTTATAAAACCATTAAAACCCGTTAACCCAATAACCTAATAACAATAAATCAATAATATTTTTATCGGTTCGGTTTATCGATTGGTTTGGTTTTTGCGCATCTTTACATATTGCACTCCATTTTTTTTTCAATTCCCTCCTATATTTCACTCCACTTTTTTAATTTCCTTCCATATTTCACTCTACTTTTTTCAATTCCTTTTCCTTTTTTCAAAATTGTGATCGATCAAATAAGGTAAGTTGATATTTATAGTATTGGCATGTTATCTTTCATATAATTTATATTTTTTATTTTTTCGTATTTTTTTCTTCATTCGTCTTCTTCGTTTTTTTAGGGGAGGAGGGGGGGAGGAGGGTTGTGATTTTTTTTGTTGAAAGATTGTGGCGGTCTGCTATAATGGAGGGATACGTTATTTGATGGAGGTCTGTTGTAACTTTCCTATGTTATTTGATGCCTTTTGTGATTTTTCTTTTGTTGAAAGATTGTGGGGTTTTGTGTTAAGCTAATTTCTACTCCTATTCAGTTGAACAGAGAAGTTGAAATAGAAGAGGTGAGATCAAAGCATTGTGACGAGACGAAAAATATTGAAGAAATCATGAAACGAAGACATTGAGAAAACATTCATCTCCAAAATTCAAAAAAGTCCAAAAATATGTGAAAAAGAGGAATTCAAACGTAAAGAAAGAATATATATATTTCCAATTATGCATATGTATTTATGAGTAAAGCATATGTATTTTTTCAGTTATGCATATATATTTATGAATAATACATATGTATTTTACCAGATTATATATGTATTTATTACTAATGCAAATGTATTTTTTCAGACCTGCATATGTATTTTTGAATAATACATATGTATGTTTTAGTTATTCATACATTTTTATGGGGCTGCATGCTATATTTATTAATTTGGAAATATATTTTTAGTTTTGTTTAGATTTTTATAGATGCATATGTATTTATGAATAACACATATGTAGTTTTTTGGTGTGCATATGTATTTATGACTAATGCATATGTATTTTTCCAGAAATGCATATGTATTTTTTCAGTTATGCATATCTATTTATGAATAACACATATGTATTTATGATTAATGTATATGTATTTATGGATGATGCATATTTTTCATCATAATAATATTTTTTATGTCTACATCTTGAAGAAGAAATATGTAGTTCAAGTGCAATTAGGCAAATGTATTATGTCACTTTTTGTTATAGAGATTTTGTGTCCTATATGTTTATACATACATATGAGTTAGATATGTATTTCTGTAAATACATATGCAAATATATATATATATATATATATATATATATATATATATGTTTTGTACTGTAAATACATACGTAGATCTGTGTGTCTCTGTATTTTGTATATTTTTTAAATATGTATATGTGATATAGATATGTGTCTTTTGAAAATAAAAGCAAGAGATAGAACAACAACAACAAAAACAAACCCAGTGTATTCCCACCTAGTAGGGTCTGGGGGGGGTAAGATGTACACAGTCCATACCTCTACCTCTAAAGAAGTAGAAAGGTTGTTTCCGATAGACCCCCGGCTCAAGACACGAGATACCACACAGATACATAGTAAAGCACAGAACAAGATTTTATAACATAAATACGGCACCCATAAGTAATAAAAACAGAGAAAAGCACACAGATTCGTAATAAAACATGGAACAAGGTATCATAACAAGAATAATAACCCCACCAAGTAATTCTCTACACTAGCGACCCAAACTGACCCTAACTTTCTGCCCTAATTCGCATCCTCCAGATCTTCCTATCTAGGGTCATGTCCTCGGTGAGCTGTAACTGCTTCATGTCCTGCCTAATCACCTCACCCCAGTACTTCTTCGGCCTACCCCTACCCCGCCTAAAACCATCCAACGCTAGCCTCTCACACCTACGAACTGGGGCATCCATGCCCCTCCTCATCACGTGTCCGAACCATCTCAATCGGACTTTCCGCATCTTATACTCCACTGGAGTCACACCAACCTTCTCCCTGATAGTCTCATTCCGAACTCTATCCCCTCTAGTCAGCCCACACATCCAACGCAACATCCGTATTTCTGCCACCTTCATTTTTTGGATGTGGGAGTTTTTAACTGGCCAACACTCCGCTCCATACAACATGGCCGGACAGACTACCGCCCTGTAGAATTTGCCTTTAAGCTTGGGCGGCACCTTCTTATCACACAACACCCCCGACGCGAGCTTCCACTTCATCCATCCCGCCCCAATACGGTGCGAGACATCCTCGTCAATCTCGCCGTTACCCTGGATCACGGACCCGAGATACTTGAAACTATCCCTCTTACATACCTCCTGTGATTCCAACTTCACTACCACCTCATTCTCCAGCCTCACGTCATTAAACTTGCATTCCAAATACTCTGTCTAAAAGCAAGAGATAGAAGAGTAAAAAAAAATTAAAAAAAAATTAAAAAAAAATAAAAAGAAGTGAAAAAAAGAGAGAAATAAAAGCTAGAAATATATGTGTAAAAATAAAACCAAAAAGGAAAAAAAAGAAGAAGAAGAAGAAAGTGAAAATAGGAAAAGAAAAACAAAAATATGAGAAAGGAAAAAAAATAAGAAAACAGAAAATAAAAAAAAATGAAAAAAGGATAAAAAAGAAGAGAAATAGAGGAGTCAAAATAAAGTGGAAAGAAAAAAAATAAATTAAAATTAAAAAATTAAACGACAAAAAAAGAAATGAAAATAGGAAAAGAAAAAGAAAAATATGAGAAAGGAAAAAAATAAGAAAACAAAAAATTAGAAGAAGAAGAAAAAACGGAAAAGGATAAAAAAAGAAGAGAAATAAAATAGTCATATTAGGAAAAGGATTCTTTATAATTAAATGTAACATGAATTAAGTAAGGTTACTTTTCTTATTTAACTCTAACTGATAGGAGTTAAAATAGGAACTACTATTCAATTTGTATATGTATTTTTATAACAACATTTTACTTAAATACAAAATATAATTTATTATTTTTCATAATTATGAAGCTGTTACTATAAAAGTTATAATTAAGGCTGCAGAGTTGCTACTTCTCAAACTTTCATAAATTTATTTTGCCAACTATGATATATTTGTGATGAAGACATAACCAACATATCATTTAAAAATAGATCTGGTGAGACACAATAGATAATAATATATTCAATATATAATATATATTTATATTATTTAAATAGATATAACATTTATTTTAACGTCAATTAGTATATTTTAATGATTTTATTTATTTAGTGTAATTTCACAAATGAAGTTTTAGGAGAATAGTGTGTCCGCAAACTTTATCCCTACAAAATTAGAAAGGTTATTTTTATAGGCCTTCGGCTCAAGAAAAAACATAACAAAGTAATCCAGAAAAAAAAATACAACATACGGGAAGAAATCCTGATAGAATACTAAAAATAAATAAAATCTTTTAAAAAAAATAAAGAAACTGTATGTATACTAAATAATTAATAATATAATTGAAGTACATACAAAAAAAAATAAAATAACAGATAGTAAAACACATGCCTAATTAACCGATACTATCTTTTGGTTTGTAGCAAGATAATATACACATTGTGTATATTCTACATATTATATATTTTTGTTTCAATTAATGTGACAATATTTAACTGGCATAAAATTTAAGAAAAAAAAAGACCTTTGATATTTATGATTCAAAATAAGTAATATATATTTCTTACTAATGAAAAAGGAAAAAAAATTAAGGTTAATTATGTTTAAATAAGAAAGTTTAATTTTTTTAGAAGGAGATGACATTAATTCTACTGTCTAATAAAAGCCACAATTGAGCTCCTTGAGGACCCTTTTTCCTTAACATGCCTTGTCTGGACATATATTGACTGCTTAATTATTTGACATTTCTTTCTAACCAAATATCAGGTTTCTACACGTCTCACAATAAAGAAGCGCCAATCATTCGGTATCTAACTCGTCTTAGCCATGTAAGGATCAGTTGATGCATTGAGTAAGGGTAGAGCCAAGTAAGATTGACGGTTCGATGAAAATTACTCTCTATATATTAAAAGTGTAAAGATGATTAGAAAAGTGATTTGAACTTTTTGCCCTTTATCAAAAATCTCTGTGATAGATAAATTGTCTTTTCACTTATAATATTATTATATTTCTAATATATTTAAAATTAAGGACTCCTAAAATATATGATAAAAGAAAAATATAATTTAAATAAGGAATCCTAAAATATTTGGTCAGAAGCTACTCAATTTTGGTAAAATACATTCTAATGTAAAGTAAAATTAGAAAGGACTAAATTCTTTAAAATAAAAAAAGCTAAAAGTCAGTTATTGAAAATTGTTACCATAATTTTATACACCAAATTGTTTGATACGTGTAAGAAGGATTTTCTTCAATTTTTCAAATTAAATTTAAGGTTTTGAATCCTCAATTTTACTTTTTTTTTTAAAAAAAAAAACTTTCATAAATAGGTAATTTTTTCTCGAAATAAAACGATTTGGAGGGGGGTAACTGCTGAGTTACAAATTTCTGTGTAATAACTTATTCTTTCTGTACTGTAGTGTATATCTAATTCTAGATTTTCTATGTCATTTATTATTTTGTGTTGTTCTTCTCGTAGTGAGTTTTTTATATTATATAAACTGTTACATGTACTTTTTTCTAAATTTTCTAAAGTTTTTTCTATCCATATTAACTTTTCTTTTAGATCTTCCATTATTTTTCTAATTCGGTTTCTGTAATTAATTTCGTTATTTAGATTATCTTAGTTTTCTCTAGTTTTTCTAATATATTCTAACATCCACAATCTTGGTCTGAATAATATCCTTCTGGGTAAATGTCTTCGTATATTTGTGCTGTGGCATTTATCATTTCTATTTCGTAATTTATTACTTCTTCTAATATCATTTTCTTAATATCTATTATTTCTATATCTTTAAGTATATATAAGGTTAAAATTCTAAGGTAGTCTAAATGGCCTATTTTTTAAAATTGATATTTTATAGCTATTTGTTTTAGACTTAGTAGTTTTTGCATATTTTTATTAAGAGATTTTATATATTTTTTATTTTCCATGTATTTGTCTATATTTATTTTTATCTGTTTTTCTAGTAACTGTAATTTTTGCGTATCTTTAAAAGTCCTACATAATTTTAACATAATAAATATTTATAAGAGTAGTTAGGTATGAGTGGTATATAATTTATCCTATCCGTATAATTTTGTCCATATGCTTTTTCTAATATAACTTTTCTTATATCTGCAATATCTATATCTCTAAGTGCATACAAAATAAGTATCTTAAATTTATCTACCATGACATCAGATATATTATCATTCATTATCATAAAATTGCTTTTTTCAAAATATTCCCTTCAACCATATACATAATAAAATATAGTCATCTCAGATTACTATATACTAGATTATTCTTAAATAACATGTTCTTCGGTCACTACTAGCATGGTAATTCGGATACTTTTCCCTTAAACAACGCCTCGACTTTGGTTACTCCCCGCCACGGCTTCTTGCCTCATTGGTTTCACCTTTAGGATGGCATAGTTCCTTGGGATTTTTCTCCGTTTCCACTTTGCTAATAAACTTCTTAACATATTATTTTTCGAATAATTCTACTATAAAGTAACTAATATGAATTTATTTTATCATATCATGATTGTCAGGAATTATGAATTTAGCTATTCATAATCGTAAATAGATATACCTGTTCCGGTAGCTTTGATATTTCTGAGGTTTGTTGTTCCATAGCTTTTTCCATTGCGGTGTATATATTTAATTAACTAGGCTAAATATTTTTGAATCGGAATGGAGAGAGTATTTTTGCTGAATGTTCGAAGGCTTGCCTTTGCAATGCCTTCTGAGCTCTTATTTATAGATGATTTCAAACTCTTTACATTTCTTTACAACTTTACGTAAAACTAGAAAACAAAAAACAATTAATGAAAAGACTTAAAGTCTAACCTACCTAACCTACCTAAAGATCTTTTCAAACTTTTACAACTTTTTCAAAGTTTACCATAAATGCTAAACTACTTTCTACCACGTATTTCTAAAGCTTAAGTCTTCTATTAAATGTAAACTTTGTACAAATAAGTCTTCCGTCTATCTGTCATATCTGCAAATAAGTCTTCCGTCTATTTTGTCATATCTGATGTATCTCCATTATTGCTCTGGTCTTATCTTTCCAGCTGTCGTTCTTATCTTCTTTTATTCTAGCTGCACTGCTGGGACGTCGTTATCTCCTCCATTACATTTTGAACATCTGTGGTCTGGGTATTTGTGTCCAATAGTTTTGCAATATCTGGTCAATAATTCTTCTGAAATAAATTTTTCTTTAATAGCTCTGGCGATAGGTTCTGTCTCTGATTTAAGCAACGTCATAATCCATTGCCTAATTGTTTCCATATCTGTTTCTCGTAGCTCTTTTGAATTTGAATATACCAATACATGGTTTCTTGAATAATAACTCCATATAGGATTTTGATTACAATATGTATTTGCTAGTTCTTGTAAAATCGTAGATAGTCCGATAACTCTTTTATTCGCATAAAATTTCGGTATCTCGATTCTGGGTATCTCTGGCTGTGTACCAATATCTTGCGGTATAATCATATCTCTTGTCATTCCTATTTTTACAACTTGTATAGGTTTCTTAACATCGTCAAATAATATCTCTGCTGGTGCCGTGTATATTTTTATAAAAAGTAAAGTACCTTTGGTTATTCTTTTAAATATGGTAAATGCTTCATATATCTCGGGTATAGTAGATATCTCAGTTCCGTCTGTGGTATATACGGTACTAAGTAATCCATATTCGTAGCAAGTTTTTACTAAGCTGGGTCTAGTTTTTGGTAAGGCAATTAGCTTGTTGTATCCGATTAATTTCTGGGTTATATAGTTCGTATCTGGTTCTTGGATATTTGTAGCTTTTGGGTTGCTATTTAAGAAAGTTTGTACGTTGTAGATATTTTCTATATATGTGCGGGCTGTGTAGTTATATGTCTTTTTGTCTTGGTTTAGGCTTTCTCGATATGTGGTAACTTGTGGGGGTGTAAACATAGGGTCTTTTGGTATATTTGGTGTATATGGCTTGTCAAATAGCTTATTTAAGTTCATATTTTTTCTAACTCCTTTGCTTGTACCTGCAGAAGTAGATTGATAAACGTTATGGGTTTTATGGAGTATCCCAACATCTCCTTCTAGCTCTGGAATTTTATTGTCTTCCGATCGACATAGCTCTGCACATTGCTGAGTTAGCTGATTCATAGCTACAGACTTCAGATTATCTTCACTAGTCTTTAGCTTTAGCTTTTCTATCTCAGTACCCATACTGTCTACTTTCAATGAAAGCATAGTCAGGGCGTTGAGTATCTTTTCATGTATATTTTCTTCTATCATCAGTTTGCGTAGCTTTGTCTTGATATGTAATCTGCAATAACATTTTTGTTAGCACTGATTACTTCTATTATAAATGTAAAATTTAATATATTTAAAACTAATCTCCGAATCTCTTTTGTTGTAACTGAATTTTGTATTTTCTTTGTTAGCCACCAACGTACCTGTGTATTATCTGTTCGCACAATAAATTTGTTATATACAATATATGGCTCAAATGCTAATAAACATTTATATAATGAACATAATTCTTTCCTATTTATCTCCCATTTTATTTCTATCTCGTTGAACGTACCTGAGTAGTATCTACAATGGTGTTCTATTTTTTCTGCTTCATATCTATATTTAAGTACTCCTCCGTAACTATATTCACTGGCATCTGCTTCTACTATGTATGTAAATTTTCTATTTTCATCTGGAAATTGTAGTTTTGGTAATTCCTTGCAAAGTAATTTTATTTTTTGAACTTGTTTTATATCTTCTTCATTATAATTATATTCTATATCCTTTTTTAATTTTTTCTGTAGTGGTTTTAGGTTCTCTGCTAATTTTGGAATATATTCTCTTACTTGGTTTACTAATCCTAAAAATGATTGTAATTTCTTTTTTGTATCTAATTCTTCTTTCGAATTTATTATTTTTTGTACTATATGTTGTTGCATTTTTACTCCACTTTTATCTATTTGTATTCCTAAAAATTCTATCTGATTTTTCATAATTTCGGCTTTCTTTTCACTTAGACTTATTCCTGAACTTTCTATTATATCTGTAAATTGTTCTAATAATTTTATATGTTCTTCTTTAGTCTTTGTATATAATAATATATCATCTATGTATACTATGCAATTAGGTAATTGTTTAAAATAATTATCCATAAAATGTTGGTATCTACCTGGTGCATTTTTATATCCAAAGGGTAATACATTCCATTCGTAAAATCCTTGTGGTACCGTAAATGCTGTTAATTCTTTAGATTCTTCTTCTAACTTTAGATGGTAAAATCCTGATTTACAATCGAATTTACTAAAATAATTATATCCTTGGATTTGTCTTATTTTTAATATCTTATTTGGTATTGGATAATTATATGTTATAGTTTTTGCATTTAAATTTCTATAATCAATAACCATTCTACTTTTTCCTCTTTTTTGTTCACTATGTTTATTTACTATAAATGCTGGACTATTATGTTTACTATTACTTTTTTGTATATATTGTTTTTCTAATAATTCATCTATATGCATTTTAAATTCTTTTAAATCGTCAAAATTATATGTTAATGGTTTTTGGGTTATTATACTATTTTTATCTATTAATTCAATTTTTATGGTAGTTTTATGTTTTTCCCATCCTTTTAATGGATCTTCACTATATAATTGTTCTAATTTTTTCTTAACTATTTCTATCTATTTATTGAAAATATAGTTATTTCTGTTTTATTTATCGAAAATACTACTAATTCTATTGTATCTTCAGTGGTTTTTATATTTTTTAACTTTTGTGTAATTTTTTCACTTCCTTTTATCCAATCAGTTTTCTTTCTTATTTTATTATTAACTCTTTTTACTCTTACTTTTTGTTTACATGGTGTTGTGAACCACCAATCGTTTCTAGTTATTATATGTGGGTATAGTTTATCTAAAAATGACATTCCTAAAAGTATATCTTTTGATGTTAGTTCATAATTATATATTTCTTCTATTGTCAATATCTTATCCCATATTTGTGCTTTTACATTCCTAGCTTTATAAGTAATTAAGCTTCCTTCATTATTAAATCCTTTAACTATTATTGGTATTTTTAATTTATCCCATTTACTTTCTGGTAAGCAATTATATCTACATAAATTAGCTTCTGCTCCTGTATCTATCATAGGCGTATAATATCTACTGTAATATCCTTCCACTACTATCTTCATTAATACATATATTTTCATTTTATGTTAAGGCTCTTCTTAAGAATAATCTTTCCCTATTATATGTTATGACTAATTGTGTATGTTCTATATTATATGGTTTTACTTGTTCTAACCATTTTATTCCTAATATTATATCTGCTTTTTGTATTTCTTCTTTTACCTCAAATTCTATTTTTATTTTTCTAATTCCTCCTATTATTATTTCTTTTTCTACTATATCTGTATTATTTATTAAACTTCTCGGTAGATCTGGGCATATATCATTATTAGTTTTTATTTCTTCATTTTTTACTAAGCATTTTGCTATATAATTTTCTTCTTGTCCTGTGTTTAATAGTATTAAATATTCTTTTTCATTTATTTTTCCTGTTATGTAATATTGGTTTAAATTACTTATTGAATTTGTTTCATAACTCATTCTTTTTGATGAGCTCGATGACTCTGGTTTTTCATTAGCTATTCTTTTTGTTGTACTTATTCGATCATTTACTATTTCTAAATTTTCTTCTATATCTATGTCTCTATAGCTATAGTCATTATAATCTATTGTTTTTAAAATTTGTTCAAATGGGCTATCTATTTGTATTTTGTTAATCTTATTTTTCCCTGTTATTTTATGTTTTGTTGTTAATACATATAAATTTTTACATCTCGCTGTAAATATTTTACTTCCTGGGGTTAATTCTATTCCTGATATCTTCCAATATAATACTAATGATTTATCTATATTTCTATCTGTTACTGCTACTGAATAATTTGCACTTATTATAAATTTAAATTTTTGGTATATTAAATTTCCTTTTACGGCAGTTATTATGCTTTTTTCTATAGGTTTTATAATTCTATCATCTGCTAAATATAATTCTATTGGTGTATCTATTCCTTCTCTAAAACATGCTTTTATTAATATTTCTGTACCTCCGAGGTGTACATATTTTATTGGATCTCCTTTACTTTTTATATCATTTATTTCTTTATTAATTATTCTTTTTGTTACTAGTGGTATACTATCTTTTTCTTTTGCATATCTACAGTCTATTACATGTTCTTTTTGACATACTACATAATATTCATCTTTTTTCCTACTAAAAATATTTTTTATTGTTGGTATTTTAAATATTTTTTCTACACTTAAATCTAACTCTTTTCCTTTTATTTCATCAAATATATTACTGTCAAATATTATCTTTTGTTCTGTTCCTTCATCATTTAAATATTCTTCCTTTGTTATTATTTTTATATCTTCTTCAGTCATTTGATTCATCTATCTCACTATCTATTTCAGTATCTGTGTCGTTTTCTGAAATTTCATATATACTATCTTCACTTTCTAGTTCATAATCTATATAATCTATTTGCATATATTCTGTATTTTCTATTTTTATTTCGGATATTTGTTTATTTTTTGGATTTTTAGGTAATTTACAATCTCTAGCTAAATGTCCTAACTTTCCACAATTATAACAAGTACATTCTTTTATAGATTTTTTCTTTCTATATGGTCTTTTATTTTTGTAATTTTTTACATAATATCTTTTTCTTGGTTTCTTATATTTATATTTTGATTTTTTATATTTCTTATATTTCTTATGTCTTTTTCTTTTCTTATAATATCTTTCTTCGCATCCAAATTGGGGTGCTATTTTATTTTTGCAACATGCTAAGTTTCTTATTAATGTTTTTTCTATTTTTAATTCTTCTCTATATTTTTCACATAACTTTCTATACCATTGTTGTAAAAATTTTATTCTAGCTCCTAATGTATCTACTATTTTTGCTTCTTCCCAACTTTTTATTATTTTTGAACTAAATGGTTCGGGTAATTTATTAAAGTATAATTTTCTTATTTCTTTACTTTCTTCTATGCTATATGTTCCTTTATAATAATATTCTTTAAATGCGCAAGTATATTCATCTATATAACACATATTACATATTGTTAATTTTATCATTAAATTCCTATTTGTATCTTTTTCTTCATCTTGTTCTTCTTCTAATGTTGTCATACTACCAAATTCATCTTTTATAGCTGTTTCATATTTTTTCAATAATTCTATAGGTGTTAATTAGTTGTTGTTGATGCTGCTCCTTCCATAGGTTTATTAGCTCTTAATACTTTCTTACTATTTTCAGTTAAATTTGTAAACCATAATTTTACTGATCCTATTAGTGTTTTTTCTATGTATTCTGGTGTATCTGTTATGTTTATATTATTGTCTAATAATTGTTTTGTCATATATCCTACCCATAATTGTATTGTTTTTTCTGTATCTATTACACAGTCTAGATCTAAAAAGTTATAATTTTTATTAACTATTTGTTTTGGTGTCCATTTGTCATATTCATTATATCTTTTAAATTTATTTTTATAATATATAGGTTTTCTTATTTCTGTTGTTTTGGGTATTAAATTTTCATCTTCTTTTTTGTCAAGAGTATTTATTTCTGTATTATTATTTTCTAAGTTTTCTTGATTAATTCTTTCTTGTTTTTCGTTAATTTCTAAATCTTTTATATTTGTTAATATTTCCGTATATGTTTCATTATCTTCTGAATCATAATTATCCGTTTCTTCTACCTCTATATTATTTATTTCTAATTTTTCTTTAAATTGATTTATCTCGTTTATTAATTTTTGTTCCTTATCTATTTCTTCTTTTTCTTTTTGTCTTTGTTCGTATAAATCTTTTAACATTTGTAATTCTTTTTCTAATTCAGCAATTCTACTATTTTTAATTTCTTCTATTTTTCGTATTTCTTCCGTAGATTGTTGTTTAATTTTTTCTATTTCCTTTTTTCTATCTATTTCTTCATTTTCTTTTTCTATTCTCACCATTGCTGTTAATTTATCTTCTAATTTTAATTCTTCTTTTTCTAACATTAAATATAAATGTTCTCCTATTTTCTTGTATCTTCTTCCTAAATTGGAAAATACTATTTTTATTTTTGATCCTTCGTGATTTTCATATATTTTTTCATCTATTATAAATTCTTCTTTATTCATTTTATTGTAAATAGTTCATGTTGATATATATATTCTAAACTATTTATTTGGGATTCTAATTTTGATATTTCATCTTTTTGTATATTTATTGAATTTTTACTAACTCCGGCAAATATATTATAATGTAATCTTTCTTTTCTTATTTTTAATTCTTTACGTTTTTCAGATATAAATTGTTTTAATTCTTTGTATTTTTGCTCTTTATTCATTTGAATTGTGTTTATAATATTTTGGTGGATATCTAAATCTAATTTTATCATAATTAGGTGGTATATGTTTCATTCTTCTAGATTTTAAATGGATTATTAATTTTGCTTCAATACTAGATATTAATGTAATTAAATAGGCTAATCTTTGTGGATTTTCTTTTGTTTTATTTAGACTTATATATTTTGAATAATTACTAACTAAAGATCCTTTAATATTTCTAAAAGCTTCTCTATTTTTAAATGGTCTTCTCATAATTAATTTAATAAATAACTAAATCTAATCTTAACTAAATACAAATCTAACTTAACTAATTTAACTAATTTCAACATAGCTATTTTAACTAAATCTTCTAACACGTATATCACTTCCATATCTTTTAAATTACTGTGCTCTGATACCATTTGGAGGGGGTGCGGATAACTAAGCTGATAAATAGATTTATACGACAGCTGGAAAGATAAGACCAGAGCAATAATGGAGATACATCAGATATGACAAAATAAACGGAAGACTTATTTGCAGATATGACAGATAGACGGAAGACTTATTTGTACAAAATTTACATTTAATAGAAGACTTAAGCTTTAGAAATACGTGGTAGAAAGTAGTTTAGCATTTATGGTAAACTTTGAAAAAGTTGTAAAAGTTTGAAAAGATCTTTAGGTAGGTTAGGTAGGTTAGACTTTAAGTCTTTTCATTAATTGTTTTTTGTTTTCTAGTTTTACGTAAAGCTGTAAAGAAATGTAAAGAGTTTGAAAATCATCTATAAATAAGAGCTCAGAAGGCATTGCAAAGGCAAGCCTTCAAACATTCAGCAAAAATACTCTCTCCATTCCGATTCAAAAATATTTAGCCCAGTTAATTAAATATATACACCGCAATGGAAAAAGCTATGGAACAACAAACCTCAGAAATATCAAAGCTACCGGAACAGGTATATCTATTTACGATTATGAATAGCTAAATTCATAATTCCCGACAATCATGATATGATAAAATAAATTCATATTAGTTACTTTATAGTAGAATTATTCGAAAAATACTATGTTAAGAAGTTTATTAGCAAAGTGGAAACGGAGAAAAATCCGAAGGAACTATGCCATCCTAAAGGTGAAGCCAATGAGGCAAGAAGCCGTGGCGGGGAGTAACCAAAGTCGAGGCGCTGTTTAAGGGAAAAGTATCGGAATTACCATGCTAGTAGTGACCGAAGAACATGTTATTTAAGAATAATCTAGTATATAGTAATCTGAGATGACTATATTTTATTATGTATATGGTTGAAACTTGGGTAGTTTGCGTGGATAACTAATAGATAACTAGTACTTACCAGTTCTATTATGTTAATTGAAATGTTATGTCATAGTATTTCTTAGTTTTTTGTTTTAACCTTATTAATTCTTCTACATTATTTTTAAGGTATTCTATATGTTTCATATCTCTAGTTTTTAGGTAGTCAAGTAGATTCTCTTTTATAAATATTTCTGTTAATCTTATTTCCTCCATATCTTTTCTCCAATATTCTAAGTATTTGTAGTTTATCATCTTATCCTAAAGTAGTTGTAATACTGCAAATTTCTTTGTAATAATTTATTCTAATTGTACTATATCTGACATTAAATTCTAGGTTATCTATTTCGTTAATTATCCTGTCTTTTTCTTCTATGAATAATTCTATGTCTAAATCATATTCTAAACTGTCTTTTAATTCTAGTTGTTTCATGATTTTATCTATCCAAATCAATCTTTCTTTTAATTGTTTTATTCTTCTTCTAAGCTGGTTTCTATAATTAATTTCTTTGTATAACCAACTTTGTTTTTCTCTAACTCTTTTAATATAGTCTAACATTTAATCTGTATAATATCCATTTGAGTAATAACTGTTATTATCTGAGTAATAACTATCTGAATAATATAAGCTAGGATCATGCATATCTTCTAACCATTCTAGACTTAACGATTCTTCATGAAATATTTTTTCTTATATTATTTTATTTATGTCTTCTATTTCTAAGTCTTTAATAATATATAAAACAAGTATTTTAATTTCATCAATATATAGCTTGTCATATTGTTCATATGATAATTAGGTTTCTACGAATAACTTGGATAACTTGGAATTAGATTATGGGTTATTAAATGCTTTATCATAATATTTACTGGTTGTTTGTTTTAATCTTAATAATTCTTGTATATTTTCATTAAGGAATTCTATATATTTTATATCTTTAGTTCTCATATATTTGTTTCTAGATTTGTTTTCATTAGTTTTTCTATTAATTGTATATTTTTCATATCCATTTTTCCAATATTCTAAATATACGTAATTTATCATGGTTGATGTGTAGGTTTGGTATGTAGGTATTTGTAAGAGTAGGTAGGTAGGTGTGGTATGTAATTTATTCTAGCCACAAAATATTTATCAAATATTTTTTCCCATATAATTTTTCTTATATCTACAATTTCTATATCATTAAGTACGTACAAAACAAGCATTTTAAATTTATCTACCATTTCATCAGATAAATAAGTATTCATTTTTCATATGATGCTATTTCAAAATATTCCCTTTAATCATATACATAACAAAATATAGTCATCTTAGATCACTATATACTAGATTATTCTTAAATAATTATGTTACTCTGTCACTATTAGCATGGTAGTCTGGATACTTTTCCCTTAAACAACCCCTCTACATTGTTTTACTCCCCTATTACGGCCTTCTTGCCTTACGGTTTCACCTTTAGGATGGCATAATCCTAAGAATTTTTTTTATTTTCCTCTTTGCTAGTAAACTTTGTAACATATTATACTTCGAATAATTCTACTATATAGTAACTAACATGAACTTATTTTATCATATCATGATTGTCAGGAATTTATGAATTTAGCTATTCATAATCATAAATAATATACCTGTTCTAGTAGGTTTGATAATTTTAGGCTTTTTCATCCATAACATTTCCTTTGAAATATCTTTGTTTTTATTAAATATTCAAAAGTTGTTTGTGTCCAAGAGGAGGCTTGCTTCAACTCATGAAGTCTTGCCTTTAACTTGCCGAAGGCTTACATATGTATAGACTAAAAAGAAAATGCGTAAACTACTTTATCTATTCCTACTTTACACGTATTCTATATACTATTTCTAGTCTTTACATTTGTCCTAAATTCTTACAACTTTTCAAAAAGTAAGAAAGACAATAAGACCTAAAAAGACAAAGACTTATTAAAAGTCTTGCAAAAAAGTCAAAAAAGCTAAAAACTAATAATTCTATATAATTATTTAGGTAAATAAAGTTATCTAATTTGTTCACATGTCCCTTTCATAATTTAATATCTTGTCTTTTATCTCTTCCACTATTGCTCCGTTGTTTATCTTTTTTGTCGTGTCTCTCCTGCTGTTCTAATTTTTTCGTTTGTTTCTATTGTAGTATTACTTCTAGAATAATATTATGTCATCCGCTACAACAACTGCATTGATGATAATCATATCTCTGTCCAATTAATTTGCAGAATTGTTTCATAAGTCCGTCAGAAATAACTCATTTTTCATAGATCTTGTGAGAGGATTATCTTCTGATTTTAATAATGTCATTGTCCATCTACGAATTTCTTCCATATCATTCTCTTATGTCTTTACATGTTGAATAAACCAATAAATGATCTCTAGAATAATAATTCCAAACTAGATTATGGTTCAAATAGTTATGTGCTAACTCTTGTATAATTATGCTCAAGCCAATAACTCGTTTGTTCTAGAAAAAGTCTGGTATCTTGGTTTTCCGTATTTCGTCTTGTTCAGATATTTCTTCTGGTATAATGTAGTCTCTTGTCATACCAACTTTTACTACTGTAATTTTCATATATGTCATAATTCTTTTACGTACTTCAGGAATCATGGCTAATTCTTCCCCATATGTTGTATATAATGTTGATAATAATCCATAAGAATAACATGTAGCGATTAAATTTGGGCTGGTTCCTGGGAGCGCAATAAGTTTATTGTAATTTTATAACTTTTGGGTTATATACCCTTGGTATTTTTTGGCTAGCTCAATATCTTGGACGGGTTTGGTATTTAGTAAGGTTTGGATTGTATATAAATTTTCAATATAAATACGGGTTAAATGGTTGTAAGCTTGTTTTTTCTGGTTAATTGCATCTGAATAAGGGTATAAGGGCGGGGGTACAAATAATTCATTCTTTTGGATATTTGGTGGTGCATAAGGTTTTTCAAATATCTTATTTAGGTTGTAATTCTTTTTACTTGGTAATTCAAATTTTGGTAATTTTTTTATAGTATGTAATTCCTTAGCTGTACCTGATGTTCCTGCACATGTAACAACCGTTTTGATTTTAAGATGTGTTCGAACGTCATCTTCTAGGTCTAGTAGCTGAGCCATGATATTTAAAAAATGTACAAGTAGATATGTGTTAATTCTCTATGTGTTAATTATGAGAAAAATTACAAAAGTTAATTTAGTTGTATTTATTAATTATGAGCTATTATTATTTACATAGTTATTTATTTTTTAAAAATTAGAAGACCATTTAAAAATATAGAAGCTTTTAGAAAAATTAAAGAAACTTTAATTAGTTACTACCCAGAATATACGAAGTTAAATAAAATAAAATAAAATTCTCACAGATTAGCTTACTTAATTAACTTAATATCTAGCAATGGGGCAAAATAAATAATCCATTTAAAATCAAAATCCTTGCCAAAAAGTCAAAAAAACTAAAAGATAATAATTCCTGTACAATTATTTACGTAAAGAAAGTTATCTAACTTGTTCACAGTTCACTTTCATAATTTAATATCTTGTCTTTTACCTCTTCCATTATTGCTCCATTGTTTATCGTTTTTGTCGTATCTCTCTCGCTGTTCTAATTTTTTTGTTTGCTTCTATTGTAGTGTTACTTCTGGGATAATATTATGTCGTCCGCTACAACAGTTGCATTGATGATCATCATATCTCTTTCCAATTAATTTGCAGAATTGTTTCATAAGTCCGTCAGAAATAACTCTTTTCTTGATAGATCTTGTGAGAGGGTTATCTTCTAGTTGTAATAAAACAATTGTCCATCTACGAATTTCTTCCATATCATTTTATCTTATGTCTTTACATGTTGAATAAACCAATAAATTATCTCTAGAATAATAATTTCAAACTGGATTACGGTTCAAATAGTTATGTGCTAACTCTTGTATAATTATGCTCAAGCCAATAACTCGTCTGTTCTTGAAAAAGTCTGGTATCTCAATTTTTTGTATTTCATCTTGTTCAGATATTTCTTCTGGTATAATGTAGTGTCTTGGCATACCAACTTTTACTAATGTAATCACTGGTTTAATTTCATCAAATAGTATCTCAGCGAGAGCCGAATAAAATCTTATGTATAATAATTGTCCTTTTTTAATTTTTATATATGTCATAATTCTTTTATGTAATTCAGGAATCATGGCTAATTCTTTTCCATATGTTGTATATAATGTTGATAATTATCCATAAGAATAAAATGTGGCGATTAAATTTGGGTTGGTTCCTGTGAGCGCAATAAGTTTATTCTAATTTTATAACTTTTGGGTTATCTACCCTTGGTATTTTTTGGCTAGCTCAATATCTTGGACTGGTTTAGTATTTAGAAAGATTTGAATCATATATAAATTTTCAATATAAACACAGGTTAAATGGTTGTAAGCTTGTTTTTTCTGTTTAATTGCATCTGAATAAGGGTATAACTGCGGGGGTACAAATAATTCATTCTTTTGGATATTTGGTGGTGCATAAGGTTTTTCAAATATCTTTTTTAGGTTGTAATTCTTTTTCTTTGCTAATTCGGATTTTGATAATTTTTTAGTAGTGGGTAATTCCTTAGCTGTACCTGATGTTCCTACACATGTAACAACCGTTTTGGTTTTAAGGTGTGTTCGAACGTCTCCTTTTAGGTCTAGTAGCTGAGCCATGTTATTTAAAAAATGTAAAAGTAGATATGTGTTAATTTGTTATGTTTTATTTATGAGAAAAATTACAAAAGTTAATTTAGTTGTATTTATTAATTATTAGCTATTATTATTTACATAGTTATTTATTTTTTTAAAATTAGAAGACCATTTAAAAATATAGAAGCTTTTAAAAATATTAAAGAAACATTAACTAGTTACTACCCAGAATATATGAAGTTAAATAAAAAAAAGAAAATCCTCACAGAGTAGCTTACTTAATTACCTTAATATCTAGCAATGGGGCAAAATTAACAATCCATTTAAAATCAAAAGCCTTACCAAAAAGTCCAAAAAGCTAAAAACTAATAATTCCTATACAATTATTTACGTAAAGAAAGTTATCTGATTTCTTCACAATTCACTTTCATAATTTAATATCTTGTCTTTTACCTCTTCCATTATTGCTCCATTGTTTATCTTTTTTGTCGTATCTCTCCCGCTGTTCTAATTTTTTCGTTTGCTTCTATTGTAGTGTTACTTCTAGAATAATATTATGTCGTCCGCTACAACAGTTGCATTGATGATCATCATATCTTTGTCTAATTAATTTGCAGAATTGTTTCATAAGTCCGTCAGAAATAACTCTTTTCTTGATAGATCTTGTGAGAGGGTTATCTTCTGGTTGTAATAAAGCCATTGTCCATCTACGAATTTCTTCCATATCATTTTATCTTATGTCTTTACATGTTGAATAAACCAATAAATGATCTCTAGAATAATAATTTCAAACTGGATTACGGTTCAAATAGTTATGTGCTAACTCTTGTATAATTATGCTCAAGCCAATAACTCGTTTGTTCTTGAAAAAGTCTGGTATCTCAATTTTCTGTATTTCATCTTGTTCAGATATTTCTTCTGGTATAATGTAGTCTCTTGTCATACCAACTTTTACTAATGTAATCACTGGTTTAGTTTCATCAAATAGTATCTCAGTGGGAGCCTTATAAAATCTTATGTATAATAGTTGTCCTTTTTTAATTTTTATATGTGTCATAATTCTTTTATGTACTTCAGGAATCATGGCTAATTCTTTTCCATATGTGATGATAGGCGAATTTACACGCCTATATCAATATATTTTGCCCATATTTTAGCCTAGTTTTGAGAACAAATTATATATTTCATGCACTTTTAGTCCTTTTTCCTGTAAATGAGCTAACGAACATGATTAGGAAAGTTTCAGGTATAAATGATGCAAAATACAGCATTTTATGGCTTACTTGACGCAAAAGAAAGCTCACAAAGGAAGGGAAGGAAGTCTACACGCCTAAGGACCAAAACTGCTGCATGGAAAATCTGTCCCGGGCTAAAACAGCATTTCTGAAGACTTTGGGGACTTACAGATACAAAGATGGATTTTGACAATGATACATTAACCTAGTACAATTGGGTTATGTATTTCATTAGTTTATTTGGATTAGGAGAATGTTACATTAACCTAGTACAAATGGGTTAAGTATTTCCTTAGTTTAGTAGGATTTGGTTATTTATTTCATTAGCATAGTAGGAGTAGGATAGGAGTATTATAAATACCCTATCATGCTAGAGATTTTTGATAACGCTCAATCTACAGCTCTCGTAGGAGTGTAAAGCGGTCGTTAGCAACTATAGAACCCAACCTGGGTTGGGTATCGATCCCACAGGGAATAGCTTGGCCAACAAGTAAGCAAAATTAATAGACTTTTGGTGCAAGTCTCGTAAGAAGGGGGGATTATAATAAGTAACCAAAGTAATGAAATAAAAGCTGAAAATAATAAAGTAAAAAGAGAAAGATTGTCACGTTGGTTGTAAACAATGAGAATTGAAGCGTTGGGGTTATGTCCACCTTCAGAGGTATACGTCTCTATTGGCTATGAGTGTGTAGAGTCTTGACATGCAATTGCTTATAGAGAATTGTAGTCGATGGTAAATCCAAGCGTCTCTCGACCTAAACAAGGACTATTTCACTTTAACTCTCTCGAGCTTAAAGTGTGTCTAGCGGTACAAATTCTCCAAGAGGTTAGTCCAGTTACGGCACTAGCTTTTTAATAGGAAAGGGTGTCCTACTACCTTGACATTATCTCTTTTCCAGACAAATAACCTTTCTCTCGAACAAGTTAAATGTTAGACTGGCGTTAGTCTATGCGTCTTCTTTTCTAGACAAGTAACCTTTCTCTCGAACAGGTTAGATGTTAGAATGGCGTGTTCATGTGTTTGAAACCGCAAAGAATGTAGATTTAAGATGAAGAGCGTAATGATATAAGCAATATACTTGTCTTGAACTCACAAACTCACAGCTATAGATAGTAACTCATTCGGCTTCCATAACCCCAACTAAGAGGTTTAGTTACCCATGAATGCGAAGGATATCACGTTTTGCATGGTGGTTGGCGTGAATAGTAGGTGTTTGGCGTGTGGTTTTGGTGATTCCTTAGCAAGTAACGATTCTCTTGTTGTGGAATTTAAGAATAGAAGAATAGATTAGAAGTGTTTGTAGTGGAAGATGAGAAGGATGGAAGAAAATTGATTGTTGAATTGATAGTTGAAGAATGAATGTTTCTCTCCACTAAGGGAGGAATGTGTTGTGGAATGCATCAAAATCTCTAGCATGATAGGGTATTTATAATACTCCTATCCTACTCCTACTAAGCTAATGAAATAAATAACCAAATCCTAATAGACTAATGAAATCCTTAACCCAAATGTACTAGGGTAAGGTTACAATATCATAATCCAAGTAGAATAGTGAAATACATAACCTAATTGTACTAGGTTAATGTATCTTTGTAAAATTCCAGCTTTGTTTCTGTAAGTCCCCAAAGTCTTCAGAAATGCTGTTTTAGTCCTGGACAGATTTTCCATGCAGTCCCCAAAGTATTCAGAAATGCTGTTTTAGCCCGGGACAGATTTTCCATGCAGCAGATTTGGTCCTTTAGGCGTCCAGCTCCTTTCTACTTCGTTTGTGAGCTTTCTTTTGCGTCAAGTAAGCCATAAAATGCTGTATTTTGCATCATTTATACCTGAAACTTTCCTAATCATGTTTGTTAGCTCATTTACAGGAAAAAGGACTAAAAGTGCATGAAATAGATAATTAGTTCTCAAAACTAGGCTAAAATATGGGCAAAATATATTGATATAGGCGCGTAAATTCGCCTATCATCAACACCCCACACTTAGAGCTTTGTTCGTCCTCGAACAACATATCATGTCCTTCTAACATCAACTTAGGGTTTTTACAGCCACAACACAAAACATTCTTCAAGACAAGCACAACAACTATCAACAAAGAGTAGCTTTCCGATTATAAGTAGAAACAATTTAACCTCAAGCATAGACTCGTGATGGTGATCAACTCGCATGCAAACGTTAAGGTACATAGAATCATATACAACTATCCAAAACTCATCAACCATGTGTGTCTCACAATATAGTACCCATAATCACTCACAAATATAGCATATTTTTCAAACATGGGTATCAAAGTGTCCTTGCTCTCACTCTCACAAAGAATTCATATGTAGCAACTAATGACCATAAGCTTGCCCTTAATGTAGTACTCTACTAAATGTCGGAATGCTAAGCTTAGGATCAAGTAGGTCTTTTGATGGTTGTAATGTAGGCTAAGGGACGGGTAGGATCAGCTATTTTGGCCAGAAATAGTGACTAAGTTCCTAAGCACTTTAATATATCACATTGTATCATTGACACTTTTTTCTTTCAACCTTTCTTCTTTCTTTTATTCTACCACCCTTGTTCTCCTCTTTTTGTTTTTCAATTTTAAGCACAACTCACTTTTCAGCTTTCTTTTCCTTTTTCTTTTCACAACATACCTCTTATGATAGCACTTTCTTTTTCATAACACATTCAAGCACCATTACAATTTAAAGCATCATACTCAACCAATTTCCTCTTATGTTGTCACATGAATTTTTCACTTTAAAGCACTTAGGAATTTGGATCTAATTACGGTCTTGAAAGAAATGGATTAGGCTTACATACAAGGTTGTCAAAGAAATAGGCTAAAGGCTCAAAAGGGTTTAACTAGGATGATGTCCATAGGTAGGTAAAACTGAAGGTAAACAAATATAGGTTGCCAAAGAAATGCCTAAATCATATCCTAACTTACACTCCTTATTTTCGCTTTGCATACATACCAGGCAAGTTCTAGCATCAGCCACATACATAGAATATACTATTATCTCACACACACAAGGCACATGGTCGACTTGATGGGAAGTAATATAGACTCTCGACCCAACAAGTGAAGGAATTAAATCACACAATATCACATAATGAGTCACAACTAGAGCCTAAACGTCTCAATAGTCACAATTGTAACACATACTCTTGTTATAATCTCATGCTGCCTATCAAAATAATTTCATGCGAAGCTAGAAAGATTTTACTCCTAAAAAAAACTAAAAAAAAATGAACGAACTCAAATAAACAAAGTAAACAAACAAACATAGGTGCAAACAGAGAAGTATAGCATGCAATGCCACCCCCACACTTAGACGGGACACTGTCCTCAGTGGAAAATAAGTACGAGGAACCTGGTCAGTCGGACTCCTCCTCTATGTCTGGGGTCATACCCCTTGCGTTGGGATCATCATAAGAGTCATCATCCTCATAAGTTCCGCATAAGTATCCCACTTAATTCCAAGCGTGAGTCGAGGTGTTTGCAGCGAGGAGGGTTCTCCTTGCTCCCTGCGGCCTCTTTTCTTGCCCTTTTGGGAAGTGGTAGCCTTCTTCCTTGCCTTGTCTCTCTTTAGGTGCCATTGTACCTGAGACTTGAAATAGTGTTAATGGTAGCACAATCTCAATGGATACAATCTATACACAGACAGTAGGGGTACCACCCCACACTTAGGGTGTTGGCACCAACTAGTGAGGTGAAAGTGATCGATTACTCAGAATTCATCGACATACGTTTTAGGATTGTATTCCGACAAGAAAATCAGCAATGTATTACTTACTTGCAGCCATTGGACTACTTTCATGGTATCTATAGCAACACTACTACATAGGGGTTACTATATGGAATAGTTATTCTTACAACAATCACAACCTCTTATGTCGGTAGGCACTATAAGTCTTATCCCGATGGCCGGGATAGTCTAACATGTAAGTATCCAAACAACAATCTTAAGCACTGTTCATAGCCATATCTATTCAGCAAATATCATAACAATGCTATTGAAACCAAATTCAAGTCGGAAATAAGTCAAGAATTCCCTACGTATATGTTCACTCACATGATTATGCAACAACAATTCAAACACATGAACATCACCAACAATCTTATATGATTTAGCAATTTATAATAAGCATAGCAACGTAGTACTTACGATAAATAAATGAAGAATAAGAGAGTACTTACTTGCTTGAAGCTTGTGGAGACGGTGTTGTGAATTGGAAGAGCAAAAGAAGAAAATTTTGAGAAGATTTGGAAGGTTATGTGGCGCCTTTAGGGTGTTTTCTAATGTGGTTGTGTTGTAAAATTATGTCCCCTTTATATAGGAAGAGTATGGGTCGGGTTATGACCCATTTACAATCGGATTTGGGGACAAAATCACCACATATGCGGCGCATATCTCTTGGCATATCAATGACATATGCGGCGCATTGTCCATGGCATAATGGGACATATGCGCCGCATAGTCTATGGCATTTCTAGACATATGCGCCGCATAGTCTATGGCATTTGGTCTCAGTATCTCAAATGCCATAGCATAGGCGGCGCATAGTCAAAAGCATACCTAGGAATAGGCGGCGCATAGTGTATAGCACTCTAGATTCCGAGTCCTTAGGCTATAGAATAGGTTGTGCATCGTTCGTGGCCTATTTTTACCAAGGCCTAGCCTTCCTCGAAGCCTATTATGACGTGAGAAAGGCTCACTTCATAGCCTTATGCATCACCATTCCTAACTTACCGACTTTACCATACAATGCGACCAAATCGTCAATTGAAATCAATCTCCTCGTTGCATACTTCTTGCACCTATTTTTGCTCAAAACCAAATGAAAACGATTAGTACGATGGGTTGCCTCCCACCAAGCGCCTTAGTTTTGGTCGTGTCACGACTCTTATTTTTGGATTTTCATTTATCAAAAGCAAAAACAAGTACTAGAATGAAAGAAAGACAAAACGATAAAATGATAAAATGATAAAACGATGGGTTGCCTCCCATCTAGCGCCTTATTTATTGTCGTGGCTCGACGTAGTTACCTCGAGTACTTAGACTTCGTCGAGGTAAATGGTGGATCGTTTTCTGAAAGGATTTAGACGACAATGAGGCTTACCCGTGGGCATGCAATCTTCTTCAAGATGGTTCATACGTTTCCCCGGAGAGTCTCCAATTATATCATCAATAGTCCAACCCATAGCTCTCTTGTATCTCTTCAGAGCAGAGATGAGAGCCTCTACGTGCTGTTCACTTAAATCATCTGCACTCTCCGGAAGTATATTTCTATTTTCCAAGAACACATACCTTAGATAATCGGGGAGCTCTTGTGATTCTAGCATTGGTGGCTCATTAATGAAAGTCTTCGCTGTTGGTGACGGTTGATTCTTGGGATCACAATTCGGTTGCTTAGGAGTATACGGCTCTATTTCTGTTAGAGCACCCATAAGTTCTTCATTATCCTCATGCTCAATTTTTAGTGGCGCAACAGATAATGGCTCAACAGTAGGCTGTTTCTCTATAGATAATGCTTTCATATCCTCATAATGATCATCAGCTACAGACAACTCATTCATATCGCTGGGCTGCTTCATTGTTTTGCATATATCAAACCGTACCACTTCGTCATTAATTCGAAACAAAAGCTCATTATCTTTCATGTCAATAAGCACACTTCCAGTTGCAAGGAAGGGACGTCCCAAGATGATGGGAACTTCAGAATCCTCCTTACAATCCAGAATAACGAAGTCTGCAGGAAATATGAATGAAGAAACCTTCACCAACACATCATTCAAGATACCTACAGGTCGTTTTACCGACCTATCAGCCATCACGAGCCTCATATTGGTTGGTGTAGGGTCTCCCAACCCCAACTTTTTGTAGATAGATAGTGGCATCAAATTGATGCTAGCTCCCAAATCGCACAATGCCTTAGCAAAATCCAACGATCCAATTGTGCAAGGAATAGTGAAAGCTCCAGGATCTGCCTTCTTTTGAACTAGCGATCTTGTAGCGACTGCACTACAATGATGAACATTATCCGCCAAGTCATAACTTGCTGCCCGCTTCTTTGTCAAGAGATCCTTCATAAATTTTGCATACCCAGGCATTTGTTGAAGTGCCTCCACCAATGGAACATTAATGGTGAGCTGCTTTAACATATTCATGAATTTGCTGAACTTTGTGTCATCCGCCACCTTCTTCAATCTTTGGGGAAAAGGTGGTGGTGGGTATGGAAGTGTTCTCTCCACGGTTTTCTTCTCCTCTTGCTTCCGTTTTTCCACTTTTTCAGGCTGCACAGTGCTGGATGTGGCGTCCTTAACGTCAGGAGTAGTAGCTGGGGCATCTTCTCCTTTTGCGTTGTCATCTATGTCCGCAACTTCGTCAATCACTTTCTTGCCTTTTGCTGAAGTTTCCAGCACCTTACCACTTCTGGTAGTGATGGCCATGCATGACCCATCATTCCTTGGGTTTTGCACAGTATCGCTAGGTAAGGTGCCGGCTTTTCTTTGGTTGAGTGCTGCTGAAAGTTGAATGAATTGCTGCTCTAGTTGTCTTATTGCAATGGAATGTGAGTTAACCAACTGATTCATTGAAGACAAATCATTCTTCACCTCAGTTACGCCCATATTGGTTGCCTCCACTCCTTTCAGCAGCTTGGCCATCATATCTTCCATAGACATCTTTTCAGAACCAGACGCCTCAGCCTCATAATTTCTAGGAGGAATATACACACCACTCCTGTCTGAATTATTCTTCCAACTACCATGATCACGGTCCTTGTATCCAGATTCATTATAATAGTTCCGACCTTGGTTTCCTTAGGCATTGCCTCGGAAACCCCCTTGATTGTTCAAGTAGTTGGCTTCTTCCTCAGAATCAGATTCATCTCTTCTATGTGGTCCAACGGCCTTAACTTTTTTCGGTCTTCCCTGATAATAGATGCTTGGTAAGAAGATTCATTTGCGTCTTCATGTGAGCCATATCTTGATCGCGTTCCTCTTCTCTTCTCCTTTGTTCTGCAGTCATGCCAATAGATAAAGTGGGGCTTGCTACCTCAGAATCCCTGGTATGCCAAGCTCTACTTTGCTTTGTCATTCGGTCTAGCATATTGCTTGCCTGAACAAAGGTGAGGTCCATAAATGATCCTCCAGCCGCATTATCAACCACTGGCTTAGTCACTAAATTCAAGGCTCTGTATAATATCTCCATCAAGTGGACATTGGTCATATGATGGTTTGGGCATCGCATTAGCTTCGTCTTGAACCTCTCCCATGTTTCGTAGAGAGCTTCAGTGGGAAGCTGTCGAAAATTGATGATCTCATCTCTCAACTGTGCTCTTTTGGATGATGGAAAGAATCTTTCTAGGAAAGCGTCTCTCAATTGCCTCCAATTTGTAATAGAATCAGGAGTCAGCCCATTCAACCACATAGTTGCCTCCCCAGACAGAGACAATGGAAATAGACGTAATCGAATTGCATTCTGTCCAACGCCAGGATTGTCGAATGACTTACATGTAGAAATAAAGTTGATCAGATGCATATTCGGATCATCGCCTGCTAGTCCACCAAATAATCCCTTGAGTTGCAAAAGCTGAATCATGGTGCTAGTGATATTGAACTTTGCTCCAGGTGCCAAGGGAGGAAGAATAATAGCTCCTGTGGAACCAGCTTCGTTAAGATCATCTTCATCATCATCGAACAGCATTGGTACAGTTCGACGTTCAGGCCTATATCTTGCTTGACGATCTCTTCTCTGCATGGGTTCCGCCATCTCAGCAGTATGCCGTGGGTTTAGTAGCTCTTCATCGCCTAGATCCTCATCGTCAGGATTTGTTGCTCGCCTACGATTATCAATATTCTGTTGATGCACTTGAGCAGCCATCCTTTCAATTTCACATTGTGCATCCATTGGTGCACTGAATAAACAAAAACAACAACTAAAAGTAAAAGTACGAGAATTATTGACCAAAGGGTCTAGTAATTATCACGAACTTGATTGACACTCGTATTCCCCGGCAACGGCGCCAATTTTTGGATAACGCTCAATCTACAGCTCTCGTAGGAGTGTAAAGCGGTCGTTAGCAACTATAGAACCCAACCTGGGTTGGGTATCGATCCCACAGGGAATAGCTTGGCCAACAAGTAAGCAAAATTAATAGACTTTTGGTGCAAGTCTCGTAAGAAGGGGGGATTGTAATAAGTAACCAAAGTAATGAAATAAAAGCTGAAAATAATAAAGTAAAAAGAGAAAGATTGTCACGTTGGTTGTAAACAATGAGAATTGAAGCGTTGGGGTTATGTCCACCTTCAGAGGTATACGTCTCTATTGGCTATGAGTGTGTAGAGTCTTGACATGCAATTGCTTATAGAGAATTGTAGTCGATGGTAAATCCAAGCGTCTCTCGACCTAAACAAGGACTATTTCACTTTAACTCTCTCGAGCTTAAAGTGTGTCTAGCGGTACAAATTCTCCAAGAGGTTAGTCCAGTTACGGCACTAGCTTTTTAATAGGAAAGGGTGTCCTACTACCTTGACATTATCTCTTTTCCAGACAAATAACCTTTCTCTCGAACAAGTTAAATGTTAGACTGGCGTTAGTCTATGCGTCTTCTTTTCTAGACAAGTAACCTTTCTCTCGAACAGGTTAGATGTTAGAATGGCGTGTTCATGTGTTTGAAACCGCAAAGAATGTAGATTTAAGATGAAGAGCGTAATGATATAAGCAATATACTTGTCTTGAACTCACAAACTCACAGCTATAGATAGTAACTCATTCGGCTTCCATAACCCCAACTAAGAGGTTTAGTTACCCATGAATGCGAAGGATATCACGTTTTGCATGGTGGTTGGCGTGAATAGTAGGTGTTTGGCGTGTGGTTTTGGTGATTCCTTAGCAAGTAACGATTCTCTTGTTGTGGAATTTAAGAATAGAAGAATAGATTAGAAGTGTTTGTAGTGGAAGATGAGAAGGATGGAAGAAAATTGATTGTTGAATTGATAGTTGAAGAATGAATGTTTCTCTCCACTAAGGGAGGAATGTGTTGTGGAATGCATCAAAATCTCTAGCATGATAGGGTATTTATAATACTCCTATCCTACTCCTACTAAGCTAATGAAATAAATAACCAAATCCTAATAGACTAATGAAATCCTTAACCCAAATGTACTAGGGTAAGGTTACAATATCATAATCCAAGTAGAATAGTGAAATACATAACCTAATTGTACTAGGTTAATGTATCTTTGTAAAATTCCAGCTTTGTTTCTGTAAGTCCCCAAAGTCTTCAGAAATGCTGTTTTAGTCCTGGACAGATTTTCCATGCAGTCCCCAAAGTATTCAGAAATGCTGTTTTAGCCCGGGACAGATTTTCCATGCAGCAGATTTGGTCCTTTAGGCGTCCAGCTCCTTTCTACTTCGTTTGTGAGCTTTCTTTTGCGTCAAGTAAGCCATAAAATGCTGTATTTTGCATCATTTATACCTGAAACTTTCCTAATCATGTTTGTTAGCTCATTTACAGGAAAAAGGACTAAAAGTGCATGAAATAGATAATTAGTTCTCAAAACTAGGCTAAAATATGGGCAAAATATATTGATATAGGCGCGTAAATTCGCCTATCATCAATTTTTAAGGAAGTCCTCCCTTAGCGGAGAGGCAACTCCTCCCTTAGCGGAGAGACACATTCTACTTCTCAATTACAACTCTTCTAATCTTTCCATTAATTCTATTCTTAAATTCCACAACAAGAGAATCGTTACTTGCTAAGGAATCACGCCACACGCCTATCACCTAATCCACACGCCATTACTCAACAATAACAATGCAAATCGTGATCTCCTTCGCACTCATGGGTAACTAAACTTCTCTGTTGGGGTTATGGAAGCCGAATGAGATACTATCTATTGCTGTGAGTTTGTGAGTTCGAGACACGTATATTGCTTATATCATTATTCTCTTCATCTTAATGCAAATTCTTGTGGCTGCAGACGCATAGAATAATGCCAGTCTAACATTTAACTTGTTCGAGAGAAAGGTTATTTGTCTGGAAAAGAGATAATGTCAAGGTAGTAGGACACCCTTTCCTATTAAAAAGCTAGTGCCGTAACTGGACTAACCTCTTGGAGAATTCGTACCGTTAGACACGCTTTAAGCTCAAGAGAGTTAAAGTGAAATAGTCCTTGTTTAGGTCGAGAGACGCTTGGATTTACCATCGAATACAATTCTCTATAAGCAATTGCATGTCAGAATTCTACACACTCATAGCCAATAGAGACGTATACCTCAGAAGGTGGACATAACCCCAACGCTTCAATTCTCATTGTTTACAACTTACGTAACAATCTTTCTCTTTTTACTTTTCTATTTTCAGCTTTTACTTTATTGTTTTCGTTACACATTACAATCCCCCCTTTTACGAGACTTGCACCAAAAGTTTAGTAATTTTGCTTACTTGTTGGCCAAGCTATTCCCTGTGGGATCGACACCCAACCCAGGTTGGGTTCTATATTTGCTAACGACCGCTTTACACTCCTACGAGAGTTGTAGATTGAGCGTTATCAAAAATTGGCGCCGTTCCCGGGGAATACGAGTGTCAATTAAGTTTGTGATAGTTGCTAGACCCTTTGGTCAAAGATTCTCGTACTTTTACTTTTAGTTGTTGTTTTTGTTTTATTCAGGTTCTATTGACAGAATGGATGCACAACGTGAAATTGATAGGATGGCTGCTCAAGTGCATCAACAGAATATTGATAACCGTAGGCGAGCAACAAATCCTGACGATGAGGATCTAGGCAATGAAGAGCTACTAAACCCACGGCATACTGCTGTGATGGCGGAACCTATGCAGAGGAGAGATCGTCAAGCGCGATTGAGACCTGATCGTCGAACTGTGCAAATTCCTTTTGACGATGATGATGACGATTTGGATGATGCTGGTGCCACAGGAGCCATTGTTCTGCCACCCTTGGCACCTGGACAAAAGTTCAATATCACTAGCACCATGATTCAGCTTTTACAACTCAAGGGATTATTTGGTGGACTAGCAGGCGATGATCCGAATATGCATCTGATCAACTTTATTTCTACATGCAAGTCATTCGACAATCCTGGCGTTGGACAGAATGCAATTCGACTACGCTTATTTCCATTGTCTCTGTCTGGGGAGGCAACTCTATGGTTGAATGGGCTGACTCCTGATTCGATTACTAATTGGAGGCAATTGAAAGACGCTTTCCTAGAAAGATTCTTTCCGCCATCCAAAAGAGCACAGTTGAGAGATGAGATCACCAATTTTCGACAGCTTCCAACTGAAGCTCTCCACGTTACATGGGAGAGGTTCAAGACGAAGCTAATGCAGTGCCCAAACCATCATATGACCAATGTCCACTTGATGGAGATATTATACAGAGCTTTGAATTCGGGGACTAAGCCAGTGGTTGATAATGTGGCTGGAGGATCATTTATGGACCTCACCTTTGTTCAGGCAAGCAATATGCTAGACCGGATGACAAAACAAAGTAGAGCTTGGCATACCAGGGATTCTAAGGTAGCAAGCCCCACTTTATCTATTGGCATGTCTGCAGACCAAAGAAGAAGAGAAGAAGAACGTGAGCAAGACATGGCGCACATGAAAACACAATTGGATCTTCTGACAAAGCACTTATTATCAGAGAAGACCGAAAAAGTGAAAGCTGTAGCGCTAAAAGGAAGAGACGAATCTGATTCTGAAGAGGAGGCCAACTACTTGAACAATCAGGGGAGTTTCCGTAGGAATGCCCAAGGAAACCAAGGTCGGAACTATTATGATAAATCTGGAAGCAAAGACCAAGGTAGTTGGAAGAAAAATAATGAAAAGAGTGGTTTGTACGTTCCCCCTGGTAGACGTGATACCACCACATCTAATTCTGGGAGTATGGAAGACATGATGGCTAAGTTATTGAAAGGAGTGGAAGCAACGAGCGCAGGAGTTAAGGAGGTGATTGATGATTTGTCCTCCATGAAGCAACTAGTTGATTCTCATTCCACTTCTATCAGGCAAATAGAGCAGCAATTGAGCCAACTTTCAGCAGCATTCAATCAAAGAAAGGCTGGCACCTTACCAAGCGATACTGTGCAAAACCCAAAGAATGATGGGTCATGCATGGCCATCACTACCAGAAGTGGTAAGGTGCTGGAAACTTCAGCAAAAGGCAAGCAAGTGGTTGACGAAGTTGCGGACATGGACATTACACCTAGTGACGTTACAAAAGGAGAAGAAGCCGCAACAACTACTCCCAACGTCAGGGACGTTTCACCTAGTGACGTGCAGCCTGAAAAAGTGGAAAAACAGAAGCAAGAGGATAAAAAAACCGTGGAGAGAACACTTCCATACCCACCACCACCTTTTCCCCAAAGATTGAAGAAGGTGGAGGATGACACAAAGTTCAGCAAATTCATGAATATGTTAAAGCAGCTCACCATTAATGTTCCATTGGTGGAGGCACTTGAACAAATGCCTGGGTATGCAAAATTTATGAAGGATCTCTTGACAAAGAAGCGGGCAGCAAGTTATGACTTGGCGGATAATGTTCATCATTGTAGTGCAATCGCTACAAGATCGCTAGTTCATAAGAAGGCAGATCCTGGAGCTTTCACTATTCCTTGCACAATTGGATCGTTGGATTTTGCTAAGGCATTGTGCGATTTGGGAGCTAGCATCAATTTGATGCCACTATCTATCTACAGAAAGTTGGGGTTGGGAGACCCTACACCAACCAATATGAGGCTCGTGATGGCTGATAGGTCGGTAAAACGACCTGTGGGTATCTTGAATGATGTGTTGGTGAAGGTTTCTTCATTCATCTTTCCTGCAGACTTCGTTATTCTGGATTGTAAGGAGGATTCTGAAGTTCCCATCATCTTGGGACGTCCCTTCCTTGCAACTTGAAGTGTGCTTATTGACATGAAAGATAATGAGCTTTTGTTTCGAATTAATGACGAAGTGGTACGGTTTGATATATGCAAAACAATGAAGCAGCCCAGCGATATGAATGAGTTATATGTTCATCATGAGGATACAAAAGAATTATCTATAGAGAAATAGCCTACTGTTGAGCCATTGTCTGCTGTGCCACTGAAAGTTGAGCATGAAGATAATGAAGGTTATGAAGAACTTATGAGTGCTCTAACAGAAATAGAGCCTTATACTCCTAAGCAACCAGATTGTGATCTCAAGAATCAACCAACAGCGAAGACTCCCATTGACGAGCCACCAATGCTAGAATCGCAAGAGCTTCCCGATTATCTAAGGTATGTGTTCTTGGAAAGTGGAAGTATACTTCCGATAAGTGTGGTGGATGATTTAAGTGAACAGCACGTGGAGGCTCTCATCTCTGCTCTGATGAGGTACAAGAGAGCTATGGGTTGGACTATTGATGATATAATTGGTGACTCTCCGGAGAAACGTAGGAGCCATCTCGAAGAAGATCGCATGCCCACAGGTAAGCCTCATTGCCGTCTAAATCCTTTTAGAAAACGATCCACCATTTACCTCGACGAAGTCTGAGTACTCGAGGTAACCATGTCATGCCACGACAATAAATAAGGCGCTAGATGGGAGGCAACCCATTGTTTATCGTTTTTCATTTATCGTTTATCATTTTCTTTCATTCTAGTACTTGTCTTGTTTTTAATTAATGAAAATCCAAAAATAAGAGTCGTGCCACGACCAAAACTAAGGCTCTTGGTGGGAGGCAACCCATCGTACTAATCGTTTTTATTGTTTTGAGCAAATATAGGTGCAAGAGGTATTCAACGAGGAGATTGGTTTCAAATGACGATTTGGATGTATTGAATGGTAAAGGTGGTAAGTTAGGTATAAGGATGCATAAGGGTATTGATTGAGCATTACTCATGCTTAAATAGGAATCGAGGAAGGCTAGGACTAAGTAAAACTAGGCCACGAACAATGCAAAACCTATCCTATAGCCTAAGGTCTCGGAATCTAGTGTGCTATACACTATGCGCCGCCCATTCCTAAGTGTGCTTTTGACTATGCGCCGCCTATGCTATAGCATTAGGTCTCAGGATCTCACATGCCATAGACTATGCGCCGCATAGTGTATGGCATTCTTAAATAAATGCATGGCATAGTGTATGGCATTCTTAAATAAATGCATGGCATATGCTATGGCATTCTGCTCAACTAGGCAAAGCATTAGGCACCGCCTATGGTCACTTTTGGTCTCCAAATCCGATTTTAATGGGTCAAAACTCAACCCAACCTTTTCTTACAAATATGAGACTTAATCTTGAACCAAAAACACATTGGAAACCTAGCTCATGCACCACCTATAGTCTCCAAATCCTATCAAAAAGTTTCTTTTTGCTCTTTTTCTTCACAAGAACATCATCCAAAGGCTTCAACCAAGTAAGTACTACTTTGTTCTTCATTTAAATTTTGTAAGTACTACTTTACTACACCTATTATGAATTGCTAAATCTTAAAAAAGTATTGGTGATGTGAACATGTTTGAATTGTTGATACAAAACCAAGTGAGTGAACATGTATGTTAGGATGCTTTTAACTTATTTCCGACTTGAATTTGATTTTGATGCATTGTTATACTACTTTCGGAATTGCTATAGTAATGAACATTGCATAATCTTGTCACTTGAATAATTACATGTTAGAATATCCCATTCATCGGAATAAGACTTATAACTACCTACCGACCTAGGAGGTTGAGTTTATTGATAGAAACTATACCATATGGTTACCCCTATGTAGTAGTGTTGTTATATCTACCATGAAAGTAGTCCAATGGCTGCAAGTAAGTGATGCATTGCTGAGTTTCTTGTCAGAATATAATACTAAAACGTATGTCGATGAAGTCTAAGTAATCGACCACTTTCACTTCACTGATTTGTATCCACAAAACTAAGTGTGGGGTGGTACCCCTACTGATTGTGTATAGATTGTAACCATTGAGATTGTGCTACCATTAACACTATTTCTAGTCTCAGGTACAATGGCACCCAAAGCAAGACAAGGCAAAGAAAAGGCTACCACTTCACAAAAAGGCAAGAAAAGAGGCCAAAGAGAGCAAGGAGAACCCTCCTTGATGCAAACACCACAACTCACTCTTGGAATTAAGTGGGATACTTATGAGGAACTTCTAAGGATGATGACTATGATGATGATTCCGATGCAAGGGGTATGACCCCAGACATAGAGAATGAGTCCGACTAACCAGGTTCTTCTTATTTATTTTCCACTGAGGACGGTGTGCCCCGTCTAAGTGTGGGGTGATGGTATTTGCATGCTATACTTCTCGATCCGCATTTGCATTTATTCATGTTTGTTTGCTTAGTTTTTTTTGTAGTAAATTTTTTTTCTAGCTTCGCATGAAATTATTTTAATAGGCAGCATGAGATTATAACAAGGGTATGTGTTACAATTGTGACTATTGAGACGTTTAGACTCTAGTTGTGACTCATTATGTGATATTTTGTGGTTCAATTCCTTCACTTGTTGGGTCGAGAGTCTATATTACTTCCAATCAAGTCGACCATGTGCCTTGTGCGTGTGAGATTAATAGTATCTTCTATGTATGTGGCTGATGCTAGAACTTGCCTGGTATGTATGCAAAGCGAAAATAAGGAGTGTAAGTTTAGGATATGATTTAGGCATTTCTTTGGCAACCTATATTTGTTTACCTTCAGTTTTACCTACCCATGGACATCATCCTAGTTAAACCTTTTTGAGCCTTTAGCCTATTTCTTTGACAACCTTGTATGTAAGCCTAATCCATTTCTTTCAAGACCGTAATTTGATCCAAATTCCTAAGTGCTTTAAAGTGAAAAAGTCATGTGACAACATAAGAGGAAATTGGGTGAGTATGATGCTATAAATTGTAATGGTTCTTAAATGTGTTATGAAAAAGAAAAAAAAGTGCTATCATAAGAGGGATGTTGTGAAAAGAAAAAGGAAAAGAAAGCTGAAAAGTGAGTTGTGCTTAAAATTGAAAAGAGGAGAACAAGGGTGGTAAAACAAAAGAAAGAAGAAAGGTTGAAAGAAAAAAGTGTCAATGATACAAAGTGATGTATTAAAGCGCTTAGGAACCTAGTCACTATTCTTGGCCAAAATAGTCCTACCCGTCCCTTAGCCTACATTACAACCATCAAAAGACCTACTTGATCCTAATCTTAACATTCCGACATTTAGTGGAGTACTACATTAAGGGCAAGCCTATGGTCATCAGTTGCTACATATGAATTCTTTGTGAGAGTGAGAGCAAGGATATTGTTGATACCCATGTTTGAAAAATATGCTATACTTGTGAGTGAATATAGGTAATATATGGTGAGACACACATGGTTGATGAGTTTTGGATAGTTGTATATGATTCTATGCACTTTAACGTTTGCATGCGAGTTGATCACCATCACGAGTCTATAGTTGAGGTTAAATTGTTTCTACTTATAATCGGAAAACTACTCTTTGTTGATAATTGTTGTGCTTGTCTTGACGAATGTTTTGTGTTGTTGTTGTAAAAACCCTAAGTTGATGCTTAGAAGGACATGATATTTTGTTCGAGGATGAACAAAGCTGCAAGTGTGGGGTGTTGATGATAGGCGAATTTACATGCCTATATCAATATATTTTGCCCATATTTTAGCCTAGTTTTGAGAACAAATTATATATTTCATGCACTTTTAGTCCTTTTTCCTGTAAATGAGCTAACAAACATGATTAGGAAAGTTTCAGGTATAAATGATGCAAAATACAGTATTTTATGGCTTACTTGACGCAAAAGAAAGCTCACAAAGGAAGGGAAGGAAGTCTACACGCCTAAGGACCAAAACTGCTGCATGGAAAATCTGTCCCGGGCTAAAACAACATTTCTGAAGACTTTGGGGACTTACAGATACAAAGCTGGATTTTGACAATGATACATTAACCTAGTACAATTGGGTTATGTATTTCATTAGTTTATTTGGATTAGGAGAATGTTACATTAACCTAGTACAAATGGGTTAAGTATTTCCTTAGTTTAGTAGGATTTGGTTATTTATTTCATTAGCATAGTAGGAGTAGGATAGGAGTATTATAAATACCCTATCATGCTAGAGATTTTTAAGGAAGTCCTCCCTTAGTGGAGAGGAAACTCCTCCCTTAGCGGAGAGACACATTCTACTTCTCAATTACAACTCTTCTAATCTTTCTATTAATTCTATTCTTAAATTCCACAACAAGAGAATCGTTACTTGCTAAGGAATCACGCCACACGCCTATCACCTAATCCACACGCCATTACTCAACAATAACAATGCAAATCGTGATCTCCTTCGCACTCATGGGTAACTAAACTTCTCTGTTGGGGTTATGGAAGCCGAATGAGATACTATCTATTGCTGTGAGTTTGTGAGTTCGAGACACGTATATTGCTTATATCATTATTCTCTTCATCTTAATGCAAATTCTTGTGGCTGCAGACGCATAGAATAATGCCAGTCTAACATTTAACTTGTTCAAGAGAAAGGTTATTTGTCTGGAAAAAAGATAATGTCAAGGTAGTAGGACACCCTTTCCTATTAAAAAGCTAGTGCCGTAACTGGACTAACCTCTTGGAGAATTCGTACCGTTAGACACGCTTTAAGATCAAGAGAGTTAAAGTGAAATAGTCCTTGTTTAGGTCGAGAGACGCTTGGATTTACCATCGAATACAATTCTCTATAAGCAATTGCATGTCAGAATTCTACACACTCATAGCCAATAGAGACGTATACCTCAAAAGGTGGACATAACCCCAACGCTTCAATTCTCATTGTTTACAACTTACGTAACAATCTTTCTCTTTTTACTTTTCTATTTTCAGCTTTTACTTTATTGTTTTCGTTACACATTACAATCCCCCCTTTTACGAGACTTGCACCAAAAGTTTAGTAATTTTGCTTACTTGTTGGCCAAGCTATTCCCTGTGGGATCGACACCCAACCCAGGTTGGGTTCTATATTTGCTAACGACCGCTTTACACTCCTACGAGAGCTGTAGATTGAGCGTTATCAATATGTTGTATATAATGTTGATAATAATCCATAAGAATAACATGTGGCGATTAGATTTGGGTTGGTTCCTGTGAGCGCAATAAGTTTATTGTAATTTTGTAACTTTTGGGTTATCTACCCTTGGTATTTTTTGGCTAGCTCAATATCTTGGACGATTTTGGTATTTAGTAAGGTTTGGATTGTATGTAAATTTTCTATAAAACACGGGTTAAATGGTTATAAGCTTGTTTTTTCTGGTTAATTGCATCTGAATAAGGGTATAACTGCGGGGGTACAAATAATTCATTCTTTAGGATATTTGGTGCTGCATAAGGTCTTTCAAATATATTTTTTAGGTTGTAATTCTTTTTCTTTGCTAATTCGGATTTTGGTAATTTTTTAGTAGTGGGTAATTCCTTAGCTGTTCCTGATGTTACTGCACATGTAACAACTGTTTTGGTTTTAAGGTGTGTTCGAACGTCACCTTCTAGGTCTAGTAGCTGAGCCATGTTATTTAAAAAATGTAAAAGTAGATATGTGTTAATTCGTTATGCGTTAATTAGACATGTGTTAATTATGAGAAAAAATACAAAAGTTAATTTAGTTGTATTTATTAATTATGAGCTATTACTATTTACATAGTTATTTATTTGTCAAAAATTAGAAGACCATTTAAAAATATAGAAGTTTTTTGAAAAATTAAAGAAACTTTAACTAGTTACTACCCAAAATATACGAAGTTAAATAAAATAAAAGAAAATCTCCACAGATTAGCTTACTTAATTACCTTAATATCTTGCAATAAGGTGAAATTAATAATCCATTTAAAAATCAAAAGCCTTGCCAAAAAAAGCTAAAAGCTAATAATTCCTATACAATTATTTACGTAAAGAAAGTTATCTAATTTGTTCACAATTCGCTTTCATAATTTAATATCTTATCTTTTACCTCTTCGATTATTGCTCTGTTGTTTATCTTTTTTGTCGTATATATCCCGCTGTTCTAATTTTTTCGTTTGCTTCTATTGTAGTGTTACTTCTGGAATAATATTATGTCGTCTGCTACAACAGCTGCATTGATGATCATCATATCTCTGTCCAATTAGTTTGCAGAATTATTTCATAAATTCGTTAGAAATAACTCTTTTCTTGATAGATCTTGTGAGAGGGTTATCTTCTGGTTTTATTAAAGTCATTGTCCATCTACTAATTTCTTCCATATCATTTTCTCTTATGTCTTTACATGTTGAATAAGCCAATAAATGATCTCTAGAATAATAATTTCAAACTGGATTACGGTTCAAATAGTTATGTGCTAACTCTTGTATAATTATGCTTAAGCCAATAACTCTGAAAAAATCTGGTATCTTGATTTTCTGTATTTCGTCTTGTTCAGATATTTGTTATGGTATAATGTAGGCTCTTATCATACCAAATTTTACTGCTGTAACCACTGGTTTAATTTCATCAAATAGTATCTCAGCGGGGGCAGAATAAAATCTTACGTAAAATAGTTGTTCTTTTGTAATTTTTATATATGTCGTAATTCTTTTGTATACTTTATGAATCATGGATAATTTTTTCCCATCCGTTGTATATACTGTTGATAAGAATCCATAAGAATAACATGTGGCGATTAAATTTAGGCTGGTTCCTGTGAGTACAATAAGTTTATTGTAATTTTATAACTTTTGGGTTATATACCCTTGGTATTTTTTGGCTAGCTCAATATCTTGGATGGGTTTGGTATTTAGAAGGTTTGGATAGTATATAAATTTTCAATATAAACACGGGTTAAATGGTTGTAAACTTGTTTTTTCTGGTTAATTGCATCAGAATAAGGGAATAATTGCGGGGGTACAAATAATTCATTCTTTTGGATATTTGGTGGTGCATAAGGTTTTTCAAATATCTTTTTTAGGTTGTAATTCTTTTTCTTTGCTAATTCGTATTTTGGTAATTTTTTAGTAGTGGGTAATTCCTTAGCTGTACCTGATGTTCCTGCACATGTAACAATCGTTTTTGTTTTAAGGTGTCTTCGAGCGTCACCTTCTAGGTCTTGTAGCTGAGCCATCTTATTTAAAAAATGTAAAAGTAGATATGTGTTAATTCGTTATGTGTTAATTATGAGAAAAATTACAAAATTTGATTTAGTCATATTTATTAATTATGAGTTATTATTATTTACGTTGTTTTTTATTTGTTAAAAATGAGAAGACCATTTATAAATATAGAAGCTTTTAGAAAAATTAAAGAAACTTTAACTAGTTACTACCCTGAATATACGAAGTTAAATAAAACAAAAGAAAATCCCCACATATTAGCTTACTTAATTACCTTAATATCTTGCAATGAGGCGAAATTAATAATCCATTTAAAATCAAAAGCCTTGCCAAAAAGTCAAAAAAGTTAAAATCTAATAATTCCTATACAATTATTTACGTAAAGAAAGTCATCTAATTTGTTCACAATTCACTTTCATAATTTAATATCTTGTCTTTTACCTGTTCCAGTATTGCTCTGTTGTTTATCTTTTTTATCGTGTCTCTCCTGCTGTTCTAATATTTTCATTTCATTCTATTGTAGTGTTATTTCTGGAATAATATTATGTCTTCCGCTACAACAACTGCATTGATGATCATCATATCTCTGTCCAATTAATTTGCAGAATTGTTTCATAAGTCCGTCAGAAATAACTCCTTTCTTGATAAATCTTGTGAGAGGGTTATCTTCTGGTTTTAATAAAGTCATTGTCCATCTACGAATTTCTTCCATATCATTTTCTCTGATGTCTTTACATGTTGAATAAACCAATAAATGATCTCTAGAATAATAATTCCAAACTGGAAAATGGTTCAAATAGTTATGTGCTAACTCTTGTATTATTGTGCTCAAGCCAATAACTCGTTTGTTCTTGAAAAAGTCTAGTATCTCAATTTTTTGTATTCCTTCTTGTTCAGTTTCTTCTGGTATAGTGTAGTCTCTTGTCATACCAATTTTTACTACTGTAACCACTGGTTTAATTTCATCAAATAGTATCTCAGCGGGTGCCGAATAAAATCTTAAGTAAAATAGTTGTCCTTTTGTAATTTTTATGTATGTTATAATTCCTTTATGTACTTCAGGAATCATGGCTAATTCTTTCCCATCTGCTGTATATACTGTTGATAATAATCCATAAGAATAACATATAGCGATTAAATTTGGGTTGGTTCCTGGAAGCACAATAAGTTTATTATAATTTTGTAACTTTTGGGTTATATAGCCTTGGTGTTTTTTGGATAGCTCAATATCTTGGATGGGTTTGGTATTTAGTAAGGTTTGAATTGTATATAAATTTTCAATATAAACACGGGTTAAATGGTTGTAAGCTTGTTTTTTCTGGTTAATTGTTTCTGAATAAAGGTATAACTGCGGGGGTACAAATAATTCATTCTTTTGGATATTTGGTGGTGCATAAGGTTTTTAAAATATCCTATTTTGGTTGTAATTCTTTTTCTTTGGTAATTCGAATTTTGGTAAATTTTTTGTAGTGGGTAATTCCTTAGCTGTACCTGATGTTCCTGCACATGTAACAACCGTTTTAATTTTAAGGTGTGTCCGAACGTCGCCTTCTAGGTCTTGTTTTTTAAAGTGCTCTTCCTGCGCTATATCTATGCCTTTGGCTTTTTCTTGTTTTTTAGAGTGCTCAGATTGCACTTTTCATTTTGCGACTTAGTAGTCAGTAGAGTAACTTGTTCTTTTAATAATTTCACTTGTTCAAATAATTGAACTAGTAAATCATTCTGAGTAACTTCAATAGTAAATTGTTCTGTTGTTAAATCAGTTCGAGTAGCCTTGTCGTGACAAGTAATCTGGAATGACATTTTTATTAGTACTAGTTACTTCAATTGTAAAAGTAAAATTTAATATGTTCAAGACTAGTCTCTATATTTCTTTTATTGTAAATGAATTTTGTATTTTCTTTGTTAACCACCAACGTACCTGCTTATTATCTGTTCATACAATTAACTTGTTATATACAATATATGGCTCAAATTCTAATAAACATTTATATAATGGGCATAATTCTTTTCTATTTATTTTCCATTTTATCTTTGTTTCATTAAACGTGCCTGAGTAGTATTTACAATGATGTTCTAATTTTTCTTCTTCATATCTATATTTAAATACTCCTTCATAACTATATTTGCTTGCGTTTGCTTCTACTATATATGTAAATTTTTTATTTTCGTCTGAAAATTGTAATTTTGGTAATTCTTTACAAAGTATTTTTATTTTTCGAACTTGTTTTTTATCTTCTTCATTGTAATTATATTCTACATTCTTTTTTAATTTTTTCTGTAATGGCTTTAGGTTTTCTGCTTATTTTGGTATATATTCTCTTACTTGGTTTACTAATCCTGAAAATGATTGTAATTTCTTTTTTGAATCTAATTCTTCTTTTGAATTTTTTTTGTACTATATGTTGTTGCATTTTTACTCCACTCTTATCTATTTGTATTCCTAAAAATTCTATCTGATTTTTCATAATTTCAGTTTTCTTTTCACTTAAGCTTAATCATGATTTTTCTATTATATTTGTAAATTGTTCTAGTAAATTTAAATGTTATTCTTTGGTTTTTGTGTATAGTAGTATATTATCTATGTATACTACACAATTAGGACTATCCATAAAATATTGATATCTACCTGGTGCATTTTTATGGTAATATGTTCCATTCATAAAGTCTTTGTGGTACCGTAAATGCAATTAATTTCTTAGAATCTTCATCTAGCTTTAAATGGTAAAATCCTGATTTACAATCAAATTTACTAAAGTAATTATATCCTTGTATTTGTCTTATTTTTAATATCTCATTTGATATTGGATAATTATACGTCATAGTTTTTGCATTTAGATTTCTATAATCAATAACCATTCTACTTTTTCCTCTTTTTTGTTCACTATGTTTATTTACTATAAATGTAGGACTATTTTGCTTACTATTACTTTTTTTGTATGTATTGTTTTTCTAATAATTCATCTATATGCATTTTAAATTCTTTTAAATCATCAAAGTTGTATGTTAATGGTTTTTGGATTATTATGCTATTTTTATCTATTAGCTCAATTTTTACAGTAGTTTTATGTTTTTGCTATCCTTTTAATGGATCTTCACTGTATAATTGTCTTCATTTTTTCTTTATTATCTCTACTTTATCTATTGAAAATATAGTTATTTCTTCTTTATTTATTGAAAATATAACTAGTTCTATTGTATCTTCAGTATTTTTTATATTTTCTAATTTTTGTGTGATTTTTCACTTCCTTTTATCCAATTAGTTTTCTTTCTTATTTTATTAATAACTCTTTTTGCTCTTACTTTTTGTTTACATGGTTTTGTAAACCACCACTGTGTTCTAGTTATTATATGTGGGTATAATTTATCTAAAAATGACATTCCTAAAAGCATATCTTTTGATGTTTTTAATTAAGCTTCCTTCATTATTAAATCCTCTAACTACTATTGGTGTTTTTAATTTATCTCATTTACTTTTTGGTAAACAATTATATCTACATAAATTGGCTTCTACTCCTGTATCTATCATGGGTGTATGATATCTATTATAATATCCTTCTACTATTATTTTCATAAGTACATATATTTTCATATCATGTCAAAGCTCTCTTTATTAATAATTTTTCTCTATTATATGTTATAATTATATGTGTATGTTCAATATTGTAAGGTTTTACTTGTTCTAACCATTTATTCCTAATATTATGTCTGTTTTTTGCATATCTTCCTTCATTTCAAATTCTATTTTTATTTTTCTAACTCCTATTATTGTCACACCCCTTTTTTAACGTACTCCAAAAAATTTAATGTTTTAAGGGTCGAAAGGGTTTTATTATTTAAGTGACAAGAAATGAAAATTTGTTTCGAAAAAGGATTATTTACATTTTTTTACTCAGAGTCGCCACTTGGCATAATCTGGTGTGTCAAGTCACCATTGGAAAAATCCTTTTCAAAATCATTTGACTCTTCAAACTGGTTTGTGAACAGAGATTCCGGCTAAGGAATTCTGTTGACCGAGGGGAAGGGGTTAGGCACCCCTTGATCCCGTGGTTCAACCACGGTCGCTTGGTAGAGTGTATCAACTATTTTTGCATTACAAAATGTATAAACCACACAAAAGCACACAAAATAATCAAACAATAAACAAAACAAAAACAATCCAAAATGTGAAGTCTAGTCCAATTATACAGTCCAAAAATAAATAATGCAGAAATCTAAACCTATTCTACCCTAGACTAATCCTATACGACGCTCTACCGCTTCACCCGACACCTCGGGCCTTCACCACGAACATCTTTCAAATACAAGGTACTTTGGGGCATTCCCCGGTGAATAAATATATACAGATACTTCGGGGCATTCCCCGGCCAAATTAATACAATTGAATTAAATACGATAAACTAGAAAGAAACATTTACACGCACATTCCAACATCCAATCAAAACATCAATCTTAAATTCTTGCCTACCCAAACCTATATTGCCTAGCCATTTCTACCTAAACACGATCCAATCATGTTCACAAATTTAAAATTTTCATTTCGGACTAAACAGAACAACCGACAAACTAACATTAATCTAAAATCATTCTTTTTATCAATTTCTCAATCCCACCCCGCTAACTTTATTTTTTTTATCAATCACATTACACATATAATCATCACATCAGAACTTTAACAAAAATCCACCAACCATGGTTGCACTAACATAATAAAGATAATTCAACAAGGCAAGGTAAAGAAAAAGAGAGTTAAGAGAGTGGACCTTTCGATAATCAATTTCAGTTGAATAATGATGTTAAAGAAACCCGAATTTTGAATCCCGAATAGAAAACCTCAATCAAAAAACTCTCAAGCTCGGTATTTCTAAAATTGAAGCTCTAAACTCATTTCAATGCGTGTCTCGATTTCCGGTGAATCTAAGCTTCAAATGAGCTTTTTATGCATCAAATTTCACAATCGAAAGACGGAGACCTAACCCGAACATCGACTAACCGGATTTCAAACCAACAACAACGATAATCCCAAACCTATTTCACACTTCCTAGCTACTGCTTCGACTGATTTTTGGTAGACTTCGCCATATTCGAACCAACAACGACGATAAGACAAGATAGAACCCCAACCCGAACATCGACTAACCGGATTTTGAACCAACAACGACGATAATCCCGAACCTATTTCACACCTCCTAGCTACTGTTTCGGCCAATTTCCGACAGATTTCACCGGATTTGGGTCTGGTTGGGCCGATCTCGGTCACAGATTGCTTCTCTGTTCGTCCCATTTTTCTCGATAAGGTCTCCGTTCTAGTGAGTCCTTTTTTTGTGTATTGTGTGTGTATGTGTCTGAGAGAGTACGCGTGTGTTGTGTAAATGGTGAGGGTGAGTGTCGATCGGAAGAAAAAGGACGAAGATGATGTTGAGTGCTCTATTCTTTTTTTTGGTTACTGCTGGTGCCAAAAATTCTGTCATTGTGAGAGTATGTGTGTGTTTTTTATTGTGAGGGCCACGTGGATGGGTATTGGGGTAGGGTATGGGGCATAGGGTAGTGATGTGTTGTCCAAAATTGAAAGGAGAAGGGGTTAATTTTGTTACAAAAGAATAATTGGGGATTAGGCTTGTTAGTGGGTTTGTTATTTTTTTGTATTTTTATGGAATATGATCATACGGGTGAGGGCATGTGGTAAGACAGGGATACAAATGTGTAACTTGGGTCTTCGGGAGGGACAAGATTAGGTGTCTACATCATGCCCCCTTTGAATGTAAACACGAAGTGTTTTCAGGCAAAGAAGTAGACAGCGAGACCAAATTTTGACCTGACCATTATTCAAAGAAAAAAAAACAGAAGGAAAAAGGACAACAGGGTCTTGACTTAAGACATCCTTCCTACCCAAGTTATGAGAGAATCAAGTCACGGGTTTTTCAAAAGGTTGGAAGAGGTGGACTATACTGAGTTGGAGATTCGAGTGAGGTCCCATCGAGGTTCCGGTCTGCGGCTCTATTATTACATCAAAATGAAAAATACAAGTTAAAACATAAATAAAATTACAAAAATCCTATCTATACAACTTCTGTTGATTCTTGACTCGACTTTCATCACCCTATTCTTCAAGCGGGCTCCTGACTTGCATTTTCTTTCAACTTGTTGCTTGGCTTTCAATTGCTTAGCTTTGTTGCTTGAATTTTCATTTCTTCAACCTATTGTCCAGGCAGGCTCCTGACTTGCTATTTCATCACTTTGTTGCTTAGGTGGGCTCCTAAAACTCAAAATTAAAACTAGAACAAAAATTATCCCAAACAAGAATTATAATAAAGTAGTATTTCATTTTTGAAAGCGTTGTCCCATTTTCTAGGAGGGTCCTGAACATAAAGTAAAGTCCCATTTTTCAGGAGGGTCCGGAATTGAAAGTAAATTCCCGTTTTTCAGGAGGGTCTCAAACATAAAGTAGATTCCCATTTTTCAGGAGGGTCCTGAACATAAAGTAAAATCCTATTTTTCAGGAGGATCCTAAACAGAAAGTAAAAATCCCCTTTTTTAGGAGGGTCCTGAACAGAAAGTAAAATCCCATTTTTCAGGAGGGTTCTGGACATAAAGTAAAATCCCATTTTCAGGAGGGTCCTGAACTGAAAGTAAATTCCCATTGTTCAGGAGGGTCCTGAACAGAAAGTAAAATCCCATTTTTCAGGAGGGTCCTGAACAGCAAGTAAAATCCCATTTTTTAGGAAGGTTCTGGACAAAAAGTAAAATCCCATTTTCAGGAGGGTCCTGAACTGAAAGTAAATTCCCATTGTTCAGGAGGGTCCTGAACAGAAAGTAAAATCCCATTTTTCAGGAGGGTCCTGAACATAAAGTAAAATCCTATTTTTCAGGAGGATCCTAAACAGAAAGTAAAAATCCCCTTTTTTAGGAGGGTCCTGAACATAAAGTAAAATCCCATTTTTCAGGAGGGTTCTGGACATAAAGTAAAATCCCATTTTCAGGAGGGTCCTGAACTGAAAGTAAATTCCCATTGTTCAGGAGGGTCCTGAACAGAAAGTAAAATCCCATTTTTCTGGAGGGTCCTGAACAGAAAGTATAATCGCATTTTTCAGGAGGGTCCTGAACAACAAGTAAAATCCCATTTTTTAGGAAGGTCCTGAACAGCAAGTAAAATCACATTTTTTAGAAGGGTCCTGAACATAAAGTAAAATCCCATTTTTCAGGAGGTTCCTGAACAGAAAGTAAAATCCCATTTTTCAGGAGGGTCCTGAACAAAAGTAAAATTCCATAGATGTGTATTTCCAACGATAGCTGAATTAAGTGAAGCGAATTTGCCCCTATATCAACAAAGAAAATTTATCAGTTAAAAACTTAGTGGTGGCTTGCAGATCTTCGCTTCTCAGGTATCTGCCCAACACTTGTTCCTTTCATCTTTGTTCCAAATCGCTAACACTTGCCCTGTCTTGACGCATCATTGACCCAAATCCAGATTGAGGGAAGTGAGTTCTGACTCTCACAATGGGCTTCCATTTTACCATGCCTTTGAGGTGCACTCTTTTCCTATATCTGAATGTTTCCACGAATCCAACAGCTTTTCGGTTGATAGACTTCCTTTATTTCATGTTGAACTACGATCATATTTCTTTCCTGTGCTATTCCTTGGCTTTTCATCGTATAATTGGAAAGACTGGTAGTAAATTTTGAAATCCTTTCTCGTTTGTTTTGACACAAACTTGACTCAGAATGTAAAGAAATGATGGTGACTTTTATTTTGATAAATGACATAAAAAGACAAAAAGCATGAATATGTAAATGAAAGAAAAGGGCAATGTCCCATATTCAAAAGAAAACTTATCTGAATACGACAACCAACTCCAATGAGTATGACATGCATTTTGGATTGAGCTGCCTGATCTTCCTATCTAAACTCCCCATTTGTTGTTGAGTTCGTGCCTTTGCCGCTGAGCCGCTTCTTCAAATCCATTGGACTCATTCATCACATTCGATTGTCGACATCTTAAATGACTTTCGCCAACAAATCTCTTTCTTTTCACTTTTCACTTTTCTCTTTAACTCTCCATCGCCTTACGGTGCCCATGAGGGTTTTCACCAATAAGACTCTCTCATTTTTATTTCTCTCCACTCACCATCGCCTTATGGTGTCTGCAAGGGTTTTCACTAATAAGACTCTCTCATTTTCATTTTCTCTCAACTCACCATCGCCTTATGGTGCCCACGGGGGTCTTTACTAATAAGACTCTCATTTTTGTATTTCTTTCCTGATTTCTTATGCTGATAAAGACAAGTGGTATTTTACAATGTATCATCATTTCCATTGCATGTTTAGCCTTAACATTATCAAAAATTGATCTGAAGGACTTTCTTTGGTTGTAAATTGGCTTTTGGTTAAGGTTAGAAAAGATGGTAAGGGGCTCAAATGATACTTGAAGTGGGGGTGGGGCTTACAACTTTTGGAATCGACTCAAACAAACATTAACTCATGCCCCAGTTTTGTTGATTGGGTGAATATTAAATCTTTATTTGGTTGGACCGAGTTCGAAATAGGGCAGTCTACGTATCTCACTCCTGAGAGAGGAGAATCAGGTCGCACGTAGTTCCATCAGTTTGTTCTTTATTTTGATATTTTTTTCGAACTCTTTCTTTTATTCTTATTTCCTCGACATTTATCTTTGACTCCATTTTGATTCCAAAAGAGGGATGTGAAAGAAAATTAAAATGAAGCTCAAACGGGTAAACAAAGGACGGCACAATGTTTGGATAGAAGAATAAAATGCCTTAATCATATCAATTTTCAAAAATGCAAGTACTAAACATGCAATAAAATCAACAAAGGATCAAATATCATACGTAATATCTTTTGACCGTATCAGCATTGATAGCCATTTCTGCCATTTTGCCTTCAATATCTGTCAAATATGAGGCTCTATTGGGCAACACTTTCTTCATAACCAAGGGACCTTGCCAGTTAGGGGAGAACTTGCCTTTCGCTTCAACCTTGTGAGAAAGGATACGTCTCAATACCAACTAACCAACTTCAAAATTCCTGGAATAGACCTTTTTGTTATATGCCAGAGCCATCCTTCTCTGATACAACTGGCCGTGACACACAGACGTTAGCCTTTTTTCCTCAATCAAACTCAAATGTTCCAGTTGGATTTTTACCCATTCATCATTATCAATCTCTACTTCTACAATGACTCGAAGAGAGGGAATTTCAACTTCTGCAGGGATGGATGCTTCTATCCCATACACTAATAAATATGGAGTTTCCCCTGTTGAAGTACGAACAGTGGTACGATAACCTAGCAATGCAAACGACAACTTTTCATACCACTGTCTAGACCCTTGTATCATTTTTCGCAGTATCTTTTTTATAATCTTATTGGCGGCTTCTATAGCACCATTGGCCTTTGGGCGATATGGAGTAGAATTTCGATGTGCGATCTTAAACTGTTGACATACTTCTTGCATCAAATGACTATTGAGATTGGCAGTATTGTCTGTAATGATCGTCTTAGGAATTCCAAATCTACAAATGATATTGGCATGAACAAAATCTACCACAACCCTCTTTGTCACTGACTTAAAAGTTACTGCTTCTACCCACTTTGTGAAGTAGTCAATGGCTACCAAAATGAATCTATGCCGATTTGATGCCTTCGGCTCAATTGGTCCAATCACATCCATTCCCCAAGCCACAAACGGCCATGGAGCGGCCATTGCATGTAACTCAACAGGAGGAGATCGTATTAGATCACCGTGTACTTGACATTGATGACACTTTCAAACAAATTGAATAGAATCCCTTTCCATAGTAAGCCAGTAATAACCTGCTCAAAGAATCTTCTTTGACAAGACATAACCGTTCATATGCGACCCACATACTCCAGAGTGTATTTCAACCATGATTGCCGAGACTTCTTTTGCATCTACACACCTTAAAAGTCCCAGATCTGGGGTCATCTTATACAAGATCCCCCCACTTAAGAAAAATCCACTAGCCAAACGCCTAATAGTCCTCTTTTGATCGTTGGTGGTATATGATGGGTATTATCCTGACTGAAGGTACCGCTTGATATCCAAGAACCAAGGTTCTCCATCGAGCTTTTCTTCAACAGCATTACAGTAAACATGCTGATCACGACTCTATATATGCACTGGATCGATATAGGCTTTGTCAGGATGTTGGAGCATTGAAGACAGAGTGGCTAAAGAATCAGCAATTTCATTATGAATCTTTGGAATATGCCTAAATTTTACTAACACAAACCGTTGACATAGCTCCTGCAAGCATTGTCGATACGGGATGAGCTTCAAATCTCGCGTCTCCTAATCACCTTAAATTTGATAGATGATCAAATCCGATGGATCAGCATCTATAACGACTTTATCAACACAGGACACTTTTTGTTAGGAAAATATGTCTTTTTGTCAGGCATAGGCTTCTGAAAGATATACTTCAAAGGATCCATGCGGGAGATAAGATAAGTACTATAGGATGAGAGATAGTGCTTCAACTTCTGTGCTACCCAGGTTAGGGTACAATACGTCCTTTCAAGAAGTGTATACCTGACCTCATGTGCGGTGAACTTCTTGCTAAGATAGTAAATAACCTGCTCCTTTTTGCCTGTGACATCATGTTGACCCAGGACACAACCGAAAGAATTGTCCATGACTGATAAATATAAGATCAAAGGCCTACCAGGCTCTGAGGGTACTAGAACGGGCAGATTTGACAAATATTGTTTGATTCGATCAAACGCTTCCTAACATTCTTCAGTCCAATTTACCGCAGCACTCTTTTACAGCAACTTGAATATGGGCTCACAAGTGGTTGTGAGTTGAGCAATAAACCTACTAATGGTCGGCCTGACTTTTTGACTTAATAATCAGATCATCCACGTAGACCTCAATCTCCTTATGCATCATATCATGAAACATAGTGGTCATGGCTCTCATGTATGTTGCTCCAGCATTCTTCAAACCGAACGACATCACTCGATAACAATAAGTCCCCCATGGTGTGATAAAAGACGTCTTTTCTGCATCGTCATCATCCATAATGATCTGATGATATCCGGCATAGCAATCCACAAAAGAGGAAACCTCGTGTTTAGCATAGTTTTCTAGAAAAATATGGATGTTGGGCAGTGGAAAATCATCTTTTGGACTTGCTCTATTCAAATCATGGTAATCAACACACACTCGAATTTTGCCATCTTTCTTTGGTACGGGAAAAACATTGGATAACCACATGGGATAGCAAGCTACTCGAATTACTTTGGCTTCAAGTTGCTTCATGATTTCCTCTTTAATTTGAATACTTACATCTATTTAAAATTTCCTCAACTTCTATTTGACAGGAGGGAACGCGGGATCAGTTGTCAATTTGTGAGCCACTAATTCAGTGCTTAAACCAGGCATATCATAATAAGACCATGCAAAAACATCCTTGTAATCAATTAATGCTTGAATCATTCCATCTTTTAGCTGTGGCAAAGCATGTACACTGATTTTAGTTTCCCTAACATCTTCTTGATCCCCTAGATTTATTGGCTCAGTCTCATTCAAATTAGGATTCAATTTGTCTTCAAACTATTCCAACTCTTTGCTTATTTCTTCTAGTGCTTTTTCTTCATCATATTCCCCATCCTGCTTCATTACATCTTGATTCGTTTGGATTTTAAGATCAGTCTAAAAATTCTGCATTCATGTCATGTCATTAGAATCAGCATAAAGAGAACTGTGTAAGAAAAGAAAAACAAAAATATATTAGACACGGAACAAAAGGGACATTGCATTTCGTTAAATAAAAAGATAGAAGTGTTTAAACACAGATGCCAACATAGCATAAACAAACTAAAATCCGAATTACAACCCTGAAATAACTCGGATAAACAGAAAGAAAAACAAAATAAACTACCAAAACTCCCTCCTAATGGGGAGAGGAGTGACTTCCTAATTATTGAGCCGAACAGCTGGACCTATGAATTGCACGTCTGCCATACTGGTACCTTCTCCTGCTTCGACCATATCAACTTCAATAAAAAGGTTCTGGAAGTCATCAACCAATTCAACTTCAAATTCCACATGCTTCGTGACACCTCTCTTAACAAATGATTCACTGAGTAGTTGCATTGGGCGAAGGAGTGACCATGTTTCATTTTTCCTTCCCTTGGCTTTCTTCGGATCTTCAGTCGTAGGCTCAAATCCCAGACCAAACGTTCCCATGTTCTCACTCGAACATATGGGATGAACTATATCGTGCAAAGATGCTCCCAAACCCTTTCCTGGATTAAATTCATATTTCCAAAGTTCACTCACCATTATGATAGAAGCAGAAGACAATTACGGTCCCAGTATAACCTGCCATTCAAGGATACGATTCACTAGCACTGTATAAAAACTTTGATAGACGAATGTCTCCTCTACGTTATTTTCTTCAATAAGAGACAAGGGAGAATCTTCGCAGGCTGACAAATCTCCTTCACCATGAATAACTACTTCTTTCCTGTCATGCTCAAACTTAATCATTTGGTGCAGCGTAGATGCAACCGCCTTGGCCTTGTGGATCCAGGTACTTCCCAACAGCAGATTGTAAGAGGAGTCTACATTCAATACTTGAAAATCTATGGAAAACTCAACAGGCCCTATGGTCAACATTAGTTCTATTTCGCCAATGGAATTCGATTTTGCACCATCGAAAGCCCTAACACATACATTGTTGGGCCTGATCCTGTCAGCACCAATATTCAACTTTTGCAAAGTAGAAATATGGCAAATATTTGCACCTGAACCTCCATCAATCATGACATGAGTGACGTAGAAATCTTCAAACTTCACTTAATGTAAAGGCCCCGGTATGCCCTGTACCTTCAACAGGAAATTCCTCATCAGAAAAGCTGATCTTATTGACTTCAAAGATTTTTCCGACCATTTTCTCAAGTTGGTTGATTGTAATCTCCCTAGGAACATATGCTTCATTTAATACCTTCAGTAAAACGTCACGATGCTCTTTGGAGTGCAACAACAAAGATAAAAGGGAAATTTGAGCAGGGGTTTTCTTCAACTAGTCTAATATTGAATACTTTGGCAATTTTATATTTTTCAAAAATTCTTCGGCTTCTTCTTCGGTGATAGGCTTTTTGATAGATTACGGTCCACTCACCGTTGGCTTAGACTTTCTTAAGCTTTCAGGCACGAAACATCTTCCTGACCTAGTCAAACCCCTTACCTCATCTACATCTTCCACAACTTATTTCCCATGATAGGTCATCACAGTCTGTCCATAATTCCAAGGAACCATTTTTGTATCAACTATCGGAGGTTGGGTCACCGGTTTGAGGATAATAGGCACTAACAGTGCTCCTTTCACCGTCAAGATGGGCTGACTCAGAGCTCCCACCACTGTCAACTTAGGTTTATCCTGACTTAAATCAACATACCTTCTGGTGCCTTGTACTGTGATCAGGGGTTTCTTTGTACTTTCTTGGGCTTTATCTTCTCTGATTCCTTCCCGATTCAATGACATTGCTTTTAAAGAATGCTACATTCACCGATTTCTCCTCAATGGTCTGTATATTGACAATAGGCTTATAACCCCTCAAAGACTCTTTCCCGTCATATATCAATTCTAACATATTTGCTTCAGCATGGGTTGGCAGCGAATTCTGGTTAATGTTTGGACCCTTCGGGGCCTGGACCAGCATCTGATTTGTGTCAATTAAATCTTGGACAATTCTCTTTAAATGCCAACATTTCTCGATATCATGGACTGTCATATCAGAACAGTATGCACACCTTAAAGAATAATCGAGATTCCTCGACGGTGAATTTGAAAGCCTTCCTTGAATTGGGCTTAAAACCTTCAACTTTCTCAACCTATCAAACAATCTAGCATATGACTCCCCAAGAGGTGTGAATTGATTTTTGACCGTCTTCTCCTTCTTATACTCGGGACTAGCCTGAAAACTGAGTCTGGAGGGGTTTTGGTAATTTGATAGAGCGAATGGGCAATTTTGTGGAGCTTGCGCGCGCCACTGCGAGTAAGAAGAGGTTTGGGCATATGGTTATGCGCTATACACTGGGTATGGGGGTAGAAGAATAAAATATAAAGGGTTTTCTGGAGGGTAGTAATGGTGGGGAGGAATATATGGAGCTTGGGCGTAGACTTGGGCTTGGAATTGGGGATAGGGGAGAGATGGTCTTTTGGGATAGGAATGGGTTCCAGCTACAACAGTTGCCACGTCCTCTTTCTTCTTTTTACCTCCAAATGTGCCAGATCTACCTTGAATCGCTTGTGTGGTAGCTTTTAATGCGGTAAAACTCACTATTCGGCCGGTCTTAATTCCATCCTCTATCATCTCCCTCATTTTGAGGACTTCCATAAAAGACTTTCCCATTGCCGGAAGTAAATGTTGAAAATAGGTCTCATCCTGTGCCTGAATGAAAACTTCTACCAACTTACTTTCTTTCATTGGAGGCTTTACCCTGGCGGCATGTTCACACCACCTTATCGCGTATTCCCTAAAACTTTCAGTGCTATTTTTTTTTTCATGTTGACCAAGGATTTTTCATTCAGAAGCCAAATCATCCCAGCTGTTCCATTTATCGATGTCTCGTCAATAAACTATTCCGAGGCCAGATCAGAAAGACTCTCGCCAAAGAAGGCCATGAGCAGTTCTTCTTTTCCTCCTGCAGCCCTCAACTGGTTGCAATAACGTCTCAAGTGTACAAAGGGATGATCGTGTCCTGCAAGCTTCTCAAACTTAGGCATCTTAAAACCGGGGGGAAGGTTGATGTCTGGGAACATGCAAAGATCTTTATAGGAAGCACTCCTATAATCTCCGTTGCAAATTTCTCATTGCCTGTTCTAAACTTTTCAATTTTTGGGCTATGATATCCTGTTCCTCTGCTGCGACAGTCTTCTCCGTATCAAATGGAAATGCAGGCAGCTGAGTGTACCCATATGGTTCATTCATTTGCAAAGTAGGCTCCGGGGCATAATACTGACTATCTGAAACCTTCAGTACTGGCTCACTGGCATACCTAGGAAGCCTCATTATGGGACGCACAGCATATACAGGAGTTTTATGTGGTGGCGGAGCCACGAATACCGGTGTGATCGGTGGCACTGGCTGAGCAGCTGGTCTTAATTGGGGAGCTGCCAAGGGCACACCAAAATTGCCAGGGTAATAATGTCGCGGAGTGAATCCGGGCGCGTGCTCAGGTGATTTAGTAGGAACAGATAATTGTGCTTGAGAGAGCGGTGGGCAATTAGAGATATTCACAAGACCTTCAGGGAGCGGAGGAGGAGGCATTCCGCTGGCCCATGCCCGGTGTAAATCTATCAATTATTGCCTGAGCCTTACTACCTCATCATTGTGTTTAGAACTTTCTTCCCTGTGATCCTGATCCAGCCAATAAGCGAATTTTCAATCTCCCTGCTAGCCATGGTGAGCTTTGCTTTGGATCTAGTGAAGTATGGGTGACTAGCCAGAGTGCTTCAGACCTACCACTGTTATCTGAAAGAACATGCTCATCAAAGACGACATCCGTTAGGATTAGGGCACACAACAAGCATGGGAATCACAATGGTAAAATTATCCTAAATTCATGTTCATTTCTACCAGCTTTTTAGGGTAGCGAGGTCATTTTAACATCATTTTGATTTTTGTCTACATTTATTTTCTTTTTTTTTTTTAATTTTTATTTTTTTACACTTATTATTATTATTATTATATTATTATTATTATTATTACATTTTTTTCGTATCCATCTCTGCTCTTTTCTTTTCTCTCGTTATCTACCTTTATTTTATCATTATTTATGGCTTTTGTTTCTCTTTAGAAGAGTAAAAAAACAATGAAAAACAACGAAACAAAATGATTAGATCGAACCCAAAAGTAGGTTGCCTACGTATATGTTGTTCATGAATTAGATCTTGCATAGTTTCGGCCAATCATTTCATTTTTATTAGTTTTTGCGAAAATGAAAATAAACAAACAAGAAAAGACGTAACATCATAACATTTTGAAGAAAGAAAACAACAAAAACGTACAAAAGTTCGGGACCACTTTAAACTAAACAACAAATACGAAACAACATTCTAGACCCCCTAAGACGACATAGGTGAAATTACTAAAAAGACTCTAATACCAAAAACAACTTGACTTCGACTTAAAGCAGACACCACCCTACAATGACAGACACATAGAAAACTCAAACTGAATAAAGATAAGAAGTGCTCTTTTAGACTGGTGCTCTGCGTGACGACCCTGGCTGATATGGACCTGCCTCTAAACTTTGTAGCATATCCTGTAAAGACACCCTGATACTGGGGAGGAAGCTTCGGGCCCGTATTCTTGCTTCATGAGGAGTGAACTTGGAAAGATTATTCTGACACCTTTCTACCGTCTTGAACAAATCTGCTAACTGAACTCAAAGTGTTTCCACTTTGGACCCTACACTTTCATCCTGATGGTCGTCTACTATGCATTCTTCCTGTATTCTCCCTCTAAGCTGCACTGGTAAGGGTTGACTGATACCCCGAGGGATAGATTGAAGCCAGACCCCATATCCCTGAGTGTACCCCAGATTATCCAAACTTTTCTTGAGTGTGTCCACACCTTTCTTTGTCGTATGCTTCCAAAACTACTCGTACTTGCTCTCACCTAAGGCTTGGTCCTTGAAGTACTCAATATCCTTCAGAGGATCCACTGCTGGTGGTATGTCCTGCAGCCTACCCAACTGGCGCATTACCCTAGAAGGACTGTATGGTCTGGTCCAATTGGTCTGACAACCCAACAAGATTATCTTCGATCGAAGCCACAGATAAGTCCACAGAATGTTATCCCTGGTTCTTGATTCAAGAAATTAAATCCAAGCCTCGACTCCCACGGGTAGCGAGAATTTATCTAAACGCAACCTGGAGTCCATGGCTTTTACTCGATTGGGAATACAACGATCTAACATGTCTGGTCTAACTAAAGAAGGCCCATGCAAATGCTCCATTATCCATAACTGTAATATCAGGTTATTGCCCTAAAAAAATCTCCTTACCCCCTTTACTTCGGTTAAAGCCTTATATATTTTTGTTAAGATCATGGGTATGAGAGTGAACCTGCCCTTTTGATTAATGCCCTTGTTATTTTGATCCTTATGAAATAGGGCCATCACCACAGATTGCAAACGGGTATTAATACGTCTTTTTTCTAGTGGAAACACTAAAGTACCTAATAAAGCGAGGGTGAAGACTTCAAGACGCTTTCTCTCCCACTTCTCCTTAGTCACATGAAATTCATCCCAAAAGCAATCAAAACCTTCCGAGGGCACGAATCTAGCGAACAAAAAATCTAGGGAAACCCATGAATGACTTAAACAACCCAAACGGATACCCTTACTTTTTAAACCACAAAACTGCAAAAATCTCACGCCAGTATGATTTCATGCTTGGATCATATCCTTCTCGATATAGCGCAAATGCAACAAACCAGATATTTCTGCCAAAGTAGGGGTCATTTCACATTCCCCAAACCTGAATACCAAACCATTCGGATCCCAAAAGGTCAACAAAGCCTATATTAAATCTGGACGAGGGGTAACATGCAGAAGTTCCGTAAGATCACCTAATATTTTAATCAGTTACTGCTGATCAACATAGTTAAACATCTCCCACCATTTGATTAACTTTTTGGGCACCTTGACAACCATCAGAACTATAGACTTGGTGGACAAATCCATTCTGTAATATCACATAAGATGTTATCTCACAAATTCGACAGGAGTAGAAGATTTCCAACCCTTATGATTTTTAACGCAAGCACATGTCGATGGGATAGACCACATTCATGACTCTAATTTGCCGAATAGAAGTACTGAGCGAAATCAGTCTACTTGGCAAACAACTCTAGATTACGGGGCGAGAGACCTAGGCTAATACTAAGACAGAGGCTAACACAAAGAATTACCGGACCCACCGAGGGTTGCCTACGTATCCCAACCCAAGAAAAGGGAATCAGGTATGCGTAGATCATCCAGATTGGACAATTAACGATTAACTAATAAATTGACCCTAACTTAGGAGACACTACCAAAAACAAACAACCAAAAAACTTTTGGATTTTCAGCTAGACACTTTAACTAAGACTGACACCACCAATTATGAAGGAAAACATCTTTTTGGTATTTTTTTGTTTTTTGACAAATAAGTTGAAAAGGCAAACAAAACTTTTTTTTTTTGCTTTTACGGTATTTTGAGAAGACAAATGCAAAACGTGAAAAAATCTTTGAGTTTTTGGATTGTGAAGAACAAAAGCCATAAAGAATTCTAAAAAAAACTAAGAAATTTTTTTTGTCATTCTTTTCGACTCACTTTCTATTTTTTTTTTCTTTTTCGTTTTTGCCTACGCACCTTACTCCTAACAATTTTTTTTTCAAAAATCAGTCCGTGCAATGACCACATTACCCTTAAAAATGCAACAGTAGCACGTAGGGATACTTTAGAGGGGAGTCTCCTACAAAGGGCCATGTGGGTCTCGCCAGGTCTCCATATGATGCACATAAGCATGACCTGAAGGCTGACCTACGTTGTGGTTTACTAACAAGGCTGTTCGGGGGAGCGTATGGTCGATAGTGGCTGCTTTGCTTTCAACCTACTCCATAACACCGATGGCTCCTCCCCTAGAATAAGGGTGACTCAACTAGAGGTCGTGTACAACACGTGTACTACGGACTTGTTGCAGAAAGAAGGCTGGGGGATGGACACTTGATGACAGATATAAAGCGGTAACACATAGGATAAATACTATAAACAAAGAGCACAAAAAATGCACAAAAGTGAAAACAATAACACAAACAAAATCACAAACAATGATTATACACTCGTAATGCCAAACAAAGACGATACGAATCCAAAATAGCTCAAATTCTCATACTGTCCCCAGCACAGTCGCCAGAGCTGTCACAACCCTTTTTTAACGTACTCCAAAAAATTTAATGTTTTAAGGGTCTAAAGGGTTTTATTATTTAAGTGACAAGAAATTAAAATTTGTTTCAAAAAAGGATTATTTACATTTTTTTACTCAGAGTCGCCACTTGGCAGGAATAGTTCCAACCTTTGTTGCCCCTCGGTAGAGTGAGTCTACTTAGTGAACTAGCAGGGCGCGGAGATCTATTAATCAATATGAATCTCCAGAGTGGATGGCTGATCGCCGCCTCCTTGTCCTGGAGGCTCTCCGACCGGGGAGGGGCTTGCTATCGTAACCCTTTCTCCCGGTGTATATGAAAAAGAGTGACGAACTCATTTTTCTTTGGTCATAGGTTAAAGAACAAGAGTCGGCTTCCAACATTAAGTCCGTTGTTCCTCAGTAGCTCAGTGGTAGAGCGGTCGGCTGTTAACCGATTGGTCGTAGGTTCGAATCCTACTTGGGGAGATTTTTGAGTTATCGCTTTTCTGACCCAGCGCTTGCCTCCGGTGGTGTCCTTCTCCTTTGTTTCTAAACTAGCAGAATCGTGAGACATCAAAAGCGGTAAGTTGATTGTTGGTATTTATTCCTCACTCTCGTATAGAAACACTTGGTTCGTTCCATTCTTAGGGAAGGATCCACCGGAAAGACTGGAGTAGTATCTTCATTAGCCGGAAGGAATTAGTCTCCACTAGCGCCATTCAAAGAACGAACAAGAAAAAGGTTACTATTTAGGATAGATGGATGTGGCCCAATGGCTAAAGCTCTGCCAGCTTCTTGTAGACTGAACTCTCTTCTCTTTAGGCTCCGAGTTCTTTTTGGGGGGGATGGTCTAATTTACTAGTGGCAACGAAGTTCTTAAATGACTAGATTCTCCCCAAATGCTAGCTAAGCTAATCGTCTTAGTTCCCTTCAATTAAATCAATAAGCTTTTTGATTGATTCAGGGCGCCGCCCCTCTTCTTAGAATTAGAACCCATTGAGGGGGGCCTCGGCCCGAGAAGGGGAGAGTGGTCGAGTGGTCAAAAGTGGCAGACTATAAATCTGTTGAAGTTTTTCTATGTAGGTTCGAATGCTGCCCTCCCACTTGTTTGTTGTAGACTTCAGAGAAGAGAAAAGAGGCATTCGTCAGCGTAGGAAGGCCAACCGAGCCAAGCTCTTTCTTTTTTTTTTTTAGCCGTACCGTGAAGTGAAATTGTATCGTATGTTTGTTAGAGAGGTTGGCGAACTACTACGATCTATAGATTTCCCATCTATATCCAATCCCAACGAGAATAGAAGCGAGTCGCTTCCGGACTGTCTTGTAGTCGTAGTCTTTTATCTTATGTGGTCGTCGGCCTTCCTACATGCATACGTCCGCCAGAATGCCTTCTTGGTTCGGGACGAAGCCAAGCCGATACATACGATAGGTGAAGGAAAGACCCCCATTTCCTAGTGCCTGGGGAATGCAAGTTTGATCAAGGATTGGAGAGGAGAGGTGGAAGAAAGGGCTCGAGATGGATTTAGGAGTCTTTGTACGAGCCATATGCGGTGAGAGTCTATACGTGTTGTGTGGTGCTTAGGCCTACCCACCCTATTTGTTCCATGATCTATGGGTCTACTGGATCTACCCACTTCGATCAATTAGCCAAGATTTTGACCGGATACGAAATCACTGGTGCTCGATCTAGTGGTATTTTTATGGGGATTCTATTTATCGCTGTAGGATCCCTATTCAAGAACACTGTAGTTCCTTTTCGGGCGGCTGTCCTACAGGTGAAACTCCCTATAGGTGGTAGGGTAGGGTGGGTGGTACCGCTCTCCAGCCAATCTTCCTAACCGCTTAGGGCCGGGCTTAGAGCACGTGAAACTCATCACTACCTCGTAAGGGCGTTGAGACCATAGCATGTTACACGAAAGCGCTGCTTTCTTTGTAGTTTTGTCACACTGCTGCCCGCCTAGAAGAGAAACTCGCTCTGTAGTGTTGTCACACAAGATAAGCACGTCGCCCGCCTGCTGGCCGGGCGAATCAAAGTTATCTTTCGGTCAACTGTCCACCCAGTCAAGTGTAAAAAACACAGTAGAATCACGCAATGCACGCTGCTGGTGTACTTCCTACTCGCGAGAAAAGAAAGAAAAGCAACAGGGTTCAGTTCCGATTTGACTGTTTGCAGCATGGGAGCAGATTCCCCAAAAAATCCCTGGGAACAATGAAAAAAAAAAGATATCTCAGTAACGAAAACTATAGGGGGTTGTATTGGCGAGATCCAACGATGAATAGATACCCAAAAGAAAAAACGCCTGGAAGTTCGAGGACCTTTAGTACTATACTCTACCCCCGAACCAGCAGCCTTCGCGCCAAGCAAGACTGCCCTTGTCCCTTTCCTTTCTCCATTCCGCCTCCTTCTTTGCTTTGCTCCAATAGAGTCTAAGGCAAGGTGGTTCATATGCCTACTTTACCTACTTGACGAAAGGGAACGAACAACGTTTCATTTCTGGGTTTATGGATTGGATTCAGTCAGCCTCACGACATAATCAGAGTGAGGCTTTGGTTACCGGCAAACACTTCTCCAAAGGCGACCCTCTTGAGTTTCCTGCTATTTCCATCATTGAAGTATTCGTCTTCCTACCAAATAAAAGAAGTCACTATCAAACGGCTTGCCCTATCGAAGTACCAAAGGTGCACTCAGCCCAATGACTAGGAAATGGGTTTTCCCTTGAATTGAAGTGATGAGGTCGGAAAGAGGGAAGTAGGGCTCCTATTGACTAAAGGTTGGTTCTTTGCTTTCCATTAGAATGAAAGTTGCTATAAAGACCCTCTCCTTACAGTGGCTGAATGCCCCTACTACTTACTTTGTTTGATTCAAAAGGCGAACAGCCCCCCCAACTAGTTGTATGGGGTGGGGTGCTTGTGAAAAGCTGCTTTGGATATGAGTAATTCCTAATAAAAGGCTTTGTCCGGTATTTGGCGAAGATCTTTCTATCAATAGATAGGAATGAGTGTTCGATATAAGGATAGGATCCATCTGCTCTTTAATCTCATAATATTTTTGTGAGAAATATATATATATCGTTTATCTATATCTTGTCTATCTATCATTGATTCTCAAGTCCAATTTTTGGGTTCCCCGAAGCCACGAATGGAATGGATCGTTTCTGCCAATGAAATGAACGCAGAGCCCATTCCGAATGCTTCTACGATCCGGAAGTTCTCGCGAAGAGAATAAGATGCTGCTCCCCTTCCCTCTTTCTTTTCCCTCTTTGCTAATCTTCCCCTCTAACGCGGGTCGGGCGGCGACGGGCACGGGAGGAAGAAACCTAAGAGAAGATGCTCGTCTCGGGTGGTCCTTTTTTCAGTGCAACACAGGAAAGTGCCCTCTTTTTGTCATCCCTGCAGCTTTCCAGATTTTGTATTGAACGCATGGCGTATCTAGGACCCTTCACATTCTATTTGAGCCTATGTTCAAGCCAAACCCACCCCCTATTTTACTAAGGTTGGAAAGAATGCCCACCAAGTTCAGATAAGGGAATGTTTTCCCCAACAATTAAAGTAAATGCTCGACGAAGGGAGGGAGGTGTGGCGGGGGAAGGAAAACTCTTTCGGAGATCGAGATTTTTTTTTCATCGAAAACAAAGAAGGCCGAGGATGGACGTAGGTGCGTCTTATCTGAAGGGAACACATTTTTTGACCGCCGTGGTATGATTGCCGGTCCCTCCTCCTTACAGTGGCTTTCAGCTCCTCTCATCGTTTCGCCCTTCCTATTGGGATAGCAACCTTCGGGCTTTGCCTGCCCTTTCTAATAAGAAATTCCGGCTCGGCCCGGGAAAGCGCTGGCAACAACTGAAAGGAAGGGGTACATGTAGCTGCTGTGTCCACCCCCTTCTTAGTCAATGGGGCACAGCAGGTTTGACATCTACTACAAAAGAGAGAATCCACTTCAGATAACCACGTCTCTACTAGGCAGCGTGTGGAATGGCCGAGAACGGACCTTTTTGGATATATAATCCAAGTCGAGAGTAGAGTTACAGCAAAAGCCGTCTGATGGAAAATAGCTTTCACATTCAGTTCAGAGAGCACTTTTTTCGTTGAGAATTCCTTGTTCCCTTTCGTGTGAATTCCCCAGCAGCGAATTTCAAACTTGTGGGGCCCTATCTATTCCATCTCTCCTGCCCCGAAGAAAACCCCCTACCCTTCGGACTCCATATATATGTTTTGACTCTATATTTGTGGGCACCTGAAATCTATTAGGGTTCACCCACCCCGGTTACAACATTCCTTTCTATTGCGCCTAAAATCTCTATTTTTGCTAATATTTCACGTGTTTCTATTTATGGTTCTTATGGATCTACATTGCAACAAATCTTCTTTTTCTGCAGCATTGCTTCTATGATCTTAGGAGCACTGGCCTCCATGGCCCAAACGAAATTAAAAAGACTTCTAGATCATAGTTCAATTGGACATGTAGGTTATATTCGTACTAGTTTCTCATGTGGAACCATAGAAGGAATTCAATCACTACTAATTGGTATCTTTATTTATACATCAATGACGACAGATGCATTCGCCATAGTTTTAGCATTACGGCAAACCCGTGTCAAATATATAGCTGATTTGGGCGCTCTAGCCAAAACAAATCCTATTTTGGCTATTACCTTCCCCATTACTATGTTCTCATATGCAGGAATACCCCCGTTAGCCGGTTTTTATAGAAAATTCTATTTTTTCTTTGTCGTTTTGGGTTGTGGGGCTTACTTCCTAGCCCCAGTGGGAGTACTGACTAGCGTTATAGGTCGTTGGGCAGCCAGAAGGTTGCCACGAGTAAGTAAGAAAGGGGGACCAAAGGCAGTTCTCTGTGCACCGGACACGTAGCTTATCGAATCCGTTGCGACACGGATGGGAATGCATGCTACGAAATATAGGGTCGAGTCTAATACATCAACCGTCTACTCAATATCCTTGTATGAGTCCACAATGACTACACGAGATGAACCTTGGTTTGGTGAATTGAAGTTGGCCTTAGGTGTAATAGGACTCCCAGTTACTGCGCGCGACTGTATACTGAGGTGCTCCCCGCCGGTTGTTGGAACAACGTGAGCTGGGTCGGGTCTTGATTCAGAAAGATGAAGGGCCCAAAATTCTAAATAGGGGGTGAAAAATTCCCTATCTCATTGGGGGCGGAAAATGATCGACATCTCGATGTGATACAACCCTTTCAATTTTAGTTGGGAAAGAACGGAGAAGTCCATCCAAACCGTCCAATGAAGAATTAGAGGAGAGCAAATCGCCAATGGCACGCGAAGCGCATGCGGAACGGGCACGGAGAAAAAGAAGTGTGGAGAAGAAGCAGCCGAGCTCATTCCCTTCGCTTCCTGGGACCAAAGCAGTGTAGTCTTTCTTGGCCAAATCAAGGATTTGGGGCTTCTTGCTACGCTACAACACTATATAAATCCATTTATATTAGTAATATATATGAATAGAAAGATAGATCCATCCATCTATCCTATCCGATTTTGATTTTTCTATCTAAAAAAGAATCGATTTCATTCAACCTTTGATTCAAAGAACTGAGCTTAGCCCCCCTCCCATGAAAAGGATCTGCTGCAATGGATGGCAGAGGGTCAGTAGTACTCGAAGCACTGGAGTGATCCAGTAGCCGGGAAAGGGCCTAGAAGTGCCTATTACTACACCACACTACACTTGGCTCTACACATTTACAGAGCTAACTCCTGTCCAGTGCCTGGCAGAGCTAAGGGGGCTTCAATCCTTACTCTTTATCCCCATCTTCACCCAGGCTTAACGGGGCCTTACTTATTCAGGGGGGAGACTGGAGCCTCGAAAAGCACTGTTGAGAGAAAGATCCTTGGCCCCTCTTCATTCTCTACAGGGTTCCAAACCTTTCTTCAACATAGGTGACAACGAGCCAGGTAGAGATGGAAGAGATCAAACACGGGAAAAAGAAGCATTCTCGCCTTCCTTTTTGATCATTTTGATAGAAGGGGATGAAGAAAGTGGACAAAATAGACTCGCATTTCTCATCGAACAAATAAAGGAAAAGAATCATATTGAAAACGCTCCTAGCCCAACCCCTTCCTTCGTAGAGCCCATGTATTGTAAGTGATCAGAACCTGCCCGGAGCGAGCCTCCCATAGAGGCAAGTGAAGTTGGTGAGTCGTATGATGGACAACTATCTCCTGCGGTTCGGAGAGGACTCAGCTGTTAGTTAGTACCCCCTTGGTTTTGGGGTGGACCTTTCACTATATTTTATTATATACGCTTAGCGAAAAGAATGTTTTTTGATACACCTAGGACATGGATTCTATATGAACCAATGGATTGTGACAAGTCATTACTACTAGCAATGACTTCCTATTTCATTAATTCATTCTTTCCATATCCCTCTCCTTTGTTCTCAGTTACTCATCAAATGGCACTCAGTTCATATCTTTAAGTTCGACCATTGACAAGGTTCAAAGAAAGGGTGGGCCATTGATAAAGAATCGATGGAAAACCACAATGCTAGCAGATGGCGGGCCTACGCTTTTCTTTTCATTAATGAAACTCGCCAGTTATTATTATTATGAACTCAAATAAAAGGATAAAAAAATTGGATTTAGAAGGCTTGTTCAGAAGAAAAAAAGACGTGGGTGGCATTATGACTGGGGTGTCAGTTAGAAATGTTCAACCAATGTTTGTTCAATCAAGCAACATTCTTTTTTCTTAACTTAAGGAGAGGGATGAGGGAATTGTTTCTATGCTTTTCTCAGATAATGCGGGTGCGAGAGTGAAGCTATCGCGCCTAAGGCGAAAGGCTCTGTTCGACTCGATAGGTGGCAGGCTCAGAACAAGAGGATAAAGACAAGGGGGAAGTTTAGTTATTAAGTTCCTTTATTAAGGTAATGATAAGATAAAGAGAGGAAATAGTTATATATAACTATTATTTAGTTAGACTAGTGACCAATAGCTAAAGAAAGTGAAAGAAGTAGAATCAAGACATTCATCTGAAAAAAGCTTTTTGCTTTATTTAAAATTTCTCGAACTAGAAAGAGAAGCCCTTTTCAGCAGGATTCCAGCTTCAGGGGCTTGATCAGGATTGGAGGATGCTCCTTGTCTCTTTTGCTTCTTTTGAAGATCATGTCGAATCGCTCTCTCATACTCCTCATAGGTCAGCCCTGGTACCACAGAGGTCATCGCCGCAGATGAGGGCGAATTTCAATTTGCTTCATTATCTTCTTCTTCATCAGCGACTGCTACTCGAGACCTACCCTTGTGCGAGTACTGACTGGGGGAAGCGATGGCTCAGGGAGGGAAGGCGCAGTGCAGACTTGGTTAATTATGTAATCGTTGTGGAGTGCTGTAAGGGCACAAACTTAGCCAAGTTAGCGAGTGTGAGAATAAGAATTCGAGCATTCACTTTATGAAAAAATAGACTGACTCTCTAAAAAAGGAAAAAGCTTTAGAGTCTTCTCAGGAAGCATGCCCGCGGCCAAGATAGGGAATTGCTTCCGCAGAGAGGCAAGAAAATGCGCTCGAGCAGAAGTACTCATGCTCAGTGATTCAGGAAGACTGAAGAGCAGTCCAGTTGGCAGCGATCCCAGTCCTGCCTGGCGCGAGCCATAAGAGTAGAAATCCGCGAGGCGCTCCCTATCTCTGCCCCTTCCATGGGGCACAGGCCTTAGGAACGTAGGAACTTGCTGGCTATTGAAACTATCCTAACTTTTTTAACGGGAACTGAGTTGACTTACTAGGGGTAGGGCTGAGGATCCAGCATCCCAACCTGAATTAGAGGGGAGCTCCAATTAGAAGCGTGGGCTACTAAGGAAGGACCCTTTCCATATCGGGGAGAGTCTGAAATAGTGTTTTGGAATTCATCGATATCGGAGTACAAATTTTTTAGGTACTCTGATGGATGGTTCTTTTTCTAGACATATTGAGAGCCATATAGTCTCCCGCCAATCAAAATTCCCCTAACAGTATCAGCTAGGCCTAGGATCTCTAATCTAACTACGCGAATCGAATAAAAGCGTTCTCCAATGAATAAAAGCGTTCTCCTCAGTCTATGGTCTCGATTGTGGGTGGGAAAATGAATGCTACTATTACTTTTTTTCAGGTCCCATGAACTGCTATCGTAACTGGATCTCGTACCGTCTGTTATCTCTTATCGAGAAAGCACTTTTTTTATCCTTTAGTGTATGATTTGACTCCACTCAATATATCATGCCCATCAACAGACCCACTGCAGCTGTACCGACGAAGTCAACCTAGAATATTCAGTCAGGTGTTTTCAATATGAGTACACCCGGAAATCGTCCAGCCCTCATCCTCTTGGGATGTAACCTTACCCCCTTGTAACTCGTTTTACCGTACTCCAGACCCCGCACGTCAGAAGGGTGGACTGACCGCACTGATTGGATTGTTTTCCTCATCTAAAAACCGGAAGAAGGCATTCTCTAATCTTACCAAATTCCCACTTTCAGTCGAGCAGTAGATATGAGACCAGTAAGAGTGGATTCAAGACTTTCAACCTGATTCGGCTCGTACTCATATTTACCCTAATCAATATAGAGCCGATAGTATGAATAGGAAAGTCTATATTAACTAGCCATAGGCTATCCTAAGAACGATCTCTATAATAAGGAAAATAAGGAGTACCCTCACTCACAGAGCATTCGATAAGAGTCTATTGATTCTAGTGCTCTATCCTTAACACAGGTAAATCGGTCTTTCTTTTTATCATATGGTATTCATGTGGAAGAACTAGGCTAGAAAAGAATCCCTCATTCATTCATCAATTTCATTGCCTCTTCCCTGTCCTAGGTGTGGACGAAGACCGAGACTTCTCTAAGATCCGATTCGATGGTATATCCCTCTTCTATTGTTCTTAGACAGATCTCTCACTCTTGATGAAGAAAAAGACTTCATCTTTAAAGATCCGATCTTGTCTTCACTCACCGATTCCTTTAATAAGATGAATGCCCGGAATGCTTGGTACCCTTTTTCTTGCTACTGGTTTATTCCTGTCCCACTTCTGCTTTTCTCACTCCCCGCCTTAAGAGTTATTGCTTTAAGTAAATTTGCCTTGCTAGCTTGCCCTCTATTATTACTGTATAGAGCGGGGAAGAAGCACTACTGAAGGTTATTACTGTGTTGGATCAACTACTTCAATTGGATCATTCTGGTAAGCTTAATCCTCGGGTTAGGTTCTTTTTCATTGGCATGTGATAGGGTGGGGTGGTCTACCGGTGAGATCTAGATGGGAAAGACATATATGGAACCAATCTAATCTCAAGAACTCTAATTCAACCATTTCTGTGTCGCTGACTGGGGTATCTCCCCCTCTGGGGAATCCATAGAAAGCAAAACAATTCCATAAAGTGACAATTTTGTTGTCCGTCTCGATTCATTCTCTTTTTTGGTCTGATTATGGCATGTGTCACACTCATCTATTCTATAGTCAAAGCAGGAGCCTATCCTTAGCAACATGCCGTGCCCGGTTGTCATCTTTGTCTTTGTGTGTGTCTGAGTGGGACCTTTCCTCGTGAATTGCCTTCTTCGAGGCATGATTAGGGGGCATACGAGTTTTTTCTTCTTTTATTTGTGTTGATCTGAGCACTGCCCTAGCGAACTATTGGGTTGAGGGACCCAACCCAGACAACTTTGGAGTAGAGTCACTTCCAATAGCTTCAGTAAAGCTCTTAAAATACGAGAAATATCAATCGGTGGAAATTTCTGTGGTTGGTCCTTGAACCGATTCCATTTCAGGTTCCCCAAGACAATAATGAATGGACTCTTTCTAGGGAGGTTGAGGGAAGGATAAAGTAGCTAAGGCAGGATATCATTGTTGTAAGCCTCCTTCACTGCATTAGATTAACGCCCTATTGATCGTGTGTTCGGAGGGTTGGAGAAGCGTTAAATACTCCTTTAGGAAAGAACTCCTTGCCATCTTTACGCCTTACATGCGACATAAATCGCATAAATCAAAGTAGAGGTCACAAGATGACCTAAAGTCCAGAAAAAACCCACTCTCCCCCGGGAGTGCTTTCGAGAACACATGCACCGATTATTGCATCAACATCTTCTACAGATAGTTTACCAAGAATAGCAAAGGAGATTCCACCAAGAACTTCCATTGCTAAAAGAGCTAATTCAAGTGCAGTACTTACTATAACAAGAACAACGTGAACTCATTCTCAAGCACTTGCAGCGACAATATGGTATTCTCTTTCACGCAGCTTTTTCCTGACGAAATTTCTAGTGGGGTTTACTCTGGTATAGGCGTGAACCATATTTATAGAGAAGCAAACTCTTCTGCAGATTCTATAGCCGGCTCCTCCCTTTCTGGTTTGCATGTATTTCATTCTGAATTGCCTCCATTGACTCATGTATGCTTGCGTTTAGATAGGTTAGATACTTCTTATATTAAGAGAATTATTGTAAAGGAGTAGTAAGGGAGTGAAACCCCGATCTAATCTTACACGTGCGAGGACAGTTCTCTGAATAGAGTCCATTGCATCCCACAATAATTGATGGGCAGCCCTCGTACATTTAGCATAAACTGCTGAAAACTCGAAAGTCTGTCCACTCTGAATGGGCAGAGCCTTATTACCTTATTAATAGGAGGGATGCAAGGAATTGATGCTACGAATGACATAGAAAGTGAATCAGAAGAAGCCCTAGGCCAGCTAATGATCGGAAAGGTTTAAATAAGAGTGTGCCTAGCATCTTTCGCTCTCTCTTATTAGAAGAAGGAAGGGGCTCGGCCCCACTCAGCTCGAAGAAATAGCTCTTTAAACTAATCCATTCTTTTCTTCTCCAACCAGTCAAGTGGCCCAAGGGCCATCTCAATCTTATTCTGCTTCCGATCCTGCTTCAGATTCTCTTTCAGTTATGGAAACAATCCCCTATTCCTATCTATTGAGTAGCCCAAGCTCCTTAAAGCATATTGTCCCCTCTCCTGTGAAAGAAAGATATTGATGCACCAAGCTACTCGAAGTAGAGCTTTCTTTGTCCCAACTTTCCTTACTGACTTTCCTAGTTTAGATAGCGTATTGAGAATCATGCCAAAATACACCAAGACCTGGGCCCAGGTTCTCTTTCTTCAAGAAAGGGTAGCTTTAAACAACCCGGTTCAAAACACACCAAACAAGCAAGCGACTCCCCTTCCTTAGTGTACCCGTTTATTAAGGCATTCTTCCTTCTTGCGTATGTGTTATAGCTCGTAGCTCTAAGCCCCAATTCCTTGGTGAAAAGAGCTGTCACCTTTAAATCATCAAAAACAGAAAAGAAGGAACCGCTCGAAAGGGACCACACAACAATGGCTCATAACTGGAAAACATAACAACAATGTCTCCTAGCTGCAAAAGAATGGCTCCCAACTAAAAATTTCTCTCGATCACTGTCTAACAGAAAGCCATTTTCCCTTTCACAAAAAGTCAACTTGGACTTCTTTCCTAAGAAGAGATTTGGACTACATGGACCTAAGCAACCCGCCGACAGGGGCAGTCTTTCACTATTGGAAACTTTGATTTAGATTGGTAGGATTTTGTCTAATCTTTCCTAATTTCGAAATTGCACTCAATCAACATAGTTTCCACTCATTCCTTCTCGACTGCCTCTTTTCTAGTCACATTTGATCAAATCTTTCTTGTGATTATCTATTCTCTTATGAGAAATGGTTTGCTTCGTTTGAGCCGTCGTCGATTAATGCATGTAGGGGGGCTGGGGCTTTTCCCCCACGACCCCTTTTAAAATAAAGGAGAACCATAAGAACAATAACGAACTCAAAGTTAATGAAGGAGATCCGCAACTTGAACAAGGTAGACGGGATCTTTCCTTCCCCTATATATTTCGACTTCTTTAAAAGGTGAAAGAGTAAGAAGCTAGACCGACTTGCTCTTAAATTAAAAGCAGCAAGAGCAAGTAAGTAGGCTTTTCTCCGCAAGAACAATCTTGACTTTCTTTATACTTTATAATATAAGTCCCTTTAAATGATCGTAAATGGCCTGAAATGTAACTACCTATGAGAGAGGGGTTTTTAGAAAAGAAAGCATACCAATCGGGCAAACAAAGCAAAAACAACGGCTCCTACATAAATACAATAGAATAGAAATGTTGTCTGTCACTAGAACGGACCACACAAATAACATCTTTCTCGCCGCCTAAAGTAAGTATTCAAAGATAAGATAAGGCTATGCGCACACAAGCTAACTTCAGGTATGCAGTTAGTTCTCAAGTGATTCCTTTGGATCTTAGGTTCGACCTTAGGGAGCTTGTTTCAAAGCTTAGTAGCTAAAGCGTACTTGCGTGTTATGTTAAAGGGGGTACGCGGATTTGGGATACTAAGTGGAACCAGATCATGAAACTTGCCATTTGCACTCTCTTAGGGTGCGATCGTAGGAAGCTCTATTAGCGAATGCAATTCCCCACCCGATAAGACTGATCATGCCCTGCTGCTTGGCTTGGAATCAAACTAGCCTATCATGCCCTTTCTTCATTCCTATATGGACCCATATTCCTATGTTCTTCCAATGTTTACTGTTTTACTGGGATTCCTATTTACTGAACCATATCAAAGAAACTACTTTCTTTCTGGCTTTTATACCCAGGTATAAAGGGATAGACAGTCTAAGAGAGTGCCAAGAAAGAACACATACCTATCACTTTTGGAAGGTTTGGAATGAAGTAGCTCGCCTAAAATGAGAGGAACCCTTTACCAAATTCACCAGTCTGAAGTGAAGAAGTGATTGATTCCTTAATCTTTAAATTGCGAAAATAATGAAATAGTTGTTTTATTGCAAACCCATCTCTTTCTTTCAATCGGATGCCATGTGTGAAGCATCTCTCTCTCTCAGGACCTCACCTTCGTGACCTCCTGACGGAGGAAAGACTGATGTCATGGTTAGCAATCAAATCTGGAATCTCCAACAAAGCATCTGAGATCGGACAATTGTGTAGATGAGAGAGTGGGAAGGACCTTGCTCTTAAGGGTCGAAAAAAGACCTAGTTTCTTTCTTTCCTGGGAAAGACCAGATCTACGGTCACACTTTAATGAGTGAGCCTCAACCTAGACATAGAACGCCCAGCTCTTGAGCTTATTTACTGTTGAAAAGGGTACTGTTCGTAGCTTGGCCTTTTTAAATTTCCTATTTAGCACTTTGAATTCTTCTGTTGTTCCTGCCTAGCGTTGAGGCCATAGGGCTTCCTTGTAAATAAGTTCGAATTAGAATAAAGTAACGGTTCAGGAGAGCCTATGCGGAAGCCTTTTTTTTCTTCTTCAGCTTGCTTTCCTGTGTCTCTTACGATGGCTTGCTTGCTAACGTAATGAGCAGAGGTAGGGCGCCTAGTCGGAAAAGCCGTAATCAGGTTACCCGAGATAGAATAGGGCTCAGTGCAATAGTAAATCTAGTAAATATAATAAGAGAAGAATTAGCGTAAAAAAAGCCTGGTCTTTCCCTTACCGACGAGTGAGTACCCTTTTTTCTCTTTTTAATTGAGTTGGTGTTCAATGTGCCCCGTGGGTACAAACAAGATTGAAAGGGTCAACAATCCCTTACTTTAGAAAGCAACCTCAATTCCCTTACTTGTAAAAGTAAGCAAGTCAACTCTCTTACTTGTTCTTGTAAGCTATTTCTTTCCCGTACTTTAGTAAGTAAGCATGTAAACGACCATCTCTCCGCAGATAAAAGACTAGAGTAGGCCCCATAGAGATGTTGACATCCGGGTTCACTAATCTTGAAAAACTAACGGAGATAAGGTCGATAGCTTGCTTTCTCGTGAAAAAACGGAAGAAGGTCGCTGAGGTAGAGTCCATAGGCAAACTTCTTAGGATGTTTTTGCCCCTGGTTCCTTTTGAAGACCCATAGTAGCCGCAAAGCACCATTCTGCGCACTCAGAATAAAAGAGTGAATTTCCACAATTAGTTTCAAAGTGTCTATGAATATTAAAAATCTCCTTTCTACGGCTTACAACTTTCATCGCCCTTATATTTAGCTCTCCAAAGAGCAATTCTTCTCAAAAGGTGCTGACCATTCTAAACGTGGCTTCAAAGTTATTCTTTCTAAGCGCGGATTCAGTTGATTAACTGTGCCACCTTCCTTCTACTAGTTGATTTAACCGCATCAACCGCAAAGAAAGTGACGACCTATTCTCTAGCAGCAGCAGGGGCAAGCCTAAACATCTACACCTTCTATGGGAATTTAGGAAGAATTCCATTTCCTTAAGGAATCAATCCCAAGAGCGGCTCCGACTACGAAAGCAGTTACCCTTCTAACCTTAACACCGGTTATGTCCTTCTTCTGTCATCGGGGATGGGAAACTTTGTAGAAATGTTGGAGGGTTCTCGGCAGGTAGGTTTGATGCTATCCTTGTTACCTTGGCATTGGCTGATTCAAGACATCCTCACAATGGTTCCATCTTTCTTAAGTGACTTTTATAGACCTCTTTTTCTAAAATACGATAATTTCATTTTTGAGACCACTGCGATAAATAAACTTTTGAGACTCCATTTTGTTAACAACAGGTACTCTTTCTGCCTTACTTTAACAAGTAATCAAGTAAACTACCTTCACGGTAAAGGATCATCTGTCCTATGAATACTCATAGCCTCGATAGTAGTCTAAGGCAAGAAAGTATGATCCGTCATGTGTGCCAAGGAGATGTCGATTGACATTGAATTCTCTCCTCTTGTTTTAATATGAATTAACTCTGCTTCGGTCACTTTCTTCGTAGGTCCTTAAGCAACTCCTCTTGTCACTAGTCACTATGCCTGAAGGTTAGCAAGCCTGTCTCTTGATATAAATAGTCATTCCTTTTTTTCCTTTGTTAGAGAATCACCTAAGACCGCTAATGTTCTATCTAATTCAAGAACAAGACCTTCTCAATGTCTTGCCTTTTGCATGTGTTTTCTTTGAAATTGGAATTCCAACCAAGTTCCCTTCCCAAAGAGGGAACAAGTTGGTGCGACCGATTAAAGAAGAAGGACAACTCGCAATAGTACTATGGCTAGTTGGAAAGCCTTTCAAGCCAATCTCTTGATTCACATTCATGTGAAACCGTTGCAATCGATCCTGCATACCAATCATCCGCCGCTTAAAGTAATGACCAAGGTTTCTATGGATTTAGTCCTGTGGAAAAATAGTGTTGTGGGCAATTCAGTGTGTAGTTTCACCCCTGAGACACTAGTGAGTCCGTCCCTAAAAATTAGGTCCATGAAGCCAGAGTGCTGTCGCACTAAACGACTACCCTTCCTTAGATACTCCAAGCCACAATATGTATTGTACTTGAACCTAAACCATGGAAGGTTGGTTATGGTCCCATTCTATTAGTGGGATCTATAGCCCGTGGGTCTTTCCCAAGCCAGCAAAGAAGAAGGTAGTCTAGGACAACCCTAAGCCTAGAAGAGAAGTAGGCAGGACTTTCAGTTACAATGTCTAGGTTGGGCAAGCCGCCTTTCACCTTTCTAAAGCCAATCGATTATCGGATTTTACCAAGCCAACTACCACTACCTGGGGGATTTCTAGATCCGCTCTAAGATAGCATTAAGATTCCAAACTCCATGAAAGTAGGAGATTAATTAGAAATAGTCAAATCTCGTGATGGTGATCAAAGAGCATTAGCTACGATACTACAACCTCTGCTCCTAACCTCCAGATCGAAACGTTATGATTCAATCTGGTGCTGCTTGCTGGTGGATGTTGGGAGTATCTCAACTATGAATAAGAAGTCAAAGAAGCCCTAGATACGCCTCTTACTTACCTACCTTCCCAGACTAGCTAGTCAAGGCGAAGAATTCGTCAGCATTAGTAGTTTTGGCACGATAGACTCATGAGATGTGACCTCACGATGGGTCGGTGGGAATGGCTCGTGATCATGCATTCAATCAATTTCCCTTGGAAACGTTGGAAATGATGGTCAAGGTTTTCCGTAAATAAACAGATGAGTTCGATTCAAGCATCCGAACAAGAATACGGTTCAGATACCCCAAACAAGAAGCCACTTAGGATTTTTGCTTTTTCTATACCGGAGGGCGGGTCTCATGACAACGCCTTCCTCTGCGGTCTCTATTTGTAGGAATAGAATCGTCTAAGTAATTGCGTCTATCAGTGAAGGTAGCCAAGAGTCACTCAGGGCTATTGTACTTGTACTACTCAGCTGTTATAGTCCATTAGAGTGTTTGAAATCCCTGAATCCTGACTCTGTACGGAGCACTAGGCTTGAGTTATAGTCTGTATCCCGTACTACTTGTCTGGAGTAGGAAAGAGTGTGATCTCAGTTTCCTAGCAAGTCAAAGGGAGACCACGGGGGTCTTCCTTATGGTTCACTAGAGTCTATTAATAATTAATAGGTCTAATAATCCTTCTTGTTCGGTAAGAAAAAGCAAGCAAGGGAGCCTCTGGCTTCGTCCCTTCGTCTCGCCACAACACAAGCTGTGGTATAATCTGTCTATACCTCACTCGATTTAGTAAGATAAAGATATGGTTTGATGTGTGAGGCCTCGCTTCACTAACTAAAGTCGCTTCCTCGTGAACTCCGTTAACTAGGCGCCCCTCTCCAAGTAGTCAGTCTGTTCTCTCATGGAGAAAGCCTTACTCTCGTTTCATTCGAACGTAGCCCGCAGGAGTCAAGGGGTTGTAGGGGCGACTTCCAGAGATAATTACGATGAGGGGAGATGAAGAGCATTCTTCCTTCGCGAATACCGGCTTCATCAACCCCTAACCCGGCTAAATGGTTTGACGCCTGCATTTAAACTAACTCACTTCACCAACCCCTAACCCGGCTAAATGGTTTGATGCCTGCATTTAAACTAGATCACCATATGTTAGTATGCTAGTGTGCGGCTGAGAAAGTATATAAAGTATATAGAGGGAAAAGGTTTTCAAAAATCCATTCTCGGTGATGACATTGTTATCGCCAACGAAAAGGTTGAAAACGTGTATACGGCCCCCTGATGGGACTGCGACCTAACTATGACCTAACTATATCGGTCGAAAAGTAACTAGTCTCTGACAAAGGTGCTCCTGAGTTCGCTAAGCCATTTAATGCGATGAATATGGAACGGATTTATCTCCAATCTCCTTTCGCCCGTTCACTCAGTACTCAGTAGCAGTTCCCGTATTCGCGATTTGCGAGGGTTGAAAATGGATTTCAGACAATATGAACAACAATAACTCGACATTCTCAAGTTCACCAATTGAAAAAGTCCGGCATATCGTCGCAAAGTAGTACACTCAAGTGGACTCCACCTAATGGACGGATACAGAGATAGTATCCAGAAAGATCTTGGGATTACATTCGTCAAACCAAATATCTTTAGCAGTCGCAAAAGAGGTGACGAGTCTCAAAGGAAGTAAACAAGTCATCCTTTGAAGCTAAGCACTTTTCATTTTTTGTAGGAAAATCCCCTTCTCTAGTCTTGGGAAATTGAGCGACCCATCCACATAAGCACAAGAATTTTTTTCCCGAGCAAATCATTCTTCATCGCATAAGCCCATGACAAGTCATTTCTAGATGCTTCTTTTAGAAGAGCACGGGAAAAGCCTATGGAGTCCATTGTACTAAGAACTAAGACCCAAAAGATTATCTAAGGACTGAAAATCGGGACTCAAAACTAGTCAAGAAGGCTTAAGCTTAACTCAAGCAATCACTCAAGAGAAGCCGGATTCGTAAAAGAAAAAAGAAGAAGTTCCAGCCAATTTCGATTTTGAATGATAAGGAAGCGCTTGATCCGTGTATTAGAAGGGCATCAAGATCAAGGAGATCATAAGATCAAAGTGGACGTTCCCGATTTCCATGGCCAATTGCATCCTTGCATCCTGAGGACTTTCTTTATAGGCTAAGTAGCGTAGAGAAGTTATTTGATTGGAAAGAACTACCCGAGGTGTGTGAAGATGAAATTCCTGATCAAAAATAAGGAATGCTTTCTCGATGTTGTAGATCATCCATGACTGGCTTGTCCAAAGGAGACGGTAAGTTCTTTTCCCCTTTTGTTAGGCTTTGCTGGGATGATGTCTTGTTCTTCGTCACACTGCCCATGACTGGATAGGGGTAGCGCCATAGACCGTCTCTTTGTCTTAGAGTCATTTTATGAGCGAGGGGGCTAAGCGCATACACGCTTCCTTTGGAACCTGAGTCTATCTTCGACTACCAAAAAGAAAGCGAAGGAGAGCAACTTTTTTTATAGTATAGAGTAGGACTGAAATTCCTAGCGCTCCTAGCTCAAAAACCACACATAGACAAATACATGGAGGCCCATAAAACCGATAAATAATAGACTAACAAATATACGTGACATACACTTCCTGTGTGAAGTTTTCATCTTAATGAATCAAAGCTGTTTGTAAAATGCTACTTTTATTTCTACAACAAGTAAGAGTACTTTTTCTTATCATACACCCTTATGAATGAATGAATCAAAAAAATGTGACTCCATAAATAGTCCCCCTCCTCTCTTTCTTCAAAGACAGAGGTACACATCACAGGAAAAAACCCCAAAAATAGAAAGAGAAAGAAGTAAGTAAAAAAAATAGGAAATACTGCTAGATGTCAACCTAACCGAGTACGTCATAATTGAGAAAGTTAAGCCCCACTCCACTGAATTAGAGAATTACAGAACACGTATCAGAGAGTGATCCAATGGCAGTGGGGGCACAATTGAGAGAATTTCGACGATTAGACAAGAAAAAGAAGAAAGTTAGTGTTTAATGAGATCGAGAGCTGCCTGATGAGAGGAAGGGACGCCGGGTACAGTCTTTCTTTGGTTCCAGCTCCCCGGTTACACCAAAGCACACCAGTCAACACTGTACTATAGTGCTTACACCTGTGAGTTGGCAAAATAATATCGTATGTTAATAAAAGACCTGAGTTGGCAAAATCAAAAGAAAAGCTAATGCTAACTAAGTGTTTAGTTACCATGCCCAAAAGCCCCATGCCTTTCTTGGTTGGATAAACAAAACCAACCGGCGATTTCTGACAAGTTTCTCTTTTTTTTGGTATACTGCTCTGCTCGCAGAACGAATAAACAGAAATCTTTCCGAATATCATGAATATCCTTCGGCCCTTGTCTCCATCTTTCATTTGTTCTATGATTATCCTTTCTACCCTTCTTTTTACTACCTGTCTCTTGTCTCATTTGATTGGCTTTGATCCCTACCTTATTATGGAGAGGGTCAAAGGTTCTTTTTTCCTCAAAACCTTACGTGCTCTTTTTAGGCTCTTTGGTTTTGAAGTGCCTATCTGACTTCTTCTTTTGCTCCTCGCTTTGGTTGGCGGTTACAGCAGCTTGCACATGGATGATAATTCCGCTGGAGGAAGAGGCTTCAGTTTGATTGATTTATTTTATGATTTATTTGGAAGCAGTTCCTCTACAAATTCCAAAGCCGGTCTCAACCAACCAGCTCCGAACTCTCCCAACCCTGGTGAACCCGCAGAGCCTCCTATTGCTGAGGCTTATTATCCATTATAGGAGGATGGAGAGAGGCTAAGGGAGATCAATGAGTTACTTTCCTTCTATACTTTCGGGTGTCCCCTGGCCGAGCATATTTCATCCGATATTCTTGAGCCTCAATTCCAAACGGAACTAAAGATAGAGGAAGCCCTTCATTCAGACAGAGTGCAAGACGCATCTCTTTTTGAGAAAAGGCACCAGATTAGGGGGGAACTCTTCTATACGTTTAGAAAGCCATTATCCTTGGACACTTACTTAGACCACCTATCTCAAATAGAAAACTATGGGACCCACCGCAACCTGCCTTATAAAAGGGTTTTGAAAGCGATTGCTCGGCAAGACTTAGCGCTGGTCTTTGACTCAATCAAAAGAAAGAGATACTGGTAGAGCTCTTCTTTGTTATCTTTGTCAGTGGCATTCTCCCTTCTATCTATCTGAATTATGGAACTTTCTCCCCGAGCTGCAAAACTAACAAGTCTATTAGAAAGTCGAATTAGCAACTTTTACATGAATTTTCAAGTGGATGATATCGGTCGAGTGGTCTCAGTTGGAGATGGGATTGCATGTGTTTATAGATTGAACGAGATTTAAGCTGGGCAAATAGTGGAATTTGCCAGCAGTGTGAAAGGAATAGCCTTGAATCTTAAGAATGAGAATGTAGGGATTATTGTCTTTGGTAGTGATACTACTATTAAAGAAGGAGATCTTGTCAAGCGCACTGGATCTATTGTGGATGTTCCTGCGGGAAAGGCTATGCTAGGGCGTGTGGTCAATGGATTGGGAGTACCTATTGATGGAAGAGGGGCTCTAAGCGATCACAAGCGAAGACGTGTGGAAGTGAAAGCCCCTGGGATTATTGAACGTAAATTAGTGCACGAGCCTATGTAAACAGGTTTAAAAATGGTAGATAGCCTGGTTCTTATAGGTCGTGGTCAAAGAGAACTTATAATCGGGACCGACAAACTGGAAAAACGGCTATTGCTATCGATACCATATTAAACCAAAAGCAACTTAACTCAAGGGCCACCTCTGAGAGTGAGACATTATATTGTGTCTATCTAGCGATTGGACAGAAACGCTCAACTGTGGCACAATTAGTTCAAATTCTTTCAGAAGCGAATGCTTTGGAATATTCTATTCTTGTAGCAGCCACCGCTTCGGATCCTGCTCCTCTACAATTTTTGGCTCCATATTTTGGGTGTGCCATAGGGGAATATTTTTGCGATAATGGAATGCACGCATTAATAATCTATGATGATCTTAGTAAATAGGAGGTAGCATATCGACAAATGTCATTATTGTTACACCGACCACCAAGTCGTGAAGCTTTCCCAGGGGATGTTTTCTATTTACATTCCCGTCTCTTAGAAAGAGCGACTAAATGATTGGACCAGACAGGTGCAGGTAGCTTGACCACCTTACCCGTCATTGAAACACAAGATGGAGATGTATCGACCTATATTCCCACCAATGTGATCCCCATTACTGATGGACAAATTTGTTTGGAAACAGAGCTCTTTTATCGCGGAATTAGACCTGCTATTAATGTCGGCTTACCTGTCAGTCGCGTCGGGTCTGCCACTCAGTTAAAAACTATGAAACAAGTCTGCGGTAGCACAAAACTAGAATTGGCACAATATCGCAAAGTGGCCGCCCTTGCTTAATTTGGCTCAGACCTTGATGCTGCGACACATGCATTACTCAATAAAGGTGCAAGGCTGACAGAAGTACCGAAACAACCACAATATGCACCACTGCCAATTGAAAAACAAATTCTAGTCATTTATGCAGCTGTCAATGGATTCTGTGATCGAATGCCACTAGACAGAATTTCTCAATATGAGAGAGCTATTCCAAATAGTGTCAAACCAGAATTACTACAATCCTTTTTAGAAAAAGGTGGCTTAACTAACGAAAGAAAGATGGAACCAGATACATTCTTAAAAGAAAGTGCTTTAGCTGTTATTTAAATTGTATACAATACAAGGAAGGCATCATTTTGGAGTAACAACTCCAAAAGGGAGAGGGGTTTCCCCTTATCCCGTAGGAGGCTGAGCACAAATCGATTTATCATTTTAGGTTTCGTTTTCCTATTGGTGTCACATGGAGCATTGGTAAGGGTGATGTGATGGTGGGTTTTCTTGAAAGTAGGAAGTGAAAATGACATTTTCTTATCTTTCTTGAAAGTTCATCACACTAATATCTCACCACAATCTCCGGTTCTTCTTAGTAAGGGTCCATCCCAGGCTTATTACTCTGAAGGACTCCTGGTTGGAACCCAGGTGCCCCCCCGAGACCGACTAGTTTGGTCCAATAGGAAAAGTGAGGTTTCGTAACTCTTGGCGTAGTCTGTTTTAAATCAGACCTAAATGTGTTCCTAACCAAGGAGATGTGGAGGAGTATATTTAGTTTCCTCCACTCTTAATAGGGTTCATGGTGTGTGAACCTATACTTTGTAAAATTCATCGATACTGCATTCTAATCAAATGTGGTACTTTGATGATAATCTTTATGGGAGAAAGGAGATGTCCTTCCGTTATGACCATATTGTCATCATGGAACTTTCGTTCTGATGGATTTTCTCTGTATGGGTGAGCGTTTCTAAGTTTTATCTTTTAAACGGCATTGCCTTGTCTCCTAAGATGGATAAGTCCTTCTTGTGATGCACCATTAGGGTGCACACTCATGTGAAGGGTTTGGAACACCTCAAACCTGGATGGATGCAAGCATCACCCTTTGGTAAGGTGGTGTTTTCATTTGTGCGTTACTTGAAGGTCTGTCGGAAATTCTCATGCTCTAGCACTTTGTTTGCGTTAAAAGGGGTGAGTTTTATTTGAAGTGAATAAAGAAAAGGAATATTAAATTCTGGTCACAATACTATTACCGTGACACCTTCTTTTCTTCTTTTAGAATTCACCTCCTTTTAGTGCAATCCTAGTGTTTGGGGTGAGGGTTAAAGACTAGATCCACGGAGCACTGTGCTACTAGGGAATTCTAGAAATTAACTACTTCTATAACGGAACACATAAGAATATGTATACAATACAAGGAAAGGAAAAAGGTCTCTTAGGGGTACCACAAAGAAAAGAATCAAAATATCTAAAAAGAGTCTGCTTCCTTTAACATATATATGAGATAGTAGATCACCTTTTTTTTAAGCAAAAAAAAGGTGATCTACTGTTGTAGTCTTCTTGACATATCAAGTCAAGAGGGCGAGGCTCCTAGCAATGGGGGTAAAGGGGAGTGGGTAAGCGGGCTCTTTTCACTTGACTGGTTAGTTAGGAGTGATATTTTTTCTACGATGTTCGAGATCTTTGTCTCGCAGAGGGCGAAATGAGATCTTCTTGGAACAAGGTCAGAGGAGTTGGACGGACCAGTTTCTTCTAATTCCAATGATAGATGGATGGTCAGGTCGGTAACATATGAATGGAGGACTTCTACAGGGTCTTCTCGTGCGCTCGACTAGCAAGGTGGTTTTGTAGGCGAACGAAATAAGTTTTTGGAGGCGAGCGGAGTGAGGCAATGAAATTGTTTAGGCAAAAGAAAGGAGAGAACGAGTGGAGTTTTGAGAATGAGAATCATATATTTTCTCATTTCTTTTTTGTAGTAAGAAGACACTAAGACGCACCCACTACACACCACACACTCAGACGACTAGCATGGACCTTCCCCCATCGAAGATCCACGTATCCAGGGTTGACCACATCATCACTGTTTTATCAAGGTGTGGACACGATCTTAATTGGGTCATTGTTTAGTATGCCTAAGCTTGACAATAGCTGTGTATATTTTGAGTCCCTTAGAACGCAACTCCCTTATGAGTTCGAAGCCAAGACAAATGGATTCCACTTCATAGGTACCGTTCACCTCACGTGAAGGCTAGCTCAGAACACGTACCAAGCTTTTATTAGAAAGGAATAGAACAAAGAGGAGTGCTCCACTCTGAAAGAGAAGGAACGGAAAGAGCAGGCGGCAGAGAAAGAGACAAGGAGGAAGAAGGGGGCACTACGGGAAGAGCATCCAAGACACGCTAAGGCAAAGGCATAGAGATCAAACACAGGCTTAGTAAGCACAGATTCCCTAGAAAGAAAGATTTCCTCTCTTAAAGATGCTTTCTTCATGTAATAGAAGTCAAATTCAACAGCTGACGCAACTACTTATGCACTTCCAGTCCACCCAGACCGGTAGTAGCAGCAAGCCTACTTCTTATTGCACTTGAAGGAGGAATAAGACCAAAAAGAAGAACTAACGACGGGAAGAGAAAATAGTTATTTTCTAAAGGCTGGACCAATAAAACCATATCGTATCAAACCATAGCGGGAGCGAGGAGCACATATTCTTTATTACTGACTTTTTGTGGTTGATCGCACCAATAGGAGTCGGTGCTTGTGAGTAGAAGAACATTCTTTATTGCAAGATGTTCGTCCACCCGCCTCCTTTGGTCAACTCAAACAAGAGTCCATGAAGGACATTGTTGAAGGCTCACTGAGTGCTTCTAGGTAAAAGGGAAGCACTACACTCACTCTACGGGAACTCGCTTTTGGGTTTGCTTCAAATTTGGCATTCATTCCCCCTTCCCTTCCTGGATTTCGACTTATTGTCTGCTATACTCGCCTATGATGGATGAAGGCCTTTCATTTTCCCTCTGTAGGGAAACCCACCCTATGGTATGGGCTGTTATCTCAAGGGCCTGGTTAGGCTCTTCTTGTTGGAGTATCCTCGCTCAGACGCTAAAATTCATTCTCTCTTTTCTTTTGGGAGTGCCTGAAGAGACCTGCTTACTGGAAGGTACCATTCATAAAGAATGGTGAAACGGTTACCTACCCTATGATCCTCCTTATCTTACAAAGGTTTACTACAATCCATACCCAGCGGGATACATATTGCCCAAATGGAACCTAAAAGATGGGATGAGTGATCCATAAGATCATTTGGCGAGGTTCAGCTAGGATCTTTCTGGAAATTAAAACTGGTTTTGTTGAGGAACGAAGTAGCTCGTCGCTTACCCGCATTTCTCTTGGTATACCCACCTGTGTGTCTCCTAATTCCGTGAAGTCCTTGGAGAATATGTGATTTATTCAGGATCTTTGTCAAGAAAGAAGTAAGTCCCTTATTCTTTCTTTTATGTTAAAAAGCCTGGACTCGAAGAGGGAGTCGATTCAGTACTTCACCATTTCCTGGGTCCTTATCGCCTTTCCCCAGTTTAGGGTATGGGTTCTTTCTCTATGTTTGAAAGTCCCGGTGTGAACTCCCCTACTGATCTGACTCCAGCAGATTCTCGAGAAGCCAATTCTCTCTCTCGATCTAGATCTACTTTACCGATAAGAGCTCTTAATGAATGAGCAATGAGTTTTATTCACACTATGAAAAGCAGAGGAAATAGAATATTATATAGCCTATAGCTATAGGGCTAGGCTCCGCTTCTCGCTTGAGCTACCAACTTTCTTAGATTTCATTCCTGTTGACTAATCCGAGTCCTTGAGAGCTTAGACGTCAGCGGGGAAGAACTCTGGAAAGAATTTCATTGGCTACTCCTCTCTTGCCCTCTTGATGGTATCCAGTTGAAATGGTTGCTGGATTGCCCCTAGTTCAAGCTCCAAGTCAAGCATTCACGCACCAAAGACCTCTGACTACGCTCCTCAGCCTAGGAAAGAAAAATCACATTTGCCTAATACATACTACTGTGCAGCAGATGATTTAGCTGCCCTTATTCCTCTACCGGCTTCTTCTTGGAATCAAGCCAGCCCTTATTCCTTGCATCAACAGGCAATCCCGCATAAAAGAAAGGCTACTGGCTTGGCTGATTCAACAAGGGAAAAAGGCATCCATTCAAACAGCTCTCATTCCTATGTTAACACCAAGAGAAAGAAACCCTGGAGCCTTCCTCTCTATCCATTCCTTTTTCATAATCATAAAGGATGGAAATGCTTAGATTACTAAACCAGCAACAGTGGAGTAAGCTCCCATATTCGTGAAGGACTGCTTTCCAGCAGAGGAAAACTTCTCATTACTTTGCTTGTCGTTCAAGAGGAAGATGCTGATTCTATAGCAACTCTGATTACTTTACCGAGAACAAGAAGAAAGTCTTATAGAACGAACAAGTGCCAAATAATGGGGTAGGATCTCTCCTAAAAGAAATAATTGACCTCGAGCCTGTCCTACTCATTCTCCTTTTCCCGTTCCTGACCCTGAGTGTGGAGGGGTTAGCCTTGAGCTAGGTCTTTATTGTTTATTCCATTTTGTCAGTTTAAGTACTAGAATGGGAGTTACGGATATTCATTCCTAAACTATGTCACCGATTGGTGACCTGATCCTACTAAGCAAGAACAGCTACCGACACCATCTCTATCTTAATGACCGGTAAAGCACTCTCTGACGGATATGGCACTTCACTGCTCGGAGAGGAATGAATTCTTCTCCAAATCATCTCTTCCTTTATTATTGTTAAGAAAGAAGTCAATTACGTTCGAGCTTTTTGTCAAATGATTCCACTCAAGCAATAGAAAGAAAGGCTATCTCCTCTAATCTCTAACAATGCTGAGTTCAATCAAGCATCGAACTAGTCGACCTCCTTACTTCTTTACCGCTCCTTCCCCTCACCCTCAAGTCACGACCTAATGTAAGTTCTTTCAGTCCTTTTCGAGCTAGCATAGCAGCTGATATGGAATAGCCCTTCTCTAGCCTGGAGCCTAGAAAAGAATAGTCCGATCTATGATATGCCATAACCATCCACCCTGTACAGAGCCTCGTTTACTAAGCGGGCTCATAGTCCAAACCTCTTCATCCGAGGAAGGGGAACCCCATCATGCTGGCTTGGCATGGAAGGACAACTACCCAAAAAGTCTTTTTCGCAGCTTGGTCCGTGTAAGCTCAATGCTTATGGCTTTACCCAGCAATGCCACTCTTCTTACGATATTGTGGGACCGCAAAGACAACCCACCACTGGAACTCGCTTTGCTCTCGCTCCGCTCGCTCCCACTTGTCTTCTTCCCACTATAGTAAAAAATCTTTCACCATAGCAGGAACCTCACTGACCTTCTTAGGCAGTTACTGATTTTAAGCTGGGGATTCCTGCTTATCCACCCACAGTAAATGATTACTAAAGGACTTGGAATATGAATGAGATCAAACAGGCCATCATTGGGGCAAACGATGCAATAGCTTCGGTTAGAGCAAAGCCCAAAATGGCATAACCAAATAATTGTTTTGCCAATGATGGATTTAGCGCCACAAAATGAATCGAGGAACTAAGGACGTTTCCAATAATAGCAGTTCCCACTGAAGCAATTGTAGCAGCTCCTGCACCCATTGATTTTACACCTCCTAACATCTCGACTTGAGAATTCTCCTTACGCTTTTCCATCATGATTTTCTCTTCGAGAACACTCTCCTCGTCGATTCTTTCCCTCGTTCCTTTTATCTTGGACACTGAGATGTTCATGCAAAGCATAGGCGTCACAAGAGGTACACTAAACACCAACCCAATGTCGAAAAATAAAGAGAAGTACAAGCAAGGACATTTTCTCTATCAAGAATGTGTTGAACTTCTCAACGCACCTCTATCAATTCCTTCTTTGCCGCATCTTCTTCTCTTATGCAATTTCTTTTGAAATCAATTTTTTCAATATTCAATATTTATATTGACAATAGTGTATCGAACAAATAGAATTCATTGTGATAAATGAATTGGATCTTTTTTGTTTTCTTTCTATTGGTTGAGACCTAGCCTCTCTCCTTTGGTTCGTAGACTTGGGTTATACACTTTTCCTAAAGGCAGAGGTTTTGCCCACTTCAAAAACATGTACTCCGTCGAAGGAAAAGAGGTTTTCAGTAACCCTAGAGCTAGTTCAACTTGAAGACTCTCTTTTTTCTCTATACGGAATTCCTAGGAGTCCACAAAAGAAGGCAGTACCAAATAACCTAGAATAAGGAAGTTTTATATCTACTCAAGGGAACTAGTAAAGAAGCAATATGTCCAGTCACCTGGTCTTTAGGATTCTTACGATAGCAAGCGAGACTAAGCAGAAATACAAAGTATACGTAATTTTTTATCCACTCTACCGGATCAATCACATTTGAGACCTAAGGAAGGTAAATTAGCAGCATCTCCTTCGAGAAGAGCCCATATTCTTTCAGTAATACTATGAGATAGATTAGGAAAGACTTTGTTTTCTGGGTCAAGGTTTGCATTTAGCTGAGGTAGAAGTTCGTTAGCAAGTGGAAAGTCAAAAAGGGGGTCATTCTCTTCTAATTGAACTTCCCCCTGCTCATTTGAATTCCTTCTAATTCAAGGTTTATAGGTGCATCCCCATTTCCCCCTTCGGCCTCTCCCTCTTTGAGTTGTCTTCACTTCTTCAATCCTGCTGCTCTTCTCCCTTTATATAGCGCGGGTAGCTTGCTTCCAAGCCACTGGCAGGAACCAGATAAGGAACAAGAGAGAGAAACAGCTCAATTTCAAAGTTTAGGCGCGATAGCCACTCGTACAAAAGGAGATGTTTAGGATAAAAGCCCTGTCTCATGGTGCTTTTGTTAGGAGTTCCCCCTCTCCAGTATATTTTACTCTGGCAACCCTGATGGAGAAGATTGTTAGCCCCCTCTCTGCTGGTTCTCTCAAACTAGCATCAACTGATGTTAAGGTTAACCCAATAGTCAGGTTTCATTACTTCCAAAATCCTGGTGATGGATGTGGAGAGGTGTGTGAACAGAAAGATTCATGATGTACAACAAAGCCGCTCCATGTAGGAATTCAAGTACCAATAAGAGTTTGGTCCTATATATTTCAGGTATGTTGGACCTTCATTGCCTACTGATCTATCCAATGATTTTCTGATGGGATAGTTCTGTCATTGTGACCACAATATCGTATTACCATGGCGGATGACTTGTTGGGAAAGTGGTTGATAGGAACTTAAGACTTTTTGGGGCACTCAGAGTTGTTGATGGTTCAACCTTTATCGTGTCACCGTGCACCAATCCGCAGGCTACTCTATTAATGCTTGGCCGGTAAGTGCTTTAATATGCATTGGATATTGTACAGAAGTGTGATTGCGACTAATCGGGTGCTTGCGTATGTAAATGAAAGAGTAGACATCCCCCTTGATAACTGAATGCAAGCGAGGCTGGACCTAGATTCGTGTATGTAAGTGAAAACGAAAAGAAAGGAGAAGGGTAACTCTTTTCTTGTCTAGAAAGGGGAAGAAGAGCTCAAACAAGGTTCAAAGATCCCCTCCCCAAAGTATGGTTTAAAAAAAGCCTTTCGGGTTAGTGAGGAACATGATAGTGAAAGAGAGAAGAAAGGAAATCTGTTTATGGCGGCTTACCTTCGTACATTCAAGAACAGTTGTGACTCTTTGGCATCTATCAATCCACCGGTGTCCTAATCTGATATGTTTACATTCTTTCTTACTGGCCTGCCTTTGGAGAATGAAAGTTTTGTCACTACGGTGAAGCTTCAACGACCAAAACTAACTATGGCTGAGCTTCGGTCCAGCTTGTTGTTACATGAGTCTTGGTTTCAGCAGATGCATCCTATTACAATGTTGATGATCTTGTATACTAACTGAGTCCGCACTCGCCCGAGAACACGTATGTCCTCCCTGTAATTGTCTTGTCTTTGTTATGGTTTCAGGGCCTACGTCTACCCATATGGAGCCACCATTATTCGCAAAGCTTGCTTTACATTGGACCCGATGTTGAGCCTCTCATAGCCTAGTACCGGTGAACTAGGTAAGCGACCCTGCAAGGCAGCCAGCCTTTCTGTAAAATCAATGTCCGCCTCGCCGCTGCTTTCGGGTAGAGGTAGGCTCTTACTTAATGCTTAATTCTTAATACTTAAAGTGGTTCGAGCTGCTCTCTCTCATTCTTTCATTGTTGCTAGCTTGCGGTCACTGCGATGGTCACAAGCTCTCACTAGAAGGATCGAAACACACAACAGTAGCCCAAGCTTAGTTTAGGGCGCATGATCTCATTGCAGGGCTTGACCACTCATGCTCATCTCGATAAAAAGACTAGACTTCGTTCGCTAGGGCAGCTGATAGCTAGCTTAGGTTTCTCGGCCAGTTTTCCCTGTATTGATCCATTGTGTTAGCCAGCGATAGTGGGCATGCTTTCATCGCTTCCGTGCTCCTAGTTTTCCATTGCATTGAGTAAGGTGATGTCCTACGGTCAAGTCAAACGAAATCTTTGTAAGGAATATTATCACATAAGTGTTTGTAAATGAAGAAAGGATTTTAGACTGTTGAAAGAAGAACTCTAAGGCCAGAGTGAGAAGAGTTATGACCCGATAGCTCTATGCCTACGGTTCCTTGTTAGGGGTTCATATAACATCTAAAGATAAAGAGTTTTTGGCCTATACTTTTCCTTCTAAGGCTTCATCCCAAGAGAAGGGAGTTAAGGTAACAAGGATTGTTGAGTAATCCTACCTCAAGTATTTTCAAATTGAGATTCTTGTATTTCTAACCCTACGAAACCTAATGTAGCTCATGTAGATATGAGGATAAGAGTTCCTTCGAGGAGTAAGGATCAGAAAGTGACTCATTCGTCTTAGGGAGTTAGCTTTCTGTAGCTGGGATTTCGTTGCATGAGTGCCTACAGCTTCGTCTAACTATACTTTAGCTTCGTCTACGTCTAACCAACATCTTTGCCTTTCGACTTTGATCCTCCTATGAACCTTGGTTCACGCTTTACGTATCTTATTCTTTCAAGCCCTCAACATTCTGTCTGAATTGCTTGCTTCCTTTAGAAAGCGGTCACTCCTGTCAATGAATACCATTCATAGTTGTCTATGTTAGTAACATAGCCATAACGACTTTGTTTTACTGCTTGAGGTGGTGATAGCTTTTATATATCTGCTTAATTATAAACTTGCATAGTGCTCTTCCTATTTGTTTGTTTTCTCATCTTTCTTCTGCCGAACCGAACGAAGACAGTTTCTCCTATCTCTGTACCTATTGCACTGATATCTTCTCTTTCGCTCTCTTTCTTCATTCAGGAAAGGTGAAGATTGAATCGGGAACCAAAAACAAAGCAGGAATAGACTTGTCCTTTGGTCGAGTTTGCTTCACTTCTTGAGCCCTCACCACTTCCTACGACAGCTAATAAGGGGCATTTAGGACAACTCATTCATTTAGCACAACTTCATTCCGATCGGGCCTCTCTTTGGAGAGTCCCTTCTTTCCAATCTATAAATATAGTATTGGCTCGCTATTCATATTATTTCTGCTTGACCAGTACCAAGAACTCCATTTTCACTGAATTTTGAGTCTGAGCGCTTAGCAGCCCCTACTTTCACATTTCTTCCTATGTTGATCTACTTCCATTTAGACTGACCTGGCAATTATCTTCCTATAGATAGCTCCTTGCTTATAAAAAGATTTAGTTTGAGAATCAGCTGAAGATTATTCAGGATTGATCTTTCTTATCCGAGAGTCTTATCAAACTCTCAACCACTATAGGTGCGACACAGGTACTAGCGACTGAAAGAGCTGATACGGCATGATCGTGATTATAAGCGTCCTATTTAGTTTAGGGATTTAGGGACTAGGCCACTTGAGGGACTGTGATGATTCATCTTAGTCATAGTATGCCGGGTATGTCTTTGGCCAATCCCAGGGATTGACAAATCTATAGTGGTCGGTCTATCTTCTTCTGGGCGAGCTGCGGAGCTACTTTTTCTTTCTTTCATTACATCTATCTTTCTTGATTGGTTAAAGAGAGCGCTTTGATAAGACTGTTCCGCAGAGAGTGTGGCTAAACACTTCTTCACCTTTTGGCTTTCAAAGGAATGGTCGGAACTGTGATCCCAATTAGATAGTTGCATTATTCTCCTCTCTCTATTTTGGCTTGGGGAACTGTTAGGCTCTTCTCTCTGAGTTCAAGCGGTTGAACTCCTCCCAGGCGAATCAATAATGATTGTGGTTGGACTCTTCTATTCATATATTAATCTCGTTTATGAATGTTATGATGGCCAGGCATAGTCAGAACTCTTTCGTAGTCAACTCTCGAGGCAGTGGCTTGAAACTAATCTCCCGCAGTCACCCACCATGATCTGAGCTGAGATGATTCATACTAGCTTGGTTAGGTCAATATCTGTACCATCGCTTCTATTTGATGTAATATAGTATAGAGGCTGAAGGCGAGAAATCATCAATTAAAGTAGATGCAGCTTCCCTGGATTAAAGGACGGAACTCCAGCAAGAAATCTATTGAAGACTTGGTGCTGGGTTAGCCGAAAATCAAAGTTTATCCGGTCCCTAAAAAATTTGTTTTTTATGATTACATCGGCAATAATCTAGAAAGTGGATCTATTTCGTTTTTTTCTCTTTTAAGAAAAAGAAAATCTTATTTCTCGGATCATTGTACATTTCAATTTGAATTAGGCATTTTGTGTCCAACTCTAAGCAGTCCTTACCTACATATGCATCTGATCATATATGTATTATCTATTCCTATAAATAATACAAAAGAACGAGGTTTGGATGTGCTTCTGTCCTTAAAGGGAGTTCGCCGAGGGTGAAAACGAGAATCGAATCGATTGAATCACAAAGATCTATTCACTTATATATATATAGAAGAAGAGGAGTAGCATCATTCCAAAGTCCTACTTCAAAGTCATAAATGGTAATAATAATTAGGTTAGGTGGCTGATCAAAAATCAAGAACATGCCCAGAAGAAAACAAAAAAAGGTGGATGTGGTGAGGGAAGAGAGGGTTTGTATTACATGTGATGACTGAAGGGATGGTCTTGTTTTTTCCTTTTCTATTATTTGGATAACTTTGTATATGAGAATTGGGGAAAGCAAACGAAATACTAGTATATAGTACTCCATAGGTAATACAGTAGTAGTTTTCCGGTGAGAGAAAACAGCACAAGAGCCAAAGCTCACCAGATGTTTCTGAATTCATTCATTACCCAAAGCAAAAGGTAACTCTAGTCTAAAGAGCTCTAGTGTATTACAGTAGCATAGAGGTTTTACGTATATTTGGTCTAAAGCTTCTAGAGCACCGGTTTCAAAGAGGATGCTGACGTTTCTCGAAGAAAGGTGGCCAGGGAAAAGAAGGTCAATTTTTTGCTCCTTTATTCATGAGTTGCTCATCTATGTGGACCTCCAGTGACCAACTAGAACATTCTCCCTCTAAGAAGACTGGAGTGGAATCTGCATTGAAACATCACTCCGATATCAAGAAATAAGAATCCGAGTTCCAAGATGAGGATTCAACTTCTACTCTGTCAACTGGTCAATCTAATCATGTGGAGACCGCAATGGGAAAAAGCAAGACCGTTCTACAAAATTTGACAGCTCATCTAGGTTGGGGTGGAATTTTAGATGTGCAAGCAGAGAGTGGAACAAAGGCATCTCTATCAGGCGAAAGTGCCACCAACACTCTTCCTTAGCCGCAAGTGCATCATGATCGTCCAACGGCTTGCCTATCCTACCCTTGGGTTGACACTTACTTTGGAAGGCTCGTAGCTACTTATGGATCAAATGCCATCATTTATCCTCAAATGGTGGGTGTCACCTCCACAAGAGTTGCACTTCCTCTTGAATGCGCAGAGAGCTTGCCCATTTATGTGAATGCGAAACAATACAGTGCTATCCTCAAAAGGCGACAGGTCCATGCCAAGCGTCAGGCTCAAAATAAGCTTGTCAAAAACAAAAAGCCATATCTTTACGAGTCTCAACATCATCACGCAATGAATAGAGCCAGGGGTTCTGGAGGGCGCTTTTTGAACACAAAGAATATGCAGCAATCCAAGCCTTCATCTCCAAAGCACGATAGAAATATCTTTAATCGTCAGGCAGGTGGCAACATATCTAGTTACATGGTTCAGCACTCAGAGAGTGGTAGTTAGGGGACTTCCACCCAATCTGGTTCGGATGTGACAAGCATCTTTAATGGCGATGACATGTTCCAGCAGCCAGAGTTCAGAGTCTATGGCTTCCCTTTTCACATAGGTGCTACCATGCAGGAAGCTGAAGATTTCATGCATGTTGGAACCTGACAGCACGGTTGTGTTATCCATGGTGGCGGTTCCAACATAGGCTGCATTGCAAATGCATTCTTATTAGTGCACACAAATGGATAATCGGCAGTTCATCTTTGGCTATGTTACTCTCTCTTTTCAAGATTGAAACCTTTAACAACACTTTTTCCTAAACTTTGGTCGTGGTATGGTATATGGTTCATGGTTAATGAGAAAAAGAGTGCAGTTTGGTGCTGCACGTCATCAAGAAGGGCAAGGAAAGGAGAAAATATATTATTCTTAATCAGAAATAGTGGAGATTAAGGCCGTTTTCTCCTTTTCGCAGTCGAGCGTGTATGGATCATCTTGCACTTTTATGTCTGTACTTGTGACTGTTGTTTGCATTTGTGGTTTTCGTTCTTCTGTGATTTGTATTGTTCGAATTCTTAATAATTTGAACTGGGGCTTTATGCAACTTTATATCGAATCTATTTTTCTGGCTTGGTTAGGTGGGATAGCTGAGCCATTCCCCTTTTTTTCGGATAGCAGATTGGGCAAAACCACTAAAGAAATAATCTATTCAATTAGCAAAAAAGGAGAGAAAGGGATCATAAGTCCCAATATGATTAAGTCAAGTCAAATCCTCAGCCGCTTTTATAGGAAGATGAGCAGAAAGGGCACTCAAAGCCAGGTTCGTCTGCCCTTCGTCAATCATAGGTAGGCTCAAGCCACTTACACTTTACCTAAAGTGTGAAGACAATTCTTTCAAATAGGCTGAGGCTTCAGTCGACCATTATCCAGGAGTGATCTCTTTTTGAACATAGGGGCATGCCTCTTTCATCCCTGTGTCAGCTTAGCAACGCAAATAGAAAGGAAAGAGGCCGGGAGCTGAGCTATCTCTACGAATATGGGAAAGTCCTATTCACTTTGACTCTTCCTACGAGATTTAGTAGTTTGAACCTGATCTCTAAAAACAAAAACAAAAACAAATAGAGAGGAAGCCAGAAATAAAATAAGTGCCTACTATCTATGACTGGCCAGCGGGCACTACTAAATGTATAGAAAAGGGATAGGAGAGAACAAGGGAATATCATTTCTTCTTTCAACCCTAAGAAACATTAAGGCGGGATGTCAGCAGAGTCAGGAAGGGATAGAAGAGAAATTGATTGTCTTTCTTTTGTCCCTGAAGCGTAAAGCCACTCGACTACCAGGAGTGGAGAGAACGGGTTCTAATCCATAGCATTGAGGTGAGGAAACGAAGTTCTCTTTTTTATTCCTTGAGGTACCACCTTATTTATATCCTTGGTTAGGCAAAAGGAAGGAATTGATAGTCTAAAGGCTTCCACTAGAACAGAACTGAGATTCTCTACTTTAACTTGACTTTGGGACAGAGAAGGGAGAACATGATCCTTTATAGAGGAAGTTACCCCGATGACTACGACTATAGGGATGATTCCCAGTCTGTCTTTGTTTCCAGCAAAAGCTATCAAAGAAAGCTCAGCTTAGGCAAAAGCAACTCTCTTACCTGACTCATATCCTCGAAACTCAACCCTTTTTTTCACTAGCAGAGCAGCTCAATTTCAAAGGTTAGGCGCGCTAGCCACTCTCTCTTTTCTAGTCACCAGTTGGAACAATTGAATTGCCACCTCGATAAATATAAACAAATAAAAAATCACTGTGAAAAAGGACATATGGATTAGAAAGTCCTGACTTGACTCTCTCCGTCCATGGCTCTTTTTTATGACTTTATATTTTTCTTTTTGTTTGGTGGTCAAGGGCTGGACTCTTACCGCTTGTGGTCGGTCAGAACGTCTCTCTCAAGACTTAGATTAGCGCTCAGCATTCCCTGCAAAACTCCCTTGAACAACTGAACGTCCAAACCCGATGAAGGCGAACCTGATCTCCCTGCTGGTCACCTTTACCAGCTCCATCTCCTCTACCGAATCTCCTGTGACTTCATCTTCCCTTTTTTCTCATAAGTAAGTAAGCTCTTCTCCACGGCATATTTTCACTCTTATCTTCGCTTCCTTTATTCGGTTTCTAATTCTTGGCTGAACCAGTAGGTCCTTCGACCCTCAAAGCAATACGGTATGCTGCTTCTATGCTGTCCGTCAAACACAAATGCATTTCGTGCTCAGAAAAAGTCAGCTCGAATATTTCCCTCTTGTCTCCCTTCTTCACTCTACATCATAGAGACAGGAGGTCAAAAAACTCATTTATGTACTCTCTCATAGCCATTTCAAAAACAACCTTGTCTCAGATTCTTAAACTTATTAGTCCGTCACCTGGTAGAAATGAATCTTTAAATTGATGAACTTCTCGTTCTTCATAGAGCTTCTCCTCCTGCTCCCTCTTCTGTCGTACATGTGCTCACCATAAGCCTGCCTTTTTGTTTTCCTTCAACTACGTCTTCGTGGTAGTGAAATGTAACCACTCCGAGTCAGTAATTTCTTCTCGTTCGAAATACTGGTCCATCGCGACTAACCAGTCTAAGACCACAGAGGGGTCTCAGCTTCCATAAAAGTTAGGGACCGCTACACTAGTCTTCACAATGACTCTACTTCCCTAAGTATCTGTGCTTCTCCTACAGCTTGCACCACATAAGGGCTGCCCCCACTACTGGAGCCCTCACTCTCTTCGCATTACGTCTTCTCCTTGGGGCATTTGGTCACCCCCTATTAGTAAGCTCTGCTTCTGACTAACGCCTTCTGGCCTGGCCTCTCTTGCTACTACCTCTATAGGCATTGCCATCCCAGCGCTTCACTTATAGCTCTCTGGGCAACTTCGGCTGCATCTTCCCCGCTCGCTGCGTGGCACTAAAGCGATTTCCTAAAGGCCTAGAAGGCCTAGCGATGGGAGTAGTTGAATACCTTTTTTTAAAAAAACTAAAAGTCTTTGGCAAACCATGCCCAATAATCATTAGACCACACATATATATGTGATAGTTGTATAACTTTATTTTATTGAGGCGACACACAAGCAAGACGAGCCCTTTCATAAGTGGAAAAGCCGGAAAGCGCAAACCAAGATCCATAAAAAAAAATTGAATGAGGAAGATACAATCCCATTTTTATTTTTGAGAATTGTAATACCTGAACGTAGCCATCCTTGCTCCATTACATTAGAACTAGAAAGAAGTTACTATCATTCTCGAGCTTTCCTTTGGGACGGACATCCCTTTTTGGACCACTCTTCAACAACCCTTACCCTCTAGAAAAAACAACATCGTGTCTGATTTAGATCTTCTTTTTTTTTCTTTTATTTTATGCTTATTCGCTTTTTTTTGCCTCACGCTGACTCAGCCGTAGATCGGTCCCTGGAAGTCCTCTCTATGATTTCTTCTTTTGATTTTGTTGTCTACGAAAGAATGTTCATTTTGAGGCTTTGCTTAGCATCCCTTTTATTGCGTTGAGTGAGTATTCTAGAATACTACTACTTACTACGAAGCTTCCTTGTTCCTCTTTCTTCCACAGGCGTCTACGCTCTAATAATGGTTTATCCCTTTGAAGTAAACAACTCCTACCCTTTCTTTCCCCTCTCTGATCGCTGTCTCCGCGCAATGATTGGAAAAAAAACCTTTGGTCTTAGGCATAAGAGCCGGACTGGACTCTCGTATTCGGATAATGAATGATCAGATCGGGGGGCTCGCCTAATAATCAATAATCAAGACTAATACAAGGCTTCCTTCTCCCTTCCATCGAAGAAAAGAAAGAAAGAAAAAAAGTAGTATACTAACCTAACCTTATTGGACAAATGCAAGGTCTTAAGGCCGACCCCTTCGGTGTCTCTTAGCCTTGGAGGACCGTACGAAGCCCTTGGGCAAAAGACGGTCCGTAAAAGAAAGGGAAGGTGCACTCTTGGAAATAGCTTCACGTTTGGGTGAAACACATAATGCATATACGGAAACGAAGTGTCCCTCGAGACCAAGAGCCGAAGGTGACACTTAACACTTCTTCCAATTTTTCCATGTCCTCTATGTTATTCGGTCCATTGGAGCTTGGAACATAGAGGAGAAATCATATGTATCTGTTATAGGGACACCCTTCTTTGGAGTTCTCTTTCGTCTTTGACTCCCTCTATTTTCATTCCATCGGGCCATGGCACATATAGAGAACGGTACGATTCCTATTATAAGGACGTCTTCACCAAACCTTCCCCGTGGGTCATTAATATTTAATATAATATGCAGAAACCCTTACTTCATGTCTTCTCACAACTCTTTATCCATCATGCTAGCGAAAAAAGTGAAAGTACGACGGGCTCCTCCATGAGAAAATGGATTCCTTAGTTAATAGGATATGTCCTTTAACTTGGAAGATTAGAAAACCTTGGTCGTCCTTTGGACTTTAGTTAGCATCGAGCCCTCTTTTTAGGAAGAATAGGAAAAGAGTTTCAATATTAAAATAGCATTGGATAAAGGAAGTCTTCATTCATTCAACGGCATTACCGATCAGTCTAGGCTCTTCGGGAGCAGAGAATAGGATAGGCTGCTGGTAGGACTGGCTTGTTGGGATAGGTCAGGCGAATTCCTCTAGTGGAAGGAATATGCCCATAGAGAAAAAGCCAATTAGTAAGTAAGATCGAAAGAGTAGGGATGGATTTTTGCATCAATCCTAGTCAGGGAAATCCCCGAATCGAAGGAAGAGTAAGCGAAAGGTTGCACATTAAGCGCAGTTCAAAGGGACTGATTGATCAAGGTCTTACGGAATCTTATTTCATAACCAGGATTTACCTATGTGCAAACTGTTAGGCATGATGCTTTGACTAGGGGGAAAATGTCGAATAGTAAAGGCTATGTGTAACCAACACAAATCGGATTATCGAACACAACCTTTCGCACCTAATACCGTATTCTCCTTAACTCTTGGGCAAAAAGCCCACGAAGTGGTGAATCCCTCAGAGCTTGCATTCTTTGCTTCGGATTCCATTCCTTCAAATAATTCTATCACATATGGCGAATTGAGTTCAAAGAACTCTCCCCACAGCTTACTTCGACCTTTCTAACGTTGCAGCTAAACTAACGGAGGAAGGAGGAGGGGGGACATCCAATTGATCACAGAACTGGAAGAGGTTTGATTCCTCTTTGATATGGTTAAGCCAAGAGCGCAAGGCGCATGCACGAAATGAGAGCGTCAATAATAGGAAGACAAGAGAATGCCCGGGTACTCCATCTACCAAAACAAATGATTGAAATAGAGCAAATAATGGAAAGGCAGGCTGTGAAAGCACTGACTCAAAGGCTGGTAGGATTGAACTCAAAGGGAAAAGGAAATAGGCTAAGCAAGAGGATTTACCATCGATCGTGAAAGACGAAGTGACTCACCAAGAGCATTGCCCATCAGGGGCTGCGGGACAGGAGCTATAAGAACTAAACCAAAAGAAAATGGTTGTAGAAGGCTAGCTTTCAGAATAAGAAAAGGCACCTTATTAGCACGATAGGGGATGCTTAGACAAGCAAAAAGTATTCAACAAAACGGACAAAATTCTTTCTTAGGAAGGATTCCCCTTACTGGGGGTGGGACTATTGCACCAACTGAAGCTTAGGAAGGAATAGAAAGATAGGAAGCTTAGAGAGCTAATGGAAAGAAATGCGTAAGAAATAACAGATCCATGACAGAAGTCGAATACGATGTTGTAACTAGGGGAAAGAAACAGACTGTAGAGCGTCAATTCATACACAAACCGGAGTGACTTCACTACCTGAAGAAAGAAAGCTGCTTCAGCAGGGTCGAAGAAGACGTGTAAGACACCGAGAAGCCGGGGCTTATTTATTGTAAGGCGTCTAGAAGCCCAATTTTAGGATTTTTTATCGTGTCTTATGGGCATGTTCACAAAGGAAAAGGCTCTCCATGGACAGCGTCTGCTTTGGCTCAAAGCGAATAGGCTGGCAGTCTTGAAGCGAAGGAGAATTCTTTAACTGTTCGGTGTCGGCATCTTTTCCTATCTCTAACTGTTCTCCTAACCAGGCAAGGTAATCGGCTAATTAGGAATTCATCTTTAGAGCTAAGTCCCAAGGAGGCAGGTTGGAATGTACGAGCATAGGTTAGCGTCTCGTCCTACGAATGATAGCCTTTGAAGGCCTCCCACGGGATGCGTTGTACGGTAGTAGTTTATGTTAGCTGCTTATCCGGTGCCTTCTTTATGACTTTCGACCAAATTGAAGAAACTCTTGTTTAGTCAGGACGTCGTTCCTGTCCCTTATAGTGCTTTTTCAACCCTTTGCTTTGCAACCGTCGTCTTTTAGTTAATTGATGAGTGTTAAAGATAGACGTGTCACGCCGTATGAAGAAAGCTGTCAAGCATTAAATGAAGGGAGGGAGGCTCGGGCAAGGTTGTCGGAGCACGTTCGCCGTTGTCTTTTCTATCGAGGTTGCTTGCAAGGAGTCGACACTCTGAGATGTCAATAGAGAGAGCAAAAAAGTGAGTCGTGAGTGTTCGAGTCTGTAATCTTGTCAAAGAGGGTTTGACCTCAACTAGGCTACGGGTTGTTATTCAGGTAGACATCACCCGAACGCCGCGTCCTAGACTGATGACACTTGCTCAATCTCTAAAGAGAATTCGGAAACTTTGGAAGAACCAATCTTGAGAGGTTGCATTGGGCGGGCGATAGGGACTCTGGATTTCTTTCTACTGGCAAGGCATCTATACCGTAGATGTGTCGCGGAATCACCAATGAATCTAAGGCCGCGACGGGGACCAGGAGGAGCAGACAAAGAGAGTATAGAAAGAGTAGAGTCTTCACCCAGTCCATGAGAGAACTCCCTCTCTAATTGACTTCATCAGGAATCCTGAGGGTACTTCCCTTGCTCTTTATCTTGATATGGTTGACCACATTCCTGTTTTCAACCTTGGTAGGTCTTTGTTTCTGCTTATCAATCCGCTTCGACTCGATCGGATCACGGGATAACTTGTCCGAGCTTTCCCTCACTCTCTGCTTCAACCATTCATTCCAATAATCTTTGCACACAATCTCTCCCATAATAGCTAAACGTTGTCGTCAGTGCTATTGCACGAGTACTACGACAAACTCGTACCACGAGTACACTAACAAGAGAGGAACTACGAGCAGAAAGACTCACTCTACTACTAAAATTCCAGAGATTGTGTTTAAATACAGAGAAAGAGAGAGTCAGTCTCTTGAGCGACCGATCAAGAAATGCAAAGATAAGGGGAATAGTTAGTGATGACGGCATAGGACACTGAAAGTTCCTTCTCTCTCTTTTGAATCCTAGGGATTGTCTCAGGGAAGAGGCCAGTCCCTGAAAAAGCCATCTCGATTGGTATCATTCAAATGCGAATATAGGCCTAATTGAAGCATAAAAGTGAAATAATAATAATGAGAGGCTTTTGTCCGTTGACGGTCATCTTACCTGTCTCCTACGCTACGCTCTCAACTGGATCAATCAGTTTGTCCTGATTTATTGAACAGGTGCCCTGTGGAACATGTTTTATGGAATTTCACTCTTTATTCCATATTTCTTTTCTTACTGATTGAATTTAGGTAGAGAGAGGAATATTCGATAAAAACTCTTAGTCCGATAGGGGGATAGTATACATTCAATCCGAATAAGACACTGAGATGAATGACGAATCAAGCAAAAAAGGCAGAAAGAGATCCGCTTTCTTGAGTGAGAGTTCTTTTTTGGGGTTAGTCTGACTGTCCTCATTCTAGTTGGTAGGTGTGCGAGTAAGAGGGTAGTAGGCAAAATTCTATGAATTGAATGGGACTACAGCTTCGACAATCGTATCCTCCCTCCATCAAATAAGGTGGAGTGGGAAAGGCAGAGAAGACAGGAAAAGACAAGCTCAAACTTCAGCATTTCCATTACCTGCTCCAGTAAAGGAAGCATTTCCAGTGAATAAGAACTAGAATTGTTGAAGAAACTACTAACTCTAACTATCTAACTGCACTGATCAGGGTCGATCTCACTGACCCCTTGCTCCACCATACCCAAGCCGGAGGCTGAGGATAGCAGAATAAGGTAAAGGTGGATACCGCTCATCAAGAGCTTGGTTAAGTGTCCAAGACCGTATGCCTTGTTGGTTGGATCTGAATCTGAACTCAATGATTGTAATTCAAGAAGAATAAAAAGAATTGCTAAAGTAAGGTAGTCACTTTTTTTTTCGGTATGCCGCTCCGCGAGCAAGGAGTGCCACGCACGAGCGGAGCAAAAAGAAAGCAAGGGGACTTCTTCTCTTTTTGGGGGAGAAATCCTTTGATTGCGTATTGAATATAGATCCATGTCTTTCTTGTTCCACTAGCTAAGACCAAATTCTCACATGTCCCCTTCGTTATTACAGCCTTCTTTTTTGATGTCAAAGACCAAAAGCTACGCGCAAATTCTCATTGGATCTCGGTTGTTCTTAACAGTGATGGCTATTCATTTAAGTCTTCGGGTAGCACCACTAGATCTTCAACAAGGTGGAAATTCTCGTATTCCGAATGTACATGTTCCTGTAGCTCGGATGAGTATTCTTGTTTATATCGTTACGGTTATAAGCACTTTTTTGTTCCTATTAACAAAACATCCCCTTTTTCTTCGCTCTTCCGGAACCGGTACAGAAATAGGTGCTTTTTCTACGTTGTTTACCTTAGTCACTGAGGGGTTTCGGGGAAAACCTATGTGGGGCACCTTTTGGGTGTGGGATGCTCGTTTAACTGGTGTATTCATCTTGTTCCTTATATACCTGGGTGCACTGTATTTTCAAAAGCTTTCTGTCGAACCAGCTCCTATTTCAATCCGTGCTGGACCGATTGATATACCAATAATCAAGTCTTCAGTCAACTGGTGGAATACATTGCATCAACCTGGGAGCATTAGCCGATCTGGTACATCAATGCATGTTCCTATGCCCATTCCAATCTTGTCTAACTTTGCTAACTCCCCCTTCTCAACCCATATCTTGTTCGTTCTGGAAACACGTCTTCCTATTCCATCTTTTCTTGAATCTTCTTTAACGGAAGAAATAGAAGCTCGAGAAGGAATACCAAAACCTATTTCACTCGCTGAATTTTTTTGCATCCATGGCTGAATGGTTAAAGCGCCCAACTCAACATTGGCGAATTCGTAGGTTCAATTCCTACTGGATGCACACCAATGGGACCCTCCAATAAGTCTATTGGAATTGGATCTGTATCAATGGAATCTCATCATCCATACATAACGAATTGATGTGGTATATTCATATCATAATGAACAGTAAGAACTAGCATTCTTATTGAGACTTTCACTCATAGGGAAGAAAATCGATTTATAGATGGAATCTAATATGCAGTATTTACAGAATACATGGCAATACGGAATGAAAAAGACATATATGGTCGTATTCTATGGTTACGATTCTACCATATATGTCTTTTTCATTACGCTTAATAACATGGCAATACATTTATACAAAACTTCTACCCCGAGCACACGCAATGGATTCGTAGACAGTCAAGTGAAATCCAATTCACGAAATAATTTGATCTATGGACAGCATCATTGTGGTAAAGGTCGTAATGCCAGAGAAATCATTACTGCAAGGCATAGAGGGGGAGGTCATAAGCGTCTATACCGTAAAATCGATTTTCGACGGAATGAAAAAGACATATATGGTAGAATCGGAACCATAGAATACTACCCTAATCGAAATGCATGCATTTGTCTCATACACTATGGGGATGGTGAGAAGAGATATATTTACATCCCAGAGAGGCTATAATTGGAGATACCATTGTTTCTGGTACAGAAGTTCCTATAAAAATGGGAAATGCCCTACCTTTGAGTGTGGTTTGAAATATTGATTTACGTAATTGGAAATAACCAATTAGGTTTACGACGAAACCTAAAAATCGATCACTAATCCAATTTGAGTACCTCTGTAGGATAGACCTCAGCAGAAAACTGAAGAGTAACGGCAGAAAGTGATTGAGTTCAGTAGTTCCTCATATAAAATTATTGACTCTAGAGATGTAGTAATATGGAGAAAACAAAATTGTTTCAAGCACCGACAGAACAGGAAGCACCGCTTCTTTCAAAGAGAGGAGGACGGGTTATTCACATCTCATTTGATGGTCATAGGCGAATTGAAAGTTAAGCATTGGGAATTCTAAAGATTCCCCGAGGGAAAAATAGAGATGTCTCCTACGTTACCCATAATATGTGGAAGTATCGACGTAATTTCATAGAGTCATTCGATTTGAATGCTACATGAAGAACATAAGCCAGATGACGGAATGGGAAGACCCAGTATATAGATCATAACATGAGTGATTCGGCAGATTTGGATTCATATATATATATATGTATCCACCCATGTGCTACTTCATTCTACGATATATAAAAGATCCATCTCTATAGATATCATCATCTACATCCAGAAAGCCCTATGCTTTGGAAGAAGCTCGAAAAAGAGTTTGGGAATTGATCAAAAGAAGAATCTACTTGAAACGATATGCCCTTAGGCACGGCCATACCTAAGATAGAAATCACACTTGGAAAGGGGGGGACAATTAGCTAGAGCAACGGATGAGATAATACCGAAGTCATTCAAAGATCCCTTCTTTTTATTCTGTTTTGTGCATGTCAACTATTGATTCTATGCCATCAAAGCATGCTAATAGCAGAAAAGAAATGCAAGTACATACAACTGTTGTAATGCCGCATCATTGATAAAGAACCTTGCCATCCCCAGCTTTGTCCCCTGCAACAAGTTCATTGGTATATTCCCCTTCCCCTTCTATTCCCAAAAGCTGATTCAATAGGCTTCCTTTATTAATTCAAAAAGCTTCTTTCCCGCGACATGGACACTAAGCTTAGTTTCCATAGGGTGAAGCGGCGACCTCATTCATTCTAACAACTCATTGCCCTATTTTCTCTAGGTCAAGTCTATATAATGACCGAGACTCATACATAAGATCGTTCTAGCTTATCTCCTTCTAAGGAAGTCTGAGCTCCTTCCCATGCAAAGAGCCTTTCAAAACTCTTGAAATTAAGAGAGGCTTATTTTCAAGCTGATAAGTAGAAACTGAGTATAAAGAAAATGACAAAAGAAATCTCACACGGAGATCAATGTACCCATAGCTCTATATGAAAAATAGATATATGAAAATGAAAAAAATTCATTTTCAAATACCCGGGAATTAAAGATTTTGTTCTGTACGGAGGACATTTATTATGCTTTCACTACTGCTTGTCAATTTGAATTGCATCAAAGCTCTCGTTCGAACTTCATAACCGAGAATTCTAAACAAGAACTTTAGACTTAAAATGAATCCAAGTGGAGGTTCTTTCTCAGGGCGTAAGGAATAGCACGCAAAAGATAGCCTGGAAAGACAAAGACAGGATTTTTTAATAAAAAGTGGTGGATGAGCAGTAATGGCTGGGGAAGGGGGCAAGTACATCCATTTGTTCTCAGTTCGTGGGAATTGCTTCCATCACTGACCAATTCAGCTCGGCTAGTAAGCTTTTGTGTTTGAACCTCGAATCCGGACTTGTTTGACAAGACCAGATCCATCAACAAACCTAGGTCCAATATTTTCTTGTACGAGCTAGCCATCAACAGATGGACATCCCTTTACCGCAGTCTTCCCTTATTAGGAATAGCCTTTTCTCCGTTAGGCACCAGTAAGGGTGGGTATGAGAGAAGGGTCCACCTCTCCCTTGTCAAAGCTTAGTTATCCGTGAATGAGAACTCGTTTTGCTTGTTGGCAGGTAGCTCCATGGTTGGTTAGTTCGAAAGCTACTTTTACTCTTTGATTGTCGAGAAAGAAAGGTGTGATTACCTGAGGTGAGGTTGCCCTTCTTTCTGCCGTAGAAGAGGTATAGTTTAGGTCAGTGCTATATTCTATTTTTCGAATAAATTTCTTTAAGGAAATATCTATGAACTTAGCTCGGACTAAATCCGCATCCGCCTCTGTAGCTCTTCTATAAGAGCGGACCTTTTTCCAGTCCTATTCTTTTCTCTTAAGTTCCTTTTAGAACACCTCATGTTGGGACGTCTGCACCTCTTTCTATTTTTAGACGACCACAGGTTCCACTAATCCTGCTCTATCCAGTTTGAGGTCGTCCGAACCTGATACCCTACTCCAGATTCCACTCTGCTCCTACATCAAATTCATTCTCCTCCGTAGCTCACGTTCATAGAGGGAGAGTTCCCAAACGAAGACTCCAGGTTACTGAAACAAACACAAGGATTTGGCAAGCCACCAAATGTAGGAAGAATTACCTCCCATCCATTCTAGCTACTCCACACTAGCCTTAAAAGTGCCTACTTTTCTTTCTTCACAGAGATGTATAAAGTTTGATTAAATTGCGTATAGAGACATGCTTTGTTTTGTAAAAAGGGGACATAGACCCTTCCTCGTAGACTTGCCCCTATTGATTTGCCCTCGAGTAGCTGAACTAGGGGAACTCAAAACTAGATACTAGGAAAAATATCCCACTATTTGAACATCAAGCTTGTGGACAAGTTGCTTCCCTTTCTGTGCTTTTACGCTGGCCTCATCGAACTTTCTTGGGTTCACTAGAAATGTCATCAAAGCTCTCTCTTCCTATCCGACCTAAAGCAGCCATCAAACCCTGTTGGACAGAAGTCTACTATAACTGGCTGATCTGTTTACCTGAGTTAGACCGCTAGCATCTTACCAACCATCTTCAGTCCCTAGCCCCATCTTTATTTATCCCGTCAAAAGCAATCGAATGACTTTGGGGAAATGTGAAAGAAATTTTCTAACCAGTTAGAGAGCTCATTCAAGCTTGAGGCTTGTTCTGAAAAATCCAATCGCGCTCGCCTGACGCCCTATCTTTCGCCTAGGTGGAGAGGAGGCCCATTCGACAACCATAATAGGCTCTATAACTGGACCACGCACGCTAAGAACACAGCGGATTAGAGGGGACAAGAGGTTCCACTCATCAAAGTGTAAGACGCAAAGCTTCTTCCTAGAAGCAAGCTACCCTCTTTGCAACTTTTAAATCAATAATAACGATGTCATCGATATTCCAATCCGATGTTTTCTTTATTTACCCCTACGTACGGCATGTCCTTCTTCGACGAGTGCCATTTACCCATCCTCCAATCGTATCAGAAGAGAAGACTAAACTCAGATGAATTATAGTCTACCCCGGCCACTCCTTAGTGACTTTGGTCAGGAAAGGGAATAGGGCAATAAATAGAGCTTTGGCTCAGAATTAGACCTTCTGTAGATAAAACTTCCGACTTCTGGATAGGCCTAAGAAAGCCTATACCAAAGGTGCCTAATAGCCTAGCCAAACTCATCGGGTAGGGAATCCCATCCTCAGCGAAGCCAGTAAGCAAGCCCAAGTCCACGCAATAATGCCCGCTGGATCTATCCAAATTCAAAGCCCATAGAGACGAAGGCTAAAGCATTGACTGAAGAGGGGGGCAAAGAGATATTCGCCTTTGACTTCTTCTCCGCCTACTGACTGCTACTCGGCTAGATGATCCTATTTATTATTCGTAGATTGTAGATTAAGATGTTATTAGGTAAGGAAAGTCTGTCCTTTCATTACAGGCATCTAGGTGATCCGCTTTGGGACAACCTCAACCACATGGGCACTGGTAGTGAATTGATCACGGTAATAAGTCCGGATCGAGGAAAATTCAAATTCATACTTGAATCCCACTAGCTCACCGAAAACTAGGCCTTTCATCCCTGTTTTTCTAATCGGACTTAGAAGGAGGTGAATTCGCTAATTTAGGATTTTTAGTTGGATTCTCTAAGGCTTAAAATGGAGTGATTAGATTGATTTTTTTCCTTATGTGGGTTTGCCTCACTTTTGTAGTCTCTCATTCAATTAATCCCTACCCTATCGTAGGAAATTGCGTAGGAAAAGGAGTCTCGTACCCTTCTAATCGGAGAAGGTGCATTTCCTTCAACCTTTATTCTTTTCAACTTCAACAGCTTTTCCACAGCAAGGAATTCTTTTCTTTGTTGGGAGGGTCGATACTATAAGAAAACTTGCCCCTTTTGGTTGGAATGCCTATCAGTCTTGGTGGTCTCGTAGTACACGTCTCTTTTTATCAGCCTTTGAATACTTCTGGGCTTCCCTTAGCTTTTAGGTGGATTCAGTCTCTCCCTCCTAAAAAAGAGAAATAGTTAAGTGAAAGGATCCCACTTCGGAGTCGCTCACAGGAGAAGCACTGACCTTTTCTTTTATTCCCTATCGACTTTGATAAGACTAATAAGTCAGGGCGAGCTCTTACTTAGAGAGAGTTAGTTGGGTAGGGTCAATATCTCTAAGATCACATTGGATTCTAACCCTAAGGTGACTTCACTCCCTTTAGAGACGATCAAAGACTAACAAAGGCAGGGCAGGAGACTCAGAAACAAAGCAAGAAGTCATCGTCGCATCATAGCAGGTTAAGAACTTAGACTTAGTGAATCCCCAGTCAAATTTCATATGTAATGTAAGGAAATCCTCTCTGTTAAAAGAGGATCTTTCTAAATAACTTTCTGAAGCAAAGACTAGAAAACGAAAGAGAGAGAAGACAGTCAGTCCAGCTAGCAACTGAATTTCATGCTTTCAAGCTTAATGCGTTCATTCTCTCTAGGGTCATTGAACTAGTTGAATGGAATTCCTTCCCACGCATACAACATGCCAAAGCTCAAAGTCGTTTGATCCCTTTACCAATCGTAGAAGATGACTTATTCTATCTCCTTGCTATCTTCATTGGTTGAACGAGGGGTATCAGAAGATCTCTGCTTACCTTAGCCTTAGATAGAGGAGCTACATGACTTTCATTAGCTCCTAGAGCAGCATATCTGAATTAACTATAGGGTTAAAAGTGACTTGCTTAGACTGCTGAATAACCTTCACTTTAGCGAGCTGTAGGACAACCCACATTCAAGAGGAGAAAGGAAACTTTGAATAGAAGGATCAGTGCCCGTAGCAGTCCTGGAGTTAGGTTATGATGGTCGTGATGAGCTCTACTAGAAAGAAAATCTCTTCTATACATAGATGAAGTCCTATCTAAGAGCCTTCGTTGGCCTTGAATTCCGTTCCCTAGTTCAATCCGGAACTCCAGATGTGTAAGTAGCGGCCAAGCGGCTCTGTCCTTTTCAAAGAGGTTATCCTTCTCTCTCCCCGCTTCTTAGTCTTATACGATAGCTCACCATTCAAGTAAGTCACTTTACCCAGTGCTTACTGTCTTCTTTGTAGCCTAATTGGTAGCAGTCCCTTTTTAGTACCCCCTTTCCAACCAGTCAAGTGGCTTTCACTCCTTGACAGTCAGTCTACTACCCAACCCTGATCCCATGCTTTCCGTTGGTCAACAACCAACTAAAGTGCTCTATACTTCTTCACTACTCCTACAGGCTTGACGGAGTTAAGCTGTATTGAGGGAATCGTTTTGTCTCAATCAATCAAGAATGCCTCAACTAGATAAATTCACTTATTTCACACAATTCTTCTGGTCATGCCTTTTCCTCATTACTTTCTATATTACTATATGCAATGATGGAGATATAGTACTTGGGATCAGCAGAATTCTAAAACTACGGAACCAACTGGTTTCACACCGGGAGAACAAGATCCGGAGCAACGACCCCAACAGTTTGGAAGATATCTTGAGAAAAGGTTTTAGCACCGGTGTATCCTATATGTACTCAAGTTTATTCAAAGTATCCCAATGGTGTAATGCCATCGACTTCTATGGAAAAAGGAGGAAGATGACTTTAATCTCTTATTTTGGAGAAATAAGTGGCTCACAAGGAATGGAAAGAAACATATTATATTTGATCTCTAAGTTCGTACATAGCAATCCTGGGTGGGTCATCACTTGTAGGAATGACATAATGCTAATCCACGTTCCACACGGCCAAGGAAGCATCGATTTGTAATCTCATTATGACTTGGTCGTTCAAAAAAGCAATTAATTCGATCAGAATAGTGGAATGGAAGGCTATAAAAGAATGAAATACTCCTTTCTTTTCCAATCGCCCTGTGAAGACAGACGCTCGAAAAGGTTCTTGAGATTCTTAATCGCTCTTTTTAGTGGGGAGGAATAGTGCGGGAAGGGAGCAAGACCAAGCCGAGCCACTAGTAGAGTAAGCCCTTCCCACGTGTCAAGTTGAATATGAATAAATGAATGCAGCCTCAACCAGAGAGATCAACCTGCGCCTTTGGGTTGAGTCAGCTGGCGGCGCAAAACGAACTAATCTGCGACCAGCAAGTTTTCCGAAAGCGAACTGAATGGAATTGTTACTTTCCAAAAATCTTGCTTCAAATCAAAGAAAGAAGGTCTATTTTCCCACGTAGTTCGTCGGTCAAACCAACGATTCTCTTCTCAAAGTAATAGAGAGAGTCTTTTTCTAGTTAGACTTCTATCAATGGAATGAAAGAACCATCCCTTCTTATTTCTTTGTTTGTCCTGTCAGATAGAAAGTAAATTAGACCCCAAAGAGCCCTTCTTTCCTTTACTACTTTAGGAGGGTGAGGGTGAAGGGGGGGTTTACATAGAACCGAGGCAAAGTGGTTTATGATTGAATCTCAGAGGCATTCTTATCATTTAGTAGATCCAAGTCCATGTCCTATTTCGGGTTCACTCGGAGCATTGGCAACAACCGTAAGAGATGTGATGTACATGCATTCATTTCAAGGGGGTGCAACACTTCTCAGTTTGGGCCTCATATTTCTACTATATACCATGTTCATATGGTGGCGCGATGTTCTACGCGAATCCACGTTCGAAGGACATCATACAAAAGTCGTACAATTAGGACCTCGATATGGATTTATTCTGTTTATCGTATCGGAGGTTATGTTCTTTTTTGCTCTTTTTTGGGCTTCTTCTCATTCTTATTTTGCACCTACGGTAGAGATCGGAGGTATTTGGCCCCCAAAAGGGATTGCGGGTTTAGATCCTTGGGGAATCCCTTTTCTTAATACCCTTATTCCCCTTTTATCCGGAGCTGTCGTAACTTGGGCTCATCATGCTATACTCGCGGGGAAGGAAAAACGAGTAGTTTACACTTTAGTATCTACCGTTTCACTGGCTCAAGTATTCATAGGCTTTCAAGGAATGGAATATTATCAAGCACCCTTCACTATTTTGGATAGTATTTATGGTTCTACCTTTTTCTTAGAAACTGGCTTTCATGGTTTTCATGTGATTATAGGTACTATTTTCTAGATCATATGTGGTATTCGCCAATATCTTGGTCATCTGACCAAGGAGCATCACGTTGGCTTTGAAGCAGCTGCATGGTACTAGAATTTTGTAGACGTGGTTCAGTTATTCCTATTTGTCTCTATCTATTGGTGGGGAGGCATATGAAGGAAGGAATCAGTGGATTGAGGAATGAAAGCTCAAAGACAAAGAGAACCAGGCTTTTCAAAAGAATTACTGCAGCTTTCCCACTCCCTTTGATTATCATATACAAAAAGGTCTCTTCCACTTTCCTACCAAATCTCTCTCTATTCTGGCACATAAATGAAGGGATCGAAGAGATTATGGAAGATCATGTTCACCAAGAAATGACCCGAAATTGGATCTTGGTCTATTTGAGATTGTTCCTTTTAATCGTAATCAAAGATGTTTTCTTGTCTATCGTTTATTTTCTGAAAAAAAAAGAACCTAATGGATCAAACTCATATGTTGTACCTGGTCGTTTAAATCAGATCTCTATTTCAGTACAATGAGAAAGGGGGCATCACCTGATCACTCTGAATCCGTTGATCAGGAAGAGAGAAAGGAAGAGTTTTTTTCTTTAGATAAAGAGGAAGCTCATTCCTCTTTGGCAGTAGATAATCTGAATTCGTAACCTGCTATCTTTGGGCAGGAGTCGTCAGATCTTGCCCAGGCAAAGGAGCGATCGACACTCGCTCGCAAGTTTTCAGAAGTGGTAAGCGCAAGGACAAGTTGATTCAGAAAGGGGAAGAGGAGTAGCCTATCCTGGTTCTTGTTTGTTTTCCTTAGCGATATAGTATGGTACATGGTAAATAACAATCAAAGAGAAGTAATGATACGATAGATCCGCAGGAAATCACGAAGTACATAAATTCTCTATCTCTTTCCTTAGCTGAGAGAGAGGGAGCGTACTCTCGACATGCAGGCATATCTCGTTGAATCAGTCTTTTTCACCACATCGCGTATAAGGGTAATCGAACCGCCTCTGCTACTGGCGGACAGATGTATAATGTACTACTTTGATCCAGCAACTTCTTAGGAGTAGGTTTTGGCTTGGGAAAAACCCGTGGATGAACGAGAATATACGAATATTTTTGTTAGAAGGTTTCCCCTTTACAGTCTTTTTTGTTAAAATGAATGCGGATGGGTGTCTGCTTTCTTTGAGAATTTGTATTGTACAACCAAGAATGTGGCTGAATTCTGGGCCATCTACCGTGGCCTTATGTTGGCATGGGATTTGGGTTACAAGCTGGTCATCCTTGAAACAAATTTGGAATATTGTTTGCATGCTGTGATTCATTTGATTTCCTCTAATCACCCTCAAGCACAACTGATCCAAGCTTGCAGGAATCTTGTTCAAAGGGATTGGCAGTGCTTTTGTAAGCATACTCATAGAGAAGAGAGAAGGTAAGATCGCGGCCGACTGGTTGGCATCTGAAGCTCTGAAGCAGCCGTCGGGTTATCAACAGCTTTTGACCTGTCTACCTGGACATAAGATACCTAAAAAGAAGAAAGAAAAGGAAAATGTTATTGTAAATGGCACGAGAAATGGACTCACTCTACAAATAATTGTGTAAATTGAAGGAATCTGATTCAAGCTTACTTGGACAAAGGTTTGTTCCGGATAGCAGACCGACTAATAGGAATCGAGAAATCACCGTTTACGGGAGAAGTAGAGATCAATATGATGTCTGCTGACTTAAGGACGTTGTCTGACCCACAGAAAGAGTTGGAGCAGGCTAAGCACATCCCATCCCACAAGAGTCAAGCCCAGAAAGCGTGGTAAGTCATTCTCCAAGGCCATTACCAACAACAGGATTATATTCGAGATGTCAACTTGAAATCTCGATGAATCGAGGAGAAAATCATCTACCCTTTCGAAAAAAGATGGAATGGCGACCTTTGGTAAGAGAGCCTTTAGCACAAGAGCAAAGGATGACGACTGATTCAATTGCCCTCTCTACTCAATTGATTGAATATAGTTGCGTGAAGCAGCATAAGTGCTAACCTGATCTAAGGAAAGAGGGGGAACATGAAAGCAAGGCTATTCCAGGGCCTCAAGAGTCTGTAGGCCTATCAGCCATGAAGTACGCATAAGCGGGAATGGGCAAAAAGGACGGTTATAAGGCATCTAGAGGACCTGTTTTTGGTTGGTCATAACCAAAACTCTTAGGTTAGGGGGACGAGACTAGTTCATTGACCCAGACCATGGCCTGAGACCATTGGGAGGGGGCTTCGCACACTGGGAAGGATCTTCTTAAAAAACATACTACGGCTTAGCACGCTAGGAGTGGGGGTTAAATCATTCCATAAAGATTGGAGGGAATAATGATTTTCACTATTTGCCAGAGGTTTAGATAAGAGAAGGGCTTAGAGCAAGGAAAACAAGCTATCCAAGATTGGTAAGTCTAGAACAGAATCCAGAGGGCATGGTTTGCTAAATTTAGTCGACGTTATTTCAGCATATGGGCTGAAGCAAACTGAGGTTGATCATTCAGTATTTGTTCATCATATCCAAAGTGGATCTCTAATCCTTGTTGTCTATGTTGATGATATTGTAATTACAGGTAGTGAGAGGACAGGAATTGTTAACCTGAAACAGTATTTTAGTAAACACTTTTTTACCAAGGATCTTGGAAATCTTGAATACTTGAAAGGTATTGAAGTACCAATCTTAGTGAAGCTATTCCATTAATTAGATAGATCACCTGTGCGTACGTTATCTATAATAAGAAAAAACCTGGCTCCAGGTAGCGAAAGGGAGTAGCAAAGGGGAAATTCGTTAGGAGAGAAGACCAGGATTCCCTTGGTCCATCTAAAGACCAGCAGCATACCTGGATTTACTGTCCATCCAGAGAATACCAGTCATCCAGCTTAGAAACCATTGAACTAGCTGCCGGAGAAGGGGAACTTCAACTAAGAAAGAAGAAGAATTGCTTAAGTAAGGTAGTCACTTCTTTTTTTTGGTATACCGCTCTGCTCGCAGAGCGAATAAATAGAAATCTTTCCGAATATCATGAATATCCTTCGCCCCTTATCTCCTCATCTTCCTATTTATAAGCCACAACTTACTTCAACGTTTTCAATTTCCCATAGAATCTACGGAGCTTTCCTAGCCACTATAGTTTTCTTTTTTTATCATCTTTGTCTGAAAATAGGTTTGATTTGCTTCACCTATGAGAATTTCTACCAATTCTTCTTTTATTCATCAAAGCTCATCCTAATCTCCGTCGAGATTACTGCCTTAGCCCTGTCCTATCATCTATATAATGGAGTTCGTCATTTATTGATGGATTTTTCAGGATTTTTCTTTCTTAGAATTGAAAGAAAAAGATTGAAATGACTGTGAAAAATTGAACCTATACCTTTCTTTGAGATTGAAACTTTCAATTCTGCTTTTTTTTCTTATCAAATTTTTATTATTCGTTGATAGATATAAAGCTTATGTCGTAGAAGTTGACATCAGGCTATTGTCCTTTTATCTGCATCTTCCCTCGTAGAGTGGCATCTTTTATAAGAAAAGACTTTCGCAGTGGAACTCAAAAAAAAAAAGAGTTTGAGCTCTTTTTTTTGTTAACTTTTAGCCACGCGCGGTGGCTATGCGTATGTGTCCCAAAGTGACGTATATTTTTTGGTAATGGGTATACCCGAGAGAAAAGGTTTGGAATTCGACCTCCCCTTATACACTCTAAAAGGGGGTCATGGACTCCCTTTTAGTTTAGGATCCCCTTTCTACATTCAATTATTTATTGAGCCTGGTGTGGAATCACCATCATTACACATTCATTCTTGGTCTGGTTGCTGGTCTGGTGAGCCTTCCTAGCCGCCTAGAGTGCAGTCTGCCTGCTGAAGACCGTAACGTAAGTAACTCAGTGCTCCATACGGGGGAAATAAAAGCAGAATTCGTTCGGATCCTCCCACATGTTCAATCGTTTTTAGCGGTTTCCCCAAAGATCTTTATCATTAATGCAACCTTCATTTTGCTCATTCATGGAGTTGTATTTAGTACCTCTAATAAATATGATTATCCACCATTAGCCAGTAATGTGGGTTGGCTTGGACTGCTTAGTGTTGCGCGCCTAGGAGGGCAGCGCGCTTTGGGATGCGGAGGAGCTATTATCGTCCAGCTCCCTAACCTAAAGTGGCACCGAATTTGGACCGCAGAGAACCATAGCATTGGGGGACATCTAATCCTTTTGCCGCCGCAAGGCTGGCTAATCGTATGTAGCAGGCTCGAATACCCCTGGTTCTGGAAGGCACATGAGTCCGAACGCTATGTTGAATGTGCGACTGAGACTACACTACGTAGGTACCTGTGCAGGTGAGGCTTCGGTCGGTCCTAGAAATGGCGGCAGTGGTGCGAGGAGTTAACGACCGGACGTGCTGCAACCTAGGGATCATCAGGCAGCTCTTTCGCTTTATAGGGATCGGAGGGGCATAGCACAATTCTTCTTGGAGGAGGGTTGTTTTCCCGGGTGAATGATCCTGCCAAAATGTACTTCTACCCATTATAGCACCGGCAGCCGAAGTCGAGCATACATACGATGATCTTCATACGTGAATAGCTGGGAGAAAAGAAAAGGCAGTAGATGATAATGAGAAAGGGAGTCACGTCTGGACGGGCGAAATGAATGAGCGAAAGGTGTCATGCCATGGAGTGGGGAATATCCCTCGTCTCATGTAATACAACTAAATGCACCTCGAGGCCGAGGAACTGAGGGACCTTCTCGAGCATAGGATAGGTAATTAAGAGATAGAGATAGCCTATTCGTTATGGGAAATCAATGCTCCGGGCCAAATAGAGCTTACCTATGGCACCTGTCTTTCTCCGGTGAGCTTTCTATCGTAAAGCCAAAGATGCCCCAAGACAAGGTACAACTGTTGGGAAGGGGACATGATCAATAGAACCTGGCTGGATCCGGGCTGGGATAGTGGTGCCAATTCTTAACCAATTCTGAAAGGGTTCGCTCATGCTGGAGGGAGCATCCCTACTTAGTGATCGGTCCGCTAGTTCACGCAAATCCGAAGAAGTTATCATGGATGAGCCACATGCAGGGAAACTTGCATGTGTGGTTCTGGCCGGGCTTTCCTAAGGTATCTAATAACCTTGCTTCTGCTCGCCGCTGGCGCACCTCTCCCAACTATTGCCCATTTATTCTGGAATAATCTTTTTAAGAGGGACAATTTTACATATTTCTGCCAAATCCTTCTATTATTAAGTACGGCTGGTACCATTTTGATATGTTTCAATTCTTTCGAACAAGAGAGGTTTGATGCTTTTGAATCCATTGTATTAATTCCACTTCCTACTCGCGGTATGCTCTTTATGATCTCGGCTTATGATTCAATTGCCATGTATTTAGCTATTGAGCCTCAAAGTTTATGTTTTTATGTGATCGCAGCATCAAAAAGAAAGTTTGAATTTTCTACGGAAGCCGGCTCGAAATATTTGATCTTAGGTGCATTTCCCTCTGGAATATTATTGTTTGGGTACGACCGGACAACTACCGATATCTATTAATATCTTTTCTTAGAATGTTCTTTAGAAATATATATCTATCTATCTATATCGTAAACTATCGGATCGGGTATTACAACGATGTGAAACTTGCAGACCTCATTGGTTGTAATATTTATCTTACGAGGGGAACGAAATCAAAGAATATATAGACTAGTAGAGACCCTCTATGTAGTTGTCTATCTAGGGTGATCGATATACATCTTTCCCCATATCCCTGGGGCTGTGTCTAGATCTCCTGTGTACGAAATAGTTGGGACTAGTTCCTATAGAGATTCCCCTTGGTCTAATTCCACGCCTTATGACGAAAAGGGAGTCGGCGTGGCATAAAGTGAAGATTGGGGGGAATAGAAACAATTCCCTTATGGGGTATTCCGAAGGTGAAACCTAGGCAACGAAAAAGGGGGCCCGATACTTCAACTAGAGGAGCGACCAGTTGGTTCACCAAACCCCGACCCAGCGTCACACATTCTCCAGGTCCAAAGGGATCCAGTGCCCAACTACCGACTCCTCCCGGAATTACGTTATCGAAGTCGAGCCAGGAATGGCCGTTAGTGGACACCCACCATTTTTCACCGATTAGAGAGGCCCTCTTAAATACATTAAGAAAAGATGTTCACAGGGGCTAGAAAGACTCGGTCATAGGAATTTAGAACACCTACGTGCTGGTAAACAAAAACCACCTCGACTGGATCAGAGTAAACAACACAATGTCAAATCAGGCCGCCCTTTGCCTTGAAAGAATTCACACGCGGCCACCAGCTTTCCCAAAATAAGGGGAGATCTACTGCTTAATGCTCACAAAAACATCCGACCTATACTATAGTCAAGTCGTTCGCCTATCTTTCTGATCTCCTTTTCTTCTATTCATCAGATTTTTGGCTTTGACCGAGTGAAAAATAGGGTTGATGGTGTTGGCTAAAAAAGGGGGAGAGAGGATAGCCTTAGGGTACGCTCACTTCTACACTTTTGTTTAGGTTCTCAAGATTTTCAATCGCTCTTTTTAGTGGTGGGAAGGAATAGCACGTGAATGGCGGTTCTCAGACGAGGGAATCATTCCTCTCTAAATAAAATAAAAAGAAGATAGAATCTTTCTATTGATAGAGCTTTCACGTTTACGCATAGAATCCTTCTTTGCCCTTCCATTCTGTTCTTATGGTAGTTGGGTCGGAATCTATGTGATGGTTCAAAAGTCATTTCAAATATTCTTCGCATCCCCAGAGAGATAGATTGTTGCCATTGTGACTTGGTCGTTAAAAAGGGCACAAATAGCCTCAAAGTACTATTCCATGTCCCAGAGGTCTTCAAGCCTTGGCATTTCGAACCCGTTGAATGGCTGTGGTTCCGGGACTCAAGTCTGGAGTCGCCAGGTGAGACATTCGGTTCATGAACCGAAAACATATCTCCACAGCAAGCTCCTCAATTTGACCCAATCAGTCATGCTTTGGACATTGCCACCGGGATCGTTGAGGCCCCATGAAGACGGCTCTACTTCATTGGAAAGACGCGGTACTCATTAGCGAGCGTCTGGTGACCAACGATTCCAGATTCCCCTTGCTTTCTGCCATAGTCTACACTTATCCATCCAAATGGTCGACTTTGCCATCAAGTTGGGTCACTCGATCCTTGAGTGTTTCCTTAACAACAGCCGCCGCTGACAGCACTCCACTGCATGGTACAACAAGAAGAGAATTAGCAGAAATCGAAAGGTTATTACCCAAAACTCCGCTCTGATACCTCCTAAAGCGAAATAGGCACGCGCACGGGTAGAGAGTCTGCCTGAGTCATGCGGCCCCAGGTAACACCTAGTTTAGTGTAGCACCTGGGTTCCGCCTTCTCCTTGTCAAGGTTTGGTTCTGATATCTGTCTGAGTCTCTAGTTCGTTACCTTCTACTACCGATCTTTTCCCTCTGCTGCTACTGGAGCTACTGGATATCGACATACTAGACCGGGTACGAGAGGAAGGGGTGTTGCTATTGATGGACCGGTGCTACCTCTGGATCTAATAATCATGGAAGACATAATTAAAATATTCACCTGGAATTAAATCACATTGGTATAAAGAGCCGTAAAGGAAAAAAGGAGGAAAAAAGCAAGGGACTGAGCGACGAAGCGCGGTTTGGAACCCTTCAATTTGAATTAGCAAAAGCAATGTCTCCTTGCATAATATGGATTCCAAACATTCATGATCTGTATGTGAATGAGTTGAATGACTTATCCCTCAGTCTATTAGTGAACCGTCTCTCCAGGAATTATGAAAGATGTTCTACTAGAAATATTCTTGGTATTACTTCGACTCATATTCCCCAAAAAGTGGATCCCGCTCTAATAGCTCCGAATAAATTAAATATGTGCATTAAGCTATGAAGGCTTCTTATTCTACAACAACGAAAGCACTTTTTCACTCTTTCATATACTAGGGAATTTCACTTGGAAAAGAAAATGTTCTATACTAACGGATTCAGGTCCATAACCATGGGTTCCAATGCATAAGATCTTGTAGCACTTACCAATAAGGTCCTATCGATTAGTATTACACAGAAGAAATCAATTATAGACACTAATACAATTAGATCCGCTCTTCATAGACAAACTTGGGATTTGCGATCCCAGGTAAGATCGACTCAGGATCATGGGATCCTTTTCTATCAGATAGGAAGGGTTGTAGCATAAAATGTACTTCTAAGTAAATGCCCTATAGATCCTATATCTATCTATATGAAGAAGAAATCATGTAACAAAGGGGATTCTTATTTGTACAAATGGTACTTTGAGCTTGGAACGAGCATGAAGAGATTAACGATACTTCTTTATCTTTTGAGTTGTTCTGCCGGATCGGTCGCTCAAGATCTTTGGTCTTTATCCGGACCCGATAAAAAAAATGGGATCACTTCTTATGGACTCATTGAGAATGATTATGATCTAGTTCATGGCCTATTAGAAGCAGAAGGAGCTCTGGTGGGATCTTCACGGACAGAAAAAGATTGCAGTCAATTTGATAATGATCGAGTGACATTGTTTCTTCAGCCTGAACTGAGGAATCCCTTAGATATGATGCAAAAGGGCTCTTGGTCTATCCTTGATTAGAGATTTCTCTATGAAAAATATCAATTGGAGTTTGAAAAAGGGGAGGGAGAAGGAGCCCATAACTCGCAGGAGGATTTATTCAATCACATAGTTTGGGCTCCTAGAATATGGCTCCCTTGGGGCTTTCTATTTGTTCCATTTGATTGTATCAAAAGGCCCAATGAATTAGGATTTCCCTATTGGTCCAGGTCATTTTGGGACAAGCGGATCCTTTATGATGAAGAGGATGAGCTTCAAGAGAATAATTCGGGGTTCTTATAAAGTGGAACCATGCAGTATCACACACGAGATAGATCTTCCAAAGAACAAGGCCTTTTTCGAATAAGCCAATTCATTTGGGACCCTGCAGATCCACTCTTTTTCCTATTCAAAGATCAGCCCTCTGGCTTTGTGTTTTCACATCAAGAATTATTTGCAGATGAAGAGATGTCAAAGGGGCTTCTTACTTCCCAAACAGATCCTCCTACATCTATATATAAATGATGGTTTATCAAGAATACGCAAGAAAATCACTTCAACTATTCAATCATAGAATTGATTCCGATCAAGCTGAAAAAAGTCAGCCCTATATATGTTTGTTATTAGTAAAGCGCTAAGGCCCTATTTATAGTAAGGGTCCCTTTCTTGCTCGTTAGCGCTATTTTTTTATTGTAGATAGGGCGTCCCTTTTCTTTCTCAAAGTCAACTTTCACCCTTCTTAGTCAAGCTTTGAAGTCCCTACTTTATTTAGATTTATGGGATATTTGAAGAAGCGCAGGTTTGGAACCCTATACCAATACAAGGGGCTGGTCTCGATCTCGCTTGGTGGTACCCCTCTCGATGATTGTTGACTCAACATTGATTTCATGCTTGAGTTGGAGGGCTCTCCTTCCATCCATCGAGTCAAGTAATTCGCTATTGGAAATTTCTCCGCCGCCTATCTCATGCCATGCTTCTTCTTTCTCTGAATCGGTTCCTAGTGTCAGTCAATCAAGATTCACCATCAAGAGAGGGAACAGCCTTGACTTTAGGTTAGGACGGTCTCATCATTCACTCAATTCCCCCGTCCATCGATTGATCACGCGAGTACACATCCAGTCAGCGCATAGCGAATGAAAAAAGCATTCATCCTGGATTCTCTTAATCAAGAAAAATGTCTATCAATTGATCCCTACGGTTAAATTCTCCACTTTTCACGCCCCTCTACTAAGAGATGCACCATGTTGATAGAAATCGGCAAAGACCTTCTTATACACGTCCTCGAGGGCAGCATTCATGGCAATCATCACTACTTTCTCCCAAGGGCATGGTATGGCTTTGTTCTTGGTATTGTTTAATAGATGTCGAGTGTCGCTTTTCCCCGTCCGAGAATCTCCATCTGCTCTAAGTGGGCGCAAGCTAGAATCCTTATGTCAGCTTGGTTGTTCAAAATACTATCTCTTTATCCCTTGCATCTTCATCTTTTCGAAAGCCCAGACCATTCTTCTGGATCTGCATTAGTCCTATTTCAGGTGCAAAGCCTCTTCAATAAAGACCTCTTTTTTCCATTTCTCATTTTGTTGATTGAAAGAGAATAAGCGCTATCTATTGAGTAAAGAGAGGGTTTGCTACAGTGATTCGGGAAGTTGGTGGCCCCTTCAAGAGCTGCGGGTCCTTGCAACACTCATACTCAAAACTCCTCCGACAGGAGTCCTAGTCGTTGCGTTGCGGTCTATTTCCCGGCTTCGCTTGCGCGATTTGTACTTCTGATTGGTTCCAGCCATCCCCAACCTTAATAAATGGACTATGAAGGGGTCAGTCAAGCGGTTCGAGTTTTAGCTCGGTTGTCGTTCGCCTCCCCCCCCCCTCATTTTCCATTAGTAGGTAGGGTGGTCAACTTAGAGGGCGTCCGCCTCCTCTTCAGACGTGTCCTCGACAACCTTAAGGTTCTTCGGTCTCCGCTTTTGGGGGCGGAAGTGCTTGGTCGCTGGGGGTTCCTTTTCCTCAACCAATTCGGTTGTGTCAGCCTTGGTCTAACATTTTGTTATAAGCTGGCTGGACAAAGATGGATTGAAGGTCAGATAGATTTGAGTTCAAGTGGCACAGCACCTTCGATCGACCATAGGGCCTATTCTACCCTTACCAAATTCATTCTATTGAAGCGTAACGTAAAAAGCTCTTTCTCATCTTGCATTTCTTTGGTTTGGAAGTTCAAGAATCTTGTCTTTGGATTTCTATAACAAAGGAAAGCCTCCTACCCTAATACTATGCCATTTGATTAAAACAAGTTCTGTGCTGCTCACAACTCCTCGAGGCCAAGGACGGGGTCAAACCATCATTCCAGGAATTGCAGTCCGATATATTTCCATTATGTTACCTATCCAAACCCGCCACCTCATGTGCCAAAGTCAAACAGTTGTTCTTCCTTCTCCGCTCCTTCTTTTTCGACATATGCGGCGGCAGGTTAACAGAGAAGGGGGGACAACTCCTTTCTCCTTTGCCTTGCTCAATCTTCTTTTTCTAATTGAAAGTAGCAAGCCACTCTACTATTGGTACAGAGGCCACTCTACTATTACCTAGCCTCTCCTCCCTGTCTCAATTCTGATTGATTAGCTTCTTCCTTCGCGCAAGCTACGGTCTAACGACTCCGTTGTTGTGTTGCATTTTGTGATCTTCCACTTCAGTCTGCGTTTTTCGGATAGCCGGGACCCAATGTCGATTTCCGATTTAAATGTCAGCTCCAGGTTTGGGGCGGCCCATAGCTGGAAACCCCAGCGGTTGTTCGGCTGCGTACTCCCCGTCTGCCTATCTCACACTCCCAAAGCAAATTTGTATTTCTTCTTTCATTTTCCTTTCCTGCATCTTTCTTTCTATCCATAGGTCGGCTTCGCGAAGATAGATCTTTGTCGGGGGAGATTGGTGCCCCTTGAGGTATGCCCTTCCGATGGGTTGTTCCTTTATTTGTCTTTTCCATCCAGTGCCCGCACTGCATCAGAAAATCTTCGTCTTCGATCTCTCTTCGCAACGCATTTGTTGGGCTAAGACTTTCTCTCGACATTTTTCTTTTATTGTTGTCATTGATCTTATATCTAGTTGCAGGGGGTGTACGTTCACTATTAAGCTATGCCCGTCCATTCCTTTCAAGCTTGATCCTTCCCTTAGACTCGTTACCTTGTTCAACTGAACTCGTTGGTTCCGCATTGGTCGTAACCCGGTTCAATAACCTTCTCTCATAGATTCCCTTCACCAAGTCATCGCCAGCAATCAGCTCTTATCCCTTGGTGTCAAAGGGCGAGTTCCTTTCTTGTCTTTCCCAAAAACTTTCTTTATTCTCATTGGAGAAGACTCTCCCGCGGAAAGGTTTTACACATAGGGCCAGCTGTTTTCTTTATCTCGCTTGCCCTTAGTCCGTCTAGCGCCTTTCGGTTGGGGTCCGCCCTGGGGGTTAGGTTAGATCGCTTGGGTTTTTTTTTGTCTATCGAAGGCAGTCAATGTATCAGCCATTCTTCCCCCATTAGACTTGTCAATCCTTTGCTCTTTTTCATTTTCTCTTCCAGTTCTCCCCCTCTACTTTATTTGACAGGGTCGGAGAATACCACTCTATCAATAACAAGAAAAAAGTAGCAATTCCGTTTCAAATGGTTTGAGTTTGGAAGCAACCTGCTATCTATCGATAGGCGAGAACAGATTGCTATTGACTGCTTCGCCTATCTATTCTATTATGGCCGGCTTGGAGACATCAGAGGAAGACCACTATCTCTATCCGGGCACGATCATAGCTTCATTCATTCGTTGAACCTTGGGGATCAGCATTAGC